>JAWMRC010000089.1:25826599-25867024 GCA_035584755.1 Thripadectes ignobilis | reverse complement strand
TATATTTATATTTATATTTATATTTATATTTATATTTATATTTATATTTATATTTATATTTAATATATATATATATTTACATATATGACAATTATATACAATCAAACACTATGAATATACAGAATAAGAATCCCAAACAACCCCAAAAGGGAAAGGGGGGAAAGGGACAAAAATGGGTAAACGCAAAACAAAACAGATACACACACACTTGTGATCTCAGAGAAAAACTTAATGAAGTAACTAACACAATAAATTCTCACCAAAACTCCCCTTAAGAGAAGCAGTTTCTTCCCCTCCATGCAGCTGGGACACCAGTTTCTCTGATAGGCTTCAGCTCATAGAGACAAGAGCTAAGCTGACACAGAGACTTGATGTCCTCCAAGCACACGGAAGAAAAAGAGAGAGGGAGGAATCTTTCCTCCTCGTCTTTATATACCCCTGATTACATGAAAGAATGGTGTGGAATACTTTAGTTATGAGCCTGTTACCAGGGAAAGCCTAGCCCAAACCAAGAAAACTAAACTACCACAAGGAGTCACTTTCACAGACCAAAAAGGCTTCCTAATATCAGAATGTGGATAAAAACACTAAGAAAAGAGGTATACCTTTATATTTAGCAGAAACATGAGTGCTCTGGGAGCTTGAACCAGTTAGTGACAGCAGTGTTGTACATTATCACAGAAAGAGTTATTTGTGAGCAAAGATGGATGAGGAAAAAAGCATTTCCTGCATCACACATTTTCTTTTCCCATCTCTCTTGCAGTCTGCAATAGCATGGTGAAGAAATATACCTTTGAGACACAGTGTTGCAAATTTTTCCTACTGCAAGCATGCAAGCTGGAAGAAAGGATGTTCTCATGCTTACACTGAAGAAAAATAACAACACTACTAATAGGAACAAACAAAAAGAATTCCCTGAACCAAAAAGTTGAAACTCAGATTTTTAATAACATAAAACCAACTCAAACAGATGAAAAACATTAAACATAGCAGTTCTGGGGATTGTGAGAGATGGAATCAAGTGGTCTGTGTCAACGGGAGTACTCAGTTTGGAAGACAGATTTGGGGATGATGATGTTTAATTCCTCACATTTCCTTGGTAAATCTCCAGATGCAGACAAGGTGTTAACTATGAATGGAGCCATTGATGGCTTGACAGAGAATAAGCAACAAGAAAGCAGAAGGTATGATGCTTGGAAAGAATTTTTTAACCCCTCCTGCTCACTGGGATCTTCTTTCAAAAAGATGAACAGTTGTTTTTGTGGGAAAATTTTACTTTCTGCCATCTAGTATGTTTCAGTTGTATATGGAAGATGTGAAATGTTAGGCACAATGACAGATGTGGAGTGTTCATCCCTGTCAGATTGTGTAGTATGACTTTTCTATAAGACAGCTTACCCAGGCAGCTCTCACTCCTCACCTCTGCTCCCCACCCCTCACACTTTCTCAGGTATGAATAATTGAGTTAAAAAAAGGAGAATCCTCTGGTTCCCTAGCCTATTGTAATTTTCACAAGTATAAAATTATTCTTATTCTTATTCTTATTCTTATTCTTATTCTTATTCTTATATACCCTGAAGTGGAAAGTCCCTGATGTAAACTTGCAAATGTTCATTTCCAACTTTGTAATTTGATGGTTGCATGTTCAATAAGGTTCTGTTTGATCACTGTTCCTCAGAAAATATATCTCACTCATGAAAAACAGGTACCTGTGTTCATTCTCTATGTTGCTGAGCTCTGAAGAGAACAGGTATTTCAAGCCTGCTGCACCTTTCTGTTGGGGCCAGTCTTTGTCAGGCTGTTCCTTCATGGAGGACTGATGAATTCTCACAGGCCTAAATGAGTGTCTAGAACTAGATTCTGCTCATAAACCCACATTTTGAGAAAGATCTGTGCAGATGGGAGGAGCAGAAAGTACCTCTCACCAGTCTGCTGGGATGCTACTGGCAGGATGAAAACAGTCAGTATGCCTGTATTATTATGAAACACAAGAAAGGCATCTTAAAACTTTATTTTCCTTACATAAAATCCAGACAGATACTTGTTGAGAGATTCCCATATTAATATTTCGAAAATTCCCAAAATGTTGATGCCGTACTCAGCTATGATTTTTTTCTCATTTTCTGGTTTCTGTGTTTCAGTGATTAGAAAATCACTTTTTAGGAAAAGAGAGAAACTTCTGGCAGGAAACTAGTTCATGGTTTATTTTGAAGACCAATAACACTACACAGAATTAGAAAGCAATTTTCCTTTAAGAATGCTTTATTATGTAAGGTTTTGTCTGGGGGAAAAAAGGTGAGTTTGGAATCATCATTTCCAATTACATTTCTAAATCACCACCTTTTTGAGAAGCATTTTTCAATTATCTGTCTGTGGTCTGTGGAGCTGCTTAGAAAATGCTGTATTAATAGTAAATTACGGTCTGTGAAGAAAGCCCACACAAAAGAAGTCCTCCTGTAGGAAGTCACATTAGAACACACTTCTGTTTCACAAAGTCATACATAGTCAGGTAGAATGATTAGATTCTTATTTCTTTCACTTTTTTTACATTACTACAAGGTTCTCCATGAAAAACTGTGGATTGTTCATTATCCAGTTCTCTGCCTGTTTAAGCAGGTCTCTTTCCATATTGATAAGGCAAAGACCATCTGTTTGGTTAAAGCACTCAAATAACCCTTCTGTGATTTTGAGTTCTTGTAACATTTGCCATCTTAGATAAAACTGAAGATATGATATTTTATAAAATTACGTTGGTTTTTGTCAGAAATTTCCTTGTCTGTTGATGTTTTAAGTTATATCTTAATGCTTTAAACATAACTTTGTGTCACAATCTACACTTCTCTGAGCAGTCATATAATTACTCTAATAGCATGTATAATAATATACATACATTTATACTATTGCATAATTTTTCTCTTATACCAGCTATAATTGACATTTTTCATACTTAAAAATGGATTTAGAAGAAGAATAATACAGGAGAATAGAAACCTCACAAGGTTCTAAATCTAGACCTGTAATAAATTCTGACATATTACTGGCTTGGTCATTAATTATGCCCAGACTGGTCTTTATTCAAAAATGTAAGTCCATGTGCTGATTTATAACTTCTATAGGTGGTTAATCTTTGCCTCTTGATTGCATCTTGGCCATATATTTCAAAACTGACTACTTTCTCCCCAGCTTCCCAAGTGGTTTCAGAAATGTCAGTGTAAAATCAGCAGTTGATAAGATTTCATAATAAATCTTTCAAAAATGTTTTACATATTTTCTGCATCCCCGGAATGAATTATGTTATCCTGAGACCTTAAGTGAAATAAATCAAGTGAGCATGCTATCTAATAACTAAAATGGTACATTATCAACTAGCTAGAAATTGCTGAAAATATTCTGCTGGAAGTACATTGCACTCAATGTTTTTTAAACTCTCATAATTCTGGTGGTGATAAGATTACTACTTTTGTATCAGATACATCAGAAATATATGAATAACAATATATAATAATTCTGAATACTTGACCAAATTTCTTTTGAGGTGAGCTTAAAGAATTAAAGAAAAAAAAATTAACTTTGTTTCAGTAGACAAATATGAGGTTTTGTCTCCTTATTTTGCTTCAGTGGAAACATGTGGTGTTTCCTGTTTGCCTTTGACTTAGCTCTCCAAAGTTGGATTAATGGCTCTGAATGCATCCTAATGAATTAGCTTTACTGCAAACATTTATCACCAGACTATCTGAATCTTTCACCAATATTAATTAATCTATCCATTATTTATAGGTGGTGTTGAGGCCTGCAAAGGCTGAAAGAAAATGCCAAAATTTCTCCTCTCCACTCTCTCCCATAATGATGAATCCACACAGTAGGGGATTGAGAGATCAGATGATAAAGCTGTGAGAGTTTTTATTTCTGGAGAAAGCATCGGAGGCACAAAGCCAAGTCATACTGTCCCTGCTCTGGAAAGAGACAAGGTACAGTAGTGGGCAGAGCAGAAGAAGTGACAGGCACAAAGGAAATCAGGAAACACAGTGCAGTATCATAAGAACATATGCGGTGAAGAAGGAGCAAGTTTAATTTTTGGGTTTATGTTTGGTAGTTTTACACATTCACAATGGAGGGCGGAACTTCTTACAAAGAGATTTGCAAGTTCCCGTCTCACAGAAACTCTTCCTAAACTTTTCACTGGAAAAATATAAAATCTTCTAATATATTTTCCCCTCCCTGAACATCTGTTGATGTTTGACCAAGGAGATTTAAAGAGTAAGAGTGTGCTACTTTAGCAAAGGACATGCAGGTGCTGATCTCGTTTCTTGGTTTGTTCATGCGTCTCATGTAGCAAGCAAATGACCTGCTTTTTTCCACAAATATCATCCTCACAGACATTGTAATCAAAATCTGTATTGCTAGGAAAAAATTTGCTTAAACATACTGCATTTTGGATCTGCATTTTCTAAAAAAAATTTGCCAAGCATTTCCAGAACAATTGTACTAAACACAATCTGGAAATTTAAGTAACCAAATATCATCTGGTCCATGACTTTGCGTTTTTTCTGGACGAAAAGCAAGGAGAAAGCCTGAACTGAACAGACTATATAGAACCACTAGATTATTTTGTATCCAAGCATGCCCACATTTCTAGTGCACCATCTGGTCTTTCAGAAACTAAGCTCCCTTTTTATGTGGTACCTGTGGATTCAATCATGTTTGATCACTAGCTATGATAGAAACACAAATGCTTGTCTTCAAACTTGTATCGTATCGTTTGCTTTGTAACTTTCTTATTTCAAAATTCCTTTTAGCAATATGTTTCCTAAAGCTCGTAGATGATACAGGGATTTTTTTCTGCCTGAAAAGCAATTCTAAAACTGGAGTTTCCAAAATACTAGAACAGTGCAGTTTAAGTGTTTCCTTTGATATTGGAGAACACTTTCACAAAATCATGGAAAGTTGGAAGGAACCACCATGGGTCATCTGGTCCAACCTCCCTCTGCTTAAGCAGAGTCATCTCAGAGCACATGGCACATGATTGTGTCCAGACAGTTCTTGATTATCTCTAGTCAAGGAAACTCCACAACCTCTGCAGGCACCGTGTTCCAGTGCATGGTTGCCCACACAGTAATTAAGTTCTTGCTCATATTCAGGCAGAATTTGCCATGCATCAGTTTCTGTCCATTATCTCTTGTTCTATTGCTTGGCACCACTAAGAAAAGCCTGGCTTTATCCTCTGGAAACCCTCCCTTCATATTCTTATAGACACTGATGCGGTCCCCTCTCAGTTGGCTCTTGAGGCTGAACATGTGCAGCTCACTCAGCCTTTCCTCATAAGAGAGATATTCCAGTCCCCTAATTATCTTTATTGTCCCCCACTGGACCTCCTACAGGAGGTCCAGAAGTGAGGATCCCAGAATTGGACACAACATTCTGACGTGCCTGAATAAGGAGCAGGATCACCTCTGTCGACCTGCTGGCAATGTTCTTCCAAATGTATCCCAGGATGCTATTGGACTTCTTGGCCACAAGGGCACACTGTTGGCTCATGGGCAGTTTGTTGTCCACCAGAACCCCCTGGTCCTTCTCTGCAAAGCTGGTTTTCAGCAGGTCAGCCTCCAACCTGTACAGGTTCATAAAGTTATTCCTCCTCAGGTGGAGGACACTGCATTTGCCTTCACTGACTTTTAGAAGGTTCTTCTTTGCTGTCAGTCCAATCATAATTTTTGATGTAATCATACAAATACAAAAAACCAAAAACATAGCTAAAGTGTAACTGTTAATGTTGCCATGGTTGTTTTACTTGTTTTACTTTGCTCTCCTGAAAAATAATCAAATATATTTGCCTTTAATCAGCTTAGACTCTTGATGAAATTTACAATGTTGAAAAACACTAATAAATATGCAGGGAACCATACTTTTGTTATTTTAGACTTCATACACAATCAAAAAGAATATATCTCAAAAGTATGTTTTGGAATAGCCTTTACTAACGCCCAGGGTGTTTTCTCAAACTTTTAGAGATTAGATTTCTTCCTGGCAGATGAACAAAAGTAGATATTAACAATTCGTAACACCTACCTTTATTTTTCTCAGTAGTTTCTCTCTTCATACTTAACATGCAGAAGATATATATTGTCTGAAGAGCAAAGCCAACATTTGATCGAAATATACTGTCATTCTATGCAATTGTTCTTCTTCAAAATAGTGCTATTACTGGTGCTATTACAGTTGGTGATTGATGTATTTTATCTTTGTGTTATCTGAGATAACTTTCTTTTCAAGTCAGTTGCAATGTGTTATGATGGGTATAGAAAATATTTTAATAAGAACAACATTTTATAGGCAGCTTTGGGGATGGAGGAACAGTGCTGGCTTTTTGTTCATTGTAATGTCATTTCTCCTGAATTCCTGACTGGCCAATTATTCCAACTCTGCTGGAAAGCAGAGCAGGTGTTAGGGTAAATCTTGAGAAGTTATGTCCTCATCTGTCTGTAGTTCTCCATGGTGCCCTGAGGCTATGCTGGCCCTTCATATTCGCTCCTTGATTCCACAGTGGGGACCAGTAAATGAATAAAACTCTGAGTATAAATAAGCATATAAGAAAGCTGAAAATATGCTGTATATTCATAGCTGCTATGGACTCTGATAGCTTCTCCAAAGTCAAAGTAGTTATTCCTATTAACAAGGTACCTGATGTTGTCTATTTCTCCTTTTCTTCTCAGACTTGTGTGTTTTCTTATGCCTCTGGGGGAAAAAACCCCAACAAACAAAAACCCCAATCAAACAAAACTCCTAAGCTTTCAAATTCTAAATTTATTGCTTTTCAGATAATAATTTTTTGGTGGCAAGTCTGAGAAAAGCTCAGTAAATGCCCTTTCACTTCAATGTTTGCAAGAGAGATATTCTTGCTCTTAAAAGACTTGAGTCAGCCTCCCCCTGCCTATTATCTGGAAGATTTTGTGGTATCTAGAATCATAGAATCATAGAACTGTTTAAGTTGGAAAACACCTTTAAGACCATTGAGCTCAATCTCTTAAGGAAACTTTTCCATCTGACCATTCAGGAGCACTCTCCCACTACCAGACTGTCATTGCTGACACCAAGTCCCATTCCAGCAGATGGCTCCAGTGAAACCGTGGGTGTCCCGCTTGACTCCCTGCACACTCCACTCACACAGTCAGATCAGGTTCCCTTACCAGTTCAGCCTCAGGTTTCCTGTAGTGGAGTCTAGGATGTCTCATCCCATAAAGCAATTTATTCACGGCGCAGAAACAGAAACAGCCCAATCTGGTGTCTCTGAGGAGTGACCTCAGCAAAAGGACCCCTGAGTTTTATACCCTCATAGTCCAAGAGTGCTCAGGTCTTCCTCTTCCTCTCAAGTCTTCAGCTTATGCGGTGTCCCTCAGGGTCAGGCCACCGACTTCCGTGTCCTTTGTTATGCAAAACATTGGCAGATCATGACCTATTTTCTTGGGCTGTCACCCAGAGCTCAAGCTGCAGCTCACACTGCAGTGGCACACCAAGCTACCTGCACTGAATGTGTTCCTCCACAAATCATTACTCTAACTCTGCCAAGTCCACCAGTGAGGCTTGTCACTAAGTGCCATACCTACAGTCTTTTAAATACCTCCAGGAATGGTGACTTGACTGTAAAAAAATTATGAAATACATTGATTTTGTACTTCTTTTGTCTTTCAAATCTTAACTGTATTAGGCAAGTAGCTATTTATTTTGTCCAATCTCTGGCTCTGAGTAAGCTTAAGTCTTGGGATAGTTATAGAGTGAATTATGCCTCCACAGTGCATAAAAGAAGCCAAATTTCTGTGAAGACTTTTTCTTTACTTCCTTCATGGAATTGTTCTTCCAAGGATGAAACTTTCTCTTTACTCAGCCATTCTGTGATCCTATGATTCTGAACTGGCTAGGGAAAAAATGTTAGTGCAGGTTAGGGTGAGTTACAGTGCAATCCCTGAAGGATGAAAGAAATCCTTGTGGAACACATACATGTTTGTGATGGGCAGAGCACTAAAATTGCAGGGTTAATGTAAAGGTCTGTATAAATGAATTTACCTATGCTTTTTTTCACTCTGAACCTAATCTTCACCACAGTTTTTATTTTGGGATCATACAGTTTTTCAGATAGTCCTCTTGGGAATGAGACAGGACAATGCATACTTGAATACAGTAATGTTTCTGAAATGGACTGCTGTGTGAGCAGTGGCATGTCAAGTCTGCTTTTGACTGTTCTATCTCTCTTGGACTTAGTTACTGTAAGCAATTGAATAAAGGCCTAAGAACTCATTTGCAAGTCGTTCATTTCCTACCAAATATTCCTACATTAAGAGTATATATGTATACACTGGAAAAAAACCCTAGTCTTTCATCTCCAATTAGCCTGGTCAACCTTTGTGAGTTCTTATTTTGTGAAATGAGAACTTTATGCTTTCACCTACTGAGAGAAGATATCAAAACCCTTTTAGTAATTCTTGCAAAACAGAGTAGGTCTGCTGTTTTTAAACAAAACAAATATCTTACTTATTGCAGAAGGAATAGCCTGTCATAACCTCTCTTATCATCTTCCTTTTCTGGAATCCAGACCCTGAAGACCATAAACATTGCTAATCCTGGCTAACCAGAAAAAATTTGCAGGTGTGCTGCTTCCACTCCTTAGCAAGATCTTTACACTGTTCCTTTGCAACCATTATTTTGATGTTGGAACTGATTACTCTTCCAGTTATGAAACAAGCTTAGAATATGTAAAAAAAAAAAGTCTTTTCTTCAGACTAGAAGGAAATAAAGGTAAAAGGGAAATCAATAAAGATGAGAACTAGAAGGAGAAGGTGGGAGAGGGAGAATTGAACAAAGAGTTGAGTGTTTCATTGTTAGTTGTGTTTCCTGAGTTATATGAGTCTTTAGTTCCATTGAAATTGGCGCAATTTTCCTACCTGTTCATTTTTGGTTTTAAAAAGTTTACTTTCTCTCGTGGCTTATGCTATGAAAGCAACTCATTTGTTGGCCAAACTGAGAAACAAGGACAGGACAAGAATGTACAGGCAGCAAAGGGGAAAGCAAAAGTTATGGCTGCTGTCAACATTCTCAGTCAGTAGAAACTGCAATGGCACCTGCAGTGCAACAAGACCATTTTCTTCCATGTGTTCTACTTTGCTGAGTTATTTGCTAAAGTATGATATTTCATGATCATGATTAGATAAATTATGTCAGTCTATTATTTAGATCGATTAATCAACAGGTTAATTAGATTGATCAATTAATCAATTATAAATAAATGCTAGTATCCAAACTCCAGAGAAATACTCTCTTTTACAATGTAGATATGGCATGTAGTAATAAAGAAACAGCTTAAGCCAAGAAGAAAGAGCACACACCTCCTCTCAGCACTGGTGACACTACAATGCACTGCAGCTGAGCTGCAAGTGGCCACCATTTGTGGTACGTTCAGGAGAGTTTTACACAGTCCCAGTAGCCCTGGCAGACTATGAGTGTGGAAACATTGGGGCTGATGGTAATCCTCTTGAGCAGTCTAAGGTATATATTTTACTATTTTAGACAGAATGTCTAGATTTAGAAAAGGTTATTTCCAGGGGAAGGTGGCCTTGCCTGCAAGAAGAAACAAATTAAACCTGCCAGGACAAGCAGAATTTCTGGGGGGTCAGAGGCTATGGGGGACAAGAAGGGGCTTAAAAGCAGACCATGGAGATCTCAGCAAGGAAAGGTAGGGACTTCTCAGCCACTAGAGTGAAGTGATCATTGTGATCCTGTTCAAACTTTCAATAAATCTACTGAATGAGCATTAAATCTGTTCACAAAGACAATGCTGGAAGAAGAGTTGTGTGTGAACACTTTGTATTTCTATCATCTGATTTAATAATTGTGATTTTCCTTAGAAGATGAATTGTCCTAGATCATAGTTTAACACAATCTCTCTGAACTGAAAAGCCTTTTGTAACTTAAGGAAGGTAGGTTATGACAGGTAGTATAGCTAGACCAGTCTCAAGGCCTTGGCTGACTTGGCATGCTAACATGATCCCAATGAATGTATAAGAATAAGTTTGTACTGAATCTTTACTGTGTATGTTGTTATGCACCTTCAGGTCTTGTGTGCCAGTGATTCAGACCAAATACTCACTAAAGCATATATAGGCTTCCATGCATCCTGAGTATCTTTTCCGTAGAAACCAATGCAATACAGCATCACAGTGTTTCCACCTCACATCTGGGACATGGGTGAAACATGTTTCTGGATTTGGTCCCTGGAAACCTGCATCCCCTTGCCAATGCCATCAGCAACATCTCCAGCTTGAACAAAGACATAGGATATACACAAGGTGCACTTCACAGTACGGTTGCAAAGGTTCTTCTCTGGAAGAGCAAGACAAAACACTTCTGCATTAGTCAGGATTTTGGGGAGAAATCTTTTGCAATACAAAGCCTGGAGGATATCATACTTCTACAACAAAGTTAAAAAAGACATAAGCCAGAATTTTGCCACAGATTAGGGGTGTGACGTAATTTTCTATGAGAAAAGAAGAAATCTATTATATTAGCATGTATAATACTTAATGCATGTTTCCAAACTGAATGTTTTGTTCCAGCACTAAAAAAAGAGTTTGGACAAGAAAAGGAATGATTTTAATTATACTGTTTTGCTATGTCCACCAAGAAGATCTCTTGAATTTAAAGGAAAATTTATGCCAGACCATGGGTTTGTTTCTTAAATAACAATGAAAAATAAAAAAATCATTCTCATCTCTGTAATTATCAAATAATAGCCTGTTAAGGGTAGTTCAGAGAGTGTTAAGGTTTAAGACAGCTTCAAACTGCAAAACTCAATCTGAACAAATCAGACCGTTAAAAAAAGATGCAGTGTTATTTACTGATTACTTAAGAAAGTGAACATTTAAAAATCATATGTAAAAAAACGGGCATGGTCAAGAAAGGTAAGTTCAACAGAAAAAGAAGCTTCACTCAAACAAAGCAAAACTTGACCATCCCAATTTCATGGTAAAGGAAGTGTATCAAGACCAGTAGGTCATCGATGAGCTAGTGGTCCAGGGAAAAACTGAAATACCTGGTGGAAAAAAGACTGATTTGGTAACCTGTATTGAGAGAAAAGAGAAAAATCCTGTCATGCGAACAGACTTCAAAGTGAAAATCTCATCTTCAGTCTTTCACAATCACTTTCACATCCTGGAAAGCCCCTGAGTTTGGCTTGGAGAAGATGGCAATTTAGATGTGAGTTAGGTGCATGGTTGTGCCCATGCTGATTTGCAGTCATATCTGAACTAAAAAAAAAAAAAAAGAAAGAAAAGTTTTTTTCTTACTAGCAGTGATTGAAAAATGTCTTAATATTGTTGCTTCTTTTAAAGACTGAGGAGTTATTGCTGCTGCAGCTGGCCAAACCCAAACTTGTGTCCCATGCCACACACAGCTGCACAGCACCAAAAGTCCTATAAAGGACCAGGGCCAAACTGTGCCCAAGGCAGAAGTGTGAAAACTGAGTTACTCTGGTGCCTTCATATGTAAACAATTGGTATGTATGGTTAGAAACTACTTGTGCTTAGCAGGAGGTAGGCAGAGGAATCAGAGCTAAAGTAAGGTGTCTGTTCAATATCTGAACAGGTTGAACAAAATTTGGGACAGACAATGATGGTAGAACTTTGAGCATAAATACACTTATACTGAACTAGTCCTCTCTACAAGGTTAACATTGGCTTGGAAAAGGTACTAGAAATAACAACTTTTGGCAATGTAGCACAACTGGAGGAAATAAGGAAAAGACAAATAGGAATATGCTGTTGGGAGGAGCTTGGAGGAAGATCAAGGGTGGAAGGATGGCAAAAATGTGAGTCTGAAAGTCTAGGGAATAAATTTTAAAACTATGAGGCAAAAGAGTTAAAAGAATGGATTCTTAACTGGCAGAAGCATGAATGCCAATAGGCAGCAGTGGTGCTCACTTGCATGCCCAAGCTCACAAGAATTCTGAAGGGTCCTTCCGCCCTACAGAGATGCTGACCAGACTTGGCATAGGGGGAAATAGATTTGTATACTTACAGTTCCATACTTACAGAACTGTAATTCAGTAGTGCTCAGGTATATGGTCCATTACACTTCAGACCTGTAATTAATAGCTGTATAGTCAAGCATAATAACCTGCATTATTATACAATTGTTATGATTGCTGAGATAATTTGTTCTTTTGCTTCTCTACTAATTTTCTCATTGTTTGCTCATTAATCAATAAACTTCTTAATAAGTTGATGCTTTAGGTGTTTCATGAATGTGTAGATTTTTATACTTCTGTGTAGTTTCTTACATTTAGACAGCTAGCAACCTCTAACCCTGTGCTAGATGTCTTAAGAGTCAGATAATAGCTGGAACACCATGCCTGGGAAACATGTACCAGAGCTAAGACAATTAGATACCCTGTTAGTCAAAACCAGAAAGCAAAGCCCAGCAACCTTGGAGAAGCTCCAATAAGGGAAAGTGGTGTGAAGATGATGATAAAGGATGAAGCAAGGGGTCTTAAGACCAACTAAATTCTAGAAGAGTCATGCCATGGCATAGAACCAGGTGAAGTTCTGGGTATGGAAGTGTCTTAGATTGGATGCGAACTTTAGATATGATAATTGAGTAGTGTTATAAAATTAGTATCCTGCCACATAGACAGGGGGCTTTTTCCAGCTCCTACACCTTGTTGACATTTCTCACACACACACACACACACACACACACACACACACACACACACTCTGTGTTGCCCAGCCTGCTGTGGTGCCCTGTGTTCCCCCTCCCCGAAAGGGTGGGTGGGACAGCTCAGAAGAGCTCTGCTTGCAAAAGGGGGTTTTCCCTCTCTTGTTCTCCTGAGGTGGGGGGAGATGTTTCCCCTCCCTTGTTCTCCCAGACCAGACCTCAAGAACCTCAAGTCCTGCTTGAAGGAAGATGAGACCAGTAATGGGAAAGGGGTACCAGCATGAGTTGCTGGGGTAGCTGAGCTGCAGGGAAGAAGCTGCAAAGGGGAGTTTCTCCCTGGTTTATAGTGGGCTGGGAGGTGATCCGACTTGGGCCCAGATGTTGCAAGAGTCAGTGTTCCCAGCCTGTGGGTGAAAGGGTCTTTCACCTGGGAGGGGCAGGTTGTTGTCCCTTGTTTGCTTTGGTAAGACATGGCAGAGTAGCTCAGGAGTTGGCTGGGTATGTGTGCAGCCTGAATGAAATGAAAAGGATGCCTTTTGGATTAATTTACTCTGAAAGTTTTGAAGTGGTAGTGCTTGGAAAGAGCTCATGGTGATCCTGAGGCCATGAGTTCAACCTAGCACATGTCTTTTCTATCTGTTACTTGTCAACACATGTTGTACTCTTTTATACTTTTTATACTTTATATACTCTTTTATACTCTTATACTTTATATTCTGTACGCCAAACCCTTATAAGTAGAACTCTTTTCTACTTTACCCACATAAATTTGTCTTGTAAAGTTTTTCCGCCCTCCTTACAGGAACAAGTTGGCATCAGTTACACTGCAGCCTCTGATTTATCTGTGGGAGTGTGATACTGTGGGTGCAAGTAATGTTGGAAAAGATGTTGTCTTTCAAAGGCTAAATGTGCATCACTCTGGGAAACCAAACATCTTCCTTTGAGGTCTGTCTTCATTGTGGTATCACCCACCTGTCTTCCACAGTCAGGGACAAGTGTAACCTAGTAGGTATAAGCAAAGTAAGACCAGGCTTTTATCTCACTGTTTAAAAAAATTGTGCTTCTCTTAAAATGAAGATGTCTTTTTGCCATGAGCAAACTTCAGTTAATGATGCACTTGGCAGTGAATGTAAGCTGTCATGCAAGGCAGCACACAAACAAAACCCTAGTTGTTTCTTTTTCCTCAGGCAACATTTAGCAACATTTCGTTCAACATCAGATGCTACATTATTCTAGGGAATCTTCTATCAACTGCTGTAATGATGACTGCTCCATGGACTTTCATAATAGTGGCTAGAGAGGGAAACTCAGTTTTTGGGACATGAAGTGGCTCCACTGACTTCATCTGGCTTTTTCTCATTTGTGTTAGCTAGGAGATGACGTGTTCTGTCTTTACACATTTTCTTACACTTAGAATCTCAGTCGTGCTGCCTCTGCATTAAAATTATTCTAAACACAAAATTGTGTTATTTGTATTAAATGTTTTGGTCCTATTTTTTTTTCTGCTTTCAAGTACTTTTTGTTTTTTTTTTTTTTACAAATTGGGATTAATGTTAAATATTTTAAAAACTATTCATAGTTTTTAAAATACTTTAGTATACTATTAAAGACTTACAATTTTTAAAAGATTTATAAAGAGACCAAAAGATGAGACAATGACAGGGAAGAGAGATTAATGAGAATTACTTGAAGTACAGCTGCATTTAATATAGGCTGGATACTTATAATTGCCTTTCTACTAGATGTTCTTTGGATTATAGTGTTAGGATCCCTAACTTGCTGCATAAAGACTCTTCTTTTAATATTATTTACATTGAAATTAATAAATAAATGCACATACAGTGTTGACTTTAATGCATGCTTTTTCTTTACTATTGAGTACCATTAATGACTTGCATGCAGACATAAAAAAGCACCAGTAGACCAAAAAAAAAAAAAAAAAAAAAGTGTCAAAAAAGTGTCGAAAAAAGTGTCCCATTCTTAGGTAACCACATGTAAATTCAGACTTATATTTGGCTCTAGCTCTGCTTTTTGCGGTTTTTAGATACCTTTGTTTCTCATATACTGTAATCTAGTCAAATATCACTGCAAAGTTTTACAGCCAAACTTTGTGTCAATCCTGAAAGTTCACGTCATAATGACAAATGTTCATGGTATATTGACAGAAATATCTCATTGGGAAAGGACTAAGTTAAGGTAGTGATAGAGAAAGATGAATTTAAACCTTAAGTTTATACAGATCTTTTATGGGGGCAAAGATTTAAGCTGAGAGTCACAATCATTAAACAGCCAACAAAAAAATGAGCAGCTGGTACTAAAAGTGAAATATGAATATGTGTGTGTATACATGTATACTGATTAAAAAGGTCATGGTAGTTAAACAGAGATTTTGTGACTTAATTTCTAACTATAGTTCAGCTTATAACCAGTGACTGGTGGAGAATCCTTACCACTAGACTATATGCACAGAGAAAAGTCATAAAGAAACTCATCACATTTTTAATCACAGAACTGTTTAAACTTTTAGAAATATTTTCCCTATTTCTGGATCAAAAAGAATAGATTTTGTGAAATAGAAGGAAAAAATTGCTCATATTTAAAAACATTTACAAGAGAAGTAGCGACATAATCATCCTTCAACAATGTATCTGTTTTTCACTCAGTTCTAAAGATAATGAAAGTCTGGACTTCGGTAACAATAACTGCTCTTAATGAATGTAATTTGCAGAGTGTGCATGTGGTCTCCTACAATTATTTAAATTCTTAATGCAATTTTTGATAACAATAGGAGATAGCTATGATATGAGACCTCACAAAACTCTCTGTTTCTACTACAACGAGAATCATGTATAAATTCTGTAAAGATTTTATTTGTATTTTTGTGTGATTATTAAATTATATATGAAACTTTTTTTTTGGTGTGTGTGTTTGGGTTTTTTTAATTGGTTTGTTTTGTGGTATTTTTTTAACTCACAGCAGAAGCAAATAGCAATCTTGCCCTTTAACCCAAGTTGTTTTCCAGAAGGGAGTAAACTCTGCCTTCAGGAACTGGATTTGTAACTCTTCTTGCTTCTTCTTGGCTAAAATACACATGCCATAAAATTCAGAGCTTTGTGTGTCTTCTTATACTCAATGAAATAATTCAACCTCTGCATGATCTAACTCTAATCTGCTATGAGCCTTAGGCAGCTTCTCTGTTTGTAGCTCTCTTATATATATAAAAGAACATAACTGGTTTCTTGCAGTGAACCTATATGTTTGAAAAAATCCCAAACAACCCAGTACCTTCAATAACCTCATTTTATCTTTGGGTGGATTCATTTTTAGGACAGCCTTGCTGTGTAACACTATCTGTGCCAGAAAGCTCAAGTTACCCTAAATGGGACATGAGAAGCAGATATTGGATAGTTGATTGGGACAGCTGTGGAGCTGCATCAATCGTCAGACCAAATCTGAAGTTGATTTGTAGGCTGAACAAGTTGCTTGTACTGACTTAGCATAGCTAAGATTAATATAGAGCTTTATATCCCCAGGGCAGACAGTTTCACCTTTCCTCTCATTTTTCATCTATATTCTTAATCCTTTGGAGCTTTGTTTTAATTTTATTTTTTTCCCCCCTCATTATTGGTAGAGCAGTTATAACTCACCCTTTCCCCACCTTTAATCCAAGGTAGGCTGACTTTCACCTCTGTCTGGGGGCTTCATTGTATCTGATACATCTTTTGAGACCTTCTGCTGGGGAAGCAATCACTACAGCAAATCAGGGGAAGATTGAGACTCTGCGGCTCTTAAGAAAACTGCTGAATGTACAGATCAGACCTTCCTTTCATCTCTCACTTAATGTTCAGATCTAAAGAGTCTTTCATATTCCTGGTTTGAAATCCCTGTATAGGAACCACTGGACCAGTATTGACATCACTGAAACTTAGCTGCTTTGAGCTAGTTAGCATTTTGTTGGCAGCTATGTGAAGGTAAACAGTAATGTTTCAGTGACTGTTTGTTGAATAATATTAGTTGGAAAGGCCTGTGTGACCCAGACTGAATTTGGGGTGGGGGGAACTTGTGGGGAGGGAGAGGTAGCTTCTCTGGGTTTTAAATGTCAGAAATATTAAGGCCCAGGTCTACCAAGTTCAGAGATGAGATGTAAACTTGAATCTTTCTATATGCAGCATAATGCCTTGATTTTGTCTCTTTATTCTCACTGAATGAGTGAAGTTACTGCTACAGAATGGATCCATGTCCAAAACTACTGTTCTATGACTAAGGCAGCTTAAGAGTGAGCAGGGACCTCTAATTCCCACATTAGCCATGATGACCATAACTATCCCATGAAGCATAGTCTGCTGAAGCCCTTGTCCTCATCCTTTGAGATAGCAAAATGTCCTTATGAAGATGAAATTAACAAAATCACTTGTCC
Source organism: Thripadectes ignobilis (assembly GCA_035584755.1). Taxonomy (NCBI): domain Eukaryota; kingdom Metazoa; phylum Chordata; class Aves; order Passeriformes; family Furnariidae; genus Thripadectes; species Thripadectes ignobilis. The sequence goes on along the minus strand of JAWMRC010000089.1, from coordinate 25,849,908 downwards.
AGTAAGAGTGGCTTAAGAGTACCTTTTACACTAGTAAAAACAATACTCTGTGACTTACAAACAGTTCCTCAAAATACCTACTGATTTCAGTGGGAGAAATATTGGTAGAGTGGGATTTATTTAAGAGAAATAACCAGATAACCAAAATCAGTCAAGCAACTTGCATAGCAAAGACCAATTGTCTTTAATGGACACCCTACAGGGCTGTTGGTCCCATCCTATAATAGATGTTAAAATTTATTTTTGTTTGCAAAAGCCTGATTTCTTTACTAATTTAAAAGGAACCTGGTTGACTATATCAAACCAATTAACTCCTATGAGTTTTCAGCATGATGTACTTCAATCTACTCCTAAAGAAAGCAGCAAGTCTGACTTACAGAATACTTAATTCATCATATCCCAGACCAGCTCTAAGTCAGTAAGTCCAAAGAGCCTGGTTCTCATCAGGGTTCTCAGCTGGGTATGATGACAGACCTATGTCAACAGAAAGGTAGTGGAATGAAGAGGAGTTTTTCTTGTCTTCTTATCCCAACCACAGTTCAAAGAATACATTTCTTTAATTTATTTTTTTTGCCCTTCACCCAGTTTATTCCCATCACACAACAGCAGAGATATCAAATCTTTATTGGGCAATGGTAGATTAAAAGAAAAGTGCTGAAAGAGAAGGGTAACAGACCTTTTCCCTCAAAATGAGCATTGACTTTTTCTTCTGCTAACTGAGCTGATGGGACAAATTCTTATAATATATAAAAATCTAAGATACTTTTACCCAGTCCAAAGCTGTTGTGAAGCATTGCCTCGGCCTGGCAAACCCTTCTCCAGCAGATGGCATTCGTAGATCGTTTCTCCCCAATAATGCAAGAAAATCACATTGATGGTTATGCCCAGTCAGAGCTCTCTTGTTTCTTGTCAGTGTGCACAACTGCCTGTTTCTTCTCTGCACTAAAAATTATAACCCAAGCAATACTTTCTTATAAAATAATAAAGGGAAAAGAGGTTATAAATAGTATCTGTTTTATTTATTTTTTTCTTAAAAGAAAAGCCTTGCATTGCTCTTACTTTTATTTTCTCTGTATTGTAATGCGTGCCTATTGATTTTCAGGAAAAGAGAATCAGGTCATCAATCTGGCCTCTATTGTGTGCATGTATACTAGTATAAAATACAGTTACTTTGCCCTTTTTTCCTATCTTCCTATAAGCTAGGACTTTCCTGCTGAGTCTTACTTTATATAACACATAAAATCCCAGGAAAATTTATTGTCTTTGGAAAGATGATGTATTAATCACAATATAATGGAAGTAGTCAGAGATTATAGTATATTTGCTCATTTTACCTTTATACACAATGACAAGGTCCTTTCTGGGCTTTCATCAAAGTCTACTCTGTTGTATTTCTTTCAATAGGCACAACTGCACATACTAATTAAGTTCTTGTGATAGGCAAAGTGAATATTACTAGTTTTGTGAAACTTTGTTTTTCTATTTCAAAGACTCTGGAACTTGAAAACAAAGGACCAAGCATTCTGAAATATTTTGTGGCATTTGTTCTTATCACCTTCTAATGAGTATTAATTCAGCTTTCCATTTTTATGAGGAAAGAAACACTTAACACTTTTTGTCCATTTTCCTCACAATTACTGGTTTTTTTTGATTTCACAAAGCTCCTTTCATAATCAGCAATAATCAGGGTATGCATTTCTTTCCGCATCAGTACAAATGTTTTCTCTGTCCTGATTTTTGAAACTGGGCTTTACAAGGCATGACTGAAGACCATTTACTTCTTCTTGCTTGATATTTTCATGAGTAGTCACATTTCTCCACTAATAATAATGTTATGAATGTATTTGTTATTTACTTCATTTACTTCAGACCTCCTTCAGAGGACTGGAAAACTGGACTCAGACTTAAAGCAGTCATGCATGTTAAAAGATTTTTTCCTAGCAAAAGACCAAGTTCAGAAAATTTTTGCAAGTTGATGTTTTGTTGCAGAATTCTGAGCATTGGAAACAAGATTTGAAATAAAAATAGTTTTGTGATGGTAACTGAAAAATGTTACTTGCAAACACAATAACCTTGTAAATAGATTGCCTAGACATCTAGAGACATTTAGAATAGCATGTGCCATGTGAAAAGGGGAGGGGTTACCAGACGCTTAATGTGCGCAGATTTTCTCAGCCCTCAGTAATTTATTTGCCTGTCAGTGCCCCTGGGAAAACGAAACCCTTATGTCCCACCAGTCTGTCAGCATTCTGTAAGGGCTTGACCCTTCACCAACAGCTTCCCCAAATTGGAGGGTGATTTGGCTGCCTTTTTTTGGGGGACCAAGCCAACAGTGTGGAGACCCCTCAGCAGACTTTCCCAATGTGTTACCCACTGCTGGCAACTGCTAGCACCTGTAAGGGACTCCAACAGTTTATGGAGTAATGCTCTTGACTCATAAGAATTATGTCAGGTTAATAAGGTTTGTGGGTCATCGGTGAAAGTGTCTGCCTGCAAAAATGAGTTTAAAACAATCTACAAAGCAAGCACAAGCTTTAGTCCTAAAAGCTGCATTTAGGCTGCACAGAATATGGCTCTTACTCAGCAGGTGTCCCTATGTGGTGGAAAGGCAAGTTCAGTCTGCTGAATGACACCAGACTTTTTGGTGGAGCCTTCCTCAATTTTCCTGCTATTCCCAACTTACATTTATACTCTCTCTTTAGGTTTAGGTGGAGCTTAAATGACTTTTGTCATCAATATTAGTATCTCTGGTTGATTTAAAAGACTTTCTCTTTGCTTTGCATGCTGAATGAGGGTGGTCATATCTTGGCAAATGAGGAGAGGATTTTCAACATAGTTGTTAGCTCAGCTCTAGAATGTGTTCACCTCTCTCCCTTGGTTGACAAGTACTATACGATCTTATGAACTACAAAGTACCACGACCTTCTCCTCCCTGCAGGGATTTCTATGGAGGAAGCTATGGCATCTCCACTCCACTCCAGCCTCTATTCCATGCTCTGTAGCAGGTGCCTATTGTTTTATAGGACTCTTTCTGAAGCTTGTTGACTGTATTCCATGCAGGGAGATGCAGCTGCATTTTACCCCATAATTCTTAATCTCCTCTAATTTTTAACCCTAGCCATTTTCCCACTGCATGTTACATTTTTGGTCCTTTCTGTTCCTACCTTTTTGTAATAAATTTTGTAATCATTCATGCCATGTAGAAGAAAATTAATAATGATAAATGTCCTTAGTTATCCTGTTAAGTAACCCTTACCTTTCTTCTAAACAAACAGTGAAAACCCCAATTTTAGTCTATGATGTATAGATAGATTTCCCCGTATATCAATATAATTTTACTCTGAACTATGGCATTATATTAATTTGAATTTTTATTCACTCTTTTTTTTTGAAATGTTTAGAATCTGTCTAGATAATAGAAATAATACTAAAAATAGTAATTATGTTCTCTAGAATAGGTGAATTATCAAAGAATTTTGCATTTGAGGTTTAGAAAGGAAAATGTAGATGATTATTAGTTAAATTATTTATGTGGTTGTAAATAAATAAATCAATAAAGTATCTACTCATTGAAGCAGTGCTGAATAAAAGAGTTTAAGAAGTAAAATGGATCTGTCATAGGCATTTGGGTGTTAATAACCAGCATCAGCAGCTTACAAGGCTGTACTGAATGACTGGCCGTTTTACCATATCCAACACTTGGGAACTCTTCAAATAATTGAAAAATACATTGAACTTCTACGTTCTTAATTGCTAGATGACTGCTGTTTACATAGCTATTTCAATTACTGGTACACACTGGGGCAAGGACCCCTTATATGTCATAAGACATGTAGGTAAGCCACAGCTATTCCTGCGAGGCCAAATCCATCAAACTGAAAGTTTTGCTTCTGTGAAAGCATACATTTTCTGTGAGTATCTACATGGCAAACATCCTACTGTAAATGATTATTCCTAAATGTCATCTTAAATCTTGACAAATCTAAATGGAAGGAGTTGAGAATTATATGGGAAACTGACCTACAAGCACAAATTTCTTTACTAAGAATCATAATACAGACAGAAACCTAAGCCTTAAGAAGGTGGTACTTATCCTGTAGTCTTTTCTATGGATTTTTAGTAGCCAGCAACTCTAACAGACATATTTTTTTAAATTACATTAAGCCCTCTAGTGAGTAGACAATAAATCTGTACCCATTTTGCTTTCCACCATTGATTTAGATGACAGTGAACAGGAAAATGCTGAGAAGAAGGGATAAGCTGGGAAAATAGTAGCTGTTTAGAACTTCATGGGCCTGTGGAAATGCCAAAACTGAATTTAAGTGCTCAGATTTCTTTCATGGCAAAGAAATATCAAACTTATTCTCTTTCCAGTGTCTAATGCTGCTTATTTGCTGCAGGTCTCTCCTTTGTATTTCCTTTCCTTTCATTTTCCCTTATTTGTGTCTACATTTCAAACTGAAATGCACTGTCCTGAGGGAAAAAAAAAAAAGGTAAAGAAAAAAAAGGAAAGAAAAAGAGGAAAAAGAAAAAATGGAAAGGAAAGAAGGTAAAAAACAAAAGAAAGATAAAAAGAAAGGGGAAAGAGGAAAGGTACAAGGGTGAAAGGGAAGAGAAAAGCATCAGGGAATGGAAAGGAAGAAAATGCAAGTGTGTTAATTTAAAACCATAAAATTTTGGAAGTTTTCCGCTGAATTTCCTCTCCTCTCTCAACCTTTTTATATTTCTGTTCTTTTATTTCTTTTATATTATTTTTCCTTACATTACTTGTACTTACTTTGCATGCATTGCTTGCAGTGCACAATGAAATTTACACTGTTAAGGTCAAATGAATCATTCGTAAGGGAAGTCACAGTAACAGCTAACTGATAGAGTTTTCCTTTTTAATGCTACCAGTCATAATACTCCAGAGGCTGTGATGCTGTTTTCCTTCCCTGCTGTGTTCTTCATGCCATATTCCCCTCAGAATTTGCTTGCAGTCAGACATGATGAAGAGTACTGCCTTCTGCATAGAGAGGTGTAAATTTCCTAAGTACTAGACCTTAAATGTATCCTTTTAAAATAATGTCATATAATGTATGTATGAATGAATAATAATTAGAAAACAAACCAGCCAGGAATGGGGAGATTCTATATTAAATCATATTACAGGCCTTCCCGAGGCTGTTCCTGCTGCGAGCAGATTTAGCTGCAAATTTACACAGCAATTCTGCTACATTTTCTGCGTTGTAAATCTTGCTAACTTGTAATGGATATTGTCAATTCCTGAGAAGATACAAGAGCTAGATTTAGGGTTCAGCAAATTCATCTAAGCAGATATACATCAGTGAAAGCAGTTACTGAGAGGACATTCTATTCCCACTGAGAAAAAAAGTCCCCAGTCAGACAAATGATTTTTCCTTCAGAACTCAGTATTTATGTCAGAAGCAAGAAAAAAGAAGCTATTTTAAGGGGATATTTTAATTGCAAACCTTCTTGCAATGACAACAGCAAGTCAGCTGAGTTGGTCTGTATTAAGGAAGTCTAAATAGGAGGGATTTCTCTGTTGTCTACATTAAAAAGACACCAACAAAACCCACCTAAGCCCCCACCCCCCCCCAACACAAAGCAACCAAACAAAAAAACCAACAAAAAGCCTGGACCCTGGCCTCAGTATCTGGAGAACACTAATAGGTGAAACACTGAAAAAAACATCAGCAAGCAGGTGCAAATTGGGTAAGAGCCTCAAGCAAGATACAGCTGTGTTTCTCCCTGCTGCTTGATTATTCTGTGTTAATCTGTTTCTCTCACTCTTGCACACTAGAAAAACAAACAAGTTTTAAATACCACAGCAAGTCACACAAGCTAATACTATTCATCACCATATTTTTAAATGTTTCTATAAAAACTCAAAACACACATAAACCCAACAAGACTTTCAGAGAAACAAACAAAGATTTAGTTATTAAGTCTTCATTGCTTCTCTAAATGGTTTACACAGAAGTTAAAAGCACCTAATTGTTGCTCAGCAACTTTGAAAATACAGAAGTTAATTAGATACTTCCACACATGCTTAGAGTACTAAATTTAGGCAGTCATTTATTAAAGACATTAGTTCACAGTTGAGCTTTCTGCATTTATGGATGATAAACTGCCAGTGTAGATGAACTTTATTGTGGGTGTTTTTCAACCGCTTGTTCAAATAGGAAAACCTAGTTCAAAACAATGGTTTTAGTTGGTTACTGAAGCCTGACAGAACACCTCAAGATAAATACTAAGACGTTTCTCTTGTGAAGGCATATTTCTTTTCCTTTGTAATGATGATAATATTTAAGTAGCTCAACTTAGACTTTCATCAAACCCTTGGAATTGCAATGGTAAATGAAGTGAAATGAACTATAAGAAGGGGAAAAAATGGATACAAGTGGTTTTGTGATTCTTACATTGTAGGAGGACACCAGGACAATGGAGAAGAGAACTTCTATGAATGGATGGAGTGGTCAGCATAATAATGCTTGGAAAAGACTACTGATCAGTTCTCATGATATAATAGTTAGAATATGATTGTATTAGATAGATATTGTTCTTTATATTTGTACAATTGTTCGTATTGGTTGTTTTTCCCCGACCTTCCCCGGTTACCTTTTACCTACTGGTCACTTCCCCTCCAATTTTCTCATTGTCTGACCAGTGGTGCATTGCGGCACTACCATATAAGGTTAACCTCACCCCCTAACTCCTTGTACGGTGCTGTCCCATCCCTAATCATCCCTATTTGTCGCGGTTCTGCCCCTTTTCTAGCAGCTTCCATACCCGACCCTATAAATGTCCCATGCTCCCTTAATAAATGTTCCACTCTGTTTTAACTCCACTTCGAGTGTAGACCGTTCCTTTCTACCCCGGCAGACCGCGTCATTACATTTTGAGATAGTTCCATGTATCTTTATAGCTCCAACAGAGTTGTTTCTGTTTGATAGTCTGTCTCTGTTAATGACTGGATCTAAATATTTTATGGGAAGTTTATAAAATTATAATGGGTAGGCTCTCTGGGATTCACCACCCTGTTTAAACATCCCTTGCTGGTCTCTTCATTTAATGGTAGACCTCCTTAGTGATATGTGATGCTTCTAAACTTTATTTGAAGTAATAGAAGCAAGGGCCAGATACTTCCTGAAAGTAACTCTCAATTTGATCTTCAAAATTATTTTTTTTAATTTGAAATTAGCTCAGCTTACATTTATATACAAAGGTGAGGGAAGTCTATTTAGGGGAAGAAATGTAGGGTTTTTTCAGCTGAATGTGCAAGTTTTCCACACAAAATCATAGTGGCTGCAGGTTGGCAGGTAAACTCAGAAAATATTTCCTTAACAAGGACAAGAGACAATTTTGTGCAGTGGCTATGCTTTGAAATTGCTGTGGTAATCTCTTAAAGTTATGTAAACCTATAGTAGAAGAAAAAAGGAATTTTTACCTTTCAAGACCTTAATTAAGGTAGAAAGCTTAAATCCAAATAAACAGCAATATCTTTTTTCCAGTGACCCTGGATATTGCAGCTTATCCCCTACAGAATTTTCTAAAGCATATATTTATAAAGCCTACATGTTAGGCTTCACAGAATTTTCTTAATTTTCTTTCTTTATCTGTTTTTGCATTGACATCGTAGTTTCTATTATCTGCTACTGCTTTTTCTGCCTCAGATACATCCCACCTCCCCCACTCCTCCCCCCATAATAAAGTTTGAGCTTTAGGGACTATACAACCCCTTGGAGACAAGAATTTAAAACATTTTCCAAGTGCTTCTACTTGTCTGAATCAGACTGCATAGAAGACTTTTTTTTTTTTTTTTTTTTTTTTTTTTTTAACTGTAACTTCTCACACTGAAAAATTATGCTTGGTTTCAAGCTATATCTCGCTGCTGCCAGTGAAGGTACCATACTTGTATCTATTGTTAGAGCATTGACCAGTTTTTGCAATTGCTTCAAATTTGTTCTTGTTGCAATGGGCTGTTGCGATCTGGTAAACTTCACATTCGTTATCCAACACCCAATAGTTGTGTGAGTTTTGATTGAAATACCCTAGTGAGGAACTTTATCTTTGGGAAATGGTATTTGTGGAAGAGGATTGTGACACTACAAATTTTGGTGCTGTTGTTACATCTTTTCTGTTCATGTTTCCAATATTTACAGTCAGATGTAGGAAAGAAATTTAAAGGTCAATTGGTGAGAAATTGTTAAAATCACATCATTAAGAGAAATTACTTCTACAAAGAGTCAGGAAATCAGAGTTATTTCTACCTGGAGCAGATGAAATTTTGCCACTTGCTCACAAGGTGCAGAATTAGGCCATAGGATGTGGCAACAGCACAAGATGTTTTAAAAATTATATTCTGATACAGTCAGTACTGAGCCAGGCAGTTCTACAGATGCTCATCCTGTAGTTCCCTCTGCACGATGGTCTGTGAAGTGGCCTAGAGGGCATTTTTTAATATCTGAAAGGCACAATCCCTTTTTCACCAGGTGATATTTTTGTTCTAAAGTCATGTGTTGATCTTTCAGCAAAGCCAGCTTTCAGATGTCAAAACTACATGAAATGTACAATACAAAAGACCAATACAACACAAGCTGATATAGCACTAACTGATACAGATTTATTTCCCCTCTTTCTCTTTGCTTCAACTTCCTTACTCCTTTTGAAGCAAAGAACAAAGCCCAGGTACCCAGAGAAAAGCAACAAGAGCAACAAAAATCTAATTTGCTGTATTCCCTAGGCTTTTTGCCAGTTAGCACTCGTCCATCCTCCTGCATACAGCAGAAATCCATAGTGCATCTTCTAGCTAATTTATCAAAACCAAAACCTTGTGTTCTTATCTGACCTGGATTAAATTTGCATTGCTAATTGCTGTAGTAATGACTGTGAAACCAAAACCTTGAGAAGGTTCTGCCATGTGTCCCCTTTCTCTTCTCTACATTTCATTTTCAACCATGAAATTTCCTTACAGCTATGGAAATCTTTCCATGGTGGGATTCCTGATAGAAAACTGACTTTAGGATGCCTGCATGGTGTTATTCTCAAGTACTGCAAATTTAGAATAGTCATGCTCACATACATATAAATATGTAGAATAAAACTGGTTATACTTGAACAGCATGTGGTTTTGTACTAAGAAATGGTGGATGAAAATCCCACTAGTTTTACCTTACTATTGGAAAATGGATTCTTAAAATTCCCTTATTTGGGCAGAACCTATATTGTCAAAATATGGTTTGACCCCAAAAGTAGGAAATTTTAAGACAGAATTATGAATTTTCATTTTTGAAGTCACCATAAGAAAGTAAATAATTGCATGTCAGAGTTCTCTACCAAACAAGATGACTATATATCCCGGTAGAAAGGTGAGATTCAGGATAAGGGAAACCTTATATCCCTGAGTGTAGTCTGTGAATCTTTCATCATCAGGGTCAAATTAGGCATGTGCTGTATATTTAAAACTTTCAGTTGCCTGTCTTCATCTTGCTCCTCTTTTTATTATCAGTGGCTTATCTGTACATAGCACAGCTGGATGCAAGAAGATTGACACAATGATACTGCAGTGGTAGTTTTGCCAGGCCATGAAAGAATAGCCAGGAGGTGAGAAATGTTTACCCCGGCACAAAGAGCACTGCCAAGCTCTGTTGCTATCACCTTCATCTCACTACACACGGTTCATTTTTCCTGACAGTCCTGTTGATGTTGAGCAACAGTGATCACTAAAGGCCTTGTAATAGACTCAGCAGGACAGTGAAAACAAGCAAATCAAGATGCCTGTATTAAAACAAATCATGAGTCCAAACCAGAAATATTCAAGTGGTGAAGCAATGTATGAAACCAAAAGTAATCATGGTCAATATTCACCTAGCCTTTATTATTATTTTTTTTTAAATATGTTCACATGAATGATGAGTTTCTCTATTGGAAACTTCCAGTCCCTCCATGGTCTTACTCACTAGCATGTATGAATGGACAAAAAAATTTGGTGAATTTCCTGCCATGTCAGTAAGCAGAAATACCTTAGTGAGAAATCTGATGAACACCAAAACTGGTGGAAAAGAGAAGTTAGGCTGCTCAATTAAGAGCATATAGAAAGTTGAATCTTACTCATAGTAGTGAGCATTTTTGAAACTCTGCCCAAAAAGACACAAAGTACAAGAGCTGCATGGATTAAGAAAATCTGTAAGCAGTATAAGACCAACTTAGGAGAATGTAATTCACTCATTTAACTTAGCAAATAATGACAGCAAGAGATGGAAAAATATATCTCGAAACAAGTAAAATGTTTGAGCCATAACACACCACAAATATTACCAGTGAATCTGACACACTTTGTGGAAAACTGGGCAGAAGTCCATCCTTGCCGTGTTCAGCCGGGAAAAAAGGATCGAGTCCACACAGGGTGAGGGTGAGAACAGTAGTGAACCATTTATTGGGGGGGGGAGGGGGCATCAGACATTATAAGGTGGGGATGGAAGGGTCCAGAACCTGGGCAGAGTTGGGGGCGGAACGCGACACAAAAGAAATAAGGGATGCGGGAGTAAGACATACAGGGAATAACAGAGGAGTGGCCAGCCTTATATGGTCTCGGTGCACTGCACCACAAGCTGACCAATGGGAATAAAGGAAGTAGGGACCAATGAGGGACATGTAACCGGGTTATCAAATATCAATAGGAATTCTAGGAGCGGTAAACTTGGACCAATAGAACAATTGAATAATGACAAATGCAATTGAACTTATTACAACTGGGAATAACTTCAGCTAGAAAAATTTTAAAAAACTCAGTCCTCTATTCTCCGTTAAACTTTCTACATCTGGAGGTGGTCGGCAGGCTCTCTGGAGGTGGCTGTCTTCCCGTTTGTGTCAGGAGGATCCTGTAAGTTTTTCCAATCCTCAGAGTTATCAATTGGTCCCCCAACACATCCTGACGCTCTACTGAAAATCTGAGAGAGCAGTCTCTACATAGAGTATTTAATAAATTCTTTTACCCATATCCTGTCTCTTCTTCTTCATCCGTTCTCACTCTAAAAGTATTTTTCTTTACATTTAATGGAATTTACTGTGCCTCAAATTGTTTCTGTTGCATTTTATTTTGCCTTCATGCACCTCCACCTTCTTTGTAATGGCCATCAGGCATTTGGAAGGAGAATAAGGTCTGCCCCTTTTCTCCCCAGGCTGAACCAGTCCATTTCCCTCAGGTTCTTCTTATACATCCCAGGCTCCAGCCCTCAACCATCCTACTGGCCCTATTCCCAGAATCCAGCAGAAGAGGTTCCTGTGTATCACCTATACTAATTTAGATTCCTTTCCCTATTACAGTCATATTAGGCAAAAAACTAGCTGAATTGCCCTCATAATTCTCAATATTTTTTTTTTTTTTTCTGATTTAAGACAAGAGAGGTCAAGTACAATGGGTTATAGTACCAAAAAGGAAGACTTTGTTACTTCTAATTGCTAGGACATACCAAAGAAAGGGAAAACACTGTCCTAGGAGACCATCTTCAATCATGAAAGAGAAAACAGTTACACAGAATGTGTGTGTTTAAATGCAGTTTGCTCTGTCTGTGTGTTTGCATAATTGCAGGCAGAATACAGGCATATCTTCTTCCAGAGCTCTTAGTTCTGCATCAGGGACTGAGTCAGTGGTGAAGGGGACAGGCTTCCCTTAGGAACTGACTCTCTCCAGGTCCCATTGAACAAAATTTTTGCTGCAACATTTCATCCAAGATTTACTTCAAAAAATATCATTAATATACTAGGAAAAGCTCATTAATTGTTACTCCCTGATTTTTAATTTATTCTGTACATTCTTTATTACTGTTCTGTTTTCTGAAGGACTAATCCTCTGTCTCTGAGTTTTGGGGTTAAGAAAAATATGTGTAGTCAAAACATCCTTAAATTTCCATACTTTAGCATGCCTAAATTTCTCAGGTTTGTGTTTAGGTTTTAAGATGGCACAAGCTAAGTTGATCTCAAATGATGTTCTTAAACACTAAGGAATTTTTAATCTTTTTTTTTTTTTTTAGTATATTTAAAAGTGTTTCAGTATTTTGTGGAAAAAAGTTCCTTTAAATACAATACTTCCTCTGTCTCTCCAGAGTGAATCCTGACTGAATTCTGACATCAGCTTGCAACGCAAATGCTGTGGTATTCTTTAGTTTGTAGAAGGAAAATTCAGACTTTCAATCTCCTTTGTAAGCCTGAATGTAAATATCATGTGAAGCATACTATCTTTGCCTTTTGAATGTTGTTCCAATATCTATTACCTTTGCATTTTGTTGTTCCGTTGAGTATATTGCACTTAATTGAAAGAGGTTGTTGCATAGACATAAATAAATGTGAATATGCTCAGTGCATGTACATTTTTGTCCTGAACAGATGGAACAATGCTATACTCACATTATGTCATTGACATAAAGATTCAGCAGATGCACAAAGACTTTTATGCTTATGGCATGTAAGGAATCTATTATTACACAGCAGCTATAATAAGGTGGCACAACTGGGGAGTATCTTTTCTCCTTATGGGAGCAGTAGCTACCACACTATGTAGATTTTAGAATGAGCTTAATTAGACATCTATAGAGGAGTGTTTAATTTTTACCTCAAATGAACAAAATTTGCAGCAGTAGAGGGAAAAATACAACAAAAACCCCTGAAAAACAAACCAACAAACCAACCCAAAGCCCCCACCCTCAAATTCCCTAAATCATCCAGCTTTGAAATTGTGTGAGAAACCAGAACAAGTAATTATTAAACAGCCATGAACTATATGTACAGCCATGAAGTATATGTCTGAAAACTGAAGGGAAGGTGGTAAGGGAATAAAAATGTAGACATATGCAACAGCATGGTGGAACACTCCCCCTTTCCGTTCCCCCCGGCCATGTGGTCCTTGAGATGTCCCGGGAAAGAGACATTCAGAGACCGCAGGGGAGGATGCAGAGAGACTGTTTATTCACATGAATAGGGGCATATAAAGGCTTTAGAGAATTTTGGTTACAACCAATAGCAATCGAGAGATAACAACCAATGGGGAAAGGGTTAACAAAGGACCAATAGGGAGGGCTTCACATAGTACTGCCAAAACAAGTTCCTGCATCCTAGGCTAGGGAGATAAGTTTACTCAAGGAGCTTTGGGAAGGAGAAGGGTGACTCAGGGGAAAAAAGACAAGGAATCTATTTTACAATACAGTAAAAGCCTCAGTTTTTAAGGCACTTTGGCTGGTTTATTCATTTTCTTCACAGGCACACTGCCACAGACATAGTACTGGTTTTGAAGGAGCTGAAGAGTTAAAAGGTGGCACTAAATATGCCTTAATACTCCTGTTCTTATGATATACCATGACATTAGTCATGGAATGCAAGCAGGCAAGAAAATCCTGTCACCCTTCCTCAAACAGACAGTTTCTGTTAAGTCAAACTGCTCAGGAAGGTAGAAACTGTAGTGGAATCACAGGGACAGACTAATGATTTCAGCAAAGAATTATATGCTGCAAAGCTTTTATTCATAATAAAGATCCCTACTTTTTCAGGTCATAATTCAGAGAAATAAGTAGCATGTACTCTTCATAAAAAACCAACAAAATGCTATGTTTACAAATGATTTTGGTTTTCTGGTCTCATTTTTGGAAACAAAACCAATAAAATAATAAAGTGGTAAACTGATTCATGTGAAGAGACTGTGTAAAACAGCTATGTCAAAACAATACAACTGATGAAGTAAAAGATGCACAATGTAAGGATTTGAAAACTAGAAACAGATTTCTTATTCTTTGAGTTCCTATGTTGCTAGTACATATATACACATATAGAAAAGGTTTTCTATAATAGTATTCCTTTTGGATTTAAGGAATAAAACAAAACAAACACCCAGCAAATATTTTTATTCCTGAGATTGCACCAGGTTTTTACCATCTTGCATATTCAGATAAAGGATATACTGCCATTTCCAAGTGCTTATTTCTTAGCAAATAACTCTGTAGATGTAGATGTATCAGGTTCTCCTAAGAGTCACTTGAAAAAAATTAAAATAAACCTCTATTACTTTAAATTACAGTAATCCTATTTATTTTTCTATTATAATGTGGAGTTTTATGTCTTCTTGCTCCATCTGCAAGCAAAAATAGATGCCAGACATCAGTATATCATATCCCCAGTGTATCTTTCCATCTAATCTAGCAATACGTGTGCAGAATGTCAGTCTGTCTATTTTTTTGAATTAGGTGAACGTTGTCTAAGAGCACTATTGGTGTGCTTTTCTAACAGCAGAATCACATCAGAAATACTGAAGTGGTTTGTTTGAAGCTTATTATGAACAGGACAGACTCCAAGTATAGGCAGCTGCATATGCAAAGTGAGACATCACAAAAATTGCACTGGGATGTCTGACCAACATTGTGTGTTCCTATCCACCTCCTTTCAATCTAGCTGTTGAAAGGACAAGACACCTGTAAAAAGAGTTCAGCTTGGGTGGAAACATTTGAGCTGTCTTTTACAAAGAATGTAAATGTCCCAGGAATTTTTGTTCCAGGCATTTCTATGTGAGGCGACCCCAGGTAGGTCCATTGTTTACTTATGTTTACAAAAGACAAAGAGGTAAATTATAGGTGCTGGAAAAACAGCTGTAACTGTGAATGCATCCTTTTTGTGACAAGACATGACAAAATTCTTTGTGAAATACAACTCAATTGATGGCAGTAATAAAGTTGCCTTTTATTATATTTTTATTATAAAATATATTTATTTTATTATACACTCAAATTAATTTGATTTTTCTGCCAGTGAATCTAGAAATCCTGGCCTGATCTGCTATAGTATCTAAAGGCAGAGCTCTGCTCAGAAATGGTATGTCTTTTTCTGAAGACTCATGTTGACACGTACACCCACCCTATATGTGGGCTCTCTGAGGCCATGTCTCTGCTCACAGACTCCTTTTCAGGGAAGGCCATAGAGTCATAAAATACCAGTTTGGAAGGGATCTCGAGGATCATCTGATGCACACATTCTTAGCAAAACATGGCCTAGACAAGATGGCCCGGCACCCTGTCTAGCTAAATCTTAGCAGTGTCTAATATTGGGAAACGCACCACTTCCCTGGAGAGATTATTTGAATGGCTGATTGTTCCTATTATGGGTTGGCTCCTGGTGCTGAACCAAGACTGGGCACCATCCACTTCTGAAGCGGTTGTCATCCCTCATGAACAAAGCTGTGTTTTTCTTCCCCATATGACATAGACAATAATTGTGTAAATATTATAGACTGTTTTTAGATGTCTTGCAGGCTTAGAGAAAATGGTTTGTTTACTCTTCTGGTGTTTGTCTGCAAATGGAAATTGTATCAGTATACTGAAATCCACGGGACTTTGTTGATGTGTGCTATTGTGATAAACTGGCATAATTTAGGACAGTTAGACTGTGATTTAGTTACACAGACTTTAGTACTTCAGGTACAGGATGAAAAGTACTGTTGTGCAGACTATAAAAAGTGTAGATATTGTCATGTGCTGCCTTTGGATATTTATTAAATATCAGCTTTGTCCTGGACATGTTTGTAATGGATCAAGTGTTGCCTGTATTTCTGCAGCTGACATACATTTTGAAGCCCAACTATTGTTCTCTGTCAGGTCAATAGAAATGTGGTCATATGGTCTCCCTCATCGCTTTCATTCTGGAAATGCAAGGTGTTTAGTTGGAGGTCAGGCCAGTAATAATGATAGGCTTTGATAAGAGACAGCTCAAAACCTTATACCACTGAGAATCCTAGACTGTCTAGACCTGAGTTGGAATAATTTGTTAGTATTTTTATGATGCAGAAATCAGAATGAAAGTGTTCATGGTAGATTATTCAAAATGGCTAGCAGACTGAAAAAGCTCTGGAAAGCCATTTGTAATGTGTAGCCTACATATTGTCTTAAAATGCATTCTCTAACCACCCATCACTGAGAGAAACATTTCTTTCAAAAAAATTCAACTTATACCTTGATGATTCAGTAGCATCAGAAGGAGGAAAAATTTCACAATCAATCATTACTGATGCTTGAGTCAAAGTTGTCAGTGAGTTTTACATTGTCATCTTTTATCTTTTCCCCAAGATGACCTGTAAATTTTACCTCCTGAAAAAGGTTGATTTTGCCCCAACTTTTCAGGGTAAATTTATGAGGAAGTAAATAAAGGGCAGTTCCATCTCCTTTTTCAGAGAAAAAAAAAAAAATCTTGTTTATAAATAATGTTTTCCTGAGATTGAGAAAGACAGAAAGTGCTTTACCCTCATATTTCTGAAATTCTTCTACATTCAGACATGAAGGATTTTCTCTGTATCTTTCATCGGATAAGGGGATTACCAGAATTCAATACAGAGAGTCTGATCCATATGCACTACCAGCAGGGGTTCTGTCTCATCTCTTTATCTGGAGGCGATCACCTTTAAACTAGATAACATGAGAAATACCTGTTAACCATAATACCAGAAGGATTTTGAAGGCCTTCTTTGCCGGTGTGCTACTCCCACTGTGCTGAGACTAGAGTAAGGATTTTGACTTCATTTTCAATACTCCTCTTCTTTATTGTGCAAAGATCTTTTGTTATTTGTGCTCCAGGGTGACTTCTTATTTTTCTTATATTCCTTTTTATTTCCTTAAAAAAATTTTAATTTTGTATATGAGTGTATGTGTGAGCGAATGTAACTCCATGGTAACATACACATCTCATTAGAGATTAACCACTTTTCTATCTAGCTGCTGCTCCCTCATCCTTCTTGACCTTAGGTGGACATTTTGTTAGAGGAATTCTTCATTTGTTCAGTAGTTGTGAGTGTTGTGCATAGAGATATATCCCCAGAGGTAAATAGAGGTTCCACTGAAGTAATTTACAGTACTTAAAGCTCATAAAACCCACAGAAGTTTTAGACACCCAAACCATAAACATAGTCATACTCTACAAAGTTTCTAAAATATAAGTGTTTTATTATAAAACTTCATATTTGATCACTTGCAGTGCAATGTGACTCTTCTTGCTTTAAGTGTAAAAACTCCAGTGGTGTTCCATTTCCACTCTTGGAGTCACATTTACTAATATTGCTTTTTTTTGCAAATCACTTGGGCATGGGCCTAAGAAGTGAAAATCAGTCTGGGAGCTCCAGGGTATAAAGCTACGGTCTTTGCAGAAACAGAACTTTATCTAATCAATAATAGAAATCTCTTCTGTGCTCCCAGTATGTCATCAGCTGAGTGAGAAGTCATTTGTGGTAGTTAAAAGCTATCCTGATACATCGAGAGGTGATGTGAAAGCATGCCCTTTAGTACTGTGAGGTAAATAGGGGAAAGGGAAAAGATTTTTGCCCTTTAACTGTTTAATTGAACCTGGAAGGCTGTAAGAAATTGTAGGGAAAATATTTCCAGAATTTCTCTATGAATAGTTCTAACAGAATGAATATTTCTGGAAGTATGGTATGAAGCAATGTTTTCCCTGGACATTCACCATAGCAGCTTATGTTGGTCACCTCTCAGCACTGCCACCTGGTCCCTTTGGTCATGCTAGACTACAGTATAATGTCTACCCATCCATGGACTGTTTTTAAATTCATCTGTCAGTATTGTGTTACCTAAACAAAAATTAAAAATGTTCCCAATTGCTAAACGAAATGCCATCAGAAGACTGTAGAGTGAACAAAAAATGTTTAGTGAAATACTGAAGACAAAGGAAGAAAAATCTGGCATACTGCCAAGCAAGACGAGTTTAGGACTTCCACTATATAATTTATTTAATTATCAGTGCTAGCTTCACAAAATGCTGTCATCAGAAAATGAATAGATTGCAGGTGTGTTGAACTGAGTAGGTTTGAAGTGTTGTGACTGCCTTAATGGCTACATATCCAGGAAAATGCATTCGTTTTCAAGAGGGTGATTATGGTTTGCTTTTTATGTGCCATTATGTCTAATTTGTTTTATGCTCCAACAGAGAAAATTATTTTCCTCCTTCCAATCTATATGACAAACACAGAAGAATAATGAAGTGAAAAATATATTCATTTAATATGATCATACTCAGCTTCCCTGTGTAAGTACATACCACTCCTGAACTACACTAGTGACAATAATATCTGTATATTTAAAACATATGCAGTTTCCCTTTATCTAAGGAGCTGATTTTTAAAACAAGTTAGTCTTATAATTAAAGAAGTGAAAATGGTAGTTAAGAAACAAAATCTAAGGTCACATTGACTTTGGATAATTCTCAGGAATTTATCTGTTTGCTGTTTAGACTTAGGATTTTTGTTAGAAACACATAAAAAAGCTGTCTGAACATGTCCATAGTAACTGTCAGCACAACAGTGTTTCTTGTCATTCTGGAAGAGAATTTTCAAATGGCTTGATATAATTTTCATAGAATTTATAGAATTTTAAAGAAAAATATTTTTACAGATTAAGGATTTTTCATTTTCATAAAAGGATGAGACAGTTAAATAATGAAAAGAGTTTTTTTGTTTCCTAGTTCAAAAATTTGTCACAACTGTAAAATAATGTCAATGGACCTGTGCTTAATTGCAGTAATTATGGTTTGAAACTCAAACTTTTTTCTTTTTTTTGAGTTGCTGATCATGATTTTTTTTTTTTTTTTCTTTTCTTTGTTAGAAGTGTAGTAATAATACAGTGATCAGCTTGCGGTAATGATAGCAGAATTAGTGATGGCCTCTGTGAATGCAATTTCTTTTGAATATGCTACATACAAGCAGCTGCTTTCTTCTGCCTTTAGTAACCTCCAGAATCAATTATTTAGTACTTAAAATTGCTAGAGTCTAAGCTCAGTGGATGCAGAAAAAACTCTCAGCTTTAGTATAACATGTTCAGCCTGAGATTTCAGATGTCTTCTCCTGGACTGAGAAAAGGAGAAATTAACTGTCACAGAAAGAAACAAAATAATATCTACACTAAGAAATTGTTTGAATACAGTGGAAGAAAACAGAGGCCAAAGGAGAAAGAAGAGCAGAATTGTCCTGTGAAATGGTGATTTTAAAGCAAAAAGAATTTGCATTTCTGCTCACAGCAACAGTCATGTACAAAGACGCCTTTTTCTTTGGGGCCAGTTCTGTTTAATTACTTTATTGATGATCTGGATGAAAGGATTGAGTACACCCTCAGCCATTTTGCAAAGGACACCAAGGTAAGTTGGGGTGTTTATTAGCTGGAGGATAGAATTTGCTGCCAACAGATCTAGATCAATGCACCAAAGTCAGTTGTATGAAGTTCAACAAGGCAAAATGCCTGGTCCTGCCCTTTGATCACAAAAACTTCATGCATTGATGCAGGCTGAGGGAAGAGTGGCTGAAAAGCTGCCCAGAGGAAAAGAACCAGCTGAACATGAGCCAGCAGTGTGCCCGGGTGACAAAGAAGTCAAATGTCGTCCTGGCCTGTATCAACACTAGTGTGACCAGGAGGACCCAGGCAGAGATTGTCCCCCTGTATTCAGCACTGGTGAGGCCTAACTTCGAGTTCTGTGTTCAGTTCTGGGCCCCTCAAATCAGGAAGGACATTAAGGTGCCAGAGCATGTCCAGAGAGGGGCTATGGAGGTTGTATAGAGTAATTCCTGGGAGGAGTAACTCCGGGAGTTGAGATATTTAACCTGGAGAAAGGGAGGCTCGACGGTGACCCTATCACTCTCTACAACTCCCTGAAAGGGGGCTGTAGCCAGGTGGGGGTTGGTCTCTTCTCCCAGGCAACAAATGACAGGACAGGAGGAAATAGTCTCAGATACCACCAAGGGAGATTTAGATTGGATATTAGGAAAAATTTCTTCACTGGAAGGGTGGTTAGACATTGGAACAGGATGCCTTGGGAATTATTGGACTCACAATCCCTGGAAGCATTTAAAAAGCTTGTAGATGTGGTACTTAGGTACCTGGTTTGTTGGTGGATTTGACAGTGTTGGACCGGATGATCTTAGAGGCGTTTTCCAACCTTAACGGTTCCACAGCTCTGTGGTTCTAAGATGTTATTTATCTGGCATGCAGGGAAGGTTCTGGAGTTTTGACAAAGTAAGTAGATTTGCAGTCAATGGCTGCTGGAATGGATACAAGGGAAAGGAAAATAGGAAGAAACTGCAAGAAGAGGCAGGCATGAGAAAAAACATCTACATAAGCAAGTAAACAATATGCAGAAAAAAAAAAAATGGTTTTCCAGTCCATGTGATGTAAACTGTTCTAAGACTATTCCTCAATTTATCAAATATCTGCATTGCATTTGGAGGCATGGCAGTGACCAATTCCTTGAATATGGGGATTTGAAATTGACTCAGATAGAGGTACACTTTGTCCCAATGGGAGCTCTGGCATTTCAGGCTCTTCATCCGAGTGTCTTCTGCACACCATGAATCTGCTACAGCGTACAAACAGTGTTTCATTTAAACTCATATTCCTCCTCTACACTTCTTTTTGTAAGAAAAATACCTAAGTTTGTGCTCTAAACTATAAAGTCTTCATCATTGCACTTAATACACTGAAATCCATGGTACTGCACCTGTTTTTAGCGAGGTAAATAATTCTTCCTTTGTCTTTAGTCTCTTAAAAATTCATGAAATTGTTATTTCCTTCATTTACCCAAAGTCATTCTGTCATTTTGGTCCTGCCATTTCTTTAGGTAGTATAGGAGTGGCACATATGCTGGATACACATGCTCACCATGAACAACTTTGTTTTTGTGCAGATGGCCTGTCCCAAACCCCTTGAGCTAACAGTGTAAGCAGAAATAGCATATGTCATTCAGTATAACCAGCTGGCATCTTTATCACCTCCATCCTTCTCTAGAAAATAGGTTTAGGTGGTTCACAGCAACCAGAGTTAGAAGCAAGCCAGGAGTCATCTCTGTGCATTTTTGCTCACCATGGTCATGGAGATGCAGTGCAGCTACAAGTTTTTCTCTAGTGGGGGGTTCAAACTGTAGTTACCTCATATCATTGTAAAACAAGCAAAAACAGTTGCCTTTCTCAATTTTCTCTCACAGCTGTGGAGACTAGTCCATATCTGTCAATCTTGGAAGTACTTCCCAGGATGTTATTCATTTTGCAACACCCTCTGTTCTGTGTTGAGAAATAGGTCAGTGCCCCATATTCTGGTATCTGTTTTGCCATTCCCATATTCAGAAATATGTCAGCACCCTACTGTTTTCCTTCCCCCTTCTCAGCTAAACTTCACATTGACCTTTGTTGGAGAAGTGAGAGTAAAGGTGTCTTAAGCCTTCTGGCAAAATGGGTAGAACAAACCAGGTCAACTGTGCAAAAAAGCATTTTGCTGTTGCCTAAAAAAAGTAAGTATTTTTTTGGTTTCTGATGGCTAATTATTCTCTCGATCCTAACAACATGTAAAGGCTCCAGTCTTCACCAATGAAGAGAAGGAAAATTATATCACCCATATCAGTAGGCAAAGAATCACGGGCTTCCTCATATCTGACTCTTCTGCATGGGAGAATGTGAAGTCTGGTGCAGACCTTTCTAGGGGATGCAGAGGAAGGACCACTCCACAAGAGGCATGAGGTGAAATGGCCGTTTACTGTAACGGAAACAGGGTATTTATAGGCTGGCTCAGAAGGTTCTAGAAACAGGGCATGGTTAGGGGCGTGGTTAGGGGGTGTGTCCTGAAAGGATGCGCCAATCATGGTAAAGGAGGGCAGGGGTACAACCATATAAGGGAGAAAGGGGGAACTAGTAGGAACAGGGATCCCCATGGCCAATAGGGTGACAGTAACTGGGGAAATGTTAACCAATCAGTACATTCAAACATTTAATTTATAAAAAATCCTACTCTATTACATCAAACTCTTTTCTACTCTATTAAACCTCTTAACTGGGTATAAACATGCTTAATTATGAGGTAAGTCCATGCTTCAAGTGGTGTATTTCCTTGTTATACAGGAGCTCCAACTCGGTTGTTCTTCGATGTAATTTACTTCTTATTTTGCTTCCATCCTTTATATTCCCCTTGTACCCCGACAGAAGTCAGAAAAGCAAGATGGGAAAAAATCCCAAAGAAGCTCTATGAAAAGGATGTCTTCTGCTCTAGAAATGCCTGTTTGATTTGTCCATTCTTCTGCAGAATACATTAATTTAATGTATTTTGACATCTTTGCAGATATACACCCATAGAATTAAGCTGCATTTAAGGATTTCTCTAGTGACTTCTTTTCTTGTCTGAGATTGCAGTAAACTCAGGATTACACACTACTGTGAACTACTTCTCATTAGCTTACTTTTTAATTTTTTCAATAAGACCCAGAAATGGTAATATTCCTTTTAACCCATTCTACGCAACAGGCATAAAAATCTTAATATTGTGATATTCCTTGTATGCCAGAACAAAATAATAACAGGCATTTTATTTTAGCATGAAATTAAAGCATCTCATAGTAATTCTAGAAAACCTGAACCTTTTTGGCAGTAATTAGGGAAAAATATCATAAATAGTTGGAGGGAGGGTGTTCATCTCTAAATTAAAAGAATGCAGTATTTGTACTCTGTGGGAACCTGGATACCAGCAGAGGAACAAATACAAGCTCTAAAGTCCATTGAGCTCTTTTATGAACATACAGAGCTCATATACGAATATATAGAGAATATATTTCTGTACTACTAATGAAATCCTGTAGTGCCCTAACTACATATTCAGTACATTCTGTGAGGGTAGCCTTTGGTCTTGTGACATGTCCAGAAGATCAATAGGGAAGAATTCAGTTAAATGGGACATATATAATACTGGCTTAAACATATATACAAGGTGGTTGGTAACAGATGAGTATTTGGGTTTTCTGCTTCTGTACTCATACTGATACCTGATAATTACCCAGAAAAAAATCAAAGCATCCTGGTTGTTGATGGAAGGACAATACAGACAATTCCAGAAATTACAACTTGGATATAACACCAAGGAAAACCAGAAACTGCTAGACTTACAAAATAAATCTATGCAAGGAGAAGAGAAGAAAACTTCCTGTGACAAAGAAAATAAAAAAGGATAGTCCTTGTGAGATAAGTAGTTATGCACTTTGAAAACAAATGCTTTTCCATGGGTAATTCAGTAGTAGCTACTGAGCTAAATGATAGGCTGTGATGCTTGAGTGGTTATGCAGAGCAGAAGATCAGAAATCTAAATATTTCGGTGGTGGCAGTCAGGAAGAAAGCATTGGACAGAGCACACACTATGCTGCAGTTCAGTGTAGGAGAACGCCTGGACAACAGAGAAGAAATCTTTCAAGAATGGATAGAGTCATCAGCATAATATTGTGGGAAAGAGATTATTAATCAGTCCCATGTT
>JAWMRC010000089.1:25803783-25820407 GCA_035584755.1 Thripadectes ignobilis | reverse complement strand
AGAGAGAGAGAGAGGGAGGAAACTCCCCATCTTATATACCCCAGATTACGTGAAGGAAATGGTGTGGAATACTTCCTCAGTTATAACCTGGTTACCAAGGAAGGCCTGAACCAAACCCAAGAAAACTAAACCACCACAGTTATTCTGTAGTTGAAGTAAAAGAGGAAGAGGATATCAGCTTTGCAGTTTCTACACTGCTGCCTAGTTATTTTCTTAGCTGAGATTTACATGTAATTTGGTGGTGGGAGTTTAAGAATATTTAACATATATTTCTCATTTAAGCATTTAATGTACTTGTCTTTGGTGCTCTCATAGTATCTGAGTTTTCCAGTTTTGACAAGTCTGGAAAAATCAAACATCTCTCTTCTATTACAGCAATCTTGTAGTCAAATTATCTAATACCTGCTTTCTTGCTCACTACAGTTTGATAGCATGCAGTTAAAGTAGTAAAATTTTCCGGTCTTCTCCCCCCATCAGAGTAGATACTAATGCTTCATGTTAAATTTTGCTACAGAATTCTCTGCTGTAAGATGTGAATAAATCCAGTGAATGATGCCACTTCTTGCTAGACTTTCTCTTCATCTTTCATATTCTTTAAGCCAATATCAGCACCCTAATCTAAAAAGATGCATGACAGAAGTCTTAGTTCTGAAAAGATCTTAGTCATGCTGAAAAAGGGCCCTCAGAATTTCTGTATCTGAATCCAATGCTCTAGTGCGTACCACAAAGAGTTGCTTCTTACTAAGTAATTAGCCTCAGCGTCTCTCTGCTGGTTTTGTAATGAAGTTGTTGTCTATAGAAAACCCAGATGGTCTTTATTTGACTTTAGAGTACTCCTGGGGAAGAAGCTTGAATAAAAAAAATAAATAATCAGTTAATGAATTAAGAAAAGCAGAAAAGTTAGGATGTTCTTAAAAAACTAGAAACTAAAACTTTCAGTGGAACAGGTATGTTTGTGATTTGTGGTACCTTGCTCCTTGTCTCTCTAGAGACCTTTTGGGTTTGAAACTCCTGCTGGACTAGCTTTCCTGAACAATGAGACTGTGCAGCACTAGATGACCTTGGGTGATCTCTCTAGGGAGAGATGAAGCTCAGGAAAGGTGCTAGTTGCATGTTTCCTGGACACTGAAAAAGGCTGCTGAGATGACACTAGTGATGTGCACCAGGTGATGTTTAGCAACTACCAGTGCAGAAGAGCCAAAAAACACTAAAGTGGTAGCACCCTGTTTGGTTTTCAGAACTCACAGCATCCTTCAGAGGTCAGGCAAAGAGGATGGAGAGAAAAGACCCAAGGGTTAAAATCAGACACTAGATAGTTGTCTTGATTCTTGCCTACTTTAGGTGTTCATTAACAATGACACAGGCTGCACTGGACATCTTCTGAAATGGGACTAAGACAATAGTGAAGAGTTTCCAGAAGATTAATAATAAAGAATTGCCAAGGGACAGAGGATGAAAGGAAAGGAGATTTGAGGTTGGGAGCAGTTCAGCTTGGAACCCCTAGACACCTGGTCCCACCTCTGAGAGAGCTGTTCATAAGTGCCTTGTTTCAGTGTGACATAAAGAGCAAACACACAGGAGCCTAAAGATGAGAATCACTGGATGCACTGCTGAAGAGCAGAAATGCAGTGAGCCTGGCAACAGGTCTAGCATGCAGTTAAACAGATGGGGAGATGTGCCATGAATCAAAGAGTTTGTGATAGCAATTTTCACTCTTAATCTACAGTAATTTTATTCCTTAATTCACTTGCTCTTAAAATTTGCGGTGCAAATCCAGGCAGAAATTCTGCCCCATCCAGTTCAAGAAAACAGCAAATGGCTGTGATCTTACTTTCTGTCTTGGTCTCAGCCCCAACCGAGAGAAATGAGGCAGTAGAAGGGGGAAATACTCTGATGCTAGTCAATGTATCATAGTTTACTCCTTTGCTCCTATGCAATGAAGTATGCTGCTCTTTCCTCAGGCTTAAATGACATCTAAGTCTCACGTGTACTAATAGTTTGATGTAAACAGGTGATGTGCTCTGCTGGCACCTACTTGGGACTCACTTGCTTCACTATCTCCTAGCCTTCCTGCTCAGAATATGCTTTCTCCAAATTCACTAAAACTCATATGAGCCCCACAAGCTGTACCAATGCCTGTCTTTCTGTGCTGGTTTAAAGGTAAACTGGCAGGAGAAATTAACCCAGCTCAGAAAGAGATTGCAAGTCATAATTACAATTTAATAAAAAGATCACAATAAGTACAGTAATAGAGAGTAAAAATCTGTTTGACTCACAAAAACACATGTACAACCCAGCACTGTGGGGCGTGAACAGAATGGCATTTGCCAGCCTTGTGCTGAACACCACATACCCTCCTCTCCCCACCCTTGAATACAAACTAAGAGGAAAGAAGAAACCTATTGATGAGGATGAAGGTTGCAGTCTGGTCAAGAGTGGCAGTTGCAGTTCTGTTGAGGTCTTGGTCCTCCTCTGGATCCAATCAGTGGTACTAGAAGCGTCCAGATTCCAAGATTATTCTGAGGTTCATGTAGGAATGCCCAGTCTCTCTCCCAGGGTGGGGAAACCAGTGAGTGATTTTTCTCTGTGAGTCATGGAATAATCCTTGATGGCCCATTAGCAGACATGACACCTCAGGCTGGATGTGAAAGTGCTAAGGACTCCGCAGAGGGAGTTATCACACCTGAGTTACTGGTGTGAAGGCAGGAAAACTTCCTTATCTCATAATGTTCCTAAACATCCAGCTTGTAGGCTGAGGGGTCAGGTGTGCCCTGGGCAGCTGCTGCAAATGATCCATTATTAGCAGTTCATGTGAAATGACATAGAGGGTATAGAATACACAGCCCCGGCCACACCCATACAGTTACAAACTGGTCCCGGCCACTATAACACTCTAGGAGACTGTATTGTGGCTAAGTGTATTATTAATGTGTGTACAACCGTTCTGCTTCAGAGTGGCAGAATTTAGTGTAGATTATGCTTAATATAAGTTTCCCACTGTGTGATGGTGAATGAAGAAAAGTAATGAAGTTCATAATTTGACACAAATTTAGGTATCCTTGGATACTGCTGACACAAATGGCTGTTGGAATAATAATAAGAGGAAGATACCGAGCTCAACATTCTCTTAAATTGTCACTGAAATACCAGCAGTGTATCTAATGAATTGGTCTGCTATTTCCTTATTGCTAGGAATGGTACTATGCTTATAGTCATATGGTCAATTCCAATTAAATCCTCATGATTAATTTACTGCTTGTAGAAAGTGATAAACTGTCAGCCTCCAAAATGTGTATGTTATACTTTGCCACATTGCACACATCCCAGAGGCACAGCCTGGACAACATTTCCTGTTGAACAAAGAGGAGAGGGGTTCTAAATGAAACATTACGTAGGAGCTGGAAACAAATTTAAATCTCCCCTCCCTGTAACTCTGCATGTGGAAGAATTATTTCAAAATAGTAATAGCTTATTACACAGTTTCTAGAACTATTCAATTGCAGCCCAACCCAGGAACTTTCTTTCAAGATCTTTTGATGTTGACCAGCCTATTCATGCTCCAGACTGGTCTAAAACCAGCAGCATTTTTAAATTCATTTGTTAATTTCTCTGCAGTAGCAACATAGCTTCTGTTCTAGTTCCAAGAGGAATGTTAGTGAATTAGACAAATAAGAGAGAGTAGAATTACTGACTGTAGTTAGGTTAAAAGAGGTTGCTTCTTTAGTTAGTCAAGTAGGGAAAAAAATCTGTATAATTGAACACTTATAAGGCAACTCACACAATAAATTTACTTCCTTTGGCACATGCATGGTACAACAAGCCAGCAGATTCCTGTTCTAATGGAGGTGGGAGATTGTGACAGGCAATATAAATTACTAGAGATATTCTAAGGGTTATTCTCTCATGTTGGAGAGCAGGTAACAGCTTTTCTGAAGTAGTCCTTGCCTTTAGGGAATCACAAATTGTATTATTCTACCTAAGAATAAACTTCAGGTTTTAGTAAAGGTAGTTCTCCAACTCATTGATCTCAGATATCTCAGTACATTTTATGATGTTTCTGCAATGGCTGATCATCTGTGGATGGAGATAAGAAGTGTCAAAGTCTTTGTGTTAACTACATTTTATTTTCTCCTACAGCCTTTTCAGGTCACAGGTCTTCATGCTGAAACAATGACAAGGGAAAAACTTGCCAAGTTTAACACATGATCAAAGACTCACAACAATTAATCTCACGCTCACCAAAGAAGAAGAAGAGCCCAAGTCTCATCATAGTATTGAATCCTCTCTCAAAAAAACATTAAATATCTTCCTCAAACGTTTTCTTAATGCAAGGGAGATAAACTTCTCCCCATGAGCCATGCTTCTTGGGAGTACTTGAAGATGACAGTAAACAACCTTTCCTGAGCAGGGCTGATAACTTGATCCTTATGTGTTGGTGGCATTATGTTGATTCATACTGGCTCAGGAACTGACACAGGATAAGTTAAGCCCTTTTCATTCCTCCTTGTTTCTCTATATAGAGTATGTAACATAATCCACTGTTAGGGAACTGGCAGAACGCCTAGTTGCAGCAATTACAACCAATAAGTCCCAGTTCTCCTGCTGACTTTTTAAATTTTTGCCTGCATAAGAAGGGATCTTACACATGCTCGCCATCTTGAATGCCTGTTGTGGTCATGTTAAGACCTTATTTAGGGCAGTTAGCACTGAATTTGGATGAGATGAAGGATTAAAGAGGACAATGGAAGTATCTTGGAATATAGGATAATTTAAGATAAGTATGGGAGAATATTTTTATGTACCTTGTGCTAGAGTTTTGAGCTACCTGATGCTGTATAGAATCAATCAGTGAGAAGTTTTCTAGGCTTCTTGCATGTTATAGCCCCATACATGGATCTACATATTCATCTAGTACAGAACTTTTATGAAACAGAAGCTCATGACAGAAGCTTCCTGCACCGTAACCTGGGAGAGGACTCATATAGACCTTTTTTGACAGAAATAGCCAAGAATGCCTACTTTTCTTCCAAGAAAAAAAGAAAAATGTATGTGGAAGTATAAAAGCTCTGAAAAACCTTGAGAGGGCTTTTGGATTCTGCATTTTTTCTGAGCAATAAAAAGCTAGTACTTTGATGCTGATTAGATTCTGTTGTACCCCATGCCAGTTCACAGTTCTGTCAGATGAAGACATGATCAAAGTGCAGGCTTCAGTGATGGATGTTTTTAGTTTCTCTTCCTTGATGTGATGGTAAGATTTGTCTCTGTGCTGATAGGCATTGGTAGATATCTGTCCTCTAGGGATATGTATGCTATTGGGATTGCACGCAAATGCATAGGTGCTGACCTGAGGTTTACATATTTGAACAGATCATAAGATGTCACAGGACATGATTCAAAAAATTGCTGGATGTGATGGTAACAGTCAGAAGCTGTGAGATGGCTAGATTTTGCAGATGGTTAAGGGGAATTGTGTGGCTGATTGCCAAACTTCAGAGAGGTAACTGAGGGGACCTTCCAGGGAGTGGAAGCTTACAGGGCAGAAGTGCCAAATCATGTCAATAGGACCATGTAAAGGTCATGGCAAAATAGGTAATGGTATCAGAAACACCAAACTGGGCTATGAAGATAGCAGAACTGTGACCAAAGTGGACAAAGTAATTAAGGGCAGAGTGTTTAACTGGAAGGGAACTGGAAGGTCAAAGACAGGTACAACAAGGCAAAAAGGAAGATGAGGAAATAGGGAAAGAAACAATAGTGTATGGAAAAGCTGCAGTTGGTACTGTCTCGCTATTCCTCTCAAGTAGTCTTCTGCTTCATCACTGCAGGCTATAGGAGAACAACAAACCAAAATCATTGTGTTGAATCCAGTACAGAGGTCCCAGCAGAGGTCTGGCTTCTTCCCTGGAGTACTACTGGAGGGACCAACCAAGCATCCTGCTGTGCATGCACAGGGCCACGTGCAGCACTGACTGCACTGTGGCATACTCTGTAAGTGAGAAAATAACAAAGTGACACGATCAAAAAAGAAAAGAGATTTTGATGAGGACAGTAGAGAGGTTAATGATTGAAAGGAAATAGGTGAGGATATAGGAGGCACTTAAGAACTAAAAATATTTCAATGGTTCAGCAAATATATCTATGTACACTGTTTAAATCTCAACTGGCCACTGACCAAATTTCAGGGAAGGTAGTATGTATTGTCCTGCCTTCTGGAAGGTACCCCTTTTGAAGTGTCTTTGTTTCAGTGGCTTCATGATCTGATTCCCTTGCTGATATTTTCTCCTAGCAGCTTGTCTTTAGTAGTGATTGTTACAGAGTATTCAGAGTTGTTATGAATTTTTGCAGACATAAGGCATAATGGATAGATTAGCAGAACAGTCATAAACAGTATACTGACCTGAGGAGGTTTTAAAGGTTGGATGACCTTTGCTTCACTCAGATGTATATCATATATGTTGATACTTGTGTTTGAGTGAAAATGTTGATATTTTCACATACTTAATTTTTTTAATGGAGATTGACAGTATGTCTAAAAGGAAACTTCCTTTTAATGTTTTTTCCTGAGTGAAATATTTGCTCATCTTTCTTTTTTTTTTTTTTCTGCTTACTTTCCAGTTTGATATATTTAACTATTGATTAAACTTTCTACACTACTTTCTACATACTTTCCTTTAGATATTTATAATTCAAATATTAATATACAGCCTAATTATTTTTCTTTCCTATTTCTAAGACTTCAAGAACCTGACCACATCTGCTTGTGTGGTTTTATAGCATAGAAGGTAATAGATGATTTTCACAGAATCACAGAATATGCCGAGTTGGAAGAGACCCGCGATGATCATCAAGTTCAACTCCTAGCCCTGCACAGGATCATCTCCACGAGTCTTACCAGGTGCCTGAGAGCATCATCCAAATGCTTCTTGAACTCTGTCAGTTTCGGTGCTGTGATCACTTCCCTGGGGACGCTGTTGCAGTACCCAACCACTCCCTGGGTGAACCTCTTTCTATTTTTCAAAGTAAATCTACCCTGACACAACTCAGGCCATTCTCTTGGGTCTTGTCACTGGTCACCAGAGAAGAGATCAGTGCCTGCCCCTCCTCTTCCTCTCATAAAGAAGTTGTAACTGCAAAGAGGTCTCCCCTCAGTCTCCTCTTCTCCAGGCTGAACAGACCAAGTGCCCTCAGCCTCTGCTCATGCGGCTTCCCCTCAGGGCCCTTCACCATCTTTGTTGCTCTCTTTTGAACACTCTATAACAATATTCAAGGTGAGGCCACCTCACTGCATAGCAGAGTGGGACAATCCCCTCCTTTGACTGGCTGGTGATGCTTTGCCTGATGCCCCTCGAGGACATGGATGGCCCTTCTGGCTGCCAGGGCACTGCTGACTCATGTTCAACTTGCCACAGACCCGGACCCCCATGTCCCTTTCTGTGGCACTGCTTTCCAGCATCTCATTTCCCAGTCTCTACAAACAGCCAGCATTGTTCATCTCAGTTGCAGAATCCAGTGCTTCCACTTGTTGTGTTGCCTAAAATCGAGAAAAAACTTTCGAGACAATATTAGTCTGGGTAAAGTAGGGAGTAGGTCTTTACTGAAAGCTTTTGAGTGTACAAAGTACATAGAGACACACACTCCCAGTATAGGGGTCCTGCAAATTTATAACACTACTTAATTACCACAACTAATGGTTACATCCAACACAAGAACCCTTTATCCCTGGTACCACTCTGGAGCCACCCTTGTGCCGTTCCCAGAACTGTCCTGTTGGAACACCTCCAAGGGTCCTGGGTCCTCTATCTTATTTTGATTGCAATATGTCTTGTTGTTTTAGTCCTGGTACATATGTCCTAAACATGATGTTCTGGTTACTATCTCACCCTTGGGACAGAAATTCAGGAATATGGCACAAAGTATGAAATTGTTAGCTGCTACCTCAAATGTGAGAAACTATACAACTATATAAAAATCTACAAATATAAAAAATCCTAAGGCATCAGTTGAACTTCATATTGTTGGTGATTGCTCAGTCTTCTAATTTGTCCAGGTCTCTCTGCAAGGCCTCCCTGCCTTCCAGGGAGTCAACTATTTGTCTGAGTTTTCTGTCATCTGCAAATTTGTTATGATCCCTTTCAGTCCTGCATCCAAGTAATTTATGGAGATGTTGAAGAGCACAGGACCTAAAATGGAGCCCTGTGGAACACCACTAGTGACAGGTCACCAGTCTGACACCACCTCATTCACTATTACCCTCTGTGCTTGACCTGTGAGCCAATTGTTTGCTCGCCACATGATGTGTTTATCCAGCTCTGTGCTGGAAATTTTGTTCAGAAGGATCCTGTGAGAAACAGTATTGAAATCCAAAAAAGATTACATCATCTGGCTTTCCACTCATGAAGCTGTGCTGGCTGCGAGCAATGACTGCATTGTCTTTCAGGTGTTTTTTAATACCTCCCAGAATAATCTTTGTAACTGTATCAAGGCACTGCAGTGACTGATAGGCCTGTAGTTTTTGGGGTCCTCCTTTTTGCCCTTCTTGAAAACTGAGACAATGTTTGCCAGCTTCCCAAGACCACTCAAAAATCATTGAGAGAGGTTTTGTGATGGCATCAGCCAGCATTTTGAGGATTCTGCGTTGAATCCTATTAGGCTCCATAGATTTGTAGGGATCCAACCAGAGCAGCAGATCCTGCACAACTTCAAGGTTGACTGGAAGTTGGTCATTCTCACAGTCATGGTCCTCCAGCTCAGGGCACTGAGACTCCCTTGGTCCATCATCTGTGTTGAACACAGAGGCAAAGAAAGCATTAAACCCCTCTGCCTTGTCTCTCTCCTTGTTTGTGAGGTGACCATCCTTATCCTGTAATGGGCAGATGATATTTCTATAGTGCCTATAGCCAGTAATGTATTTGAAAAAACTCTTTTTATTGTCCCCCACATTTCTGCCCAGCTTTAACTCCAGCTGACCTTTGGCTGCACGAATTTTCTCCCTGCAGTGGCTAGCAGAATTTCTGTATTCTTCCCATGTCTCTTGACCTGGTCTAGCTGATAAAACAAAGGCCCTTTGAACTGGAAACTGCACACTGTGATCTAAATACAGACAAATGGATGAAGTTAGTGACTTCCCTGGCACTTTCTCTAAAAGCCATCCCTTCTTTTAATTGGAGGATTGTGTTTACATTGCCATCTGTCCTCACATAAGAACCGAATTGTTGATTGCATACAAAGAGAAGTCCAAGAGAAGAATAACTGTGTATGGTAGCAGCTTTCAGCTTTTGAAGGGGCAAGAGTGAGTTTGGGAGACAATCTGTAGCAAGCAACAATGAGAATCTGTGATAGTAATTATTAAAGTCTGGCTCGAGACAGCCTGGAAAACAAAGCCATTAAAAAAAAAAATCTGTCACTTTTATCTATAACATACCTCTTCATTGGGTGAAAAAAATCCCCAGCTCAACCCAACCAAAACATTTCTACAATAAAGAGATTTTTCATGGCCTCATTTCCTCTGGCGCCATCTCTTATGGTTTTTAGCTAGGTAATATACCTGAACATATGACATATATATCAAACTTCTGTTGAAAATACTCAGCTGAATCTTTTCCTTCGTCATAAATTTGCACCATTGCAGATTCTCTGAGGTCAGCTCCTGTCTATCAAATGTGACTGAAACTCATCAGTGAGTTTGAAACTTTTGAAAGAAGGTGGCAGAAAGGGTGGAAACTGGAACTAACTACTCAATCAAATAAGTCTCATTTACTTTGGGAATTAGGATTTATGACTCTTTTCTTAATGGTTATAATAATTTGTAGTAAGATGCTTGAACAGGTGGTACATTTGCTGCTATATAGCATTTCAGGTCACTGCTGCAAAATATTCTAGTACTATATATAATGCCAGTTATCTTGCTTTTGGTTCTCTAGTCTGTCTATCCAAATGTCGGGGACTGACTGTTCTGCTTCCATTTCTATGACTCTGAGATGTTATGGGGAAAGTCAGTGATGCTGGAGCTTTGTCACTTTTTGGCTCTGAAACTAACTTATCTGTGCAGAGGAGAAATTACACGTCATGTCCTCATCTTATTTCATCATGACATGAGCAACTTTCTTTCATTTCAGAGTCTACTTCTCAGGCTGTGCATTCTGTGAAATACACTATTCTGGGAATCAGTGTGAACAAAATCCTTCTCTGTATGTCCATACCTGACATCTGAGATTACAGCATAAAGAAAAAGAAGGTAAAATTGAAAAGGATTTCAGGTCTGAGAAATTTTGTTCAGGCCTCAGAAACTGAAGTTATTTGAGCATCATTTAATAAGAAACCACTTATTCCACTGTCAAACTACATTCCATAGAGAAAAAGTTTTGTTTTAGGAACATCTCCTTTAGATAACATTAAGCAGTAAGTAGTCACACTAAGTGTCTTTTCCTCTTACACAAAGTGTTAGCAAAATATAATGCAAGATCCTGCTTCAAAACATCAGTATATATTCATTACTTGCACTCCTTCCTCAGAACCAGTGAGCTCCTAGCAGCATGACCTATGAGGCTGCATGATAAAGATTCCTCCCCTTTTCGTCTGTGATCCTCTTGTTCAGCACAACTCTCGATGGACTTTCAATGAAATCAATCTTATATTTTATGTCTATGGTTCCCATCAGAAATATCTCACTTTTTTTTGGTTTGTTTTTCTTTTTTTCTCTTTTTCTGTAAGCATACAGAGGTGCAAATAAAAGCACCACTGCATAATGTTGCTGGTTTCATTCACTCCTCCCAAAGTCTTCATTTCTCCTCTAAGCATACTGCTGAGCTCTCAGACAGGTACATAAATGGGGTTGCCCACTTTTTATTCAAACAGTGAGCTCTGGGTGATTTTTTCCTATAAAGACAACTATTTTGTAAAGAAATTACTGTCATGAGTCATTGCTGGTGAAAAGAGAAGGTATGAGATACTCCCTGCTGTAATGAATTTGTAACCTGAGACTATGACCCAAAGTTCCTTGAAAACTCAAGCAAAACCCACACTTCTTCAAAGGAGTGAGACTGGCTCACATACAGAGGAGCAAACAACTTGTCCTTGAACAATGTCTTTAATTAAAAAAACTTACCTTAGGGATGGCCAAATTGTACAGAATTTGATAAATCCTTTTTATCAAGAAAACCTGGAAATAATATTTTAAACTGTCCCTCCCCACCCCCCCCCAAATTAATGAAAATCCTTGCCTCCCCCCTCTCTGTCCCTTTTTGATCCCTTGAAAATATCATTCCTTATTTTAAGGGTAGGATATCCATTCTCTTATTTTAAATTTCTCAGTTGATGATCTTATTTTGAATTCAGCTCTCTGTACAGTTATATCAAGGTTTTTATTTTAATAACAGAGGTGAATATTCCATATTAGCTTGATGTAAAGTAAATTTTAGCAATTTTTATCTCCTTGGTTCAAAATCAGAGTTACTAATTTTCTTGTATCTAGTCAAAGGACCACCAAAAAACCCAAAAGACTTACAGAAGATAATATTTGGAGTTACTTTCCTGTCAAGGACAACTGATATCTAGGCTACAATAAACAAAGCCTAGAAGGAACAAGCAAGAAAATGTACTTGCTAAGCACTGCAGTCATATCCGGAAGAAAAAATCCCAAAGAACGGACTCATAGGGCACTTTAGACTTGACTGCCTACTACTGCAGCACTGTAACACAACTGTGAATACCTCACAAAACCTGAAAGAATTAGCAGATATTTTAATTTGTTTTAACTAAAAAGAAATGCAAGAAAATCTTCAATTTTTATGTTTATAGTAAGATATTGAAAATAAGGAGACAGATGAGTGAATAACAAAGATCAGTAAAGACAACAGACACGGAAAGCCTATTTTGCCATCTCCTAGTTCACAAAATTTTTTTGAATATCTTTTACTCACTGGACACGTGTATGCAATCTAAATCTCCCTCTCTGTAGACTTATTTGAAAAAAACACTTTAGGAAATTGAATTTGAAGAGAGAAATAATGTAGTTCATTAAAGAACTCATCAGTGTACCAGTCTTGTTATTAAGCAAACCATTCAATGTAATTTTTTTAAAATTTAGAATGCCTTTTTGAGATAATCAGAAAATTGATCATTGCATAACACAACTGCCATATGTACACTTTACGATTATTAGATGTTCAATATCTGAGATTCCCATGAAGAGGAATAGCTAGTAGCCTTATTCTGTTTCAAACATTGGCAAAATATGATTGCATTTTCACTACTTTTTTCTAATCACTGGACTTTTCCCCTTTCCTCTCTGGTTTTCTCTATGCCAGCTCAATTTTGGATGTGTGTTGCAATTTATGTTTGTTGTTGTTTGAATGCAAGGTCTATGAAAAAGATGCAAAGACACTGGGAATGTCTGCCAGACTTGTTTGTGCTGTTCCACAGAGCAAGGAACTGACTGGTTGCAGCTCTCTATTCTGCTTAATGATGTCATCTTGGTGTGTTTACCTAAGGATTTTAAATGTAAAACAATGCTATTTAAATCAAAACACTGTCTATACAACAAGAAAAAAGTGGCATGATAAAGAAATAAAATAAATACTGAAACAAGGTTCGTCTGCCACAAACATCAGATTTAGGGGTTGTACATCACAATAAATTATACTTACAAAATACTGCAGTTATCATTGGTCACTGTAGTCATGGACTGTCATTAGATGGAGAGCTGAACTGGATATGTAACAGTTCATTGCCTAATACTATAGGAAAGCATTATGCTCTTCCTTTTGTTGAGTGTTTTTAGATTTCATCCTTCTCTTCAAACTGCCCTGGGATATGGATTCATCCAGTGTCAATTTGACTGCCCTAGATCTGCCACTCATCCAGTGGTTTTGAGATTACTACCCAGAGGTGCATGAGAGGGTAACTGAAGAGAACAGCAGGTTTTCCTGAATATCCACACCTTGCTGCTGCATGTTCCCCTTGCCACATCTGCCTCTGCATGTCTCTGCCATGGTGCAATAGCTGTGTGGACTCCTGCTTCTTCAGTCAGATCCTTTTTGCCTGAAACAGGCAAACTGAGTCACGAGACAAAAGGACATACAAAGCACAAAATAGGTACGAATAAATACATAAACATAAAATTGTGCTCTGCTAAGCTGTTTACATGGGAAAGACCCTCTCCAGAATTCAAAATCCACATCTGCCATGCCACTACCAGCGTGTGAATCTGAGAGAAAAGATGTTGCCTGGGCTGAGTATGTCTGGCAGTGCCTGGTATCCAAATGAAAATGGTTTGCCTGTCCTCTGATCCCAGTTCAAAGACTATGCAGGAGACTGCTGGAGGATTTGAAATGGTTGATAGCTTCCATGACACCACCATCCAACTGAACTGCCAGGAGGTTTGAGCTGTTATGGCAACCCTGGAAGATTTTGTAAACTTAGTGCTGTCCTGACTTGCAAGTAAGAGTCTGTGACATTTACCTAAGAGTGCTACAAGTATAATATTTTGTTTATTCTTCTGTCCTAGCCTTTAATTTCTTTACTTCATAACTGAATTGCCTATGGTGTTTGTAATGTTTTTCTTTTTTTTTTTTTCTTCCCCCCCGTGTTTCTGCTTTTCATCCTGTCTCTCTTTGATTAGTTAGACTCTTATCTGCTTTCCTGTCACATATTTCATTTCACTTTCTTAAAAAAATGGCATCTCAAACTATTCATCCAGACTCCAAGTGCCAGTTTTTCAGATCACCAGTAGCTTCACAGGCTGTGAATAAAAGGGACTCAAGTGTGTCAGCACAGTTCACATGATTCAGTTTAACTTGAATAAAATCAGCCTCTATCAAGTCATAATGCAAGAGATAACCATGCAATATATTTATTTATTGGTGCATAAGAAAGGTCTGTCTTGAAAGAAAGCTACAGAAATAAGGCTAATTGAGAGAGCAGAGAGAATAAATTAAATTCTGATACTTTGTTCTTAGCACATTACAGTGATTCAGCAGCCCTTCTCTGCACAAGGTCTGCACACAAGGAAAAAAATGCAAAGACTGACAGATACAAGCTGAATATCTATTGGAAGATTTTGTTCAGTCTATGGGTGTGTGATACATCCACCTGCCTCAGAAGCCCAGCCATGACAGAGAAGCTCTGTTACCTTTCCACATAAAGCTTGCCTAAATTTGGAAATGTAAATCCAGCGCTTCTTCTAATGGTCAGGTTTAGTTACCCCTACAATTCCACAGTAAAAAACACCTCGAACTGAATCTTATAGCCAAAACTAAGCAAATGACAGTAATCTAACTCAAACAAGAACATGAACAGTTGTGACAAGAAAATAAGATTTTTCTCATGCTACCATTTTTAATAACCTAAAATGATTAAAAGAAAAAAAAGGGAACAACACTTGAATGCATTAATTGTATCACATTTCATTAGTTGATCATTTCAATGAATCAGGAAGCCAGTTAGGTTGATCACTAGAACATGGTGAGCCATTATTTTCAGAAATTGAGAATTTACTTATTTTACTAAAAAGAAATTTATCCTAAACTTTAATTTAGCTTTGCAGAAACTACATATGGAACTACTTACGGAAATTTAGTCCTGACTGTGATAAATATGCAGAGTTTTGTTTCTTTTTATTTTTTTTTACTTTTATTTATCTCGCAGTTCAAGTTGGCGGTCCATATATTCTAAAGAAATTTGTATCTATGGGAACATTATCTCTAATTCATTAATGTGCAATACCTAGACATTTCCTTTCATGCTCTATGGATTATTTTGTCTTTTAAGAAAGAATGGATCATTAGATCATCTAGCATAAGGTTTATATAACCAAACACTAGTGTCATCTACTTATTCTTTCCTTCAGCTTGAATAATCTTTTGAACTAGATGAAAAGGCTAAACATAAAGACAAGTATTTCCTGG
Source organism: Thripadectes ignobilis (assembly GCA_035584755.1). Classification (NCBI taxonomy): domain Eukaryota; kingdom Metazoa; phylum Chordata; class Aves; order Passeriformes; family Furnariidae; genus Thripadectes; species Thripadectes ignobilis. Next base: position 25,805,504 of record JAWMRC010000089.1, on the reverse strand, counting down.
GTACACATTTGTGCAGTGACACAACTTAATGATTTCTTTTTAATTTAAATTATTCATCTTTCATACTTGACCAGGAATTGGTATTATACATTTTTCGATGGATTGCCGATCTTTCTATGTCTATATGGCCATTATTTAGTCCTCTAAACATTTAAAAAGACTGAGTTCCTTAACTTTTCCAGTATTCAATCTAGTGTTTGGATTCTTAAGCAGACTTATTTTTGAAAAAAATTAATTATGACTGCAGGTGCTACCCCAGAATAGATCTCAGCAATGCTATATAGACATGTAATATAACCTTCTTAATTTGATGGTCTCTGTTTAGGTGTAGACAGTCAGGAATACATGAGGAAGGAATTTGCTTTTGAAAAGTGAAAGTATTCCTCTTCATGAAGAGCTGTGCAGTAAGTCAGTCAGTCCACCTCCTGTGCAAGAAGCAGCAAGGAATTCTCTCAGGCAAAAATCTTCTCTAAATTTGCTTTGGAGAATGCCTAGTTCCTCATGGATTTCTGGAAGCCTTATTAAAATTCCAACTAATTAAAAGAAAAAGTTAATTGAATCTGAAGTGAGTTAAGTCTTCTAGTGGCCTATCCCAAATGGCAAATAATGAGATTTTCTGAAATGAGCAGATGAAACTGAACCTGTTTTGTGGAGCTGCAAGCTGAATATTCACCTGAATATTTGCCTCATCTAGAAAGCACTGCATCATCAGTAGCACTGGCTGTGCTTTCCTTAAGAAGAAAGAAGGAATGAAGAATAGAAGTTAAAAGAAAACAAAGGCAAATTTATTTTCTGCTTTTTAAAGTACCCCTATAATGCACTGAAAGGGTCTTTCTTCTCTAATGATTCAGTACATACAATAGAAAAATCACCAGTAGACAAGGCATGGTTCCTGTGATATCAGTGAAACTTCTGCTATTGATTACAATGGCTCTGGAAAATTTAGATATTATTCAGAAAATGGAGATCTAGATTTCATTTTAAAATGCTTGAGAATGCAATCCTCTATGGCACAGAAAGTCCCATTTTCAGAAATATTTCAAGAAATTTCTTTTATTAATTTAATTTTGCCACAGTCAAGCAGTGTCATTGCTATTTTAAATCAGCTAGTAGAGGTTACATAGAATTGCCTTAAAGAAAAGCAGTCAGTATCTTTGAACCCTAGGGATGTTGTTGCTTTAAAGGAAACTCTGAATTGCATGTACTTAAATAACGTGTTTATGTTTAAAGCTTAACTAGCTACCAATAATTTTACAAAGCACTTAATACAGCTTTACTGAGTTCTTTTTCACTATTGGATTTTCTTTAGAGCACAACTAAATGAATTATCCAACAGATTCATATATAAAATGAAATTATTTTCAAAATGCTATCAATAATCCCATGGCAAAAATTCTTCTTTCTGAGGATCATTATACATGTCCTTTAAAATTGTCATATCAGCTTCAACCAGTTCACTTTTAAATATATAAATATGTAGAAAAATCTTGTCTGTCCGAAATAGGTGATTAATCCAGGTGTTGATGTTCAAATGTTTTTAAAAAATAGTTGAATGGAGTTTTAATGTGGTGGAGTTGAATTCTTCTCTCTACAATCAATCTGCTACTGTCCTAGTTCAGGAGGTGGGACCAGTTATCACTGTGTGGGGGGGTGATCAAAGCTATGTATTCTACCCCCTCTATTCATTTCCCAAGAACAATGGACCATTTGCAGCAGATTAG
>JAWMRC010000089.1:25777808-25803306 GCA_035584755.1 Thripadectes ignobilis | reverse complement strand
TCACAGTTAATCACCCATTGTGTGAGTCCCCGCCCTGGGGGCGGGACTGGCTGCTCCCTGAGGGTATATAAGTGGGGATAAGAAGGCCTTGACAACTCTTGTTGGACCCAGAGAAGTAGCAGGACCTCGACAGGAGGAGACCACCACTCTTGACCAGACCACAGCCATCATCTGCACCAGCAGGTTCTTTACTTCCTTTGCTTTGGACTCGGGGGAACCACACAGGTCTCAGCTCAAGGGCTAATAAACCCCTCTGGGCTTGTGCCCTGGGTCACTGGGTTATACTGCTGGGTTTTGGTGAGTGGAAATCAGTTTTCTCTTTGTGTCAGTATTTTTTATTGTAATATCTTTCATTAAATTGTAACTCTGACTTATAAACTTCTCTTGTGGTAGGTCCATTTCTCCTGCCAGTTTAGCTTTAAACCAGCACAGCTACAAAAAGGTTTTGAAAGAGTTTCAAATAGTAACATTAGACTATACAGTGTATATATATATATATATACAATAAGCTATATTACTGTAGAGTAACATACTGCAAATGTTGATTTTCAGTTTCAGAGGTTGACCCTTTAACATAGATCTGTGCCTCCAAGTCTGCATGTCCCTGCAAGTGTGTGTACCCATGCACTGTGATGAACATTCCAGTATTAGAAAGAGGATTTCCAAAACATAACTTCAGGTGTCCACAGTGTATCAGATCACAGGCTTTCATATAAATCACAATTGCCTAAATGAAATCCTAACATCTGAGCCAGCAAATTTGAAACATAAAAGCATAAAATTTTACTATTGAAGCAAAGGAATTGCATTTTTATCTTGTACACAGTCTGAAATCAGAGATGGAGGTGCCACTAGGCAAAGTTGAGACTTTGCCTGTACCCTAGATGGAAATGCTTTCAAACTCCATTGCAAATGGAGAAATTTGTACTTTGGTCAAAAGAAGTGCCTGAAGAATGCAGTTTATGCTGTTTAATTATGTGAGGAGTAGACCAGGAGAAGCTGAATTTTTGATGAAGTTAGAGATAAGTGCTTGATACTCACATAATGAGAAACATTTTCTAGTAGTTTAGCTTCAATTCCATGATTATGCTATTTTGTATCTCTTGAGTCAAAAGGCAGAAGAATTGTTCTCCCAATTACCCATGAGTATTGGAGTCTTTTACCTGTCTATTTCTTTCACTAATTTAGGTCAAATTTTCTGAGTAAGAGATAATGACTCAGGCTTGCTCCTGAGATGGAAGTGGTAAGATATTTGAGGTTTATCTTGACCCTCCAGATATTACAGTAATCCACTCTAATGCATCCTTGAGGACCGTGATTGCTTCATTCCTTTTGTAACTTTAGATAAGTGATATAATATTACCTAATGCAAGTATTTTTATCTAACTTTTTCTCTGTTAGCAAAAGTCAAAGAATGCTAAACAAAGTCAAAGATGGTAAGAAAGAGATAAAAGTATTAGATGTTTTCCATGGTACATGTTTATGTTCTCTTTGGAGACCAGATAATCTTTCTGATGTGCTCTTCTACAACCTTATAAAAGTTGAATAATGCACCTAAATAGTCTTTTGCACTTGGTGCTTGAACAACAGAGAAAAATAAACAGGAGAAAAGCAGAGCAAATATGTAACATGCTGTCTAAGTTTAAAAGAAACTAAGATGTCTGTATGCAGTAGGAAGAGGACCTCTTCCCAAAAACCACCACAACCTTTGACATTAAGAGACCCTAATCAGAAAGTGCATAGGAAAGGATAATAGTTCTTTACTACAAATATATATCTATAGATCAATATATATAACCAAAACCAGAACAGAACAAACAGCAACACCGTAACAAAAACTTTCAAACAAATCAACTCCTATCTCTGGCCCTTCAGTGCAGTTGTATTTACAGACTGCGGAAGGTGATGCCATGCCTCATGATGCAGTGGCCTTGATGAATCACTCATGGGCGGGCTTGGGTGAGGCGAAGATGGGGGCCAGGGAGAGGTGCTGGCACTGAAACAGTGATCAAAGAGATGGGATGAAACCTTTCCTGTGGGCAGTGCAAAGACTCTCTCCTACTGTCCTTTATCTGAAAAAGTGTTGCAGGGAGGGGAAGGGGGCAACAACTCCTCTGTACATGGTGTCGGCCCCTCAAGGAGCCTGCAGCAAATTCAGGCAGTGGCAACTCTTCACTCTGAAGAACGGCACAGGGTGCATTGTTTCCACCAGCCCAGGAAACGGCAGCTGGCACCCAAGCAGTCTGAGAAGTGTGGCCAGCATCAGGAAAAACCTCTCTCTCTCACCCCCCCTTCCCCAATTCTGTCCCAACCCTCACACTGGAATGCAAAGTTATCAACCCATCCCTTTGTTTAGGCTTTTAGACAGTTAGCTGGCTCTGGGCACAGGTAGTAGGGGGCTGAGTTTCAACAAGCCATCTTGCCCTATGTCTTCCACTCCCAAACCACTCTACTGGTAAGCGAGAGATAAAAATTTCATGAAAGACTTTGAAATTATAACACATGGGTAATGAACTAACCCAGATCTTTTAATTACCTGTGGAGATATTTGTATTTGGAAATAACCAGACAGAGCAGTCATGTTATAGCTATTAGGTGGGGGGAAAAAAAAAAAAGAACTGGAAAGCAAACCCAAATCCAAACCTTTTAAATGATGAAGAAATCTGGGGTGGCAGGAGCAGGAATTAAGGGATAGTCATTGTGTCTTCATCACTGAGCCTCTGACTATACTGTGTAGGCTGAAGAAAGAATTGTCATTAAAAAAAATACTTGAAATGAAAAAAGGGAGAAATTTTCAATAAAAATATGTAGGTAAATAAATAATTACTTATTTAAAAGTATTTGCAAGCAAGAACATTTAAGGTGAATCAGATTGGTGGTAACAAGGTCTGGGTTATCAGCAGAGCAAGAAAATGGCATCAACTGTGACTTGGAGTGAAGAGGCATATAGGAGAATTGGTGACTCAAGTTAAATTTGACAGTGTATTGATTTTGGCTGGAGTTAATTATATTCACAGTATATTCACAATGGGGTTATGTTTTGGGTTTGTGCTGAAAACAGTGTTGATAGTATAGAGCTGTTTTAGTTACCACGGAGCAGTGCTTACACAGAGCCAAACCTGCCATGATGGTGAGAGGGCTGGGCGTGCATGGGAAGTTGGAGGAGACACAACTGTGACAGGTGACCCAAAATGACCAAAGGAATACCATATGACATCATGCTTGGTATATAAAGTGGTGGGAGGAAGGAGGAAGTGGGGTCATATTCAGAGTGATGGCATTTGGCTTCTCAAGTCACCATTACGTTTGATGGAGCCCTGCTTTTCTGGGGATTACTGAACAGCCTCCTTGTCAAGGGAAGCAGTGAGTTAATTCCTTGTTCTGCTTATGTGTGCAGCTTTTTCTTTCCCTATTAAAGTACCCTTATCTCAACCTACAAGTTTTCTTGCTTTTATCCCTCTGATGTTCTTCCTGATCCCATTGTAGAATGAGTGAGTGCCTGTGTGGGGTACTTGGTTACTGGCTGGTGTCAAGCCACAACAGACAGCTGTAGCAAGAAAAAAATGGTCCTTTTTTGTCATTTTGAGGAATCAAGAGTAATATGTGATAGTTTTTTGAAAAATATGAGTAAAAGAATATTGTACTCTTAAGGCCATGGACTGTAAGGCTGAGTTAGTAAGGGACTGAAATAGATGAGATTTCAGCATGAATTTTGGTGGTAAGGGTGAATATTAATTATGACAGATATACTAAGATTCAGGATGAAATTGTTTTTCAAATGGACAGTGTCACCACTGATTGCACAAAGATTTCTCTTTGTTCACATTCTACACACCAGAAATTCTAGGGGAAGAAAAAAAATTTAGATTAGGACTGGCATTTCAAAAGGAGGGAAAAACTCCAGTCTCTCAAATCAGTGCTGATGCAGAAGCATTTAAAGGCCTTATCTCCAGAGACACTCAGGATGCAGTTGCAAGTGAATGGAAGCAGCATTACAGAAAATCTTCCACTTACCTGATGTACTTACATGATCTTTACTCTCATAAGAATTTAGGCTAAACTGTTCACAGTATAAGCTGTCATATGTTTTCGTGAACATGTGCACACACTCTCATATCTAATATTATCTAAGTTTCACTTAATTTTTTTTTTTCTATTTTATGTGAACCAAGTATGAAATAACATTTGCACACTATTCCCTGGGGACAGTTTTGCACAGACACTGATGTCTCAGTGACATGCAGGAGACTTTTCAAAGCACTTTGACCATACAGAACTAGCAGGGCTACCACAAATGTTCGATGAATACATGAACTCATGAAAGAATTTATAGCTTCCATTGACTTAATGCTACCTGTAATCATTGTGTCTGGATTATAGGTTGTGTTAGTGCTGAAGTGATGATAGTAAGTTCAATGCCATCATGTCCTTTTCAGAAAAAAGAAGAGAAACCAGAAACTATAGTTATTCCCAGAGGAAAGACATTAATGCTGTGCAGAGCTGGAGCCATCAACACCTGAATGCATTTAGGTTACTTGTGCCCAACCACTTTGTTTTCTCTGTACCAATGCCACTCCACATATGAATGTAACACACAAGCTGGCATGTTTGTGGCAGCATCTCCATCAAATCAATGTGCTTCAGAAAATACTGTCTGCATGACAACTGAATAACAGTCTGTGGTTGATAGTGTTGTCACTCACAGGAATAAAAATACACACACTGTTTCTGCAAAGCATTGAAATTATTTTTCCAGTAAGGTCAGTAAAATAAGCAATTAAAAAGTGATTCTATTAATCTTCTCCATTTATATTGGGTTAGAAGGCAGCAGGTACTTTCCATGAACGACAGAAAGAGTTTAAATATATATAATTTTAGTGCCTTGTGGAATTGTGAGCTCCCTCAGAAGACTGTTACTTGAAATCAAATGGTTTTGAAAAAAAGGGAAATTAGGGTACCACATATACCAATTCATGCATGAATGCAGCTTATTGCAGAGTCTGAGAGATTCAGGTAAACAGTAAGAAACTGCTTTAGTGTGGCACGCTGCTCTCTCATTACTGTGCTTCCCCTAGAGCTCCTAAATGGACAGTTCCTCTCTCATGATTGAAAATAAGACACTGATCCTTGCAAAGCAAAATTTTAGCAACTGCAACAGCGTAACTTCTCAGTCTTGGGAAGCAAAGATGTTTGGGGATTGGGTGGGTGGGGTGTGGGGAATGGGGATGTGCAGAGTACGAAGGAAGCAGCCTGCTTGCAATACATCATGTCTATTTTAGTAACATAACAACTGATGAATCATACCTCAGCATAGCAGATGGGGATTATTCAAACTGAGAAGAATTTATGGTCTTTGTCATGGGGTGAAGCCTATACAAAAGTAGCACTTAAGTAACTGAGACCTTTGCTGTGTCTGCCCATCTTTTGGGGACCATCCACACAGAGAAGCATGCAGATGTGTGAGTCCACTGAGAGATCACTTCATGCAACTCCAAGATGCTGGAACATAAGAGCAAGCATTCAGTCACCCTAGGCTATGGCTCCACTGGGAGCTGGAGGGGAAGGTTAGGCACTGGGCTGGACTGGGGTGATCATGATGCAAGCGAATGTCATAGAATAGAGATATAAAGCTCTAGATTGAAATTTCTATTTATCCACTGCAACACTCCAACTTAATAAATAAACTCTAAATTTTAAGTCCATAGGTGGTGTGGGTCTGTCCTTTCAGTGATCTCATCTCTAATTTCCTACGTGAAATCCTGGCTGAAAAATTGTGCTGTGACTTTCATTATGCTGAAAAGATATATTTTTATTCTGGAGATGGCAAAGCACTGGGGAAAACTTACAGAGTGACTGGAAACTGATCTTGTATGAAGAGAGAAAAGCTCTGACAGAAAAGCAAAATCTGTCATTGAAATAGGGAATTACAATAAAGAAGAGTTCATTTTGCCAGTCTAAAATTACCCTAGCTCAGAGCTGGGAGTTTCCCCATAAACATTGGAAAATTCAGTGTAGTCAGTGACAGAACAATTGGTCCTTTATTGGGAGCCACATAGGGGAAGCTAGTATTTAATGTGCCATTTAGTTTTTATGGTTGCATATACATTTACAAACAGATCTCCTTGATTATTTTTTAGCAAATAAATGATCAATCTTTAAGTTGCACTCTTTTATACTTACATGTAGTTACAGATCATTTAGTCTTCCTAAATCTCTCTTATTTCCTCTTTAAGATACTTATGGTTTTAACAAATGCTTGTGGATTCTCTTTAGGACACATAATTTATCAAGGCAATTAAGGCAGGTATTTTGCAAAAAGATACGTGGAGGGATTACATCAGGTGGAGATAATCTCTGAGAGGAAAAGAGAACACTATATGGTGCTGAAAAAAAGAAGATTTACCCTACTATTTTATGAATACTGAGCTGAAGACAAAAATCAAATGAGATCTTAGTAACTAAAATGGGAGCTACACAGAAGTTTTGCAAAATCCTCTGTGTAATTAAACAGCAAACATTTTACGTTTTCTACTAAAACATGTTTTATGAAGGTTTAATGTGGAGATATAAAAAACTAGCATCTGTTTTTCTACAGTTTAGAATTACAGTGCCTATCTCAGATTTATTTCCAAATGTAGAGAAAACCCCACATGATATAAGTAAGGAAATTTAATACAAGAATTCTTCATTTTCATTGAGAGGCCAAGAAATTTGAAGTCAAAATTTCCAACTTTAGTTACTAAGAAAGGAATTTATACAGCAGCAAACTTAACTCTCAAAACATTTCTCTGTGGAAATTATCTACCCCTAGAGACATCATACAGCCTAAAAAATCATAGAAAGATCCACACGTTGACCTTTATAATCACATATCAAAGCTTGTTTACAAATCCCTAATTCAGTAGTACAGATAAAAGTGGTCATACCTCACTTCTCTCTAAACACTGATCCTCCAAAATGCTGGAAGGATTGAAAAGCATGATTAAATACCATAGAATCTTAGCTTCTTGATGGATGGTGGGTTCATCTTCTTTACATACTGAGCTTGGCTCAGATCATAGACTTACTTCCTTCCAATGGAAAAAAATAACTGCTGTTGTCATCCCAAATTGTTGTAACTATTTCAAACATGCCAAAATTTATATGGAAAAAAATTCTCATATATGTTTTTTAAGTCCTCAAAAGAAAAGTGTCCCCTGCTCTCCTTTTCTTTTGTAGCAGGTTTACCTGCAAATTTAGAATGTGTTACTTACGTGCCTGCTCTTCAACAAATGCTGCTCTTAATTAATAAATGAAGGGAACTTCAGATATTCATGGAAATACAGATATTTCTCATCTATGAGAGTGCTGCTAAGGATGACTGTCAGAAAGAAGAAAGAATAGATGTCCTAGTAATCAACCAATACAGAAAAGCTGAGTATAAAAAGGTTCATTATCAATGTGAAAAGGTCTTAGAATTTAATGTTTCCTTCGTATTTGTATAGGGTTTATCATAGTTGAATTTTAGTCTATAAACTAGCCCTAAATGTTTTTTTTTAATTGTGAAGGCTTTACATATTACAAACCTACAGCTAAACATGAAACATCAGTGCAAATGTACCAGAGTAAACATGGTATACACTTTATTTTACAACACAGTGAGTTTTATTGGTTGAGTACTAAGTACTAGACGACAGCAGTTTTATATTGGACACACTGATGTTGCATTGTCCTGGGCTGTTGCTACTGTGACTAAAGTCATCAACAAATAGTGTGTAGCACCCTGAATGAATGAAATCCATATTTAGTTATTTATCTACTTACTTATTTACTTGCTTACTTATTTACTAAATGAAGCCATATACTGTGGCATTTGCAGAAAATATCAGATAATGCAAGTCATTCCCTCCCAATAAATAAACCTTTACAAGGAGATCAGCTTCTTGTATCAACAGTAGTACCTTGCAACTCACAAGGGATGGAAGGACAAATGTCATAGCTTTGGTACAAGTTCAGCTCTTGAAGGTTCACGCTCTGAATGTAGAGATGCTGGCATACTGACTAGGCAACTATGTCACAAATTTAGACAAAACACAATAAAATAGCATATTTCCCCATAGTAATTCTGGGGTGTGTGTGGTGTGTGTTCTGCTTTCAGATATAATGTTTGCAAATGAAATCCTCTGAGGGACAAGTTACAGGTTATGGCCACAATCACTCATTAGAAAAAGTATCTCTGCATCATGCCCTATTCAGGCAGGCAAGTCAAATGTACCAATGTCAATAAAATTTAACCTAGAGAACCAAAATGTATATTTGACCAAATATCTTTCTTTTTCGGCTGTAATTTTCGCATTGTATTTATTTTGGGATGTGGCAGAGTTTTTCTCATATATTTAATTCTTTGTGGTGGGTGGTTGTGATGGCAGTGGAATAGGAAAACAAAGGTCTGAGCTGATAGCATTACAAATGCCTGAGCTGCAGGCTAGTTTTACTTTTGCATGCCACTGGTCCTTCAGCAGAGCCCTGTGGGTAACAGGCATTTTTCCTTCATTATCCCAGTTAGATTCTTGGGAAACTTTTATTTTTAATAAAATTCTCTAACCAGGTATCTTACAGTGACTTACTGTGTTTTATACACATTAATCTATACTGTAAAGCCTTGTGCAAAATTAAGTCTTGCCCTGAGCACTATCCTAATTTCTCTGGTGTCAAAATAACAGTAGGTGATGTTGGAAATGTTTGGTAAGTTCTGCAGGAGGCCTGTCTGAATTTGGTACAGAGCTATCATTCTGCTGTTTAGTTGCCATTTATTTAGTTGCATGCTTAGTCAGACTTCCTGGAAGCAGAGGAATGTTCCTTCAGGGGTAACTTTTAGGAGCACAGTAGAGCAAATATACCTGGGACCCATTGCTTACTTGTTTATTATACATATTCATAATGTGCCTACTGAATTGCCCCTCAGAGCACCTTAATTGTGCTAAGACATAGCACTGATATGTTTGGAAAAACTGTTGATGAAAGGGAGAGTGGTAGCAAACAGTACATCCTGCCTACACATATGATGCTGAGTATATCAATTGCAGCATATGTAACTTCTGATTACAGTTGGTATACTTGCTACCTGCCTAATAAAAGCACAGTATTTTCATCTGCATCTAGGAATCCCAGTGTGAGTAAAAATCCATGCCTGGCATTCTTTCCTAGCATATTATAAAGCAAAAATATTAGTATGGAATGATTCCTACCCTTAACTATCACTTAAGCGGTAAAACATGAATGGAGCTCCACACTTCCTACAGATAAAATGATATCCCTTATTTCATACTGTTACAAGTACTTTTGGGTTGCCATCCAGAAGTAAATAAGTAATAAATGAAACAACTGATTTTTGTTTAGAGAGTAACAATTTCCCAAGGACAGTTTATGGGGATATCCATTTGCATTTCAGAGGGTAAAGGAATTCAAAAATTTCACAGCTCTAAATAAAGTAATTGAAATGAAACCCTGATTATATATTCAGGATATAGCAAAACACCTTGATGATAGTTTTATAAGACCATGTTTCTAGAACTCTTGGGAGTTTTGTTTTTTTCTCTTTGTGAATAGGTATAACTATGACATGATAGACTTGAAGAGGGATGTCTTGTAGTTGAATCACAGGAGTCTTCCCATAAGGCCTGTCCCTCAGTTCCTGGGGTTGGTGTGCTCAGAGCAAATTTAATCCCTGTTTCAGTTTCTCGTCTGTGAAATGGAGATGAAATATCCCTTCTTATATTCTTTATCCCCTTGGGTTTTTGAGCTTTGAAAAATAGCAAATGTCTTTTGCTTTGTGAATAAGCAACATGTTGTACAATGCAGCCTTGAAATTGAATGAAACTCTTATAGCACAGCAAGTCCTTGTGAAGTGAGGAAATTCACTGACAACTACAGTTCACATATAAACTGAAATAAAAAGCATAACTATAATACATGCTATCAATACAGTTTTACTGCCTTATACAGCAATCCAGTTCAACAACACAAGATTTTTATTACTGCAGATCAACTTGGCTTCCATAGCCAGATGATTGCCTCCACATGCAGCTTATTCAGCATAAAATTATTTATAACATTGCTTCTTGACTAAATTCTTTTCTTTGTATTGTGGATCCCACTGGTATATAAGTTCAGATCAGAAAAGAAAAATAATGTGAACTTTATTATTTTGATATTCCATTCTTTCTTTATTCTGTTCAAAAGAAAACTCTTACGTTTTTAACTTAAGATCTTAAGCTCCCAAGTAAAACTAAGTGTTTTTGGATACTGCTGTATAAAATCAATTTTTGCCAATGGCTAACTGGCATATAAGTTTCAGGAAATGGAATATACATTTCTCTTTTTTTCTTAATTCTCTTTACCAGGGTTCAAGAATTTTCAAAATTATTCAGCCATACTCAAATTATGGATTGGATTGTTGGAATGATGAAACATTGGAGAGTATGAGGTGAAAGTGATTGACAAAGCAGAATCTATTTTAAAAAATGTATCTTATTTCATGAAAACACTTTGTAATATGAATCTCTAATGCCATTAACATAAAATCTAATATATTAACACAGAAAAAACCTGTAGTTCAATTTTGTGCATGGCAGAAGAATGAGACTACTTTAAAAACCAGATATGTAAGTCTTCTATTGTCTAACAGTAGTGTAAGGAACATTATGGAATGGGATTGCATATTACCCTAGTATACCAGGGAAATATTAAAAAAAACCAAAACAGTGAGAACATATGGTTGCTTCCCTACAAATAGGACACTGGGAGTAATCAGCAAAATCTATCAGCATTGGGTATTTAAATTTTGTATCTAGCATGCCCAGATATGTCCTATTAGAAAATAAACCATGCATTAAAAAATAAAAGTCTGTCTTTTTTTGTAAGTATAGAGCAACACCACTTATCAAAATGAAATATAGAAACTTTATGCTGTGATTTTGTTTATTTCTTTAGCACAGATGTGGGTAGAGGAATCCTTTGCTTTTTAAGGTATTATCAGTCTGGGTAAAAAAAGAAGGTGACTACTAGGAACATTCTGTGTGCTGGACTCATCTGCTGTTGCATTTCTTATTCAGGGAAGAAATATTTCACTCACTCTCAGTGCTATTCTCTGAAAGCATTAGAATTAATGCAGAAATTCCACTCAATAAAACTTTCCAGCCAGGAGACTAGTTGTTGTCAGCATTGCATTTATTGTTTCTTCATATAAATGTTCAAATTGAATAACTTGGGGACTTATTTTTTTCAGCATCCCAAATGAGCATATTGTGTATAACAATTTTTCATATGTTCTTGAATCAGCGGACTGCTTGTTAATTGCCTGAAACATTTTCTCCCTCTCCTCTTCTCCATGTTACCAACTCTCAGCTGAGAAATGAAGTGCCAGAAATTTCTCATTTTGTGGCACCTTTCAGTTCTCTACCTGAAAGGCCAGACATCAACACATTAAGTGCCTTGAAAATGCTCACTAAAATATTTCCTCTTACATTTGTCTGTAAAAAAAAATGACACTAGTAGTATCTGCCATGTTTTAGTCTCTTGTATGCCTTGATTTTATGTCAGAAGTTCCTTGCTAATTCATACAGGTCTTCTACCACCTTTGCTTGTCTTCTTATATGTTGGTATGGATGTTTCTGGAGCTTGACTACCAGCAAGCTCTTGCAGACCACTCTTCTCTTCATGATCATATTCCATGGGATTCTTTGATAGAGACGTCTGAACATCTACTGTCCTGAAGCTCAGGGCTATGGTCGTGCTTTTTACTCTGCCCTCTCAGGCTTTTGAAGTTCTCTGTCTCATGGTCACCCCAAAGTTCCCAGCCAGTCCTTCCTTGCTGTCAGCAGGAGATCTAATAGTGCCTATCTTCCTACTAGCTCCACAGGAAGTCATCAACAACACCTACAGAAGCCTCCTGGATTGTTTGGGTTGCCCTTCCTGCAGATGTTGGGGTTGTTTGATTTCCACATGAGGACCATGGCCTGCAACCTGACTTCTCCCACTTGTTTGAAGAAGACCTATTCTACCTTATCTTGCCAGTCAGGTGGTCTACAGCAGTTATCCATAACAATACCACCCACGTTGCTCTGCTCCCTGATCCTGACTCACATCTGCATAAATGGTTGAATTATAAAACTCTGAAAAGTTTAGTTTGTATTTTCTGAGGAGGTAAACATTACAAGCTGCACCAAAAGTCTGTTCACAAATATGTTTCTGTTACCTTGGTTTGACTTTCTGGCTTTGCAATTTTAGTATCTAATTATTGGGCTTGAGAGGAAAGAGATGGCAGATGTGTCATTTCTGCTAAACTGGAGGAGGAACCTGAGCAAAGAGATGCTTATGAATCCAGACATCTGTTCAAACAGAAATTGAGTGGTTACTCTTTTGCAAAAATTTTCATAAATATTTAGTTATATGACATGCGTTGGGTTCTTTTCCTAAATTGTGTTAGTAAATATAGAGTTAAACAGCATCGATCAATAGTTCAGAGTGGTGTACATAAAAAGCATGACCTTGCATTTATTACTGAAATTTTTTCTGCTGTCCTGGGTAGCTTCTACAAAGTCTTATTAAATATTGACTAACTTGCTTCATGTTGCTGTTTCTGGCATCTCAGTCATACCCTTGTTCTCAGGGTTTAATTTATATTTATATAAGTATCCTCTACAAAACCAGTCATAGCAAAGATGCCTGGAATACCGCATTCTAATGTTTTTGCCAGGCTGGAAAACCACCATTCACTCCAATTGGGTTTTTCTGGCTAAATGCGTACCTCACTGAATCTAATTACAGAACTCAATAGCGTTCAAATTTCAGCACCTGTTTCTAGTCCATGGCAGCACTTTTAGAATTCCGCTGCACAAGGAAGCTCATCAAGGTCTGTTAGGAATCCAAATAAATTATATCAAGTGTTATTCCCTCAGATATATTCAGAAGAATTTGTGTTTCTTTTTTTTTCATTTTGTTTTTCTTCCTTCCTTTCAAGCAAAATGCTTATTGTCAAAACACCAGGTTAATATTCCTGTTTCTTGAAATAGTTTTAAAAAATAAAAGCACTGATACTGAAATATGAGTTCTGTGCTTTCTCCGAAGTTTGTCTGTCCCTGAGTTCCTTGGAAGTTGCTTGTGTTCTGTGCCTCCATTTGTTTCATATTCCCTGTATCATACAAACTGTTTTTTGATGCATGCGGAACAGATGTTGTTTTCAAGCTGGCTCATGGCCATCTTTCAAGAGCGTTATGAGGGAAATTGTTCTCCTGCAAACTTTCCGATGGCACCTCTGTTATGCAGATTGCAAACTTCAGTGCAGAGACCTCTTTCTTTGTGCATGTGAAACAGGATGCTGCAATGAACACCATTTATTATGCATGAGAATGGCTTCTTCATTTGCACCATGTTGGATGCTGAATAGGCAGCTAACAGTCCGAGTGGCTTGTAAATCAATATGAGAAAAGGAACGAAGAGAAATATAAGTGAAACGAAATCACCTGGGCTTAAACAGGAGCTTAGCAACAGACTGGGATCCCAGAACCTGTTTTAGACACCTGCTTTTACATCCTATCCTCATTGCTGCACTGTGCTGTGTTCAGGTGGGCCACATATCCAAATTTATTTGGACCTTTTTCTAGGAACCAGATTGTTTAGTGCATATATGCTGCTAGAGACTATTTTTCTTGTCTAAGACCATCATGATGGGTTTTTTCTAGTATTTCTTGCTGTTTCCTGTTTCTCTTCCTTCTTTACTTGCTGTATTGCTTGTTGATGGTATTTGGGCATTTCACTGATAAGTGTGTCAATTATGCAAGAAAGAGATATATTTCATTTCCCCTCTGTTTGCCTGTTCAGCTTTGTAAAAGGACAAAGAATTCTACTGTGTACTTACTCCTAACAAAACTTAACCAGCTCTGTTTTTTATCTTCTAGCTGTGTCACCTTGAATTTATCATGTGTTTATGGTGAAGTTTTATGTGTCTGTAATGCAACTTGGTTATTTTTGTTGTTTATACCTTGTTCCAGCAAGCCTGTCTAAAAGTGTTATTATAACTCATTTTGCTATTCCGTGGAAATGCTATAAATTCTCCACTTTAGATTCCTGCCAGTAGATAGGCCGACCTCAATATGCTCTAGAGGGTTTTCTTCTTGTGTATTCCAGAAAACGATGCACACCTTCTACAGCACTTACTGTATTCTTTGTCACCAATTTGTGGTACGGAAGAGCCTTTTTTCAAGCTTCTTTCTTTTTCTACAAGATAACTTCCTTTCAGAATCTCTATGTGTCTCTTCAAACCAAGGTAGCTAATGTGTTAGAAATGTAGCCCATTATGGTCTGAAATCCACAGTCCAAAATATAGAACTCAATCCTGTTACATGGACTGTGTTATTTGTAGCTAATGTGTTAGAAATGTAGCCCATTATGGTCTGAAATCCACATCCAAAATATAGAACTCAATCTTGTTACATGGACTGTGTTATTTTTATAATTAAAACTTACTTTGCTGGCATATGGATGCAGCATTACACTCATAAAAGAAATGAAATTTCCCAAGCAAGGTGGCCAACAACTGTGTGGATGGCAGAAGGAATCTTTGTTTTTAAGGCCCCCTGCAGGGCTGTTTTCTGCTGGAGAGGAGATACTTCAGAAATCTTTTTTTTTTTTTTTTTTTAAATTTTTTTTTTTATTTTTTTTATTTTCTACAAACCCTTTTACAAATGCAGTAGAAGAATTTACTGGGCAAATATTATTCTGTTTTAAGTCTTTGCACTGCTGTGAAACTCTGAAGCAAGTTTTGTCAGCTGAATCTGCCTGCTGCTCTGGCCTTAAGCACAAAGACACAATTTTAACCTTTAAAGTGGATGGTAGCTCTATGTGTCAGGATACAATCTTGCATAAATATCTCATCCATCTGCCCACTGTACCTACTTTGTGTCATTGCTTCTGGAAAAACAATTCATTCCCATTGATTCATCCTTATTACAAACAAAAATGCTAGAGTAAATAATATACACTTCAGTAAAAAGCTATGTTTTTGTATTTTTGACTGCAAAACTGAGAAAAAAAGAAAAAATCAATAAAGAAGGAACACGGGTAAATAAGGTATAGTCTTTTAAGATAATTGACATTTAAGTCTTTTTTGGTGTACCACCTCAGGTCTTTCAGACCTTTTAGTCATGGGGTCTGATGACTAGAGTGGTGCTATGTGTCTGCCTACTTTTCCTCTGAGCCTGTGATGTGCAGCTTGGCTTTACTGTTTTCATGGCATCTCACCCTTTTCAGGTGTTTCAAGAATAGTGAAACTTTTTGACAAGAATACACCCACTAAATTCATATGTAATTTATAGACCTTTTTGTACTGAAGTTTTCTTCATTTGTTTGGACTCAGAGGTTCCAAATGAGGCATATGAGAATGATTCTGCTTAGATTTCCATGAAGGCTGTTAATTCATGTTTATCTTTTATTGCAGGAAGTCAACTGAATTTCAACTGTAGACTTACACCAGAAGCACTTCTGAATTTATACCAGACTACAAAGTAAGTTATCCCTGTACAGAAAAATGTCTAGACACCAAACTTGCACCATAAAAACCCAAATGCTCAAGTTAGGACTCCATATACAAATGAAGAAAATTCTGACCCCTCCATTCTTACCCATAACAGGGGCTGCAAAACATCATGGCAAATCAAATGATAGTAATAAGAACAAGAATAATAGCCCTAGACTATTATTAATATATTTAATAGTCCTAGACTATTAAATATGATACAATCTTCTCTGTTTCCTCCACATATTGCTAACAAAGGTGAAGACATATCCTCAGCATATCTTGTGATCTTGCACACGTCACAAGTGCTGGAGGTAGCTTGTATTTTGCTCTGCTTACATACACTAGGGAGTTCTTTTTTCTTTTTTTTTTTTTAAATTCTGCACCCAAGATATGGCCTAATCTGAGACTATATTTCTTCCTCTCTTACATATTCTGGAAAGTGCTGTACCTTTACTTTTTCTCAGTCACAGGAAGGAGCCTCTTTCATTACTGAAATGATTAGGATTCTGATGGACAGTTTTCCACACAAAGGGATAAACTTTAGTCCTGTTCACATCACTGACCAAAGTCTAAAGTGTCCACAAGCATTATGTTGGACACTGAAGTGAGGGACAGGTTGTGTATTAGTCTACTCAGAGCACTGAATTTCACTCTTAATGCTTTGCAGGTCCCAAAGACGTAACTTAGGCTGGCTGGTCATGACAAAAATTCACTAGGCTATCCCCAGAACCACAATAAATATGGTTTAAGCTAATTTTCCTGTGTGTCAAAATGCTACATTGCACAGTAAAATTAATTTCTAGCATAATAATCAAGTAAAATGAGAGTAATGCAGAGTCATCCTCTTACAACCTGCTTGACTGTAACATCTGAGAGGTGTCAAACACCATTCTCTTGGCGCACTTAAAAATCCTTTTATGCTGCTATAATGTCTAAAAGAAAATAAACCATGTTTGTCAGAAATAAATAAAAAATCAGTATGTAAGTCTTTTTGATATTACTACTGTGTTGAACTACAATTAAATAAGGAATGGCACATAATAGTGTTACTTTTTTAACCAAAGTAATTAAGCTAACAAAATATTACAAGTAGTAAACATGTCTGAGATGTGAAGAGGAGAAGCAATGTAAAAAACATTCTAGTATATGGAAACTCAATCTTTCTTACAGCATTGTTCTTAACAGCCAAATGGCTATCAAAGGACTGTTTGCCACAAGATCGCTTCTACAAGCAAAAAAGTTTTGAAAAATCATAAACCTTATTAATATTAAAAATGCCCACATGGTATGAAGATTAAAATATCTAAAATTAAAGACATACTAAACCTAAAGTCCTTTATTTTCCAGAATTTTATATGGACAAAGTCTGATTCAGTAGCAGGTAAGTGACTGATTTATAGCAGCCTTTCTTAAGGACTAACAGAGATTTTCAGGTTTTTTTATTTCTCTTTATGGCAGGCCTGCAATAATTTAAGTCCCTCATTTGCATGAACTATTATTCTGCAGTCTTGCTTCTAATAATAGGTGGTTCAGGCAAATGGTAAAAAACCCCAGTGCAAACCCTGCAGCTTTTGCTTAGCACAGCCTGTAAGGGTACACAGACAAAAATGTTCATGATTCTGTCTTCTAATTATGTGTGCTCAGTGTGTTATTATGCATGCTTGTTCCTTTTGACTAGTGTCTTTGACTTTATAGGCCTAAACATAGACTCCTGTAGAAAGAGTTTTGTTTGAAGTAGCACCAAACACCCACAGATCCACCCATAAATCACTTCTGAGGAACAACTGTGGCAAAAGTTTGAATTCTTTCTACAAACTAATACTAAATATGGTTGGCAATATTTTTCTTTCTGAAACAGAATTCCTCCTGTTAAGGCCCTCTTTCATTCCCTGCCCTATACAGAATAAAATTCAAGCCCTTAACCATAGCTTTTAATGTTTCACAAATGTGCTTCCGTATCTTCTCAGCTCTTTTTGGAGCTACTAAATAGCAGTAATAATCAAAATGGCCTCAGGCGATCCCTTGATATTTCCTGACATTCAGTGTCAAAACCCAATTTTCCACTGCCCCTCTCATTTAGATTCATAAACTTAAATTTGCAAATCCTTCATTCCCTCTCTAGGTAAATGAAACCTAAATGTGTTCATTAAAAAAAGAATTCTAGTCGAAAGATATGGTAAGATATATGTCAACACCTAAGCTGGGAGAGTGGAAGTTTTTATATATCAGGCTTATTTTCAGTAGAACTTTCTGTGCTGGCTTCTCTTTTTGTACTGTTTCTGTATGTGTCTTAATTTTCTGCAAGAATTTATTTCAATTAGGATTTTTTCCGTTCTTCCTTTTGCACTGTAGAATAGTCCACAAAATTTTTATCTTCTTTCAAAGATTTAGTAGAATTCAAAAGAGATTCATAACTCAATGACATAGATGCAGAGGAAAAATTTATGATATTTGTAAAAAAAACAAACAGCAGAAAGAAGTCCATTTACTATTCAGAGTCCATTTACTATTCAGTTCTGCAGGTTTTTTTGGTGTTTTTTTCCACCCGTCCCCCTCCCCCCCCCCAATAATTTAATTTATGTGTTTATTGTTTTGGTTTTTAATATATAATTTCATTTAATCTCTATTGAACTCAGTGGAAACTTTTCATATAGATGTTTCATTATCCACACTTATACACAAGCAGTAATCCTACATAGTAGAGTTTACATTTCAGTCATATTTTAAAATACGCACTGGATTCTATTAAAACAGCTTTTCCCTTTGTCACTGAATTTTTGCCTATGAGGTCTGATTTGTGCTTGTCCTTTCTGCCCTTCTAAGCCAAGTCCCTTTTTAAATATTTTTTGTTCTTTTTGATAACTTAGATTTATTGAATATATGTTTTTGACAGCAGATCCAGGAACAAGAGTGAAATCTGAAAGTCAAACTGTCCTCTATGAATGCTTTACATAGTTAGCAGATGATGTGCTTGTTTTTGCTAGCACCTTCTATATGATGACCTTTCTACACTGGACATCACCATTTTTTACAGGCTTTCTGGAACTCATTTTCCTGTTTCTCCTGGTTTACAGCAGTGTCTGCATGAAAGAAGGCTCTGTGTAAACATGGAGAAGGACTTTGTCGAACCAGGAAATAGTGCTAGAACAGACTGGTGATGAAATCTTTCTCTCAAGCATCTTAACCTTAGAGATGAGAAAGGCTCAACAAGTAGAACAGTTACTGTCTCACTGACAAAATGGCCTTCCAGCCTCACTTTTTCATATGTTTATGCATATTAAAAATTAATCAATCATACAATGTCCATACCTGCATTTTATTTCTGCTGCTTAATCAAAGTATTGACATAGTTTCAGTGGCTGCTCTGAGAACTGTTTGTTTGAACAGAAAATATGCATCTTATTAACCCTATTTTTGAAATTAAATTTTGTTTTTCTTACTTCTTTCTCTTTGAAATCTCTCAACAGATAACAATCCAGGAATACTAATTCAGAAGGTATAGATTTTTGCAAGTGAATGAAGTTACATGTGACAAATGCAAGAAGATATTGATGAGCATATTCAGGAACTGATTCTTGGAATTTCTGGATATAAACACTTCTCAGACAGTTTACTTCACTGGTTTATTAAGAATTCATGAAAACTTTTTCACATTTACTTCCCACACTCCCACATCTTGCTTTTTTGCTCTGTGTTTTTTACAGATGTATCTGTGGGACTCTGTATGGAATTTCAAAATGCTGTTCAGATACTTCATTAAATATAAATAATTCACATATGCTTGCTAAAATAAAAAACATACACTTGCTAGAAAGGTTTAGCAAGTACAGCTAAAATAAGAAATGCTTTGTGGAGAAAGCATTTGTTTTTGTTATGTGGCTTATAACATATATATTGGCCAGAGCTATCTGTCGGCTTCTCAGAAACAGACTGACTATTAAAAATGACACTTAAAATAATTATTTTACTCTCTGCATGCAAGTTTTGGTGAGCAGACTCAGCATAACTATATGGCTTCATCATCCAGCTAGAGTCTGGCTGTGCCTAATAGTGCTTTGGGAAGTATTAATGTGGATTCTATATCCAGACTCTGTGCCCTTTGCTCTCTCAGATTGTTAGTACTCCTTTCTTATAGCAATATGAAGGTTCTATACAAAATAAAATTAAATATAAATTATTATATTGAGGGATCCTATACTTTTCTACTTTGCTACCTTTTAATTTTTGTAGATTTATTTTTCCCCGGTTGCTATAATTGAATAACGTGGTTCCTTGGACTGGAGGCAATGACTAAATGTTACCTGAGTTGCTAAAGTTAGGATAAATACAAGTAATTGAACATACAAGCAAACATGGAGAGTTAGACTGTGGAGCACATTTGCAGTGAAGAAAGTTTAATTTATTTGCTTGCTTGTTTCATTGTTCACTTGTTTAATTATTTTGCACTTAGAGCTGTAGAATACTGGGAAATGACAGGGTAAATGGGAGATACAGGTTGGCAAAACCATGTTATCACAGAGCAGATATTCAAGTCTGGCTTGCCTTACTAGACTGTTTCTGTAGAGCTGTGCACAGCTGAGACTTCTGTAGGCTTGTCAGAAGGGGTGAAAACTGCTTCCAGACCTCAAGTGCAGGCTCTCCTCTGTATGCCACACTTCCAAACATCTTCACAAAGAGATAGGTGCTGAATGGGGAGGTGGCTGGTCTTATGGATTCTCTTAGTCTAGTCTTGTATGTTCTGAGGAAATTAAAAGGTCTCATGGTGGAATTTTATTTATAATGCTTCTTTATTTATTCTTCTTTGGTTTTTTTACTCATTAAATGTCCTAGGAAGAGGGCAATATGCAAAGACAATAGTTTACCACTACAGTGGGCAGATAAAGGCTGTTAATTTGCTTATTCCTTTACTGTTGGACAAAAAGCCCATTTCAAATACAAAAAACAAGCAGGAAAGCAATCAACCCGTTGAAACCAGTAAAATAATCCAGTTTTCAAAAAGAGGAGTGGTGGTAATTTTGCTTTTTTGGTTGCATTACTTTTGCTCTTTAGAATGTGTGTATCTTTAAGTGTACAGTGCTGTTCTGAATATATGATTTCTGGCAGAGAAAGGTGTGAAAATAAAGTACACATTTTCAAGAGGCTAAAAATTAAATGTGTTAATAATTGCTTTGTGTTGAAATTCTAAATGCAGACATTATGCTGCCAACAGTAAGTAGCAATTTGTGCAGCTGGTAGTTCAGTGATGCCACAATCCCTATGCACAAGTTTATTGCAGCAGATGTTGGAAACTGAGACACTTCATCAGACACAACTTACCTCTTTTCTCCACACATTACTTTGTAAATCCTAGCTGCACTTTGCACCCGTCATCTGGGTTTGATGATTTTCAACAACTCCATTACTCTGACATAAGTGACAGTGCACTTTATACTGCTTTTAGTTTTTTGCAAGTATACAGAGGAAGCTTTCATATCACCTGTATTTCTTTAATTGTAAAAAAGGCCTTGTAATGAAATGCCAGAGACAGCAAGCTTCCTCATGTCACCACAGAATAGCTAATGTCATTCAAATGACAGTAAAGGCTACTTACAATATACAAAATCTGCAATCCTTCTGGAAGGACACTGGTATACAAACATTCACATGAAAATGCTCTTCAGTGTATGATTTCCTAACAAAGGCACTTTTTCAAGGTCATCTTTGTGTTGTTGAGAAGTGAGTGTTTGGTTTCCAGTTGGAGAGATAAATATATGTTTTTTAAATTTTAATTTTTTTTTTCAATTTATTAATACACTGATTATCCCCGTTCCCCCAAAGATGTGGAAGAAACACAAGACCCAAAAGCTCTTAAGTCCAGTATATCCTTGAGGGAGAGGACAGGAGACAGGCATATAAGAACATTACTATATAAGAACATTACTATGCTTCTGCTGCTAAATTTTTCAGCAGTTGTCTTAGTTCAAGGGGAGAACTAAGATATCTATGCTGGCCAAGAAAAAAAAAATATCCCTCTCCTTTAAATTTAGAAAACAGAACTTAAATTAGGAAAAAAAAAATAAAATATATATATATATATGAAAGGATAACAGTTCTTAACCAGAATACACATATATATATATCTATATTCAGAAAGAACCAGACAACAACAGTTTGTAACAAACCTTTCCACCCCCAAACAACAAGGCAAACAGTTAAAATGTCTTTTGGCTACCCCCAAAAAGGGGAAAAAGTGCAATTATATCTAAGGACAGCAGGAGGCACTGTTGCACATCAATTGCTGGCCTCTCGCTCTCTCAAGGGTTGCAGTTATATTTACGGACAGCAGGTGGCGATGTCGCGCCCGGCTGGCTGGGCTCTCTCAGGGGAATGGCAGGAGCAGGTGCCGCGTGAGCTCCCGTGGGTTCGGTGACAAAGAAAAAAAGGCAGCAGAAACCCAGCCTCTGCAGAAGAAGCAGGTATATTCTTCCTTTCCCGCAGTAGTCTGTGATGTCCACGGGTGATCGGCGGGGCCAGAGAGCAAAAGACACAATCCTGGTCCCTCAGCGATGCCGGACCTCGTGTGTGTGTTCCCATGCGCCGTCCTCTGTGCCAAGCTGGCGAACCAGTGACCTGTGCAGAAAGTGCAGAAACGCTGACCCCTTCCCCCCGCCATGAGCCAGCCTTTTCCTCCCCGCTCTGGCCCAGGGAGAGATCAGAACAAAGGCTCTGGCTAGAGCTGTTAACATCAGGACATGCATATCCATTGTGTCCTTTGTCAAACCTCTTTATCGACACTAAGGTGTTGGCTTCCAAGCTTTTGGAAGGAACTCTGAGTTTCGAAACTATAACAGGTGTATTTTGCTTTGGTTAGATGGATCTGTTTTCCAGGTACCTCAATATTCTGCATCATCCAGAAAGACTGTTTCAGTTGCACTTGTCTGGGACAATAAAAAAGCAAGTAATCATAAAAACTGCTTTGTGCTTTCTGAGCTTGTGGGTATAATGCATTGGTCTTTCTCTTTTAAAGAGTCAAATCTAATTTTCTGATGGTCATGCCCATGCAATAATTCATCCTCTACAAGACACAATATACTTTTCATCAGCAGAAAGAAACTGTTCAACAATTGTATTTAAAAGTATTAATTATTTTCTTTCTCATTAAACTGAAGTGATGACCTTTTTTAACAGCAAGAATAGTTGGGTTTTACATTAGGAATGGAAAACATAAGCTCCTGGCACGGATGTATAAATATACATGTGTGTATGTATGCATGCACGTATACACACAGATATAAGTACAAAAATAAGTAGAAAAGTGAAATATAATTTGAAGAGGAAATTTAGTAAACATGTATGCCAAGAGTATTTCAAAGTTACAAAAGTGCTGTCAGTTGGATAGCATGCTGTTATTTTTCTATATATGATTTACTGAGGACTATAAAAATAATCCTGTAGTAAGGATTAGATGCTAGACAGCTGAAATAATCCTGACTGGTCATTTTTATGTAGATGAGATGACAATCTGCATCCCCCTGTGACATCCCATCCTCAAGCACTCAAGATTTGTAGATGCTCATGGTTGAAAGTAACGACAAAAGTCAGACAGTCCTCAAAAGCTTACAAAGTTTTATTACACTCTTGGCATGGAAATTGGTATGTTAGTCCCTGATCCTAATATAATCACATGGAAGTGGGTTTTGGATAAAGCAATAGCGTGAAAGGGAAGTGAAGCAGAGAGATATAGTATTAAAGAGATGGAGAAAGAAAGAAAAGAAGGAAAGAGAGAAAAACAGATTACCAATCCTGGCTCCAGTGCTGATCCCGCTCATGGGCTGTCCAGTCTGCAAACCTGGGCTTTGTGGGAATACCCGTTAAGGGATAAGTTTTCCCCAGCCTGGAGATAAGTTCTTTATTTTCTATGAAAAAAAATTATCACACACAATCCAATTTTCTGGACCTGGAGGACTTTGGGGGGTCTTTGGTCATCTTGATCCACTCCTACAGTCCAGATCTAGCCCTCTTCTCAATTTCATTCCTGTGCTTGAGCTGTACTGTGTTGTATTTATTTCCAGTACCTGGACCAAGGAGGTTTTTCCCAATAAAGTTCTTCCCTACTTCTGCATGGCCCCCTTCTACATCCTTTTCTTTCTCACAGCATGTTATTGCCAAGAATTCTTGGTTGACTCCACAGCCATCTGGCTATTGATGTTTAAGACATACACATCAGCCCCTTATCTTCTGGACTTTGACACCACCCCCATGTCTGACCTTCTGCTGGTTTCTGGACAAGTTGCATCCCATTGCCACTTTGCCATTTCATATGGTGATTTATGAAGTAACTGAAGATTTCTCAGATGGAAATACGTCAAGTTATTAAGTTGGCTGATCTAGTTTACTTCCTTTACCTTAGATTCATCCTTGAACTGCCGTGTGTCTCCTGCAGACTAGGAGAATATTCTAGAGAGGGAGATAATTGTGAAATTTTGCATTGTCCTCACTCTTGACTTCCGTGGGCTCAAGATTTTAGCTTCCATATCCTACAGTAACCATTTTCTACTTTTCATACATTTTAAGTAGTCTTAAAATGTGCCATCTTAATTTCTCCCATTCACTCAGAGAAATTAACTTTTTCAAGAACTTTCTTTTCTAGGAGACTCTTTCATTTGCTTTGCTTACAAAGTACATTTGCTTTAACTAAAGCAATGTCTTCACAAAAAATCGCATTTGAGGACATCTGGAACTTTCTGTCTTCTTGCTGAAACTTTATTACTGTCAGCATTTTTCTAAAGATTAAGAAATATACTGATTGTATTACCAGCATCCTTATGATGAATAGCTTGAGAAGATATTCCAGTCACATACTGCTGAATGACTTTATTCAGAAGAAGCTTTTACCTTTACTGAGAGAATACAGGGGTGTAACCAAGGACTTTTGGCCATCCTAAAGAGGTTACAGCTTCATCATGGATTGAGCAAATGAAGCAACAGGATATTGTTCATTATTCATTTAAAAGTCTGTCTTCTACACACCACTGGGTAACACCATCGTTGCCATAAGGTTTGTAAGCAAGGTTAATATATACCTCTTGACTCTGAAAATAAGTGCATCTGTATGTATACCAGGTTATAAAATCAGATTTTATAAAGGTAACATGCTTCTATATGTTTACTGTAGGAGCTCATTTTCAAATTCAAGTCGAGGATACATTGCTTTCTAGCAATTGTTCAGTTTTAAACTGCATTTTCTAGAACTTGAATTGGTACCTGAATTGAAGAAAGACAAAAACTCCAATACTGCCACATTTCATGAAAAATAAAACTATTCAGTGGTTCAATTCAAGCCCATCCTGAAATTTCAGCAGTGTAGCACATTGCTGGCTAGGCCTTTCTGCATGAGGATCTTATAGCTGCAGGTTCTTACTGTGCGTTCTTCTATTTTGAAGGCTCTTTATGTGCTTGAAGTTCCCCTAGGATTCTGGGAGCAGCTACTCCTTGTGCCTGTGTCTTAGCAGTATTTAGGCAACAGGCAGTTGCAACTTTACCTCTGGGAAGTCTGAACTGTCTGCTGCACAGCTACAGGGACCAGGACATCAGTAGGTGTGGGAGATACTTGACAGCTGTCTTGAATAACACCAGCTGAGACTGGAAATCATAGAATCATAGAATCAGCTGGGTTGGAGGAGGCCTCCAAGATCACCAAGTCCAATCTATTGTGATTACTAGATCATGGCACTAAGTGCTCAGTGATGGCTCACTAAGTGCCCAGTCATGGCTCACTAAGTGCCCAGTCTCAGGTCAATGGTGAATATGTCTGTTGTAAAAAATTTGAGGGATAAGGAGATGCTGGTCATAAATGTTTGGAATTCCTGAGCTCAACTTAGAAAGGTGTTGGGGTCAGGGAGACCAATTACAGAATCTGGAAAAAGGGAGCAAGAAGACAGACAAAGAGCTCCAATCAAGAAT
>JAWMRC010000089.1:25767090-25777708 GCA_035584755.1 Thripadectes ignobilis | reverse complement strand
TGTTTGCCACAGACCCTTGAAACTCCTCCCTGAACCACGCCCTGTTTCCAGAACCTTCCCTCTCTACCCTTTATAAGCCTGTGTGCCCCTTAATAAACGCCATTTTGCTTCACCCCCTTCATAGCAGAGTGGTCAGTCCCTTCGTTCCTTATCAGGTCTGCGTCAGAAAGGCATTATGCTGAATTCACTTCTCCTGAAGACTCTCTCATCCCTTCCATGAGGTCTTTCCTGCCCTCTGCACCAGGGAAAAAAATGTGCTTCATTAACACCAAACAGAATAACTTGCCATACTGTTTAGTATGAACCAAAATGCAGCCTAGCTGAGGAGAAGACATCACAATTTTTGCAGCTAGACTTGTGTTTTTGTGGTTAACCCTGGGCATTTCAGATGCATAGCAGCAGTATTGACAGTGTCATTGGGAACAGTGTTTTGCACTGTTCTGAGATAAACAGCATTAGTGGGTCAGTGTGTAGATTTAAAAAACAAAGACTATAATATATTTTATTGAAACTGTGTCTTGTGCCAAGCCTAGACCCTGAGGTATAAGAGAAGATGTGATCAAACTTATCCAGCAAAAAAATGAAGATAATAATTGCAGTTGCTTAAAAAACCTGGTAGATCAGAGCTAAAACAGTACAGTAAGCAAAGACTTTCCTCAGCAGAGGACAGAGAAGCCATTAGCTGGAGTTTATGTTTGATGGATAAAAAGTCAGAATTGAGAATTGCATTTGAGAGACTGGGAGGAATTTATTTATTTGTTTATTTATTTATGAAACTAGAATAATTCCTCCAGAGAGGCCATTTCATGGACAGATTCTGAAATATTTTTGATGTTCACTGTATGCAGGTCAACCTCATGGGCATGGACTATGGTTTTTTAATTACTTACTTTTTCTTGAATTAATTTTATGCATTTTTCTCTCAGTTTGTCTTAAAGGAAGGGAGTAGGACTTTTGGTATAAGAATTGGGCATGAGGATAGAGTGGGTGATGATTTTGCTTTATTTTTCAAAGCAATGGTTTGCTTTGACATTTTGAGGATATTTTTCCATCTTTCAGGACAACATGCATCTCTGAACAATTTACATATACATATACATACTATACATACTACTGAGATTTAAACATATTACCTAGGTGCATATGTACATTTCTCATTTGAAGATCCTGTTACTGACAACAATGGTACATCAGTGATTGCATTAGCAGTAAGTAAAGAACACTACTCTTATACACATGATAAAAATCCACACCCAAAACAGACAGATTAAACAAATTTTCAGACAAAGATATCAGAAACTATGGTAAGCCACAGGACTCTGTTGGTCATTTAGCTATTGATTTCTCAGGGAAAAATCTCAGACACTTTGCTAATGGTGGCAATTTAAAACCTTAGAAAGACACATATTTGGAGGGCCAGTCTGAAAGTATTGACTTTAGTACCTAAGACTGTAATTTAGGCCTTTAATGAAGTGCATCTATTGAAAATGGGCCAGGCAGGGGTCACTGTAAACCCTGCTTTTAAAACATTCGTGGGTTTTTTTTTTTTATTTTAAAATCCATTTCTGTCCATAGTAGATGCAGTTGGGATGACAAAATTCCTTCATAGCTGAAAAAAGCTGTTGTTACAAGGAGCATTTTGTTGAGAGTGTTTGCCATTAACGTTTTTCTGAGATTTTGGTTAATTAAAATACATTTAACAGATTGTGAAAATTCTGTTAGAAGACAAAACTTTTGAAGTCAGTCTCTGAGGTCTGCTTTCCATTTCTGAACAATGCTGTGGTGTTTCCAGCTATAAACACTGAAAATTGTGTATCAGTGTCCCCGGGTCCATCAAGGAAATGCAGCTATCCTCTATGCCATTTGGCCTTGTTGTGGAGTGAAAATGGTGTGTTACTAAAAACCATATTTTTTCCCACATGTTTCCATCTCAGCTGAGAAACCATAGAAGCCATGCACTGTTCAGAGGGAGAAATTTTTTTTCCTGTCCTTGCCTTTCCTTTCCTTTCCTCACCTCTCGCCTCCCCTCTTTTTTCTTATCTTCTTTTCTGTTCTCTTCTTTTTTGCTAAAGCCATGCCTGCTGTCTCTTATAAGTGGCAAGTGTCAGGAGAAAAAGCCTTTATTTACTCTAATTCTTTTTGTGGTATAGCTGCAAATACTGGTGTGCTTTCATCTTGTAACTATTTTTTTCAGGGCCAGCCTAAGAAACTATAATCATACCTTTCTTACTTTTTGTCAGTTTGAAGAGCGGAACTGCTGTTGGTACGTATCACAGATTTTTTAAAATAATTTTTTGTCTTTATTAATTTTATTTGTGATCCATTTTTGTTTGGAAATTAACATTCAGGAAATGTTCTTTTAAGACATACAAGAAATAATGTGTAGAAGAGTTTTCATAACTTGACAGCTGTGTTTATCTGGATAAATCTTACAGATGACACGCTTGAAAGAGAAAATAGTTGCAAGCTTCTGTTTACTCAGTAAATATTTAAGGATAGTGATAACTTACTCCAGGGATTATGGGCTGTTAAAACCCACAGAATTGAAAGAATATATTTAGATTGTCCAACCTGCTTGTAAATAGCCAGATAATGTGTATTTGCTTTATTGAAAATCTCCAAGGGACCATGTTTGTGGTATTAGGCACTGAACACATGCGTATGAAGAGAGTCAGGTCTGGAGGAGTTTATTGACTTCAGCTTTACAGAACAACAAAAGAAAGGAGAAGACAATGGTTATTTGTTACTGTTACAGTGGGAGATTGAGGCAGAGAGTGCAAAAATCTTTCTGGCATAAAGTTTCACTCAATAGTCTTTTCCAGGGGCCATATCTCCTGTCTGTCTTCTTTCAAATGCCAGGTGCTGGATGCAACAGAAACTTTGGGGTTGCCCCACACAGTTGCTATCCACAACTGGAGGGAGATGAGCAGCTCCCTGGTTCCAGGGAGATTCACTGCATGAATTCAGTGGTTATGACTTCCTAACCTTAAACACTGGGACTTTAGGATGTTTGTCAAAGTGCCTTTAAAAGATAGAGCTCAGCGAACAAGCCAAAAAAAAAAAAAGACAGATCTGGTTGTCCTTTCTTTATTTTCAAAGATAAGTCTGGAAGCATAGAGTATTTGAAGCAATGCTTGCTTTCTTCTAGAGTCTTCAATGTCACAGAAACTAAAGAAATTGCTCTCATTACCAAACCTCCCATTTCGAAGCTTATGCATCCAGTTGTTTGTGCTGGATGTTTACTTTTCTTTTTCCCAAAGTTGCTTTATAAAATAGAACACCACCACATCTTTCTCCTATTGATTATTTTCCATTGCTGCAAAATGCTTTGTGTTTGTTGCTGTGACATTACTACCCATGCCTGAGCTCTCCCACAACTGCATCATTGCTCTACCGCACAATCATGTAGAATTTGGAGGAGGAAAAACCACTTTTGAAATGGAAGCAGAAAAGGTGGCATAGAACAAGCTTGCTGACACCCTGCAGCCTATTTAATTACCAGAATCGATCACTTCTTGGAAAGGATAGAGTGATTTGATAGAATTCATGGAGAAAACACATTCTTTCCAGGGCAGGGATAGTTCCTTATTAATACTCCTACTGGTTTCTTAAATTAGACTCTCCTGAATCCCACAGAGAATGGAAAAAAAAAAAAAATTATTATGTATTTATAGCCTCAGTATCAAATATAAAGGACTTTATAACATTCTCACAGGACAAGGCCTTCTCTGTCAAACTATTAGGTAATGCTAAAATTATTTAGTCAGTTCAATATTATAAATACATGATATTTTGAAGTATATTTTAAATGTAAAAGCTTCACTGTTGTACATGCACACATACATGAAGACATTAGAAATATTCTTTAAACAGATTTTATGGGTTAGAAGCATGGTATATATTTTCATATAAATTCCAATTAGTTTGTAATTCGTATTTTTGAATTAAAAAATGTGGCTAGCAGCAAACCGTGCTCATTTATATTCAAATAATAAAGGCGGTGGCCAGTTCTTAAAAAGTCCATAACATCTACTGAAATAGCTGAGCTCAGGATCTTAAAGACAATTGCAAACCTATTGCTCTTTGTTGGGGTCAAGGAAGCTAATTACAGGATTTGGAAGAGAGGAACGAAAAAGCAGCAGAAGAAGTCCAAACATGAACCATCACTATGGACCAAAGCCCGTCCGCCCATGGAGTGAAGAAGGAGTTGGGAAAGTTTTAAATTTTGGTAATTAGACAGTAGTTATATGTATTAGATTAGTCATCATTACATTTCTATTGTTCTTGTATTTTTATTGGCTGTTGTACCCCAGTTACATTACTATGATTGGTTGTTTCCTACCCCTTTTCCCATTGGCCATCCTGTGGTGCAGTGTGGCTGTTCCATATATGGATGGCCCTTCCTTTGCCCTTCCTTTGCCTTCCCTTATTGAGTGAAGCCCGTCCCCTTTATTCCTTGTTTGTCGCAGTCCTTTAAAGCTCCTCCCTGAACCACACCCTGTTTCCAGAACCGCTCCTTGCCTATCCTTTTTAAGCCGACGATCTCTTTAAATAAACTGCCATTTTGCTTCACCCCCTTTTTTTGGCAGAGTGGTCTATCCTTTTGCTTCCCTCAGGTCTGCGTCAGCTCTTCATATATTTCTCCTTTTTCTTATGGTAGTATAATCAAATTCATGTGGGCACATTAGGTTTGCATAAGTGCATGGATGATAGCCAAAACACTACAGGAACCTGTGTGTACATGGAATACATTATCCTTTGCAAAGCAGACAGGTAAAGTGAAAAAGAAAAGGAAAAAAGTCATCAAACCCATGTAAATGAAGCCCTGTGAACCCAAATTTACCGTATTTATTTACTAGTGTAGGATAGCTGAAGGTGCACACTTTATACTACTCATGACTGCATAATTTGAAGATTAAAAATCCAATTTTATGTTTTCTTTAATCCTAAGAAATGTATAACTGGAATGTGAAGAACACTTGACATTTACAGACTGTAAACAGTAACGTTTTTGTTGCTGTTGCTAGTTTCAAAAGTAAGGCACCAAAACTCTTAAAAAGCATCACAGTTAATTTTCTAGAAGCTTAAACAGCTCTGGAGAACTAAAAATTAGGTACACTCTGAGCTTTTTACTTGTATTTCTTTACATAAATTTGATGTTTCTTAACACCTATATATTTTTTGAAAGAAATGTTAGCCTCATTGCAGATCTAACTCTATATATTTAATATTCCCCATCCCCAGAATGGATAAGTAAGTTTTTCTGTGCTGTTATAACATATTTATCTACCAATCCCATTAAAGCACTGAGCTGAATAAACTCAACCTTATTAAAAGCCAAAATATTGCCAGTGACAGGCCTGCACTATTGTGGTGTTTGCCAGGAGGCAGAAAATAAAGTGCTTTATGCCTAACAGTCTCACTTGCAGAAGACTGAGGCTTCCCCCTTTAGAGACTGTAAAAACAAATGGACACAGTCTTTTGCAAGTAAAAACTTGTAAAAATGCTGTTCTATCAGAAATGTTTGAAATTTTTGAGATTTCTTCCCTAAAAATATGTCCAACTGTCAAAAGTGCTGGTGTCAGGAATGAAAACAGACTGACTGACTCTCTGTGAATAAGTGGGGCCACACATGGTTAGTATGTCTGGATAGAGTCATAACCAAGCTCATACCTGCCACATGCATGTGGGTGCTGACAGCTCTTTTGCTCTCAAACACTTCATTTGGGGGCTGCAGCCCTCAGAAAGGCTGCCCATGGGCTGAGGCAAGTTTCAAGTATTCAAAGTCACCAGAGTGCACTCTTGAAGGTTGGCTGAAATGACTCCAAACATCAGCTACACCTTAGTGTCTACTGGACTGAACAGGCAGCTAGCTCAGTTTGTGGTGGTATTCCCACGTCTAGTGGGGCAGACTGGAGCTGTGATAATCCACTCTGTACTAAATGAACAATAGAGAAACAGCCTTTCTTCTAGATGTGATTTGCGGTATTTCTGTTGATTCTGGGGATGCTCAGGGTTCCATGCAGGTGACCTAGGCTACTTCTACCCTTCCACAGCTCCATGTGTAGTACATGGAGGCTACTTACAGGGAGGTTTCAGAGAGCCACTGTCTGCGGGCACTGTTCGGTGGGCAGCCTATCATGGTGGCAATGGGAGGTCTCTGCAGGAAGGTGTGCAGCTTAAAAGCAGTCAGATGTTTACAGCTTCAACCCTGCTGTCTTGTGTATAGTCAAACGAAAACAAAAAGCCAAGGTTTACAAAGCTAATTAAATAGTTATAAATTTGATGGGTGCCTCATCACAGCATAGCATATTAGGGCACAAATAACCTTTACGTGTAACATTGATTTAAAATGGACTTTGGCTTTACAGGAACTGTGAAATCTTTACAGTTATCTAATAAACCTCTTTCCCAGACCTTAGGTTTTTTCCTCAAAACCCCAAACACTTGTAAAATATTCTGCTGAAGCCTTCTTGCAATATTCCTTTTACTGGTCTAGAGCCCACAACCTCTTGTACAGAATTTCTAATAAATAATACATATATTAATTGTTTGTTTCTCAAAACTATATGTTGGTTTTATCATATGGCAAGAAAGTAAAGCTGAGATTCATAGCCAGTGGAATTAATGGTGTGCTGATTCAGTATATTTTTCACTCTGAGAAATCCCATTCTAACTCGATATTCTTGTTTGACTACTGATTGATTGAGATGACAAAAATGAGAAAATCTGAGGAGACCTGTAGGTTAATGGATACAACTGAGGGACAGGCATATAAATCTTCAGTTGTAAGAAGAATGAGTTGTCCTTTTTAATTTCTAATATTAATAAGATCAGTCCTTTTACTATGGAGATAGGACACTTTTCTTTCAAACATGGTCTGATTATTTTTTTTTCTTGTTTTATTTTTCATGTCTCTCTTCATCTTGTCTTATAATGAGGGGCTTGTTTATTCTGTTTAAAAGATAAGGCCAGCATCTAGTGAACTTCAAAGCTTGGAGGCTGCTGGTTTTGCATCCTATGCAAGCCCTTCCCAAAATGAATATGATGAGGCATTCCACATTTCGAAGGAGGCTTACAGGGGTTTCCTTCATTCTTCTGTTTTACCCTAACATTTACACAAAAGAGGCCATGGAGGTGCAAATAGCTTTATGACATATATGACAATGATTAATGGAGCTCTAGCTTACTAGGCTGCAGGAGATGTCCAGCCAATTAAACTTCCTCTGCGATTTCTTTGCTGTTTTGCTCCCAAATTTACAAACTCTGTGATATACTTTGCACTCTAAGTGTTGTATGAGATAGTCATTAACTAGAGTGACTGACTTATGAAAAACTAATATGTTCCTTATCCAGCACAGCTAGCATCCTTTGCACTTTGGTTTCTGGTTTTGATCTGTGCTTAAAGGTTTAAATCTGTCATGTTTAGTGGAAAGAAAATTCCTCACAATCTGATGTTATGCTGATTGCAAAGCTTTATGGATGTGAGAATATCATTAATATTTTTTGAAAATTACTCAGAAAAAGTGTAGGGGGACCATGTTCTACTGTTCTTTAATCATAGTCCAAAACTGAGTTCTATTCCCTGAAAGGCAGATTCCACAGAAAACCAGATCAAAAGTTGAAGCAATGTCAAACACACTTGTTTGTTCATTTCTCAAGTGACCCACTTCTTTCTTTTCTTTTTTTTTTTTTTCTTTTCCAAATTGCCTTTGATTTCATTTGGCTATTTCATCCTATTAAAAGAAACCTTTAAGAAATAAAAATTACTGTCTCTGCTACATGAAATTTTCTAAGAAGCAACCATTGATTATGAAACAATACTTTGGCGAAAAAGTTTATCTCTGTGTCTGTGGTCATAAGAATCTTTCATGGAAAGGACAGTTGCACCCCCTTTTGCTGAGTGGTAGTATTTTTTTTTTCCAGTTTTTGTGAGCAATTTGTTTAGAGGAAGGAAGAAATACTGTAGCATTAGTGCTTTGCCATGTAAAAGAGCTTCTATTTACAGATTCCATTTGATTTTCACACACTGAGCTGCAAAGACAAAGAACATGAGAGTTTGAGTACACATTTCTGAACTGGCCTGCTTAAGAAAAGACAGAACATTTCCAAAAAAAAAGAAAAACAAAAGAGAGACGCAGCAAAAGAGTATCCAGCTATCCATTTTGTTTTCACTAGAGAAAGCAATACCTTTCTCACACAGAAACAATCCAGCAAACAGAAAGGGACTCGGAGGACTGCATGCTTTGAGCTGTGATATAACAGCAGAAAGATGTTTACAAAGCTAACAAGTAAGTGAAATTTCACAGTGGACTGTTCAACTGTATGAAAACATGGGCAGCAGAGCAAGGCGAAGTGTTTGTAGGTATCTACATCCGCTGAAGGAGTTGTAATTCAGCAAAAGCAAATTACCCATCTGTACCAAATCAATCTGAAAACACCTTGAATGTCTGACCTCTAGAAAAAGGGTAAAAGGGAACTTGAAGTGGAGGTCCCACTGAGCTCTTATTTAATTCAGTTACATCTGACTTTTTACTCTTAGTGTTTGACTAAACAGTATCATGTTAATTCTTTGAATGGGCAGAGAATACTCTGTTTTTAAGATAATTCTCCAAGGCTTTCTTTTTGCCTGCTTTTATGACTGTGTTCTATTTGCAGAAGCTGCTGATGCAGTTGTGTATGTGCTAAAATGTACTGCTCCTGGATTTTGCAAAGGAAAAGGGAGTAGAGAGGCGGCTATGCACCAAATAACTTCAATCTAGTATTCACTTATCGGTCTCCTAGTCTAAAGAGATTTTTCATGTAGAAAAATTGTAGGAGTCCTTCATTTTTAAGAGCAAAGAGAGATCTGATTTACATTTAATTCAAGTGTGAAGTTCCTTTACTTTTCAAGAGGGTATTTAAAATCAGAGAGCTGACTATAAAGCAAAATGAATGTAAGAAGAAAACGAGAAATCCATGCTTTTTTTCTTCTTGCTTATTTGCTTATTTTTATTTTTTCTTTTAAAGAAAAACTGTTTTAAGAAAATGTAAGCCAAGCCACCTTATGTCTGGACAACAGAACAAAAACAAATTGTATCTACCATAAAAAATAAGTAAGCATGTCCAGAAACTTTCCTTTTGCAAGTGTCAGGTTAAAAAGCAAAATAACATCATTTTTATTGGAAGATTTGTGTGAAGAGCAAGGGCTTTTTGAAAACACAGGAGGATGACATTTGAATTTTATTTTGGAACTTATGTTTTCTTACTGGAATTGATTGTAGGGCATGCACATTTTCCCAGGTAAATAGGAGTATTAATCTAAACATCTAAACTCAGTTCTACCTTTGCATAATAAAATCAGCAGCAATAATATTGCACTACATGATCATACACAGAAAATCACTATAATGTATTAAGATATAAATGCTATATAAATTAGCTTAATCTAGTGTGACACTCCAGATCTAGTGGAGCACTGGAAAACATTACTGATTCTGTTGCTTTCCAATGAAGTTTAAGGCAAGAGCAATATTCCAAAAATCATGTGTCTTGTGTTCTAAAATTCATGAAGATTTTAAAGGCCAAGTTTTGCTTCAGAGTGTGAAACTCAGACTTATTTGTGAAGCTATACTGCAGTGAGTAGAGGGACCAATATTTTGAAGTGTATGATGGCTTGCCATGACTGGCAGTGAAGAACCCACAAAAACCTAAAACACTGAACCCTAAATAAAAACTTATTTTCTTGTGTGATTATGCATTTCTGCCAGCTACACTCATTTCAAAAATCACATATTGCACTTTACATTTCACACAAGTGTGGAGATGGTTGGACCAAAAAAAAAAAAAAAAGAAAAGAAAAGCAAAAAGATCAGTTTCTGCTTTCTTATTGCTGTCATCATTAAAATGCTTACAACAGTTACATTAATCACTTCTCAACTACTACCATGGGATGTTAGCTGGTCCCTTTCTACTCTAAACACAAGTCTTTCCCTTGAGGCCTCTGATTTTGCTGGGTACGTTTCTTTTCTCCCCTTCGTCAGGAACTGGTAACCTGTGAAGAACCATCCAAACTGGACTGTTCCAAAAAGTGTAAAGAACCTTCCTGTACCTCCAGTTTCTTCTGAGACTCTAGACTCAATTTTTATTTTGCTTAAAAACAGCCAGCCCACCACACACTAAAATACCTAAAGGCCTCAACCCATAGCATAAGCTGCACAATATTAAAGATCTCACTGCTGTCAAATGAGCAGTAGAAAAATGCAAGAAGTATTTTGCTTCTATTAGACTTCTCTAAGCATGAAGTTCTATGAGGGAAAATCTGATTATTCTTTACTGATTTTATATTTTTTTTTCTTTTATTAATGAGACATAAAGACAGAGTCCAAAACATACCTTCTGCTTGTACCTAATTTTTTCGCTATTATAGAGATTTCATTTTCACAGGCAAAAAATGATATGGGACTTCAACCTGAAGAAACATAGATTTTAGAGAGTTAATACATGAAATCAGTTGATTTGCACTCAGCTGGATTTTTACTTCCCCTATGGTGCTGTCCTATTTCAGCAGGTGGGACCAGTTATCACTGTGTGGGGGGTGATCAAAGCTATGTATTCTACCCCCTCTATTCATTTCCCA
>JAWMRC010000089.1:25722014-25756299 GCA_035584755.1 Thripadectes ignobilis | reverse complement strand
CTTCCTTCCTTCCTTCCGAATTCCTTCCGAATTCCTTCCTTCCTTCCTTCCTTCCTTCCTTCCTTCCTTCCTTCCTTTCCTTCCTTCCTTCCTGCCTTCCTGCCTTCCTTCCCTCCTGCCTTCCTTCCCTCCTGCCTTCCTGCCTTCCCTCCTACCTTCCTTCTCTCCTGCCTGCCTGCCTGCTTGCCTTCCTACTTCCTGCTTTCCTGCCTTCCTACCTGCTTTCCTGCCTGCCTTCCTGCCTGCCTTCCTGTCTGCCTACCTGCCTTCCTCCCTCCCTTCCTCCCTTCCTTACTTCTTTCCTCTCTCCCTCCCTCCCTTCCTCCCTTCCTCTTTCATGACAACCACCAAATTATTATTTATGCTCGACTTTGAAGTTTTCCCATCTGTCTTGATGTCTGTAATCCTTTCTCATGAATAGCACTCTTTGACAGATCCCACTATCATGGCTGGATTATTTGAAGACAACATCCTATTACTACTTACAACTGGAGGGCCTTATCTTCTGGTTCCAGAGTTGAAAATTTACATTATAATAATGAATTTCCTATGCACCATTTCTCCCCTTCACAGATGCCCAAAACATAGCTGCAACCTTTGGTGATTTCAGTCAGATGGCTTTACCTTGCATGAAAACACTGATAACGCCATGACAATTTGAATGCATCTTTCCCTGCACCACTCACTGTTTCATGGCAGTCTGTATTTTCAGTATGTCTCTATGGAAATTTTCTTTTCCTGTTTTTGTATCCATATGTCCACATTTTAACATGTCATTGCAAACTCTTTACAATCACCTACTTCTTCCTGTAAGGATCCAGCAGTAGTTGTGTAGCTGCTAACAGAAAATTTCTCACTGTCTTCCCATGTGAGGGAGATGGTTAGACAGTATGATTGCTACTGATAGCAGTAACTTAACTTGTGGCAGTTCTACTGCAAAAGCTCCGCTGCACTTTGATCTGAATTCTGTCTTTTATATTCAAAAGCACTGCCTCACAGACAATGCTCAAATGCTGTGTAATGTGTAATCCTGCTAACAACAGGGTGAAAAAAACCTAGTAGACAAATTAATTCAGTGCAATACTGCAAGGTCTGGGAATAAAAGCAGATGAGTTAGTTGACAGTTTTATGGCTTAAAAAGCTCCATAAGTAACATGATCCTTTTAACTCACCAACAGACACTAAAACACTGGAGTTTTTGTTGGCTGATCAGTAACTGAGCACAACTTCATGCTGTAATTTGCAATGACACAGCTGCAATGGACAAGCCTAAAAAGCTTTTCGGTCAGGATATTGACAAAGAACCAGTGCTTAAATTTTGATACAACTTTGTGCATTTCCTACCAAAGCATCACCAGTATATCTTATTGACAGTTGCAATGCTGGTGCTGAAAGTTCTCAAGTCAGAAAATCTTTTCAGATCTGACTTCATTAAGGGAGCTTTGGTTTTGGTTCACTTGTTTTGTTCTGCTATTTCAGTTAGGAAGTTCTTGCTTGATCTTAGCTAACTTGGAGAACACCTTCATGAACACTTCAAATCATCTCACAACAACAATTCAATGCCCTAACTTTAGTTAGCTACCCTAACTGTTTCAGCTTTGCAGTTTTGGTAACAAATATGACACACCACCACAACTCTGCCTAAAATGAGCGGCACTTTAGTTCTGAAAAGCAGGGTTTAACTGCATATGATATCTAAGCTACTATTTCTCAATGCTCTTCTCTTCAAACTTTCATTGTCATTGTTCCACAAAGGGCCATATCTGCTGCATTTAGATATAGAAATACTTACTCTGTGCAACAATGTCCAGGCTCCAATATAAATTTCCTGGTGGAAGCAGTGAAATATCCTAGCTGAGAAATTTAGCTGACTTTATTGTGAGTGCAGGGCAAACAACTCTAGACAGAACTTTTGTGGATGGATTTGTATCTCAAAAAGATGCACTCTTACTTACAAAACAGATGTTTCAATTTCTGTTTCCGCACCCACTGCTGATAAAAACTTTGATAGGATTATGTGCAAAATGGGAACAGTTCTTTGGTCAGAAGGGATGAAGCTTCTATCAGGTGAAGAAAGGGGAAAGAGGAGCAACAGAGCCTGCACAGGCTGCCCCCTTGGCACAACATTCACAATGCATTGCAAAGTTTTAGTTATAGGCATACTCTTCCTATGTGCTTTTTGAAATCCATTAGGGAAAGAATTTTTTCCTCTTTTTCTGAAAGCTAGTAAATCCCTTCTAAATAAAACTCACAATTCAGCTATGAAAAAGTGATTTCTTTTTGAACAACAAATTTACTCATTGTTCAGAAATGTACATAAATACATCCTTTCCCATGTTTATTTTAGTAAAGATTACTGGAAAATGGCTTCAGTAACTTTTTTCTGTGTTGTATGGTCCCAGATGAACATAAAACATTTCATATTTCAGTCACCAATAACACTGGTAAACTTTTACAACAAAAGCACTTATAAAAACTATGATTTCTACATTCAAATCTATCACATCTCTAACATGGTCTATTTTACCCTTGGGGGAATGTGATTAATAGATTTATCTCTTTATTTCACTTCTACCTTTTTCAGTTGCATGATCAGCTATAATGGAACTCTGAAGTATTAGTTGCAAAACATAAAAAATATAAAAGTTCAGTAATTTCTATATATGATTATTACTAAAAAGTTGTCTAGAATTTTTTTTTTCCTAAACCCATATATATCTGAATGCAAATCTCACCTGATGAAAATAAGTATCTGTATAGTGTTGGTCTTCCAGTCTCTGAATCTTAAGCAGCCTGATACTATAGTATATATGTATGCATATATACACACACAGAATACATACTAGCTCTTATTTACCCAAATGAAAGTCTTTACTCTCCCTTAGCTTTTTTCTCCCCGTGGCTCATTTTAGTGTTGTACTTCATCATATATGAATACACAAATTTTCATAAATGCCTTCTCTAGGGAATCATGAAGGGGGTGAAAGTCCCATCATTCTTATACATGCAGGTTTTCATGTATGAAGAATGCATCAGTAATCGAAATGCTTTTCTGTATTAATTTGTGTATTTACAGCAAAGGGGTTCTGAAGACTTTCCTGCTGAGAAAGGCCCACAGTCTCTCTGCACCTACACAGACAGCAGAGGTTTTTGATGATTAGTATTTGCCCCTGGATACATCCTTTGGACTGAAGAGCAAATATAGTTAAGCAGAGATGAAATAAAAATCTCTCTCAGAGGTAACAACTAGCAGCCACTGGTTAAGCCACAGTAGAAGCTGTTGTTTAAAATAAATTAATAGAAAAACAACACTTTGATGAGCAAAAACGCTAGATCCCTCTACCTAATATTGCTAGAAACTGCCAGAGTACACATGTTGGTGTCATCAGGGGATTACTCTTTTTTCTTTGACTGTCTGCATCTTGCTGCAGCCTGGTGTATTCAGGCAAGGCCCCAAAAGGCTGAGGGGGAAGCACAAGGGAAGACAGCTACCCCACCTGAGGACTGCAGGATGAATCTGTTTTTGCTTCCTTCTCAGGCCTGCTATCATCACACCTCAGCCACAAACCTGACTTTGGCAACTGACAATGATATGCCTAAAATTCTGGAAATGGCAAATATTGGCCTTGCCTTTTTTTCTTTGACCATTAAAACCAGTTTAATGAGCACAGTAATTTTTCATTTGACCAAAACTATAGACCAACAAAAGCTGATCTATTTGCAGGGCCTCCCTCTGAGCACTTCTCCCCTTTCCCTAGCAGAATGGTTTCCTTGCAGTTTCTCTCTTTGCTCTTCATTTTTCCCCCTGGCAACAATGGCCATTCAATGCTCTTCATGATTCTTATGGTCTCAGTATGCTATGCATTTCTTCAGAGTCATATCATAGCTTCATTTTATTCTTCTTTCTCCCCTCAGACAGGTCCTTCCTTCAAAATGCTTTTCCCTCTTTACCCAGTTTCTTCCTTTTGGGAATACAGCTTTGAACTGGGACTTCCTCATCTCATGGGAGGCAATGATTTTTACACCAAGAGGGATTGAGTGCAGTTTAATTTTATTTTCTCAAATTTTTTTTTTACACAGAAGGCTGTGTCTATACTGTCTTTTGTAGGCAGATGCACACTTGGTTCTCATGTGCTTTCGTATTTGGAACCATACAGTGCTAAACCTCAGTTAAAGTAACTCACAGGTTTAGGTAGTGTAAGCGTAGTGTAAT
Organism: Thripadectes ignobilis; assembly: GCA_035584755.1. NCBI lineage: Eukaryota > Metazoa > Chordata > Aves > Passeriformes > Furnariidae > Thripadectes > Thripadectes ignobilis. The sequence continues at coordinate 25,752,086 of JAWMRC010000089.1, read as the reverse complement.
CTTTGGAAGAATTACTCAAGGAGGAAGGAGTTAATGTTCACTCAAAGAAATTTTGCTGCCTGGGAGAAGATATCTTCCCATGTGTTTTCTCTTCCTGCACGCTTGGGAGGTTGACTCCCTGTTGCAAGAAGAGAGAAAGTTCTTGCAGAGAAACTTGGAGGCGCCAGCTGGACCATAAAAAGGCCCTGAGAGAACAAGTGTGTGCATTTTTTCATGCCCGGTGCAGCCAGTGTCATAAAATTATTGTTCTCAGCTTTTAGAAACAAATTTTCATAAAACTGTAGCAGTAGCCTGGTATCTGGGGTACCTGTGTGCATTTTTCCTACGCACCTGGGATCCACTGTCAAATTAACAGTAGTTGTATGGAATTGCATTGACTCTGAGAATGGATAAAGTGAAGCGGAACATCCTTCTCTGCCTCATACTTTAAGTATCAGATCTGAATATGTTTGCTTTGCTTCTAAAAATGCTGCCACTACTATAAAGTTAAGAATATAATATTGAAGAAAATTCTAATTGAATAGAAAAAGTATTTAAGAGTGTGGGAACCCAAAAAGATGCTTGCAAGCCTGGATGGCTTTTTGAGGGCTTGCCCAGCTACTAAAACTGGAAATGAAACTTGCTTAAATCTCTGAAAGTATCCTTCTGGACAAATTGTGCAGCACATAGTTGGATAAATCATGTGATGGGAGAGCAACTGGGTCATGGGTTGGGTGCAAAGAGTTATAATTAATGTGGTTACATCAGGCTGGTGGTGATTGGTGACTAGTGTGGTTTGGCAAGGCTCCATTCTCTGCCTAGTTCTCTTCAACATCTTCATAAATGACTTGGTCAAAGGTATACTAAGTAACTTTGCAGATGATATTAAATTGGGAGGAACTGTTATCTGCCTCAAAGGCAGAGAGGCCTTGTAGAGAGACCTTGACAAATTAGATGGTTGGGCAATCACCAGTCCCATAAAGTTTAACAAGTGGCAGTGCCACATTCTGCACCCGGGATGGAGGAACCCCAGATGTGTGTATAGACTGGGGAACGAGACACTGGAGAACAGCAGCACAGCAAGGGATCTGGGGGTCCTGATCAACAGCAAGTTGAACAAGGGTCAGCAGTGCCCTGGCAGCCAGGAGGGCCAACCGTGTCCTGCGGAGCATCAGGCAAAGCATCGCCTGCTGGTCAACAGAGATGGTTGACCCGCTCTGCTCTGCACTGGGCTGGCCTTACCTTTAATATTGTGGGCAGTTTTGGTTTCTGCAACAGAAAAAAAATATTAAGCTACTGTTGTCCAAAGGCAAGCAATGGAGATGGTGAAGGACCTTGAGGGGAAGCCATACAAGGAATAGCTGAGGTCACTTGGTCTGTTCCGCCTGGAAAAGAGGAGACTGAGAGGAGACCTCATGGCAGCCTACATCTTCTTCATTAGTGGAAGCAGAAGGACAGACACTGATCTCTTTTCTCTGGTGATCAGTGACAGGACCTGAGGGAATGTTATGAAGCTGTGTTAGAGGAGATTTAGGTTAGATATTAGGAAAAGGTCTTGTCACCCAGAGGGTGGTTTAGCATCAGAACAAAGTGCCCAAGGAAGTGGTCACAGCACCAAGCCTGACAGAGTTTGAGAACCATTTGAACAATGTCTCAGGCACATGGTATAGTTCTCGGGACTGTCCTGTACAGGGCCAAGAGTTGGATTTCAATGATCCTTGTTAGTATCTTCCAACTCAGGATATTCTTTGACTGTACGATCCCAAGTTCAGTGGTAATGTACAACTAGTTCACATTCTCAGAACCAGTATACAGCAGTATAAAGCACCGCTGGTATAAAGCAGTGAGAAACAACATGTTTCCTGAACTTTCTCAAAATTTCTTTTTCCCTGTCATGTATGACTTGATGATCCACAAATGAGAGGATCTTAAATGAATTCTGTGTGTGTGATACTTTGCTAAAAAAACCAAAAAACCAAAAACCATCCTCAGTCTTGAACTTGCAGAAATAGAAAATGAAGTCTGGCACAGAGAGATTGTTATTTGCACTTATGCTGAGATAAGAATTAAAGCTTACCCTAACTCTGGAATAAGTAAATGTCTTATCCTATTGTAGCTTTAAGTACATTGTACTTCATATCATATATAACCTGCAAGGGGATGTCCTGAATAGCATGCACCATAATTCCAGTTTGTATAGACCCAGTAGCAACTGCTGAGCATCACACATAACATTCCCTTTCCACCTTCCTTTTCCCTTCATGTCCAGAGCTCTTCCTCTACCTTCCGTGTCTGCTACCAGTATAGTAACATCTAAATATCCTTCCTAATCATTGCTTGTTGAGGCAGGGGACACTCAGGTTTTTTGGTGCTAAAGTCTTTCACTCTTCATTATTAAACTGCAAGATAAACCAGCTCTGGAAGCAGCACTCTGGAGAATTCCTTTTTTCTTTTCCCCAGGAAGTATTTTCAAGATTGATTGATAGATTGAGATCAAGAAGTCTCTCTGAGAGCTGAAGAAACACAAGGGATACAACCAGTTCCTAAATACACTTCCCTTTAATTATGTCCTCTTTTAAAGCACTCCTCATCTTTTGTTGTAGGGCATGCTGACCATGTCTTTCTACCCACTTGATTACTTATATTTGACACAGCGGAGACTACAGTCTCAAAAGTGGCTGTTTTGAAGCTATTTAAGATTGCCACATCAATTTCCCTTCTATCCAAAAAATTATATAACCACATTTTCTGTAATTTGCCTTTAAAGAATAGAGAACTTCTCCTACAAATGCCTGTAACAGGTGATTGCTCTCTGATACCTGTTAAATTTTAACATTCTGCAGTCTTGTTTCTGTACGTAAAATAAATACTTGAATACTTGCATTATGTATTTTTGCTCCTGGGAGTGTTTTTTATTGACTTGTGAGGAAACCAAATCAAACAAGTCTTGCAGCATCAGACAAGATGCTTCACAAAGTGTGATTTGGAGATTCTGAGGGCAGTTTTGGCAGTCCTTACAGTCATCACTGAAAGAGAAAATATGCTGGCTTGGTTTATTGCATGTTAGTCACTCTAAGTATGTTTAATGACTTAAGATTTGGGTGTTTTTGTTTGTTTGTTTGTTAGTATTTTTGCTTGTTTTGTGGGGGTTTTGTTGGCTTTTTTTTTTTTTTTTAATCATCTTTATTTGAATCTTTTTCATTCTTGCTTTGGTGCTCACTGTGACTAACTGAAGAAGTGAATAGATTTCATCTTGTGAATTCCAAGCTGTGGAATTTAAAACTATTCCTATGTCAGCTTTTTAACTATTTGTCTGATATTTGTGATCCTGAGACAATAGTATTGGTCTTAATCAATATTAAGACCATAAATATTACTTATTTTTTCTTCTTTATTTTGATATTTTTAACATTTTAATGGAACATAACGTGAGATCTAGATGGAAAATATCATAATAGACAGATGCTGCTTTCAATCCAGATTCAGCTGTGCATTAATGTGTAGAATACACTTCATTTTAATCTTACAATTCTACTTTTTGTACATCAAAAGATTTATACTCTTTAAATCAGTGATCCTCTTAACATGATTCACTGATGCATGCAGTTTGGAATAGCATATGATTGACCAAGCTGAACTGTCTTCTGGTACAGCTTTACTGAAAAGTACTAAAATTGTATCAATTTATCCCAAATGAGGACTTCTTGCAGAAAATACTAATTCATTGTAATTCTCAGGAGAGAGTGCATGAGCATTTTATGAGGACTGAGGGCTGGATTTGAAAGATTATGATCAGGGTGTAATTGTAGGGATTCTGTGCACTGCTTAATGCAATCAATTGCTTACTTCTAGTTTCTGGGGACAGTTAGATAGAGCTTCCACTGGTGTGGATCAGCATAGCTGCACTGAAGTGAGGAGAGAAATACCATTTATTTACACCCGGTTATTTTCTCACTTGGGGCAAACAACATACTAATGAAATCCACAGGACATAATAAATGGGGGAAACTTCTGAACATCAATAAGAATAAAGACATAAAAAGGCAACCTAATGAAATAAGATATCTGAATGGAAGATTAAATGAGATTCTAGGCTGGAAAATACAAACAAATCTATCTTGGGGGAAAAAATAATGTTGATACTATACTCTAGCAAGAGGAAGCAAAACCTAGGAAGGGGTAATTGTGTGCAATTTGGAGGAAATACTGGGACCAGAATTTGACTCTCACTGCTCATTAACTTTCAATAGGATTGAACAAGTAGCTTTTCTCTGTACATTCAAAAATCAATCCATCAACTGATAGTAATATACAGTGATACTTGCATGTTTATTTTGTTTTCTTACTTTAAAATATTCAGGATAATATGGGGATGTAAAACATGAGATTTTCTTTTAGGAGGAGACAAAAATGAGTTCAGGTCTCTCCAGAGAGACTTTGTGTGCCTTCAGAACACTGCTTGTGTTTCCAGAGAAATCCTCTTATTTCAAGCCAACTAACTTACAAAAGTATTAGGGATACCTACACTAGAAGAAGGACGACAGTTACTTTCTAAATGCATGCCTTATGTTTTCTGTAATGCCAGAGCAATGAGACAATTTGGGTGAGGTGTACTATGCATTTTTAATGTTACATTTCATTGTCTACAGAATAATGGTCTAATGGACATTGCAGTAAGCTCTGGTTAAGGGCTACTAGATGTATGTCAAATAATAGGACTCAGTAAAGGGGAAGGCTGAACAGGCTTATATTATCTTTTCAATGCCTGTTTTTAAAGCACGCAGCTATATGTACACCCTTAGTTCCTTAACAAGAAAAAGGTTTTTACAAAGCAGAGAAACTCTTTTCATTGCTAAGGTTTCTATTTTCCAGAAAGTGACTCCAAATGGATGTGAAATGGAATTAATAGGGTGACTATTTAACACTATACATCTTGAAAAATTATAAATCTGAAAAGAGATCTGCTTGTGGCAGGCTTCTTGTTCAGCTACCCCGTGTGCCTTCAGAAACTTAATAGATATTATTTTTTCTAGTTTATTTCACAGACACAATATTGCAGACACTCATTTTTACTTCTGTATGCCTTTGTGTTCCATCTCTAAAGTAAAGATAATTTTATGCACCAGATGATTAATTTCTTCCCCTTTATAATTTTTAAAATTGACTTTCACCTTCAAACACTTCTGTTAGCTATTTCAAAACAACACCCTTCCCCCTGAAAATCATTGTGTTACTGAGACACATCATCTGTGAAGAGTGATAATGATAAGAAGTGTATGAGAGAGGATTAAATATTGGTTTTCTGTAACTTACTGGGATATTAATACATATTTTTTTCAATACAATGTAGACAGTTTTTCTGTAATGCTAGAAGGCTTTCTATCCTTTAACATTTTCCCCTTTCTCACTCTTTTAATATGCATATATTTCTAACATTTCTTTCCACATGCTTGTGGGAGTATGCCTAGGTGATTACCGGAGATGGAGACAGACTAAGAAAAACAAGAACAAGAATACCCATCAAGACAATCTGCTTTGGAAATAAGGAAAGACTTAACATAGACTGACAGGTTTTGTGAAAATTCCAATAGTTAACACAGAACAGATAACGTTCATTTGTATTAGAATACGAATACTGTTCAATTGTTCCTATTGGTTAGTTTTCCTCGATTACAGTTCTGTGATTGGTTGCTGTTTTCCCTTTTTCCTATTGGCTGGCCTTTGGTATGATGCAGCGATGCCATATATGGCTGGCCCCTCCTTGATTTCTCCATATTAGTCGTAGCCCTTGCCCCTTTCTTCCTTTCTTGATGCAGACTGCCTTGACTCCTCCCTTAACCACGCCCTGTTTCTAGATCCTTCTAGCTGGACCCTATAAGAACCCCTAGCTCTGTTGAATAAACGGCCATTTTACCTCACTCCCCGTGTACAGTGGTCCTTACTGTCACCCTGGCAGGTCTGCATCACATGCTGCTACTCAAACTTTCTTTGCATGGTTTATAATTGCTACCATGAATTCCTTATCCACTTCTAAGCTTTTTTCCCAGTGGCTTCCTAATTTCTTCCACTTAAACTATGTGTCCCTCCCCCCCAAGCCACCTTTACTGCCATCTGCCTTTGTGCATACTCCTGGCTTTTTATGATATTCTGCAAAACAGCTTGCAAAATGACCCTGAGGTTAGCTCAGTTGGTTAGAGCCCAGTGCAAATAATGCCAAGGTTTGATAACCACATCATTAGACACAAGGATTCTTGTGGGTCCTTTTGAACCAGAGCATTCTATGATTCTGTGAAATGTTTGCTGTCAGTAATCTCTTCCACTTTCCACCAGGCAGCAATACCAGTTTTTTCTTCTCCTCAGAGAGAATTACTTTTGCATAACTCTTTCAGAAAGACCTTTCAACACTAGATCAGTTCTTTGACCATGAGAAACGGAACAAAAATTGTTTTCTGTTTCATAAGCTGCTACTGGCTACTACTAAAAGTCAGTCATTGGATGGCTTACAGTGATAATAATAAACCTATGGATAGTGGTAAAACGAAGTGGCTTTGCTTGTAAACATTCAGATTCTCGGCGTGAATAACCTCACTGAAACTGAAGGGCTTGCATGGCTCAGTCAAATTACACAGAAATATTACAAACTTTGCAGTGACCTTGCTGTCTCTTTCTATGCTACCTAACCAGTTCTGGGCTCTCTCAGTCAGAAGCTCCACATCCTTCCCTTTTCTTTACTCATACACATGCTGCAAGTCTACAAGAGGAAGTGTCAGGACCCTGACCTCTGAAGGTCAGAGAGGTCTGATTTTAGGGAAAATGGAATCGAATGGTCAGCTTTTCTGAGTTCATGTATGCTGAGGTGAGCCTAAATTGATTTGAGAAGGCAGATGCTGGTTTATTCTTTATTTAGGTGTCAGCTATTGAAGTTTGTTTAGCTATCCGCCAACTAGGGTGAAAGACGTCCATAGAAAAGATCAGTCATGTCCAGACACAAAACAAAAGGTCCTTACATGGTGCTGGGACAAGACCTCTCAGACTCTGAACCCTACCAGTCCCAAGCACCCAGAAATTCATGAGAGGAGGTGAAGGATGATTGAAAGTTGGCTAATGTGATGCCCACCCAAAAGAAGGGCCAGAAGGAAGATCTGGGTAACTACAGGCCTATTAGCCTAACCTTGGTGTCTGGCAAGGTTATGGAGCAGGTCATCTTGAGTGTGATTACACAGCACCTACAGGACAGACAGGTGCTAAGACCCAGCCAGTAGGGATTTAGGAGGGTGTGGGGGAATCAGCCAAAGATTTTGGTAACTGGAAGAATATACATACCGGCTTAGATAAAAAGAAGAAGAAAGCCCCAGGAAGAGGACGCTTTCATAGACAATGGAGACAACAGATATCCAGCAGACCCCAAGTTCTCATTTAAAAGTTTTTTGTCATGGTTCTATAGATTTGGAATAAGTTGTATTTCAGTAGTCATAATTCGTTTGTTCTGATTGGCTAAAACATCCCCAGTTACAATGTTCTGGTTGGTCCCCATGCTCCCGGTTCTCCATTGGCTAGCCTGCGGTGCATTGCATCAGTACCATATAAAGCTCCCCAATTTTTCCTTGTTTGTCATATCCCCTCCTTCTCTTCCCTTTTATGTCGTACTCCACCCCAACTCTGCCCCAGTCTCCTCCCATGCTCACCTAATAAAGTGTTCACTCCTGCTTAACCTCCTATCACTGTGGACCGTCTCCTTATTTCTCTGGATGGAACGCGGTAGGAGCGATGGGTCCTGTCTGACCAACTTGATCTCTTTTTATTGACCCAGTGACCTGCCTGGTGGATGAGGGGAAGGTTCTGCAGAGGACCTGGACAGATTGGATAAATGGGCTGAATCTAATGGTATGGGGTTTAACAAGGCCAGGTTCTGGGTTCTGCACTTTGGCCACAGCTACCCCATGAAGCACTACAGGCTGGGGACAAAGGAGCTGAAAAGCTGTCAGGCAGAAAGGGACCTGGGGTTCTGATTGACAGGAAACTGAACATGAGCCAGCAGTGTGCCCAGCTAGTCAAGAAGGTCAATGGCATCCTGGCCTGTATCAGGAATAGTGTGACCAGTAGGATTAGGGAAGTGATTTTTCCCCTGTATTCAGCACTGGTGAGGCCACACCTCGAACTGTGTTCAGTTCTGGGCCCCTCAGTTTAGGAAGGATGTTGAGGTGCTGGAGCATCTTTAAAGAAGGATACCAATGAGGCTGGTGAGGGCACTAGAGCCCGAGTCCTATGAGGAGCAGCTGAGAGCTGTTCAGTCTGGAGAAGACGAGGCTCAGGGGAGATGTTATCACTCTTTACAGCTACCTGAGAGGAGGTTGTAACGAGAGAGGGTTGGTCTCTTCTCCCAGGCAACAAGCAGTAGGATGAGAGGGCAGAGTTTTTAGCTGCACTGGAGGAAGTTTAAGTTGGACATTAGGAAGAAGTTCTTTACAGAGAAAGTGATTGAACATTGGAATGGGCTGCCCAGGGAGGTGGTGGAGTCACCATCCCTGTTGTTAAAAGGTATTTAAGAAGAGACTGGATGTGGCACATAGTGCCATGGTCTCGTAGTCTAACACCAGTTAGATCAAAGGTTAGACTTGATGATCTCAGAGGTCATTTCCAACCTAGCTGATTCTGTAAATTCTGTGAATTCCTGTGTGAGGCATCATGGGTTGTCATGGAGCTGTGACATTCCTGCTGTGCAAACAGCAGCAAAAATGACTTAAAAAGACACAGACCATGAAGCAGTGATAGAGTTTTTAGTTTGTATTACTGTCACCTAGAACAAATTTTTGCAGGAAATTGCAGTTTTTTATGTTACCAACTATTCAGACCATCAAGAAACTTCAACTGAGTACCAAGATCTCTTGATTAAGAACTTGACTCAGATATTTCTTATGAGAGATGTCATTCAGCTTCTTAATTTCTCAGCTCTTAAGTGGAAATTTCTTGCATTTTTGTCAGAGCTACAAACCTAATCAGAGCTGGTATTGTTATAAAGCCCTGAGCCGCATGTCATCCCAGGTGGGATCGAGTTCAGTGTTTGAAGATTAATGGGAAAAATCAATGGACTGAGGCCAATAATCTCAACTATCATTATTGTTAATTTTCTAACAGCTGTGGAGTGCTATGTGACAACATGAACTTGCAGTAGTTTTGATGGCAGTCTCAGAGGTTTAGCGTTTGAGTACAGTCTGAACTTCCTAACTCTTTGTAGAGAAATATGTCCTTGGCGTAGTAATATTCTCCTTCCCAGACCTTGACTTGAAGTTTTCCTTTAGTCTTCAGTTCATGACAAATGCTCTTGGTACAAAGCCTTTTTTTGTTACTACCTCTGAAGGATGCTGTTTAAGAACAAAAATTTTGTAATGTATTCTTTATCTATGCATTTTAAGCAATGCTTTAAGAGCTCAATATTCAAATCCTATAAAAATAAACTCAGAATATTTGCAGTATAATGCTTGGTCGTTAATTTGGGATATTTAGGGGAGCATCTTTTTTCCTTTGCCTTAAAGGCTTTGCTGTATGAATTCCCAAGCCAAACCCCATCAATTAAGTCTTATTTAAGCTGTATCACAATAATGTTAATAATGTGTTGTCTTTGTATGCTGTTTTGTCAGAACTGTAAAAGGTGCCATTCAACTACTGTACATTCAGTATTACTATTGCTCCTCCCTTAAATTTCTGGACAGTGTTTGAAGCTGTAAAGGTACAGATAATGTTTACCTTGCAATCTAGATACTTATTCAATAGTCTGGAGTACGTCCTGTCCTTTTTGTCTTTTGTTGGAAATGACAAAATACCAGAAATCACAACTCTGGGCATTTGAGTGATTTTTCAATTTAACATGGAGAAGACTAGTGCTGACTGATTCAAGAAAATAAACAGGAATTATTCAATACCTGATCTGCAGAGCCACATTTCAACTATGTTATGTTTCTGTTTTAAATCTGCCTATCTGCACCATTTTTCAGCTTCTCCTTATAAGCTTGATCTGGCACTGTTGGCTGGTACCAGTGTAGATATGGAGCTATTGCTGATGAGTGATTGTTTCTAGTAATCCCATATAATTTTGTCACACTACTGTGTGGGGGTAGGTAATATCATATTACAGCAGTAACATGTCTTTATGTCTTCTCTGCTGCTGTGTCTTCAATTCCATTAAGCTCATGATCCTAGTAGTGTAAATCCAGAAAAGTGCATTTTCTGGCTGTTCAGTATCACTAGATATAACTAGTTGGTAGGTGTGTGATTTAGTAATTATGTATCTTACATGAACTCACTTCAACACAAGATAATTTTCTTTTTTTTACATAGTTTCTTTTCTGTCCTTCTACACTCATATTATACATATCAGGGCACACCCTCCTGTACTGTACCACCTCCTCCTAGTGGTATAGGAAGCAAATGTATACAGTTGAAAAAGTACATATGTAAACAGTGTACATGTAATTTAGTTATAGATGCCTTATATGCTGAATGAATGCATGTTGGGGGTAGAGGAGCTTTGGGATTAACAATTGATTCAAAATTATGTATTCATGAGGCAAACAAGCTAGTTAGATGCCTGTGTGGATCTAATGTTTAGGGAGAAACATAATTCACCTACAAAGTTCTTCATCCATCCCTTTTCCCCAGTTCAGAACTTCAAATAGCATCAGAATAATTGAAAAGTTTTTAAATGCAGAGGTGTCCCTGGTGTGAGTAGGAACACCTGTGAGGAAAACCCTACAAAAAGGGTAAGTTTTCAAAGAATAAGAAATAAATTGAATTCTCCTTGCTTCCCCACCCCCCCCAACCCCTGCTTTGTGGAACACTGTCCAGGTTTCCCACCATAAAAGAATACTTTCTCTGGAAATTTATGGGTTTAGTCCCATATTGATTCATTCTGTGCTCAACTTTTCTACAGCATATAATTTTGTTGATATAAACAGAATTAGTCATACTGTTGACATTAAATATATATCAAGCATCTGTAGACAGTAGCTCTAAGACAATACACAAGAATTTGTTGTATCTAGCTCTTCTTGATCTATGAAATTATTTTTTAATTATCAAAGGAATCAACAGATCTGAAACATCTTAAAGGATGTACAAATCTTCAGAATATTTTTGACTAGAAAAAGAAAAAATGCTAACCATCTTGAAAATAATAAAAATATAATCAGATTGTTCTTATTTTTAAAATTAGGAAAATGAAGAATGAAGATTGGCAGAATTTACCAAGGATAAAGAATAAGCAGGTTCATTTCCTCAGTCCAAGATCCCTGAAGCCCACAGACTTCTACCCACCCCCAGGTTTCATGTCCTAGCACCTGTGTTCTCCACATTCAGACCTTCACACTTCTCATCTCTGTTTTGGTGTTCTGTTGCTTTGTGCTGAATATAGTAACAATTCCAAATCCAGAGACTTTTGAGAGATGTGATGCCTACTAACACCTATCTCTGCCCAGATTTCAATAAATATTCCTTTCAAAAACTTCTCTGTGAGAAATGAATCAAATTCTTCTTCAACTTTACTGGAAGTACATAAAAAAGAACATATTCAAAGGATTTTAACCAACAGAGCTGAAATTGTTTCAAAATGTGTTTTCAAAATTCAAGTTCTGGAAAGTAAAAATGAATCTTTGATAGTTCATCTGCTCATTTGCTATCTTTGTGAAAATGCATTTATAAATTATGAATTATTAGCTTTTTAAATTTTTTCTCCTTAAAAGCCTTGTTATTGGTTTTGTTTTGTTTTTCTTTTTCTATGAAAGAGCATTTGGATTTTTTTTTTCTTGGCTCTCTAATCTTTCATACCAGTAAATATTAACTTTTCTTGGCATGGAGAATCCTTCTCATTGCAAAGATGTTTCCATGGCAATAGAAATGACACATAATTTCTAGAACTTCTGAATAATCATCCAAACACTGTTCTTAATGAATGAAACAGTTGCTGTGAAAGAACCATTAAGATTTTTCAGTGATACATCCTATACTGCTAAGCAAAATAAAGTGTCTCTGCTTAGGCAAAACAACAAAAAAAAATAGTCTCCATGTCTATCCATGTATTCTTCTACAGGAAACTCTCAGCCTCTGTTTTCTTAGCACAGAAGTCCTATTGTTGCTTATGGACTGACTTTAAGTTGCCTTATCAGTGCTATAAGTTAGTGTCAGTGTTCTGTATAACAATGGTATGGATATTTTTGAAAGTCTTCTTTTACTTAGCCTTACTGATATCAGGCTGTGGTTCATTGTTAAAATAAAAAAAATTTCTTCTTAATGATTTTAATTGTTCCCATGGTATTCTGGGTGTCGGCACTTTTTTATCTTGATTTTCAGTGAAATTAATATAATTTTTCTACACATTAACAGGCAGATAATATATGATCTTAAAACTGAATTCAACTGCACTAGTATTAGAACATTTTCTTGCTGATGTTAGTAGGGATCTGGGGGTGGAGAAGTACCACAGCTGTATTATAGAATAATTTAATTTCTTTCTCTTTTTCTTTTTTTTTTTTTTCCGTATGTAAACATGGTTAACTCTACAGAGAAGGAGTGAGAGAGAACCACAACTGCTGTGCTCATTATGCACTAAGTTGGAGGTCTTGTGCAAACCTAAACAAATTCACTGAACAGATTCCTATTTACTATGGAAGCTGGACTGGGGCTTTCACAGAAAAAAGTATTTCTTTAAGCACTTGAGTAAAAATAAAGGTATCAAGAAGCTCAAGTTATCAAAGCCTAGACCTGCAGTTCTCAAAAGTGGATATTAAGATCACTGTAAGACATGGAAGGTGAAAGAGGCATTTTAATGGATGATGGATGTGTCTTACAACACACTTTGCATAGGCTAAGCAGCACTTGTGTTAAAATCACTGTTGATTTTGGTCAGAATGCCTAAACCCAACCCCAAAACTCTAAGAGCAGTCACCCAGAAATGGGTTATCAAATGTTTGCGGACAGGTAATTAAATCAGACATTTAATGTCACTACGGTAAAAAAATTAAAAATAACCCCAAAGTAAAGCCATTTGATTTTGAAAATTTTCTAATTAAATAGAGTAATAATCAAGACTTTCACCTGCTGTAGATTCTGTGTGCATACACAGGCGTTTATCTCCCTCTTTTTGGTTCTTTTTTCTATTCTGTTCTGCAATACAGAAAAATTATTTTGTGTGATTCATAGATGATTGAAGTCAATGCAAAGATCCTCATATACTTAACTAACTTTGGGACAAATATCTGGTTTTACAACCGAACATTTATATTCAAGAATCCTTGGTTGCTTTCAAACCTGACATAAGTAGCCTAAAAAAATATAGAAAGTTCCGTCATATTCTGCCATCAGTAAAATGGCCAAGGAGGAGAAAACGATTGAATATAACTTAATGTTAGTTTCAGCTGGAGTAGCTAGTGCTCTCTATTTGCTCATGGTTTCTTTAGTAAAATGCTGTTGGACTTTTCATACCGTTCAGCTTAATCATAAGTCCAAATGAAAAAACAAGACTATGTGAATTTGTAATGCCTTGTGAAGACTTTATGTTTACTACACTAGAATGAACAAGCACTTGCCGAGCTTCAGACAAAGTTTATTAGAGCAACCCTTCTGTTGAGTCATGAGGTGTAGAAAGAACCGCCTCGGTTTCTAAACTCCTTCTCAGAAAGAAGCCCAAGTACTCTATCCAATCTTAGCCCCAGACTTTGTCAATGATTTTAAGTATAACTTTGTCCTACAGGATTAAAGATGGCAAACCAGGTAAATTTATATAAAATGAATTATTTATTATAGCAAATGATTAGACAAAAGATCTTAATCAGAATTATTTACTACACAGTATAGAAGCTAAAAGTACTAGTATAATATAGTAAAAAACAGAATAGTAGAAGTGCATGATATCAGAGTAATTATATTAAAACTAGTAAAAAAGAAAGAAAAGATCTAGTAGAGACTGATGTAACTTGCCATACCAACGCTTGTGGGCGGATCTCTTTCTCTTAACCTTGAGGAGTGTCTCAGTTTAAAAGAAACCAGGATGTCTATCAAGGAAAGTGAGTAATCTATCTGGACAAGGAAGGGTGCCTCTCCTCAAAAACCACCACAACCTTTGAAATTAAGACCCTTTAATCAGAAAATGTAGAGAAAAAGGATAACAGTTCTTTACTACAAATATATACATGTATAACCAAAGAAACCAGAACAGAGCAAACAGCAACACCGTAGGCAAAACTTTCAAACAGATCAAGTCCTATCTCTGCCCCTTTGGTGCAATTGTATTTACAGACAAGAGGCAGTGATGCCACATCTCGGGAGGCAGTGGCTGTGGTGACTCATGGGCTCTGGTGAGGCAAAGATGGGGTAGGGAAAGGTGATGGTTCTGAAGCTCATGTGGGAGTAGTGGCCACAGGGATGGCATGAAACCTTTCTGGTGGGCAGTATAAGGACACTCTCACCACCCTTTGTCCAAAAGCTTTTGGGGTGGTGGTTAGCAACTCCTCTGCAGATGGCATCAGCCCCTTGACAAGCCTGTAGCGAATCCAGACAGCGGTAATTATTCTCCTGGAAGAATGGCACAGGGAGCTCGGAGTCAGGGGGTGAGCCAGGAAACCCCCTCCCCGTGCTTCCACCACCCCAGTAAGTGGTGGCTGGCACCCAAGCAGGCAGAGGACTAAAATGTACCTAGCATCAGGAAATCACTTTCCCCCCACCTCTCCCAATCCTCTTCCCACCATTGTTGGGATGATCATGTTCCAGAAGTGGAAGAACAGACACCTAACCACTTGGCACATAACCAGTCCATGAGAGAAGAGACAAACGGAGAATCTGATATGGGACCATGACGAAGGACGGAAACCGCCTATTGTCCTCAAGATTTACATTTATATAGTTTATAGATATCATTATAATTACTGAACATTGTGGTCCTGGTCTGTATTGTACCCCAGGTCTTGATTGGTTGACTGTACCCCAGTTTATCATTGGTCATGGGATGCTACATTGCAGCATTCCCTTATATGGTTATGCCCTCCTCAGTTCTCCTTGTTTGGTCAAACTCCACCCTATTCTCACCCTATAAGGCTAGTCCACACCCAAATTCCACCTCCCTTCTAGCACCTTCTCCCCGGACCCTATATAAGCCTGCCCTCCATCTTAATAAATGCCATTACTACTCTGTGCTACTGTGGAGTGTGCTGTCTTGTCCTCTTCAAAGGAAGATCATGTCACACCATCACATTGGAACACAGAGCTATCAGCTAGCCCTTTATTTAGGCTTTAGACAGCTGCTGTGGGGAAGGTAGTGGGGAGCTGGGCTTTAACAAGCTATCTTATTTTAGCTTCCAACTTCCAAACCTCTGTGTTGGTAAGGGACAACAAAAAAATTCCATGAAAGATTTTGAAACTCCAAGGAGAATCCTTGAAGGGGCGTCCCCACTTCAAGGCAGAATCTTGAAGAATCACTTCAAGACACACATTCTGATAAAAGTATGTTAGATGAATCTGATCATACAAAAGCGGGCTGGGCTTTTCTAATACGGAGTGATATGACTGTCAGTCATATGTCTCCAGGTTATCTTAGCAACTTATCTGCCAAATCTTTGCCTATTAGGATGTTAATTTGAGGTTGATTTGTTAGACTAGTTTTAGCATAATTTAACACCAAAACCAGCAAGACATACCCTCAACACTGACAGCTTTGCAACTAGAGCAGTTAGAGTTGTTTGACCATATTAGGCAAAGCATCCTGATACAGCATCTTCATGATCTGTTTTACCCTTTGGCAATGTGACAAATCCTCTGTTGACCCAGATGGCAGGACTCTATTGCTTGTGTGATCTAAATGTATTTGTACGTACAGACACTGGGACTGTTGGTTTTCTGTTACTTGTCTGCATCAGCTTTGTCTTTTTAGAAACCTTGTAATAGCTTAAGAAAACTAAGATGCAAACTCATATAAACCCTAATCTTTTCAGGCAGCTGAGACTTTTAATTGACATATGAATTGACAGCCAAAGTTTTTGTATCTGTAACTTTGTCACATGAAAATAGTCTGACTTGCTCACCAAATTTACTGTAAATGTAAAGTAGGCTTTTCGTGTTGCAGATCAGTCCTAACACCACAAAACCAGAGTGATCTGTTTTGCTATTTGTACACCCACATTACCAATAAAATCTGGATTCAGGGTAGCTTGCTCAGCGGTGAGATTTTGTGGGCAACGGTCATACACAGCTTGGTTGCTCGTGAAAGAGAGTGATCCAGGAAAGCCATGGGTTTTTTCTATGTAATTTCTTATGTTGTGAAATGTATTTCCTCCAGGAAATGTAACAAGAAATATTTGGTCCTGTGAAGAGGGAGCCAAAAGTGAAAGAATATTAGCTACTCTATAAATATATGCAATTGCTAATGAGGAAAAAGCAGCTTTTCAAGAATGTAAGTTTGAACCTTACTTATGCATACAGGAGCTAATAACAGGATGTTACAGTGGATCCAACAAGTTGTAACAAGTGGGAATATGGTCTGAAAATGAGGCATCAATACTTTTGGAACTGCTGTCTTAGATGTAACCTGAAGTCAAACATTTGAAAGAGGATCCTCTAAGAAAGCATTGCAAACAGATACATTTATTACATTTTTGTCAAATTTTTTTGCCCTAAGTAGCTTACTGTGTCAGTAAATATGATATCCTAATGATGAGTTTGTTTTGAAATGATTTGTTGTTTGATCTGTGTTTTAACTAAAATTAATGTAGTTTCTTTTCCTGAAAGAGCGGTGAAATATTATCTTGATATAATCTGGAATTTCTCTCTGTGTATAAGGATTTATCTCTTTATTTTGATCACTTGTGGGGCAAAGGCAGAACTTACATGTATTCTGAAACTACAGACAAGTAGTTTTTTGCCAATTCATGCTTTGATGATTTATGCTAGTCATCCGTAGCCTACAAAATAGGTTTAAATCATCAGACAACAAAAGTAGTTCTAGCTTTGGGAGTATTTGTCCTGTTTTGTCTAAATAAGCATTGTTCTGCTGGGGTGCTTCAGATGCAATGCTCTTTTATAGACCATGCTTTTGGCTTATTTATATAAAAATGTGTAAGTGCTTGATAGTGGTGTAATAATACATTTTTTGAGAAGCAATATAGAAACGCAGCATATGAATGATATTGCTCATTTCAGGATACTGTGTTTTTATCAGAGGCATGCAAACTGAGAATTCTATGTAATTTCTTAAAATATATTTCAAGCACTGGGTATTTTCTGAGTTCTGAGGTTATCCATATCTGTATAGGTCATATTGTTTGTCAGCAAAACAATGACCTTTCAGGACCGTCTTGTAAAATCCATATATATCATGTATCTGGGCATTACTTTATAAATCTCTCTGTATCCCTAAGAGGAAACACTGTACCACTAAAATATATTAAGAAGATTTTCCAAGGCTTTCCCTGTTGCAACAGCTCCTTCTCTGCAATTATTATTTTGAACTTTGTGACTTTTGAAGGAGAAAAGCATGCTAATGCCGTAGAAAACATTACAAAAGCCTGTGGTTTTGACCACTCAATTTTCTCAACAACAGCAGCAGTTAGGAATATGTCACAATGGGTCTGAACCTGGATTATTTCACTATTCTGGGTTAGACAAAATTTTGCTTAAAACGTTTTCTATTTTCTCCAAATGCACTTTTTTGGCTTTTTGATGTTTTGCCTTCTTTAAAGAGACTGGCCTATTGTTGCTATTAGCTTAATCAGCAGTGTGCTTTGCTAACAGTGTGGAGAGTGGCCACCCAGGGCAGGTGCTGAAGGTGTGCTCATCTGACACCTCAGGCTCCAAGCTGGTTGTTAAGCAAGATAATAAAAGAGGCAAATCCTGCAGTTTGGGTAGTGTGTCTTTTTGCTAACACAGATGACTTGACTTAGCTGTGTTAACTCCCCAAAAAATTCATGCTTTGCCTGAAGGTTTTCATCTCTTGTTGATGAGCAACAGTGGGCCATAAAAGACACAGCTGCATTGATGCAAGAGACAACTGCAAGATCTTATAAGGTATCAAAGACTTCCAAAGTATCCCGTGACTCACAGTATTACATCATCCAGTGTAAACCTCGCTGCCCCAGAGTAGTTACTGGAAATGTTCTTATCTGAACCTAAGCATATATAATTCTGAGTTTTGGGGATTCTCTCACCATCTGGGGTTTCCACCACCACCACCTCAACAGATCCACACAGTGACCACCACTCCAATCAGCAAACTTTGAAATTGCAACAACCGAGTCTCATTGCTGGATCCGACAGGTGTCTTATGGGTCCTTTTGATCACCTGGGGTGTCTGCAGCCCTGCTCTGACAGCCTGTACTAGCATCACAGCTTTGCTCCAGCACCATCTAAGTGTCTGCTGGCATCAAATCCCAGTTATCTACCTTTTACTGCCAGTGCTGACTTTCCAACTATTCCTGCCAGGTTTTCTGGATGTGGGGGAGAGGAATCACGTGGAAGCGTGGGCGTCTTGTCTCTGTTCTGTGGACACATGTGTTTTCCTGCATTGAGGAGGCCAGCCACCATCTTGATTTCGGCTGATGGATGGGGCTTGGGGAGTTTCTCCTCATTGGTTGGTTTAACCCAGTTTTGCCATTTTTGTTATTGGCATTT
Source organism: Thripadectes ignobilis (assembly GCA_035584755.1). Lineage (NCBI taxonomy): Eukaryota > Metazoa > Chordata > Aves > Passeriformes > Furnariidae > Thripadectes > Thripadectes ignobilis. The sequence goes on along the minus strand of JAWMRC010000089.1, from coordinate 25,733,462 downwards.
CTTCTTGGTAAAGAGTTATTTTTATCCTTTACATTCGGGCATATTTGGTATCTCTCTCTGTATTGGACAAAACCAGGGGCATTGAATCTGAAGGAAAAGACTTTTGTCCAGGGCCTCTGGCACTCCAAATTGTCTCAAACTGAGAAACTGGTAACTGGTAAAATGATAATGCTATCTTGCAATACCTATGACTTGCAGTGGTTACTTTCTCAGAACAATGAGCATTGCATTTTGCTTTTTAACACAGCTGTTTGATAGTTAATCTGTTGATTAATAAACAGCAGATGAAAATTACAATTCTACTAATCACTATCAAGTAAACAATTTTCACTCCCCAACATTTTATGAAACATAAAATGAGATTTGTTAATGAAAAGAAGTAATTACGGCTCCTTTTTCTGAAATGAATGAAAATGATATCTCAATCATACTGCAAATTTGACCTTTATTTCAGACACATTAAAAGTTTTGCTACACTGCCATCTATTTAGGTGGTTAATTGCCTCAGCATTGTAGCCAAGTGTCTGATAGTCACAGGTTTTGGGTCACATAAGGAGTTGTGTACACAACAGGAAAAACCTTACATCTTCAACTGAGATTTTTGTTGTTGTCGGAACTAACTAAATTAAATGATAGCTCAGGTTGTGGAAACATGTCTGTGTGGAGGTGAGACCTTGTAGGGGCTCATCTGCCCATGGAGAGACTTGATAATGGCACTGAAAGTAATAGACAAAATCTACCCTAGGGTAATACCATGGAAAGAACTCACTGAGAGCCTTTCTTGAAAAAGTACTTAAAGTAACTTGAACAAAATTTGAATAAATACTGATACACATTGGAACTCTTTTGGACATCTCAGGAGATAAATAATGATGGGCCAGATTTTGCTTTTAGATAACACTGCTCAGCTTGGCAGTAAGTAAGAATTAAGATGAAGAGCAATACCGAACAAAAATCATCTGAGTGGTCTTTTCAAGATAAAACTCAATTGGAAAGAAAAAAAAATCTAGAAAAAGGTAGCTAAACAAGAACTGTTTTTTCTTATGAATTAAGGGAAATAAAGAGATTTATATGGGTAAGTGTTCCTAGCATTAAGTATTTACTCACATGTTAACATAATGGTTGGAAGGATATAACTAAAACATACGTATAACCTGCATATTTCCTCAGAGAGGTGAATCCAGACACAATTGGGTTAAATATCTTCTAAACAAAAGAAAGACTTTTTGTAATATAATCAGTTGATTAATCAATAATTGTGTAATTTCTTAGTTACATAAGGCAATACACCTTGAATTTCCTTATCATGAATCACTATAAATTACTTGGAATAACTGTGAAAGGAGTATAAGGTACTCATAAAAAGGAGATAGGCTTGAAGGTTTATGAGACAATAAAGTTTAATTGGCTATATTCTATTAAGAAATACCCCTTTAAAAGCACAAAACAGTAAGCTTTTGAGATCTTCTTAGCTATAATTCCATTTGACTTGTAGTCTACCTCTATAGGCATGTTCTAGGCTGACTATCAGAAAAATACCATCTTACAAAATTTAACTGTTTCTCAGAACACAGAGGGTTTTGTGCCTAAGTTGTCTTTCTTTCAGTTCACTACACTGCTATTGTTCTGCTCTCTTGCTACTTTTTTTAGCAGTATTCACTTTAATTCAGCTGCTTAATGCATTCTAATTCTGGTATTCTTTTTATGTCTATATGTGATTTGACTTTCAGTGACATTGTCAGGGTTATAGCTTACAGGAAAGCCAGCTTAGTTTTGTAACATTTACATTTCAGATTTATTTAAACCTTAAATTAGGGGGAATAAATTTATTCAGTCAAGAATAGTACAATGATTACCATGATTTTGAAATGCATTTGATTTTACTAATAAGGCTAAGAAACTGTTTTACAACAGGGAGAGAGAAGTGTAGAATTTGAACAAACTGATTTACACCACATTACAGTAGCAGAGTTTGCTTAACTAAATCACTGATTTTTTTAACTTTTACTGAACTATTTCCTGAAGAATACATGAACAGTGGGGTGCAATAATTTCTCAGAGATGTCTTTGATATCTAAATAGCACCTTACTATGCTACTGTCTAGCAGAAGAACTACTGTGATTAGTAGAAAAGGGTAGGAGTGTAGAGAAGGAAGCCGTAAGTTATAGAAATTTGTTCTGTGGGCTTGTTCTGAGCGTGCCTGTGCAGCTAATAATTATAACTCCTGAAGGTCATATTGACCAAAATTATGCCTGGCCATGAAATTATTCCTTTATGTTTTGTCTGAGACATTGCATAGACTTTTTTTTAATGAAACATCTTAAACTAATATTGGAAAAGAGGTCGCAACACTTCTGTAATGACAGTCCCTTGCAATCATGCAAAGGACTGTCGCTTCTTTTGTTTGCTTAGGCAAATGAATTGAGCACCGCACAAGTGAACTTAAAACACTTAAACATTAAATCCAATGGCTTCATTAAATCCTGCTTGGGTTCATAAGTGTACCCATCAGCCAGTCTGTTATTTCTGTCTTTCCCTCTTTCCCTTGCAAGGAGATCAGACAGTAAATTTAATTAACACACATGGTGCTTCCCACTCAGAAAGCATGAAGTTATTCCCATTTTGGTGTCTGATCATGCCCCTAATGACTGCAAAGGCTAGACAGTCTTAAATACAATACTGACATATTGTACAGGTGAGTGCTTAAAACTGTATGGAGATAAACTGTTCCATATCTTACCAAAGTGTGAAAGAACATTTTTCATAGTCATTTGGGCTAGTTTTCATGCCTAAATTTCAATCAGCATCTGATTTATATAAATTATACATGATAGCATGTATATGGGAAATTGCTTATCTCCTTGATGGCCATTTTCCCATCATCACCTATGAGTGCTTTCTGCTATTGACTGTGGACAGCAGATGATGATCACTTCTTGACCACTGATGGAAGGGTTTAATTTCTTCCCCAAAACCTTATAAATCCCACTGCAGAAGCACAAATATAGTGACAGCAGATACTACATGTGCTATGGACAAATAGTAGGCAGTGTTGAGTTATTAGGTAGGGATGAACAGAATGATTAGAAACTAATTTGATGGTGTTCTTCTTTGAATAGTAACAAATCATCCCTGGTTGTTTTTTGTTACAAAGAAAACATCTACAGGTTTCTCTACATCAACATAACTTACTGCTAGAGAACTGATTCAAAAATCTCTATGTGAAGTATTACTGAGCTTTTATTGAAACATGGATCTGTGTGTGTTTTTCTTTTCAGACAAGTTAAAAAGTAATTAATTGATGTTAATTGTTAGATGGAGTGCAGAAATGAATTTCTGAAGCATTGTTAAGTGTGGCATCAATTGCTCTGTATGCAAAAGGAGTGCAGAATAAATAAAGAGAAATCCCTAAACTATGGCCTTGAATGTCTTAATGGACTAAGAAATAATACAAAATAAATAAGTGTAGAAACTGCTTTATGCCAGAGATCACCGTCTAATTTATTCCCAATTCAGATATGAGTAAAAAAATAGCAGTTGGGAATGATCTTTATTAATGCTAACTCTAAGCATCTACCAGTTCTATTGCTCCTGAGTGAACCTCACAACACTGAAAGAATTGAACTAAATAGATACTTTATTTCCTTTAGCAGTCACTCAAGATTTCTATGGATAAGCCTCCTAGTTTTTTAAATACCTAACAAAGTCAGTTTATTTCACCTGAGCTCTCTATTACTGACAGGAAAATAATATCTAGGATGTCTCACTGCATTCTTTTTTTATTATTCAAACCTCTACTTAGCTTTCTGATACTGGGGTTTTCCCAATAAAATTATTTAGTTTCTGGAGAGAGTGGCCTAGGGTGGACAGCTGTAATTTAGAAAGATGGAGGCATTTTTGGGGGGATTAAAGTTTAAGGCTGTCTTTTTATATCTATAAGGTGCTAATCTGTAATCACAAACCAGGAAATTATAAAACTACCTGGAATGTGTTATTCTTCCAAATTATATAAACACTCTTAAAATATTTCCTGGGACTCTTTTTCTGACTTTTGTCATGAAAGAAGAAAATTCTAAGGGAACTAGCCCATCATGGGTTGGCTCATTTGTTGAGAATGGTGCTAATAATGCCAGCGTCATGGGTTCAATCCCCATGTGAGTCATTTCTGAAGAGCTGGATGTGCTGATGTTTGTGGGTCCCTTTCAGTTTAGAATGTGATGTGAATATCTTTGAATAACAGTCTGCATTTCAGAAGTAAAGTACTGAAGAGCACACTGATTATCATCAATCTGACTTGTAGGCCTTTTTTAAATTTCTTATATTTTAGGTTTAAAACAAAGATTAACTAGAATATCTCCACATCGCTTAAAAATGATTAATTTGTCATTTATCCTAGATTAGACTAAACTAGTTTATATTAGACTAGTTTGCTCTGATACCAACTTCAGGACAAATAGCTAGTCTCACTAAATTGTCTTTTGTTCAATGAAACCTTAATTTTATATTCAGACATACCACTTAACAAGAATGCTTCCATAGAACATGGCTATAAACACTGCTTCATTAGCATGAAGTGGTGAGTACATGGGTCATCAGAATATGCTGCCAAGTAACAATGGTCATTAGCATTGTACTAGAAACCACACTTGTTTTGATATAATTGAATTCTCTTGTCTTGCACTTCAGTTTCACCATGGATAATTAGATACAGAACCACAATTTAAATAACTCTTTTAATTTATGTGCTGTGCTTGCTTTTTGTTTCCTGGGTGATGTTAGTATTAGAACTTTAACTTTCTGTAGCAGTTCAATTTTTTTAGACTTGAGATGTTAGATTGCAATAATTAATGTTCAATTATATACGTAGCAAAATGGTCAAAAAAGATGGAATTGAATCATGAGTCAAGTTATGCAATAAGGTTAGTGGTTCAGAAGTGCAAAGCAAGACCTGTGGGTTTACTTGTACTAAAGTAGTAAGAATGTGCTAGACTGAAATCCTTTTATCACCCAAAGGCTGAAGATGCTTTGACTGAGAACTGCTTATGAATGAGGTAAAGCTGTGGCTGGTGAGGGTGTTAGTGACTTGAGTATAAGCACACTGCCTTCTACAAATATTCTACTTGATACATTGGCTGCAGCTTGATATATGAAGCAAAAGCTTCATCTACCAGCAGAAGAACTGGTTCTTTCTGCATTATGCAGCTGTGTAGTCAATTCCTCCTCAAGAGTTTCCTGTTCTTAGAGGTGATGGGTTTTTTAAATTTTTCAACTATTGAAATTGGTTTGTTATCAATCCCTACAGACCTTTCTTCATTATTATCTAGAATATTTCAAGTGCAACTACAATACCATGACAGGATTATACTGAGCTAGTTTTGACTTGAGACAGCTTGCATGCTTCTACATTTACATATTATGTTAAAAAAATGAGGATTTAAAATTTATTTCTGCCACATATGATAAAATATTACTATCTTCAATCTGAAGCTCTTTTAAATTCAGTATCTTGAACATATCTGTCTGCTTCATATGGACCTCTGAAGTAAAGTATCACAGACCACACTGATTTTATGAAGAAACGTAAAAATAAGTAACCTCCCATAATCTCTCTCCCTCCCTCTATTCAGCGGGTAATCTTGCAAAATATACAAAAACCTGAACTTGCTATGAAATAAAAATATTTACTTTGTGTGACAGGGGCTACATTTATTTTTATTATTTTCTCTACTTCATAAGATATTTCAACTCCATGTGTGGATTAACTTTTATATATAGTTCTCAGGTAATATACAGTTTTCAGGTACTGTTACAAGAGAAGATAGAAATCTTCTGCCCAGTGTTGGATCACTGGGACTGGGAGAAAGGTAAGCTTGTGTAGCAGCATAATGGCAAATCCAGTTAAAAAAAGCAGCAGACTTGTTTGATGTAAAGCTTGTCCTTCTTCTTTATTGGATTGATCTTATTTGCCATCACACCTTCAAACAATAGAAACAAACCAAAGTAATACTCTGCTAACAAGAAGGAAACCAGAAAGAAAGAACATACACTTGCTTGGGCAAAAGTAAACGTAGTTAAAACGAAGTATCTGCACTTAATTTGAACACTGTCTTGCCTGTCCTTTATCCCCAGTCTCCAAATAAAAGGTAGACAGTAGATATTTTGTGCCTCTTCTGCATTCACATTGTAAGCAGTAATAACTGATGTTTTTCATAGTTATTTAACAGAAGTTCTATCACACTTTTCCTTTTTTTTTTTTTGTATGTAAAGTCTAGATCTAACAGAGCAATGGGGAATTATCACTGCTAAGGACATGCTTTAAAGAATTACAGAAGGAAAATAACTTAATTTTTCACATAATGACTGAAATCCTTTAAAGAGCAGAGTATATCAGCACTTTTCCCCCATTCAAGGAGGAACCTGAAAATGTATGTGGGAGGAGAGTGCCAGCTCCTCTAAGGATGTTTGGACAAAAAAAAACAAAAAAAAAAAAACAACAGGGTATAATAAGAAGGAGGAAGAGAGAGAAAAAATATATAGAGACACAGACCTGGTAAAATAAATATGGAGAAAACGACAACAAACAAACCTTGTCACTCACAAGAAACTACGGGTGCCACTCCCAGGAAAATCAGTCTGGACATTGCAAAAGGAAAAGGCTGTAAACCAGGACTGGGAGGGGGAGGGAATTGGCAGAGCTGTACAAACCCAGGGAAGACATGCCAGGGAAGGGAAACAAGGAGAAACAAAGCAGAGACAGGCAGAAAAGGTAAAAAAAGGGGCTGCTTGTTGTAAAATGGGTGTAATCAGTACTGGTGAGATGAGGGGATAGGGTGTCAGCTCCCACGGTCAGTCTGTGTGTGCCCCAGTCCATGATGTCAATTATGGGGTCTCTGTGTCAGTTACTGGACTGAATAGCGGTCTCTAACCTCTGGTCATGGGATGGGAAAAGTGTATGTCCTGGAAACAGCATGAATAAGGTGAGCAAGAAACAGCGTTGGTGACAGGAGCAGGATCACGTGTCATACACCCTGTGCTGGGGGAGAACCATCTGTATCTTCTCAGTCCTAGTGTGCTTGTGAGAGGCGTGTGTACTTGCTAGCAAGGCTGGACAGGCTGCCAAGTTGCTAAACAGTTTTGTTACCGTTTGAGCCTGAAGCCATTTCCTTGGCACAGGCAGAGTCCACAGATCTCTAGGGCACTGGGCTGGGCTCCAGTGACTGGTCCAATTGCTGGACCCCCAGGCTAAAGCAACCCTTAATATCCCGTAACAGTGTCTTGGTAATTTCTCCCTTTTTTGAAATGGCATAACTCCACAGAAACTCACATGAACTCCTGTCTTGTATGCCATTCCCTTGTTTATTTGGGACAAAATATTTTAGCAATGTAACTTTAGTTGCACAACGAGGTGTGTTAAGCAGTTCAAAGCCGTTATCTATGTTTGTTGTAGTTTAACTACAGCTGCTAACTGAGCACCACACAGCCACTTGGTCATGCCTCCACCAGCAGGGTTGGGGAGAGACTTGGAAGATTAAAAGCAAAAAAACTTGTGGGCTGAGAAAAAGACAGTTTAATACGTAAACACTGCGCACACAAGCAAAGCAAAACAAAGAATTCAGTCACTGCTGTCCTTGAGCAGGCAGGTGTTGAACCATTCCCAGGAAAGCTGAGCTCCATCATACCTAACAGTGACTAGGGCAGAAAAAAGCCATGACTCTGAATATCCAGCCTTCCTTCTTATACTGTCAGATTTATGTGCTCAGCATGATGCCATATGGTGTGGGTTATCTTTTGGGTCAGTTTGGGTCAGCCGTTCCAGCTGTGTCCCCTCCCAGCTCCTTGTGCATCTCCACACTACTCACTAGAAGGACAGCATGACAAGCAGCAAAGGCTTTGATACTGTATGTGCACTGCTCAGCAGTAATGCAAACATCTCTGTAAACATCTCTATATTATCAACACCATTCTCAGCACAAATCCAAACACAGCCCTATACTAGTTAGTATGGAGAAAATTAACTGCACCCCAGCCCAAACCAGAAAAATGATAGTAAAAATGTTTTTTTTTCTGAAAACCCACCTGAACAGGTGCCTGATGAGGAAAGTTCCAATTTATCTTTCTTGTTGAATCCATTATATTGGCTAATTCACTCTGGTAGCTACCAGCTATTTGAATTAGTTACTGCTAAATGACATCTGTTTTACAGTTACTCTAAAATATGACAAACTGGAGAGATATACCCAAAGGATCTTCCATGCAATTATACACTGACCATGTTTTCCTTAGCTGTTTTGGTAAATGACTGAAATTGAAGCACTATATTGGTTAAGAAAGATGTGCCAAAGTGTAAGTGTTTAGGACTACCACGCTTACTGTGTTCGGTTAGTAAGAGGTCAGAAAAGGTCAGATAGAAAAAAATGAAAGAAACCCTATGCACATTGTGCCATAATGAAATGTGGCTTTTATGGACTAATACTGAGATACAGGAAATAATTTCTACCTATCTTTCATTCAAATATTTGAAAAATCAAGGAATTAATTATTTCTATTTTTCCCTCCCTCCATGCAGAGATATTTCTCTTCATTCACAACACTTCATTTTCTGAGAATTTCATCCTTGTTGTTTTCTACAAGAACAGAAACAGTCAGCTCCCTTTGATGGTTCATCTACCAAGCTGTAAGTATGCTTTCAGAGTTTAGCAAACAGTACACTTATGCTGCTGCTTTTACTCTGCTGCATTTTCAGCTTTTACAACTGTGAATGTGCTGGGCACAGTAATGACAGCCTGGAGAGCTCCAGTCATTTATTGCAAGACTGCTTCTTTTCAAGGCTTATGCACACCTATAGGGACTCCTCTGTCTGCAGAAACACTAGACTGATCACATATCTGTGAACCACACAGTTGCCAGCAAGGTCTGAAAGAGCTGGGCAACTACTGAAGTAAATTTCCACCTAGAAAGAGACTACAACTTCCAATTTTTATCACAGAGAGCTTTGACTGTCTTGCTATCAGCAGTTATCGTTCTGAGCTAGCTTTGGAGCAGCACCTGATGCACAAAAGATTATAACTTTTGTGGACAACTAATCTTTTGCAAGTATTAGAAGGGAACTTACAGGAAAGGTGGGGCAAGACTACTTACAGGAGCATGTAATAACAGGACAAGGGGGAATGGGTTCAAATGGAGAGGTTTAGATTAGATATTAGGAAAAATTCGTTACTATGATGGGGGTGAGGCACTGGCTCAAGTTGCCCAGATAGGCTGTGTGTGTCTCATCCCTCAAAGTGCTCAAGGAAAGGCTGGATGGGGTTCTGAACAACCTTGTCTAGTGGAAGATGTCCATCACAGTAGGGTTGGAGTTGAATGATCCAACTTAAGGTCTCTTACGATCCTTAATATTCTATGATTCTACAATTGTGGGGAATTGTGGGAACCACAGCCAGGATTTGCAGGGTGGAAAGATGAGAACACCGGACCTGCACTGAAATCTGGGAATAAGGAACAGAAGGAGAAATCATACCAGGACTGGTTGCAACACCTGGAAAGTGGACTCCAAGTTCTTGTTTAACACTTTTTTTGAAAATATTCTTGTAGTACAGGGGAAAGTCAATTGTATTAGATTAGTAATTTTTACTATTGTATTGTTCCAATGTTCTGCTTGGTTGGTTCATTCCCATTTCCCCATTGGCCAGGAGATGGTGCGTTGCACCATCACCATATAAGGTCGGACCCCTCCCCAGTTTTTCCCTTATATGTTGTTACCCCTTCTACCCTTTCCTTTTATGTCATGCTCCGCCCCAGCTCCACCCTGCTTTCCTCCCTTGTTCTAGAACCCTTCATCCCCACCCTATTTAAGTCCCATGTGCCCCCAATAAACTGTCCATTTGTGCCTCACCCTGTGTTCAAGTGGATCATCCTTTTACCCTGGCAGAACGCGACATACAATTCTATCCTTAAGGTCACTTCCAACACAAACCATATGATGCTATGACCTCCCTTGCATCAATTGTGGTTTCCAAATTAAACTTCCCGTCATTTTGAAAAAGGCTCAGTTCCCAAAACCTTTTTTTTTTTTTTTTTTTTTTTCACTTCTGCAAACTAACATTTCCAAGGACAGTTGATGAGAAAGAGTTGGCTTTGTTCACTGAAGACTGATCCAAACTGCTGAGGGAAAAAGATGATATGCTGGTGGCACAATTAGGTGGAGAACATGTAAAACACTTTGAGGTTACAATGATCCCTTGACTGCCTTTGCTTTCTGAGGCTCTGACTTTTGCTTCCCAGGTCCCGAAGGGCACCCTTTATCTTGCACTAGTGTAATCTCTTGCTTCAAGCATATTTAAAACAGTGAAATGGCCTAGACAGACATTATTATAATTTAAAACTTCCACTTCATGCTTTAAAAGTCTTTCTCATAGAAATGCTTTTTAGATACAATTAATGATAGTGCTTCAGGCACACCCATGGCATTTTCCCACTTTTTTCCCTTTGTTCCTTCCACTGCACCAAAACAGTCTCCACCCAAGTCTGCTCTCTCACTTCTTGACCTCTGAGATTTCTTAGGGACTATGTCACCTGGAGTATATGCTTTCCTTTATGCATTTGTCACTAAGTTGCACTACTTTAACTTACTATTTTTTGTTGAATGATGCACGCTAGTTTAACTTACTATTTTTAGTTGAATGATACTATTCTAGGAACATTAAGAAGGCATTTATCATACTTTTTTCCTTTCATATTGTAAAGACTCATAGTCTTACTAGAGCAAGTCTGTAGTGATACAGAGTACAATCACATAACAGCATGTTAATGTGTATCTACAGGTATGAAAAACCAAACTGTTTTGAAACATTTGAAATTCCTCAGAGGAACAGATGAACTCCTCAGCCAGTGAAACGTCACATATTTCAAGCATTTATTATTGTACTGAGCTCCTCCACAACTCCTTGTTTAGTTTTGATATATCATCTGTTACATTAAGAAGGGTAGTAATTTCTTCAAACCCAGATTCATGTTGCTTCTGTGCTAAAGCGGTATCACATAATAGAAACCTCAGTTGTTGCACTTACTGTCATTCAAACAATATTGACAGGATAAAAGCATCTGAATCCAGGCAGAAAATATATTCTACAATTCATCATAAGGAAACTAGATTTCATGTTCTCATATAAAGAGTTTATGCCATTTCAGTAAGTTTTAACTCCTTAGCTGACTGGTCCAAGATTGAATGTAAATACGCAGTTTTTAAAATGCTGTTTCTGCTTAGTTCGAGTACTTTTAAAATCTGGTGTCGTGGGTTTTCCTGATTTGTTTTTTTTTATGAGAGGAAGATTGGCTTCTCTTAGAAGCCAATCTGGAAGTTTCCCTCCATCTTATTGAGCAGAGCCAATTAGGGCCAGCTCCGAGGAAAACTTCCTGCTTTTTGGACCATTAAGTTACGCCCCTGCGTG
>JAWMRC010000089.1:25677030-25692053 GCA_035584755.1 Thripadectes ignobilis | reverse complement strand
AGAAAAATAATAAAATCTGTTAACTAGTAACACTAAAAACACTTTTTTCCGCCAGCAGTAGAACTTTCTCAGCAAAACACAGTTTCAAAAGCGGAGAACGGACTTTTTGGTCTGTACACTCCGAGGTCCGAGTCAACACTGATTTGCGCATGCACCAAAGGGGTGGAGAATGGGACTGCCCCTGCGCAGAAAAGGCGTGGTCTGGACAGCCGAGAACTGTATAAAAAGCGAACCTGGAAGAGTGCCAAGCAGCATCCCAGGAGGCTCGCTCTAATGGGATAGCTCACGTGCTCTGCCATTGCAGGCACACCCTGCCTCCTTCCTTGCCAGGACATGAGCCAGGGGCTCACTGGAGCCCCTCCGGACGCTGAAATCACCAAAGCTGAAAATCACTCACTGTTTTTCCTAATAAACTTTATTACTTTTTTATTTTTCATGTTAATAAACTTTTATATCAATAAATGCAATTAACCTGAAATCACTTCTAGCTCTAGCGTCAATTACAGTAATTTTTTAACTGTGTTTTTCGGACTGGTTAAACCTAACGTACAGAGAAGGGAATAAAAAACTTCTAACCCTCCCCTTTCCCCTAGGAGTCAACATTCCTTCCCCTGACCAAACCTTAGATTGTCGGTTGCTCAAATACAGAAAAACTACAGAAACCAAAGAATTAGTTGTAGAAAAACACAAATAGATACACAACTAATCAAGCAAAGGTCAAACAATTCAGAGAAAATTATACTGAAAACATCCAAATAATAATTGCTACAGACGTTTTAAAATTTTAAAAGTAAAAACTTTTTCTCTTTTTCTTTTTCCCAGAGATTTTAGGTACACAAAAGCTATCTTTGAACTATATGGTTTGTCTCCTCTCTTTCTTTTGCTAACTAAGGCAAGGTAACAGTGTCTCTGAATTTTGATGGAATCTGTCTGGGCTGAACCCTTCTTGAGATAAGATACAGGGTTCCCAGGATGTTTGCATTTCAAAGGCATTCTTTAGACCCACAGAGAAGAAAGAAAGAAAAAAAAGAAAAAAAGTTAAAAACTCAATTTTACATATACAGAATATCCCATATTAAAGTTTTAATATCTTGGGCAAATTGAACCCACTCATAACAATCCCTGAGAAGAAAGCAAAATCTATAATAATCCTAAAATCCATGAAATATTTAGTGGTGAGAATATTTTATTGTGACATTTAGGTGCAGCATTCCAACAAAATGAAAATAGCAAGTAGCTGCAAGTTCCCATTTGTGGGGAACATAATCCCCCTGTGGAAATATTGCTATTACCGGATGAGAAAATTATCTGTACTCTGAAAGCTACATGCTACACATCTCCTTTTTCTTCATGTGGAAGAATGTGGAATATAACAGAAAATTCAATTCCTTCTCAGTGGTGCCAGTATAAAAATCTCAGTGTCTTTGGAGAAGAAGAATTTATGTCCTTTCCCTGAGTATTGCAGTGCTGATAGCTTGGAATTGGTCTTGGTGGTATGACTTCATATTTATCAACCCTGTGATTCCTGTCTTTTTTAATCAAGAACTCCATGTACAGTTTTTTGAGCTCTGCTACCTTTCCACATCTTGAATCAATCAAATGCTGACTGGATCTTATGTTAAGCAAATTAAATTCCAGATTCACATGGCCTTTGCTAGATTATTCTGCCATGGAAAAGATTTTATCATCTACTGAACTTGATAGAAAACATGTAGTTGTGTAGCTCTAATAGCTAAAACTTACACAGTGCCTATTACTAGTCCCTGGGTAATGCTTCTCATATTAAAATGGCCCTTCCTTATAAAGAACCATATGGAGGTTTTTCAGCAATTCAGAGTAGTTTGTTCCTGTTATTGAAAAATGTGCTTTAAAATCTTCTCTCTATGTTTTAATCACTGCTAAATGTCAGTTGATATGGACAAGTGAAGATTCTGGCCTTTCGTTTTTTCACTTAGTTTCACTGTAATTATTCTTTCTTCTTTTAGCTCTGTAATAAAAACCCTGAATAGTCTGGGCTAAGAAATTGTGGAAAGTATTATGGTTTGAATTCATTCAGGCTGTTTTCTAATATACATCAAGAAATCCTTTCAAATATGTTTTTACTGTATCTATAATTCAAACTGTAATTGTTTGCGTGCAGATTCTTTTTAACACCACTACTCCTGGTATAATAGCTAGAATAAAATCCCTGAGACAGTCCTAGAAATAAAATGTATATTTTAATTAAATATTTTGGCAACTTGGAAATATTTTTCTGGGAAAAAAAATATTCAAAATGCAAACTTAGAAGTAGGAATAATGGAAAAAGTATGCACTTATGGTATAACTTCATTCTATGCAAATTTCACAGGGGATAAGTAGAAAGGTGTTTTTAATTCAACTGTAGTTGTCCTGTTCTATCAAAGGGTTCTCATATTCTAAGGATCTTCTGAATAAGCAATCCTTCAAGGTGGCTTTGAGCCCAAAATAATGTGTCTTGAGCCTTCATGAAGGCAAAGGGCTTACTATATGTGTAAAGACATTATCATCATGTTGGTTTAATTTAAATATTTATGTAGCATGAGTTCAATTAATTAAGTCACTGTCTTTGAGTCAACATATGTTTAAACTGTCTGCTCACTCCTTAAGTATCTATGAATTGTCTAAGAATTTAATCTTTCATAGAGATAAGCAGATAAACAAACTTTTCTACCCTTCTGTTCCCTGTCTGGTCCTTCCCATCTGTCTAAAATGATATAATCAGTATATGAATTTTGTTGGGGTTTGATTTTTTTTTTTTTCAGGTGGAGTAATAGTGCATACTGAAAAATATCCATTAGAAGGCCAGCTCTGATTTAAGAATTATTTTTTTTCATTCTTTGATTTTACTAAAGACATTTTAAAAATCACTTTCCTGATCATTATTCATGTGGGAAATTTTCTGCTGCTTTTCTCAGAGTTGTTTTTTTTTGTTTGTTTTTTTCTAGTAGAAAGCTGTTAACAAAGGAGTTTGAAACAGAATTTTACTACTTGAAACAGACTGTGAACCACTACCTAATCCTGGAGAGCATATGGGGGTTTCTCCTGGTATAGTTCTCCTATGGGTTTTATTAGCTTATTTTAAACAATGCTCCACCTGTGTGTAGGATTAGTGAGATAAGGGCTACCAAAATGTGTTGTGCACTTTCTTTTTCCCTTTTCATTCCACTAGATGGCTTGAAGATATGTCAGTGTAATTCCTTCTCTATCTTCATCATCTTCATCATCTCCACAGACATTCAACAGTTCTAGAAGTTGGCCTTGAATTTTTTGCAACACTCTTAATAGGACATGTTACATACAGCAGTTCAGCATGATAAAGATGATTCTAGACATGATGTTTTAAGTCTGGAGTCTAATTTGGATCTCAGACATGAGAATGTACTCTGAATCTCTCTGTTTCTTCACCTTGTCAGGCTCTCTCTTATAACTTCTGAGCAGGAATACCCTTACTGACTTTGGAAAAGTTTTTGAAAAAAAAGTTTCAAGAAAGTGTTTGAAGACTTGATGTTTCTGCACTAAGATTCAAAGTCTTACATTTAAGATAAAAATCCCAAATGTAACACAAAGTAGTCTGTAATGTATTTTGGGAAAACTATCAAACAATAGTTTTTTATTGCATATAACTTTGATAACTCACACACTCTCTTTTAGTGTGTCTCACTCAGCCACTCTGTGGGCTATATAGTGGCTCTTGCTGAAAGGATCCTCTGTTCCTACCAGATTGGTAGGGAGAATGGGCCTGCTGTGGTACATAGCAGAACTCTAGACCATCTCTGTGTAAAGATAACCACACCAGTGCAATTTTTTAGATTGTAGAATACATTTCATTTTACATAAATCTCTTCTCCATCATCTATATTATACATGACATTACACAAAGGGCTTTGTTCCCTTCAGATACGGCACACTGAAATATATAGAAGAGAGATAGAAAATGGCTAGATTCAAATTCAGCTAAGTGTTTGCCTAATATTTGCTACAGCCAAGGTGGGATGTAACAGTGCCTATAATTGTATAAATTCACAGTTTTTCAAATTTCAGTATGAAATCACAGTTTTGAGCACTGCAGTTGGTCGAACAGCAAATATACATGTGTGACATCAGTAGTGACTAGAGTATTGAGTACAACAAATGAGAAACAAAGGACTGTCTCCTTGAAATAAAAGTAGTTGTTATAGTTTCAAAACTCAGTTGGAATTCCTTTCAAAAAGCTTGGAGCCAATGCCTTAGTGTTAATAAAGAGGGTTAACAAAGGACACAATGGATATGCATGTCCAGTGTTAACAGCTGTAGCCAGAGCTTTTGTTCTGATCTCTCGCCAGGTCAGAGGGGAAGGGAAGACTGGCTCGGGGCGGGGGAGGGGGGAGGAGAGGGGGGAGGGGTCAGTGTTTCTGTGCTTTCTGCGAAAGTCAGGAGTTCACCGGCTCGGCGCAGATGAGAGAGGATGGGAACACACACACCAGGTCTGGCATCACTGGGGGACTAGGATTATGTCTTTTGCCCTTTGGCTTCGCCGATCACCCATGGACACCACAGAGATTGTTGTGAGGGAGAGAACACCTGCTTTCTACACCGCAGAGGCTGGGTTTCTGCTGTTTTTTGTCATTGACCCCAAGGGAGCTGACCCTGCAGCTGCTCCTGTCATTCCCCTGAGAGAGGGGCCAGCTGGCCGGGCGCGGCACTGCCACCTGCTGTCCCCATTTTTGGAGGTAGCCAAAAAAAATTTTAACTGTTTGCTTTGTCGTTTGAAGGTGGAGCGGTTTATTACAAATTGTTGTTGTTTGGTTCTTTTTGGACATATATATCTGTGAATTGTGGTTAAGAACTGTTATTTTTCATATATATATATATATATATATATATATATATATTTATTTTTTTTTCCTAATTAAGGTTCTGTTTTCTAAATTTAAAGGAGAGGGAATATTTCTTGGCCAACATAGATATATTAGTTCTCCCCTTGAACTAAGACAGTAGTTAATAAATAAATCAAAATGGTTTTATTGCCTGGCCTTTCAGCTTTACTTTAATGGTACTTGTATAATTTTATTATTTTTTTTCCATCTGGTGTCCTAAAATATATTAGATTGATCAGAGTTCAGCTCTGAAATCCTAAGGAAATTATTACATTTTAAGGAATGCAAATAGATGGTTTTTTTATTCTCATTGAGTCAACTTCATTATTTATTTACTTTTTTTCAACAATCTTATTGAATCTTTAAGTTTCCTTGACAGATTAATAATGACAGGCCAATGGGATGGACACTAGCAGTTCAGAAGACCAACTTTTCTTTTGAATACTTTGAACTGTACAGAAATTACATGATGTATCTGTTTTATTTGACCTTTTAGATTTTGGTGACTGAGACTGCAACATCACTAGATTGATGCTAAAATATTTACTCTATTTTTATACTCATCATTCCAGACAAAACTCAGGAAAGTAGTTAAAATTTACATTGATTTTAAGTACTAATTTAATTATCTTACTGTATCAGAGAGAAAATGTATTTGATTCTGGACCAGCCATGAGATTTTAGAAATGGTTATTTGCAGGCCCATATTTTACATTGTTAAAATGTTCTTATTTTATTCAAACACTTTAAATGCGTCTTTCAATCTCAATAAGATGGCTGTTTTTATTTAGAGTTGTGGACACCATTTGCCATTTGTATTTACTCAAATACCAGAAACAGCATTCAAACCCTTTTTAGTTATACTATCTCCTCTTTAGGATTTCTGTCTTGTTTGAACCAACTGAACAAAACTTTTATCTGATGTCTAAGGTAATGACTTAGAAATTGTGCCAAAATACCCTAAATGGTACTGTGCATTTGGTTAAGCATTCCCCAGTGCACTTTGTACTAGGAACATAGTTTGAATGACAGCTCATTTATGTGACTTCCATATTAACAGTACCATTAAGGCTCCAACTATCCAACATGCACACTCTTAAAATTGTCAGTAGTTAAGCTACTCAACTTTGTATCACCCTCTTCTTACCCCAACTGGAGAATGTTTCCCTGCAATAAATTATGAATCCAGGACCACAATGTTTTATTACCTAATTAACAAAAAGTCAAATTCTTAGATATGGTCGTTCCATGTTTCCCTGATGTTACCTGGAAACATTGTAAAACTAAATTCCTTTATATGTGTGCTGTGACCCTTTCCAGAAATTGTGAATTGGCCAGAGGTCCCCCACAGCTGTCCTGATATGAATATGAAACATTCCAAGGACATAGTTATACTGCCTTAAATATTGTGCAGTCACTGACATTTGTGTAAATGAGCACAAAGTATTTGCAAATTGGAAAGACAATTTCATATAATTTTTTAATAAATGTAGAAAGCAAGAGTTACACTGCTGAAAGCTATCTTTTGTTTACTTTCAAGGTTGTGTTTAACTACACGGTTTACTGTAAAACATGCTTTGCACGGTCTTTAATGCTGATGTGGAAGTGCTTGCATTGCTAATGATCTGGTGCTTTGGAGATTCAAATAATTAGTGAGGGCAGACTGCTCATCCATTGCAGCAAGAACTCACCTTGACAAGAACAGAGGGATTCTTTCTGTCTATTCTGATCATTTGATGCCAAAGATCTGGCTGACCCCTATTATCACACCTCTGTCTGCTGATGTTTAGCTATTAAGTCAGTGCAAAGCCTATTGACTCATCCCAGCTTGGAGAAAGACATTATGGACAGCTGGAATTTGCAGCACAGTGAGCATGTCTGTTCCCAAACCCCTTATAAGTCTCAGTGGTCCCAATAAAGTCGTTCCAGCTTTCTACCCCTACCGGGCTGTGGACCGTTCCTTTTTTTCCCTTCAGCACGTGGCAACAGGTGTTTTATGTGACTCTTTGCAAGAAAAAGTTAAAAGTTTATAGACAGTGTTTGACTGCTGTTTCATAGAATCATAGAATAGTATGGGTTGGAGGGACTTAAAAGATCATCTAAATTCAAGCCACTATCACTTTTTTTGAATTTCTGTGTCTGCATCTGGGTCTGTGTTAAGCTGAAATGCCAAACAAACTTCACATGTTGTTTATGAAGTAACTATGTCCTGGTCTTCCTTAGAAATGAAGTTCCAGGGATCTACAGTCTAATTGGCCCTTCTGTTATCACACTTTTTTGCTTCAGGAGATCGCCTGCTCCAAAAATGGATAGATAATACCTGAACATTCTAAGAAAAAGTTAAAAAAAAAGTGATCATACCTTTCTTCTGAAGTCTACCACTATTAAAGAAGAACTCAGAATCCAAGGCTTCATTAATGATTTTGACACTACAAAGCTAATTAGTTAAATACAGATTTGCAAAACCAAGCACATAACTTGACACTGTGATCTGCGGCATGAGTTATGAGATGAAAAGTTCTGGATTTAAATGAAGACTGTAAGTTACAGGTTAACCTGGCTGTGACAGAAATAAAAGAAACACAAAACCCCAAAAACCAAACTGTTGTTAATGAAAGTAACTGTAAAAGTTTCATAATGTATCTGCAATGTCCATGGGTCTCTATCTCTGTAGTATTCATATTAATTCCTTTATCGGAAAATGCTGATATTTGCCGGAATAATCAATTCCAGGTCTCTGCTTGAAGAAACAGCTGATTTCCTTCTCTATTGTGGTATAGATTTAAAATCAATTTTATGAGTCCTGAGATGGAACTCATTGAAGATGAAAGGTGACAGGTGTAACCATGACAAACAGTTTTCTTTGTTAAATATGTCTTTCTTGAGGAAGGCAGGCTTTAATGAAGTCTGAAAATGTCATCTTTGCCAATAAGCAACATAAAGGTTAACATTTCACTTCTTTGAGTCTCCTGTGATGCATTTCAAAAGAATAAATGTCCATATGCCAATTTTGAGAGCAGTGTTTTAAAAATACCATTTCTGGTGGGTTTCGTGTGTTTAGGGTTTTTGTTTGTTTTGTTTTATTTTGTTTGTTTTGTTTGTTTGTTTTGTTGTTGTTGTGTAGTGTTTTTTTTTAACTCAGAGAAAGTTGCAGAAATCTCTCCAAAGCAACTCCAGCCAGCATCGCTTCTTTCAAAGGGCTACATTTTTCCTACCATAGTCGATGGAAAGAGACAGCATAGTCGAGCTGTGACTTAAAATATGTAGAATATGAACCTGCTGATTTTTCTAGAAGTATTACAACTTTCCATGGAAAAACATATGTTGGTGTGTGTAATTAGTTTTGTTTGGTTGGTTGGTTTTTTTGTTTGTTTGTGTGTGTTTTGGTTTTTTGTTTGTTTTTTGTTTTGTTTTGTTTTTTTGTTGTTGTTGTTGTGGTTTTTTTTTCTTTCCTGTTTGTGACTGGCACTAACTATGCATTTCTAGTTATTAGGAAAGGCATACAGTGTTGCTGTTTTGCTGGTACATATGCATACTGTACTGTGTATTGAAAATAGGCAACACATGACAGGTAAATCTTCTCCCTTAACTTTTTTAAGATTCTATAGTCTACTAGCAAGAATTTTTTCAGCTGAAGTACTGTATGTGATTAATCAAGAAAACATCTTTCAGTTTTTGTGACAGAGATTACATCCACTTCTTTTTTGTAGTAAACTGAGATGCTAATTATGAAACATTTAACATATATGGAAAAAATATATTGAGGGAAGAAAAGGAAGGCAAATTTAAATAACTGTATTTTCAGTTGCCTGCAGAAAAAAATTGAAGTGATTATTAGAAGTTTGAAAGGGGATTTTGAAGATTTGAAAAATTTGATAAAGGAAAGCAGAAAAAAAGTTTTGGTCTAGCTGTCTGTTCACATTCATGTAGGGACGATAAGCTCTTTCAAAAAACCCTCATGGCTTGCCAACAAGCTTGCATGCACATATTTTCGTATGTGCTAGGGTCTTGAGAAGGAGTGTTTAACAAAAACTCAGTAGTTTCTTATGGCTTACATTCTGGAAAGATGACTGTATCTGTAAATATTGCAAGATTGTTGGTATATGAGTTTGAAAAAATGAACTATGAAGATCAAGGCTAAAATAGACATTGCATATGTATTGATTTCACCTGCGTTAGAATTTTTTTTCCACTATTCACTGTTCCTGGGCATTAATAAGTAACACCTTTACAGTCCTAGACAGGTGTGAAAAACTTGTTTCAGAGTATTTTTTTATGTAAAAAAAGTGACTTAGACTAAAAAAAAAAAAAGTGAAAGCGTTTTACAAACTTCTGTTTTCACAAAAGTAACTCCCTCTAACAGAAAGAAAAAGAAAAAACCACAAAAACCTCAAACAAGAAAAATGATCCACATGTACTAATTTTACACTTCATCTTTATCAAACTGTCAAGAAATTCAATCAAGGAATCATATAAACCACTATCTTATGTTGATATAAAGACATGAAAACTTCATCTAACTTTGGCTGTAGTGCTTTACTTATTATGCCCTTTGCTCCTAGGAAATTAGGATTTCCCGGTGTAATTCAGGACAAGCCAGGAAGGTGCTGCTGCCCATAGCTAGTTCCATGAAGCAACATAATAAGATCCAGCCTAGCTAACAACAAATATGTTCCCCCAACCTGATTTGCATGTTTTCCTTTCAATTGTTATGACATCTCTAATTCCTAAATTCCTAAGTAACCAAGACAAACATGTGTCTTGGTTTAACTCCAGCCAGTTTATGTTCACACAGCCACTCAGTTACTCACTTCTGAAACAGCAGGACTGAGGAGAGAATCAGAATGGTAAAAGCTAGAGAACCTGTGGGTTTAAATAAAGACAGCTAAATAGGGAAAACAAATGCTGCATATGCAAACAAAACAAAAGAAGGAATTAATTCAGTGCTTTCCATGGGCAGGTGTGTGTTCAGCCATCTCCAGGAGTGCAGGGTCCCATTATGCGTAAGAGTTACTTGGGAAGACAAACACCATCACTCTGAACCCTTCCTCCCTCTTCCCCCCCTAATCAACATACAGTATGGAATATGATCAATATCCCCTTGGTCAGTTCGTGTCACCTGCCCCAGTTGTGTCTCCTCCCAGCTTCTTAAGCACTCATCATCTCCTCACCAAGGTGGCAGCATGGAAAGCCGGACCCTGTGCAAGTGTTAGTCAGCAATAACAAAACTGTATATTATCACTGCTGTGTTTAGCACAAATCCAAAACACAGCCCCATACCAGCCACTGTGAGAAAATAACTCTATCTTGGCCTAAACTAGCACAGCATGAAATGGGGTAGAAGTACTACTGTAGTCCTGACTGTAAACAAGCAGACAGGCTAGGAGGTGAGGATAGTAAAGAAGCTTTGTGGGTAGAAGAATGGAACAGACAGTAACGCAAATCATGAACGTTTTGCTGCAGAGATCATAAGAGTCAGTCAGCATCTGGATCAGTTCTGTGGATGCACATTATTATTTGAGTTCAAATGTACCTTGCTCCTGTTTAATTTAAGAGATTTAGTTAAATGGATACAAAATGTGATATTACTATTCTTCTCTAACAGAAGTGACCAAACATGTAGAGAATCCTAAATAAAATAACTATACTTATTTTATATTTTCAAATCCACTCCAGTGTATTACCAGAATTAACCCATGGGATGCAGACTGATACCCAAAAACCTCCTTCCCAAATATCTGACAGGTCCCACTTGGCCAACTCAAAATCTGTGCAGCCTATTTCTCCTAGTTTAGACAGGGAATGAGCGTATCTGTATTCTCAGTGAATGTCCTTGTGATTATTGTTAGTGATACTCATTTAACAGCTACAAAAGTGAAATTTTTAGAAGGATGAATTACGATGGATCTGGAACCCAAATGAAAAAGCCAGCAGCTCTGACTTTCCAACCATGGACTCACAGAGGCTGTGCATCTCCTTCTTGGTACATGCTTGTTGCAGGTACAAAGATATCTATCACAAATCTGTTGTGCAACTATTCTTGAGAAGTGGTAATGTACCACAGGTATGTTTAAAATAAGCTCATCTACAATCTACATTGCAAGTTGATACTGGGCTCTTTTTGCTGTGTCTTGGATGTTGCTGTTTAAGAGGAGTCAGACTACATTACTACTAATTGCTTCATTAGGAAGACTGAAAAATTACTGGTTGTTTCAAACAAAAAATGTTGGACCTTGGAGAATAAATATTTAATTTCACCTCAAGTATGCAAACAACCTACTTGGGTCAGGATGGGGAGAATTCCAATGAACCATGTACAACATACAAATACATGTACAAATGTACAAATGTACAAATACAGTACAACAGAAAAGTGTTTCAAATTCTGTGAGAATATATACTGAATATATAATAAAATCATGGAATCATTAAGATTGAAAGAGACCTACAAGGTCATTCAGTCCAACCATCTACCTCATACTACCACTGTAACTCCTAAAGCACCAAACTACATCATCCAGTGCCAGATCCTGACACGTCTTGAACACCTCCAGGGATGGTGACTCCATTTTTTTCATAATACCTGAAAGCCAATCCAGACTTTTGGAGGAAGATGATGGTTACAGTTTTCTATATGGAAAGATTTTCTATGTTGTCAGCCCTATCTAACCTCCTAAGAAGGGATATCTGCCTCATTTAGCACGCACCACTTCATATGGAATTTCTGAAATCTGTAAGAGAAATATCTATGATCTGTACCAGATTTCTTTTCTTCTTTTCCTTTATACAGGGAGAAATATTTTTAGAAAATGTATAAAGAGCAATAGGAAAAGGTAATAAGAGCATAAACTCATAGTAGAATAAGCTAAATAAATGATGACTTTGCCATCTAGACACAATTGACTCAACCAATTAATTTGCTAGTAAACCACAATGTTTGCAGCTAAATGTGCCCTTTGGTTTTGGATTGATTATTCTTGGGGTACTTTTTGAACTGGCTTAAGCATTTCTCAGCCTATATGTTCCCATGAAATTGGCATTCTATTTAAAACAAAAAAGAAATTATGAATCGAAAAATTATTTGAGCAAATAGTGATTTTTTGAGTCCTAATGACATTAAATGCAGTGACATAAATTTTCTAAGAAGGTCCATACATCATAGATTTTTACTTTCTTTCTTGTTGTTTGAATGTTTTAAACAGTTCATTAAGTGATAAAACTCAGAATTTCACCAAGATGAGTTTGCTAAACTTTAAGGTATTGGTTGGGTTTGTAGCTGCCAGCATTTGTGGATGTAAAGCTACAACATCAAATGAGAGAGACTTAGGTCTCCATCCATGTTATTTGTGAGTTAGTGTACATTAAGGGAATTACATAGAGCAGAATTGCAATTTGATATATTATTGCTGAGGTGAACTATTTTTTGAATCTTGGTATAAAAATGATGAATCAATAAACAAAATAATGTTATTTTTTCTGACTCCCTGTTTAATTATTAACCCTTTCCCACAGAGAGACACTTCTTAAATTATGAGCCAGCTGCCAGGGTAGTTTAAATTTTTCGTTTATCTGAATGCAACACAGTGTCTAAATAGACCTGTGGTCATTCCTGTCAGCCAAGGCTCTTCTGCTATAGAAGAAGCAAAAGAATAGAAGATTCATTCAAAGATTTTCTAATCTCAGTAAAAAATTGTCTTTCCTTGCAGATATAAAAAGCATCAGCAATGTGTCAATAATCTCATCTTATTGCTCTTGACAGCTCCTAGCAAAAGATCTTTGACAGGTGCTAACAAAAAGGAATGCCTTATCGTATAGGAAGGGACATGTAAATGTAGCTCCTGAGTTTTTAGGTGTCATAACGAAATTTTCATGATAACATGCAGTGAGAGAGAGGTCATGAGCCTCATTTGTTATGGTAGCAATTTTTATTGTAAATCTCCATGCACAGTATTATAAATGTATTCCCACAGCATGCTCTGTGGTAAGAAAGGGTGTCTTTGTTATTCAGCAGGAAAGATATCTCAGGGAGAGAGTTAGGTCTCTGAAGGTTCAGCAGTCCCAGCCAAAGGCTTTGGTTAGATTATAAAGGGTTCATCTTCCCCTAATAAGTCATGTCTTACATCTCTTCAGAGGAGTAGTATCTGAGTCAGCTCACTTTGGGTCACAGTGAAAACCTGCATGGGAGCTGGAGGTTGTGCTTTGGGGTTGTGAGAATCACAGCCCTCTCTCCCAAGCCCTTCCTTACTCCCACACTAAATTCTGACCTGCACCTTTCCTTGTTTTTAAATGCAATGAGAAAGCTGCTAAGGTGTTTCATGCCTCAGCAGGGTTCTGTCCTTTCCATCCCTGAGCCTGGGAGTCTGGGTACACTACGTACTTACCAGTGTTCTACTGGGCAGTTTACAAGCCCAGATATCCAATTTCTTCCCAAAACCTACCAATTTTTTATTTGACCTCTTTAGGGATTTGCATTAGGCTGACTTCCAGCTTCAGCAGAAACCTCTGCAATATCTCTGTCACCCTGCAGATATTAAGTTAGCACCTTGGAAGTGCATTAACACTAATGCTTACCAAAGCTGATAGAGTGATCTCTGAATGCTCCGTGAAGCCTCTGTATCCTGTTATGACTCAGGATAACCATTTTGCCAAAGTTTAAATTGCTCCTGGAAAAGGTCCTAGCAGAATAATGAAGCATGGACAGTTTCAATATTTTGAGCCCCTTTCTGAATCCTCACTACACAAGACAAATTGCCTGATATCTCAAATTCTTTGGCAATGGGCAGCTCTATTCATCTACTATACTTATGTTGAATGAGGATGAGATGACTTTTGTTCACCCTCTGTTTACCAGAAAGCACTATAAATACACTGTAAATCCCACCATTATGAGTGCCCACCCTGTAGATGTTGTGATTTCACAGCTCTGTCTGAAATCAGAACAGTTTGTATGCTGAGAACAAACAGCAACATTTTAAAACAGTCAGACTCCTCTATGGTTCCTAAAAATGCTTATACAAAAGTGGGCAGGATTAACATTAGAAATCACAGGAGTTAATAGCCAAATGTTCACCTATTCCCAGAAATTAATTTTTAAGAGCTCTTCTGTTCTTTATCTTGTCTGTCAAGTTATCTGATGGGTTGGGTTGTTTGTTTTTTGGGGGGTTTTTTCCTAAATCCTGCACTTTCCTGAATCATTCTTTAAAGAAAAACATTAGTGAAATGCTAGAAGATTTAACACTGTGTGCTTTAAAAGGTAGTATGATGTGAAGGATCATCCTTGAAATCTCTTATTTTTTAAGTCCATTTAAAACATTTTGAATTCAGTTGCAATTAATACTGCATAGGAATACTGTGTAGGAGACTGATTTTGTGTATCAGTCCTTAAAATGGGGAAAAAAAATAATGTCAATATCAAACTCACTATAATTGGAATGCTGATATCTACTGTAGTTAAACCTATCTTCTGCTTACAGTCACTCAGCACTCAAGAAATAGATTGGAATAAGTTTGGAGACAGTTAACTGAATTTGCTAATTGACTGGTTGATTGAGTCCTTGATGTTTTTACCTGGGACTTTTCATTTCTGACTTAGAGTTTCTTACTGGTGCAGCAGAATCCCACAATGTTTTGTTAATCCATTTACATGTCTCTTTGACTGCAGAATTTCCAAGAGCATCAGGAGAACACACAAAGGCAGGCACGTTAAATGTAAGGGAAGAAAACCTTTTGTTTTCTTGTTTAAGTACAGAGAAAGGAAAAAAAGTGGAAAAAAATTAGATTCTTACCACATGCACCTAAAAACATTTTAGGCTGTTTCCAGGGGCTGTCATCAGTTTTAAACAAGACCTAAAATGGCATAAGAAAGCTAAAAAACTGACAACAATAAATGTGGCATTTATTAGAATGAATTGCAAGTCCAGATAACTGTAGGTTTGAGTCATGTTGCTAAACATTTTATCCTCAATGACCTGTGAAAAGTCTCTGCACAGCCTTTCACTGCATTCACAGAAATGACTGTAAAGAATGTGATCACTTGCAATTATGCAAATTAAAAAAAAAAAAATCTAGTAAAAGCACAACCTGCCATTCAAAAAAAAAAAAAAAAAAAAAAAAAGGCCGGGTGATAATTTTGTTTCTTAATTTGTG
>JAWMRC010000089.1:25653128-25676930 GCA_035584755.1 Thripadectes ignobilis | reverse complement strand
TTCTTGCTTATTTTTGGCGGTCTGTACTCCAAACAGTTCAGGATTTGAGATGTGTTTAAACAAGGTTTATTATTTTCAGGGTTTTGTGCAGTGTTTTAACCTTGGGGGAGGTTTGTGTACCTTTTAGAGGGGTTATAGGGGTGAGATACCAGTGTGAATTGTTGTGGCAGGGCTGCTGTGAAGTCCTTTAGGCTGTACGGGCCCTTGAGTTTGTAAAAAGAAACAGTGGATATATCTTTTCGGAACAGCAGACGTTTTCAGAGCTGAGCAGGGAGTTTTCGGAGCCGAGTAGGGAGTTTCTGTGTGCAGCAGAGGAGCCTTCCGTGCCTGCATGGCTGGCTTTTGAGGGGGGCTGCTGCATTCTCTCAGACGGGGTTGCTGTCTCCGCTCTGAGCTTCATCTGGGCAGAGGTAGCTGGCTTTTTGGCTGCTTTTTTCTGTGTTTGGTATTTTCCTGCTGTGTTTTTGGCTTGGTAAAAACTCTAACATATAGAGAAGGGAGGCACTGGGGCTTTTCACTCCATAAGGATCGAACCACCTATCCCAGAACTCTCCCAAGAAAAAAAAACTTAGATTTGTCAACAATTTGAATACAACAAAATTGTATAACCCAAATATTAGTTAGTTACACAAAATACAGAAAGACCATACTACAATATTAAAAGAATAAATTGTTACAGGCACTTTAAAAGGTATTTCTGTTTTCAAAGATAACATGAAAAAAACCTGATACATTTTATCTTCTTAGGGTCATTTGGTTGTTATCTTCCCCCTTTCTTCTGCAGAGAGGCAAGATAACCAGTCTCTTGCTGACAGGCCTTGTGTATTCTAATCTTTCTTGAGCCAAAAGGCTCCTTATCTGACAAGTCTTAGGCTTAAAGGAAAGAAAAAAAGGTAAAAAAACATTTTTACATTTAAAATTAAACTATCTTTATAAAATGAGCAAATTAAACGTATAACAAAAACTGTCTGCAATTTTTGCCCTGAAAATTAGTTTTCTAAGATGGGATCACAGTTGATCCAAGAAAAGACATCTATTTTTGTGGTTTGTCACAGAGTTAGTAGAACCAGCTTTGTATACCTCAGGTAATCCTGAAAGCAAAGAGATAATTCTTAAGGGAAAGAAAAAACTTTTGCCTCATGGAACCAGTGTCACATTCAAAGAATGTTGAGACATAAAGCATTGTGTATAGATTTCACAAGCAGAACTCTGAGTTGTGCTAGGAGAAAGGGAAGCAAATGCTTACAACATTGAGCAAAGATCCACAAGAATTGTGTTGAGGAGGATGTAGCTGAGATAAGGGATACTCTTAAAATAATGATTTCTAACAGAAGCTGGAAGCAGATGTAGGAGTTTGTTCATACAAAAAGGAGCCAGAAGATCTGGCAGTGTGTGTATGCTCAGTGACTGTGAAGTACTACCAATCACAGTTCCCAGCATCCCGTGGAAAAACTAGCTTGGCACATCAGAGACATAAACCTGGATGGTGTTCCCAAGGGAGGATGCAAATCTCTAGACAGCAGGCTGTAGGCCTTTAGGGTGTTTAAATTGTCTCTGTAGCCAGGATGGAGTGATGATGCCATTGTTCACAGGGCGTATGTGCTGGTGGAAGATTTCTGTTGCCAACTAAAACAGCTGCAGTGCTCCAGAAGAAGGTTAACAGACTGTGTATTGTCAGATCCAAAAAGGAGTTCAGCTGAGTCATCTCAAAACAAAAGCTGAACCATTCGGCTGTCTGAAAGGAGAAGCAGGGAAATAAAGAGTCTTTCAATGATGGAGGCTGGGGTGTGTCAACTTCTTGTACCAGGAGGGCCACTCTTGCCCTGCCTGTAAGTCTGAAGCAACAGATCAGGTAGAGTGTTCTGATAGCAGTGGAGATGCTAGAAGCATAAGTTCAGGATGCTTAAAAATGATATACTGTGTTTTTGTATCTTGTTTCCACCTCTGAAAATATTGTGAGTGACTTCCTTAGAAGAATGATAGGCATACACAACCAAAAAAAATTTTGGGATATATAACAGTATCTTGCAACATTCTTCTTAATCTTGTAGAACAAGGCAAGCTTATGTAGATCTGCAAGGAAAACACTGGGGGATTAAACAAAAGCTCTCTTTTTCACAGTTTATTTCCATTTCCTATCTCCTAGATCCTTGCATACCCACCAGCTCTCCAGATGCACTCCTGAAATGGTTCTCCTTCAGCAGAAAGCCTTACTTTTACAGAAAAAAAAAAAGTTTTGATTTAGAGTGTTTAGTTTTTGTTGTTTGTTTTTTGTTTGGTTTGGTTGGTTTGTTTTTTTTTTTTTTTTTTAACAAACTGGCCTTTGGAAAAGAGCTTACATTTTAGAAGTTTGTTCTGCGTTTTGAAAGTGAGCAGGCTTTGTGATTTAGAAGAATTTGTGTGTGCATGTATATTTATATGTGTCCATGTGTGTGTATACGTGAAAGCCTATATGTTGCTCTTTTCAACGAATTTTGTGAACCAAGAAGAAAGAAAAAGAAGAGAAATTGAGAAAGTTAAAAATTCTCTAGTAACTAACATATAAATTCTACTTGAAAATAATTAAGTTCAAACAGTAGGTCACTGACCATTTCTAAAACAATCTTAAGTATAAACAGTACAACTAGTCATGCATAGCAAAGACCCTGACACCTTACATAGCAAAGAACATAACTAAGATGGAGTTAATGAGTATCAGAAATGGGAACTAATGTAAGATGCTTGTCTCTAAATCTACCAACACCTGGAAAAAAGGCATAAAAATTTCACTAGTTGCAGGCAGCCTTTACTGGTTTCTGCTGATATATGACTGCAACAGGAAAGGGGCTCAGTTAAGATGCATTTATCATGTGAAAAAGAAAGTGCAATAAAGGAATAAAGAAAACTAGAAATCATCTCATATGTATCTCTCATGGTTTCAAATAGTCATTTTCCTTCTAGAGATTGCATGGTGGGATAGTAAACCCTGTGTACACCTGTGCAAGAATAAAAATAGCAATGAATTACAGAATTCATTTGGCACAGACAGCTATATGTTTAGAGGTATTTGGCAAGCTGGCTCATGAAAGGTTATCCAGGCAGGACAAAATGAGAACAAATTGATTCCTTCAGTAAATAGTAAGGCAGCTTTTGCATGGTGGCTAATTTAGGGCTTCCTGAGATGAGCTTGCCATTCAGACACTGCCAGTAGCTGTCTGCATGCTTAGAGAAAATGGTAGAAAAAAACATCTAGGTGGAAGTAGGTTCAGGGGGAATCTTATCACTCTCTACAACTACATGAAAGAATACAGTAACAAGGTGGAGATTAGTCTATTCTTGCAAGTAACAGGTGATAGCACAAGAGAAAGTGTCCTCAAGCTGCACCAGGACAGGTTTAGATTGAGCATTAGAACAGATTTCTTCACTGAAATGGTGATCAGGCACTGGAACAGGCTGCCAAGGGAAGTGATGGATTCACTATTGATGAAAGTGTTCAAAAGGCGTGTGGATGTGGCACTTGGGAACATGGTTTAGTGGTGAACATGTGGTGCTAGGTTTCCATTTGGATTTGGTGATTTTATACGTCTTTTCCAATATTAATGATTCTATGATTTTAAGTAACCAATCCATCCAATGAATGGGATCTATTAGAGATGCTCAGCATGTAATGCTGTAATTTGTATTTTACATTGCCACTTGGTGATCAGACAGTAGGAAGCAACAGTAGCATTATGTACAAAATAATTCATGTTTGACTCCACTATCTGAATATAGACAGTCCCAGAGGAAATACATAATGCTGATATTAAACATTTTAATGTTCACATTTAATGACAGTGTCATTGCAGAATTTGTAGTTCTCAGCTTCATTTTGCAGACTCCTTTTAGTACAGGGGTAGTGTTAAACCATGGTTTAATTAACTCCTGAAAATCATGAGAGTAAGAGGGGAAAGTATGAGTAATGGAGCTACTGGAGGTTCATCTCAATGGGTTCTTAAAATTACTAGACATAGGAAACTGTAAGAAGACAGCAGAAATTCTCAATCCACTTGTTTCTCAGAAGGTTCACCTAGAGGAGGAACATGATGGTCGTGGAGCTGAAGAACCTCTTGTATTTAAAGTCTCATGTTGAGCTGATCTTAAGATCTGTACACAGTACTGTGTCATGCTGTGCATACCTTTCCATTGGCAGTCTGTGGCCATGATAGGGATGAAATAAAATACCTTCAGCCAGAGAATTTAAAGAAAGAGATATTCTATTCTACTAAATCTACCAATCTCTGTAATTTAGTCAAAGAGACTTTAATCTACTGTCTTCCTTCCACAGGTATCTATTGGGTAAGGATTTTAGCTATATATACACAGAAGTAATCCTAAAATTAAGTATAATATTTAAAGTTAAGTTCTTTTAAGTTAAAAGTTTTGTTCCGTTTTATTAAGATGCCAAGAAATATGTTTTAAAGTCATATAGTGCAGAGGAATTTGGAACAAATTCAGATAGCTCCTGATTGAATAATTCAAAGCACAAAGCAAAGGAAAAATGTTCTACTTTTCTTTGCAGTGCTTTTGTGTGCTTACTGTTCGTATGGAAGAGAAGCAACTATTACATTGAAAGCAGAGAAGAATATATATATGCTGTGTATGCTTTGCATACACTTGCATTGACAGCACGTGTTGGTACTGCAGTATAAGTCGTTTTAGAAACACTGTCTGTAAAGTGGGAAATCATGAGAGCTCCTACCAAAAGAATATTGGCAGACTGATTGCACTTCAGATTGCCAGAAAATTCTGGCAATTTTCAAAGTTTTGTGAGATGACCATTTGAACTAGTGTGGTGGTTTGAACTCCAGCTAAATGCCAGGAAATTGCTGAGGTGTTCTCTCCAACAGCATAGGCAAAAGAAAATATAATAAAAAGCTCATGGACCAAGATATGAACAAGGAGATCACACAGCAATTACTATCATGGGTAAAATAGGCTTGGCTTTGGGAAACTATTTTAATTTCTTGCCAATTAAAGACAGTGAAAAAATGAGAAGTATGTACAAATCTAAAATGAGAAGTATGAACAAATGCCAAAACTATATAGTCTTCTCTCCATGGGCTGCAGCTTCATTCAGGGCACATCCACTTGGTCTGGGATATCTGCTCAACACTGGGCCTTCATGGGCTATAAGGGGACAACATACATCACTGTGATCTTCACCATGCACTGTAGGGGAATCTGTGCTCCGCCACGCAAAGCACCTCGTCATCCTTATTCTCTTAGTGCAGACCTTGGTGTCTGCAGGGCTGTTTCAGTTTCCAGAGTCTTCTCTCACAGATGCTGTGTAGTAGTTTTTTTAACCTGTCTCAAATATGTTATCACAGAAGCACTAAAGATGTTGCTGACTGGCTCAGTTTTAGCCAGCATCAGGTCTGTCTTGAAGCTGGTTGGAAAAGTCTCTATTGGACAGGGGCCAGCTTCTGGTATCTTAGAGAAATCACTCCTGCATTACCCTCACTACCAAAACCTTGCCATGGAAACCCAATATAACTTGAGAAGAAAATAATGTGGAAACTAGGGAAAGAAACCCTCTTCATCATGGCAATATGGTATATAAAGCTAATAGTAAAATGGGTTGTAATGGAAGGGATCCTAAAGGTTGTCTAGTTCTAACTTCTCTGCCAGGGACAGGGACACTTTCCCCTAGACCGTGTTGCTCAGAGCTCTATCCAACCCAGCCTTGAATACTTCCAGGACTAGGGAAACCACAGCTTCTCTGACGACCAGTTTTATCAGTAGGTTTGATTTAGAGCCATGCCTAGTACAGCTTTCAGAAACTCACAATAATCAGTTTTAGTGAGGAAGGTAACATTGTAGTAAATACTACCGAAATCTGAATTTAGGACTTTGAAATCTTACCATTTTCAAAGGACAGCTTTGTTAATAAAGGATGATTTTTACCAAAGAAAAGCAGAAGACTGTGGTAATGTCAATCAGGACTAGAGCCAGTGTCAACTTATAAAGTGAATGGGTTCAAAAATCAGAAGAAAGTGAAAAGAAGAGACAAAGAAATACAATCCATTAAGTATGTGATGACATAAATTTTTGATGGTGCAAAAATTTTTTGGTAATAATATTAAATTCTACTTCTATCTGTATATGATAAGCTAACCTGCTATTTTTTTTTCTCAGAATAAAGGCTTTTTAATTAATTGTCATTTTAATAAAGATTTAAAAATGGAAGAATTTGATGAATACTGAAAAATAAAACCAAAAAATTATCTGTTCCTGGATTTAAACCTTTCAACAAAATTGGAAAATTGTCATGTGGAAACTGTAATCATAATAATTATAGCACAACATTTCAACACCTGTGTTTCATGGAAATGTCTCTAGTGAGCTTTTTACTGATAATCCTAAAGAAGTCATGTAGAACCTCCCTTTGGGTACTTTATTGCTTTCTCTTCTCCCTCAGCAAAATGACCTGTCTTATGTATTTACTTTATTCTGAACTCCCTTATTTTTAGAGTGAGTCACCAAAGTAGTTTCTCATCATCAGAAAAATGCTCTTGACATCCCATGAGTGAAACTTTTCCAAACAGAAAAGACCTCTCTCATAGAGGAATATGGAACCAGTCATCCTGGCTCAGTATTTCCAGATGATAGCTTAAGTAATGGGAAAAAGTACAAATTCAAGCGCTGCCACTGCCTCTTTAATTGGTCCCTTTGGAACTGGAAGATGCGATTGTTATAGGAGTGTTACATAATGAAAAAGCTCTCATTTTCCATCTAAACTACTTCAATTTTTTTGGAGTGGAAAAAATGTTTTGATGAAGCAGGTTTGATGGGTTTTGGGTTTTTTGTTTTTTTTTTTTATTATTTTTTAAGAAAATTCTGCAGGCTATCTCATGCTCTTCATGTGAACCAGTCTATCACAACAATGTAGTTGCAAGCAGTGTTGTAAAGCAGTAGGTACGGTGCAATTGCACATTGTCTTATGAAGGAAGTCTCTCATTCAGAGTATATTTGGACTAGTGTGAGAGTTGTTAATTGACATTCTCCAAGAAAAGATTACATTTCTTTTGTGAGAGAGATTCTTTCTGTGAATGAAGTTTGTAGTAGGCCAGAGAACTCTCAGAATTTATGACTGCTCACAAGTTATCATCTCAATTTCCAGTATTCTCTGAGACACAGTGTAGTCAAGAAACAATTCTCCTTGTGTTTCCAGACTAAATAGATGGATGCCTGCTAGAGATCACTTTGTAATTTCTTCATTCTTCACATCTCTGGCACATGCAGGATGAGGAGCAAACAGGACAAATTATGGGTCTACCTGTAGCTGCAGAGCCACAATCTCATTGGGATCATGGACACATGGTGGGACAGCTCACATTACTGGAGTGCTGCAGCAGGTGGATAAAGTCTCTTCAATATGGGCAGGAGAGCAGTAAGAGGAGGAAGAGCAGACATTCCAAATGTGACACAAACCAATATACATGGACCTCTACTTAGGGAAGGATAAGGAGACAACTAAGGACTTATGTATCAGGATTAGTAGGCAGACAAACATGGATGACTTTGTAGTGGGAGTCTGCAACGGACTGCTTCAATACACGTTAAAAGAAATTGCTGCCTTTTTTAGACAATAGGTAGAATTGTCACATTCATAGTCACAGAGAACTTGTCCTCTGCTGATATCTACTGGATGGACTAAAAACCACAACACAAGTAAACTACGAGATTTCTGAGGTGAATGTATAGAAAGTTGCTAATCTGCTGCTGAAGGTACCCATGCTGACTGCAGGAGTCCCCTCTGGGGAGGCAGAGGGACTGGGCATATCCACAGGACTGCCCTACTGCACTCCGGCTATGGAAATGTCTTGTTGGCCAAAATGCCTCTGGTCCTCTTCACTGTTCTGGAGCAGAATTACATATATGGACCCGTGCAGAAATGTTGCTATTTGGTCTTGCTGGCTGGACTGTAGCTCCTGGACCATAGTTTCCTTGTTGATTTCCAGAAAACACTGGACTGGTCATGATAGGGGTATTTGATGCAACCGCTAGCCACCACCAGATCCTATAGACCTTCTGCAGCAATTACTGCAGCCAGGGCATCATGAGCATCAGGTTTATGGACAGCCTTGGAAAGTGCTTGCCCAGATATCAGGTAGGAGAACACTCACAGCATCCTTGGGTACCACCCCCGTAGACTTGAAGAACAGCATTAAGTGGGAAAAAGATGGTGGGAATGCCATGGAGTGATGGGACCTGTAGGTATCTGGTGTCCAGAGTTCTTTCTATTTATCTGCCAGTATCTGATGGCTCTGAGACATGCTTTTTGTTTCAGTCTAAAAAGTCATCTCACACCCACACCAAGAACTTGATGAACTGGACAGGGCACACACAGGGCCTGTTTTTCTACTGGTCCACTGTATCACATAGCCAAAGCAGACCTGGTGTAGACACAGGATCAAATAAGCCACATCAGACTGAGCTTTGCCAGAGATGGAACATGTCCAGCCTGATGCCATGGCCATGGTCTCAATGCATTGTGGCAGGAGGACAAGAGCTTAGGCTGGCAGCTGTTTTCTCATGACAACCAGGGAAGCCCAGTCAACACCTGCAGTGACAAGCATCAAGAACTGCTGTCAAGATCCCCCTGTGCACCACCCAGTACCACGCAGAGCCTCTCTTGACCCTCCAGATATTGGAGGCACACTCAGCAGGAGCCCAGGCATTATCCAGGTTGGGCCAGGCTCTGTCAGCTCCTGGGCAGAAGTACTAAAAGGCTGTGCCTGCCAAGATTGATGCAAGGCGGATTTGTGAAGAGTGTGAAGGCCAGATGCTCTTCTGTCCTGGAAGTTCATGGGCAGCAGCTAGCTGTCAGTGCCTTCCTGACACAGAATTAAAAATGTGCCTCACTGCCTATTTCCTCCAGTGGTGGTTGCTAGTGGGCAGACAGACGGAATAAGTGAGGGTTGAGACTCTAGTGCTTATAAAAAGTTGTGAAAGTGAGTTCATCCTTTTTTAACTGCTATTGTCCATTTAACCTGAGTGAACATCTGTCCCCATTTTTACCCACCTAGTGGATCAGGACCTTTGGATCAGAACTGAAAATCAATTTAGTTTTATTTGTTTGGTTTTTTCGTGAGTTTTGTTGTGTTTGAAATAATTTTTCTGAAGGAGACAAGGAGTAATGATATCACAAACCTGACTTAGACGGTGGCTACCCAGGCAGTTAAGTATGTTTTGAAGAACTGTGGAGGAAGAAGAGGGAGCTAGGCATGGGAACAGCATAAGCAAATCTACTCTTATAGGATAATGAATTAGGTAAGTGCTTGGGAGACTGATGTAACTGTTGTTTCTCTGCATGGATTCAGAAAAGCAAGCTATAATTTCATCAACCTAATTTTCACTACAGGTAGTTACAATCTTTGTGGAAGTATTTTATATCCATAAGTAGATTATGGACAGTGAAATTTTTTTGGAAGACCTTACTACTGATGCTCGAATAGGAAAATTTATATAATGTGATATTATGCTTAGTTACGCAAAACTTTTGAATTTTTCCATAAGTTTATCTCTGTGTGGCTGCTTTTTTCAGTCAACAGAAAAAACTGCTACCCTTCCTCCTGCTTCTCTAAAAAAGAATTTTTGCCAAATCCTCAGGTACAGTATGGACTTGCCTGTACAGCTGTTATTCCCCTCGTTCTCATTGGTCCCACTAGTCAGAAAACCATATAGTGAACTGACATGGCACTTTACACAAGGTAATTTTCCTGGTTTTAAGTTTTTAGATCTATATGGCTTCCAAACCAGAAATTGACTGCTTTAGATTTAGACACCCAAATTCATGTACCTGATGTTGAAGACTCAGACTGACCACAATTACCTAAAAAGCCCAACAATGACTTAATTCTGTTGTTTTTCAGTTTCAAATGTTATAGCAAGAATGAAAAATTTCACCCAAATACCAGCAGAGCTGAAAATTAAACCCAGAATTCTTGCCTCTCAAAATATGGCAAAAACCACAAGCCAGTGATTTTTCGTATTTCTAATTACAAGCTTTGTGACTGCTCCAATGTTCATGATTTGAAGCTACAAATTTTCACACCATTATTGAAATGCAACTGATTGGAATAGTGATGATTACTCTTTTTTTTTTTCTTTTCTTTCTCTTCCACAGTTTTAAAAGTCTTATCCGTATGTGTTTTGACATGCAGGCAGATAGTACCAGCTATCCATTTGAGCACTGTGAAAGCAAGGCACCATGGAAGCATGGTCCTATTTTCTCATTGACATAAACCACTGAAGTGATTCTGAAGCAAGATCTTGATATCTGTGCTAGACATGACCAAGAATAAATAATGCGGAGCTGCAGTGCTTTCACATCATAATTGTTCAGCATTGCTGGCATACATGGACAGCAGTGACAAAGACATCTGTAGGCTGGAGCAGCAGCACAAAAGTTATATGGAAATTGTAGCTTGGTGATTGCTGTCATCAATGACCTTGTATTTTACTCTCAGATTTTTTGTCTTTTTAAGTTGAGATTCTTATTCTTAAGTCTTCCTGCTGCTATCTTATATCTGTATCTTTCCATTATCTGTCTTCTGAGGGTCTGTTCTGTACATGTTCTTGGTTCTGCTCACAATGCAGATATTTCCTCAGAAGTCTGAGCATTTCTCTGGACTGTATCAAACGTAGGCCTCAGGTTTCTACTAGCTGTATTCCACGGAAGACTGGGTGAGAAAGTAAGAAAACAGGACATAAAAGAAGACAGAGAACAGGACATTTCTGTCTGGATTAGAAAAGTGGCAGCTGCTGATTATGATCTACTTATTTGATATGTTCTTCATATCTGGAAAACAAAATGAGAGCAGAACAAGATGAAAAATTGCAATTGGAACTTGTAGGACGGTAGCTGACCCCTGATAGCATTGTCTATATTGAAAATCCATTCTTCTAGTTGAGATAGTTACCAAATTTCACAGAGTGCTCTTATACATCCGTGAAATCTGATAAATGAAATCCTACTTCACAAAAATGAATGACTAAATCAAAGAGTCTATTGAGAGTAAACCTTTATCTTAAAAGACACTTTCACAGTTATTTTCATCTTACTTAGCATAAATAAGGATCATATCCCACTGGCAAATATGACTTTTGGTTGCTTCTAATACTGATGGTGTTGAAATGAATATTCTTGAAATTATCAAGGACTCCTAGTGTAGCCATTCTTTGTTCTATCAAAAAAAGCTACAAGCATGGAGGAATACATTAGAAACTAAGAGTGTGTTTCTTAAGCAACGACTATAGCCCTAGAAAACTGTAATTTGCCTGCTCTTCTAAAGAATGCAAGATCATTACAGAAAAGTATAGGGGGAAAAAAGCCCACTGCAAAACAACAGTCTTGCAATAGTATGCCTGGATGATTCCTTCCTGTTTCAGGATTACTGCTGGTATAAGTTTGCAGTGTTGGCTGGCTTGCAGATAATAGAAAAGGGAAGAAATAGGACTTTTACTCTGCTGCCCGCTCCAC
This sequence comes from Thripadectes ignobilis, assembly GCA_035584755.1. Classification (NCBI taxonomy): domain Eukaryota; kingdom Metazoa; phylum Chordata; class Aves; order Passeriformes; family Furnariidae; genus Thripadectes; species Thripadectes ignobilis. The sequence continues at coordinate 25,665,424 of JAWMRC010000089.1, read as the reverse complement.
CTTGCCTGTTGCTGGGATAAAGAGAAGAGATAAATCCTTCAACTGGTGCAGAACTTTTCTGCTATGCAGCACCCAGTAAGAGCTGAAAGCTCCAAGAGTTTAGAGCTTCAGGAGTAGTTTTAAGCCTTGGAAAAAATGAGAGCGAAAGAGAAGCCAGCAATGGTCAGGTAAGTCCTAGAGATGAGCTGTTACACATGAAAGCATCCGCTCCAGGCACTTTAGGGGCTTCACTTCTGGATCTGTATCTATCATTATTTGAACTGGAACGTAGCATTACTTTTGCTTAGCCTTGTCAGTGATCCCTACCTGAAATAGGAGTACAATTACATCCAATGTGTCCATGCTGCAACAGTTAAATGAAAGAGTAATTGTTTTCACCCTATAAAATCCTTTCACAGAAGAAAACACCAAAAGTCAGAAAAAATCACTTTCAAAAGGTTAATGAATGATCTTTTTATGGCTTGTTTAAAAAAATAGTAAAACATAGGACGCTAAACAAGAAAGCAGCTGTTGTTTGTTTTGTTTGTTTGGTTTGTGTGGTTTTTTTTCTTTTTTTCTTTTCCTATAAAAATTTATAATCTTTTCAAGATGTCATTTTATTGTACTAAAGAATTAAAGTTCAAAATCCTTGTAATTCACCATTTTTGCTGAAGTATTTTTGACTGATGTGAAACAGAGTTGACTTATGGTTAAAACCTCATTTTCAATTGCAATAATTTTTTTTATCCAATGTGCCTGAATTTGTCATAAATAATGAAAAATGTGTCCACTATTAAGCTTAACATGAATGTAAAAAAAATTAATAATACTTATTCTGTCACGATTTCAATTTGCCTACAAATATAAGATTTAGTTGTTTCTTCTCCCACTTTTTTCACAGCACAGACTCTTTGGGGTGGAAAAAGCAATAATGAAACCACACTCAAGTTGTTTCATGGATTAGCAAGTAAGTGCTGAGCATTTTTCAAAATGCTATATCAGGTGTTTGTGAATCTAGTTGATGGTAGATATATGTTTGTGAAGCTTTAGTGCTTTTCCTTTCCATTGATTTCCCTCATGACATTGAGCAGATATTCTTTGTTCTACTGGTACTTTTTTTTTGACACGAACACTGAGAATGATGCCTGTAATAATGTCACTGACCTGAAATGAAAATGCAAAACTGGGAAGAAAGTTTATGTAAAGGAAAAAAAATGCAAACTTGTTATATTTGTTCAAGTGCCCTTGATCTCAATGTAATTGCTGAGAACTAAAATTCAAATGCAATGAATTAAGTATGTGTCAAGTAAGTATTTGCACTGATCTTTCCAACCACTGAAACTTTGTCAAGCAGAGATGAAAAAAATCTTTTTAAGCTCATCTGTATCTCTTTCCAAAGAATTTGATATAGATAATGTTTTATCTTTCATAAGAATCTATTTATGGAAACCTTTAAAATTCCTCATCTTGACCAACTAATAGTATATTTTTTTGAGGCTTAACAGAAAAACTTTTCACATTTAACACATAGTATTTTTGTTGTTTTGGAGGCACTTGATTACTTTAAAGAACAACTTGTCATGCAAATATCTATTAAAATAACACTTTGGAGAACCTGTATTCAAAAACAAAGTACTGCTGAAATTTTCAAAATGAAGAAAGATATCTGACATTACTATTTTCATCCAGTTTCTAATCCCTGCCTTTTTTTTTTTTTCACTTTCCCCACCCCTCCTCCAAGTTACAGACATGGAACTAAACTGTTCAGTAACGTTCTTCTCATATTGCTGTTTCATGAAATCCAAGTAGCCCTTGGTGAACATTTTCTGTCTGTAATTTGTATGATAACATCAGATATTTTGGAGATCAATGCTCTATTGCCTGTAAACAGAAGAATTTTTTCTCTGTGTCACAGCCTATTTCCATGTTTCATTCTTCTTTCAAGACTTGACTTCTGTACCTCCTTTATATAAATAAAATTTTAATAATCTTTACATGCAGTTAGCATTTATCTTGTGGTATAACAAACAGACAAATCTAGAAAAATATGGAATCTATTCCTAGTTTAAAACCTGTCATCTACCTTCATCTTTTTGTTGTTTTCCAAATGTCCTCTTTCTGGTATTGCTCTAACATACTCTTCAAGTTATTAGCATTTGCAGTGTAAAATAATAGCTTTTTTTTAATAGTGTTTTTTACCAAAGGCATCATAGCACAACTGCTGTAACCATTTAGCTATTTATTTTGAGACTTAAGAAGTTGAATCCACTAAGCAGGTCACCTGGTCATAAAAGGAGATCCAGTCGTTCAGGAGGGACCTGTCATTCCTAAATGTTTGTTGTCTGGGCCTGATACCCTGGTTGTCCTGCATGTGGCATGTGATCACATTCAGCATGAGCTGCTGGGCACTGAGGCCAGGCTGACAGGCTTGTAGTTCCTCAGATCCTCCTTCCGTCCCCTCTAGTGGGTGAGTGTCACACTGATTGACCACCAGTCATCTGAGACCTCCCTGCTTATCCAAGACTGATGATAAATGAAGAGTGGCTTAACGAGCCCTTCCACCACCTCCCTCATCACCAGATGGTCCCACAGATTTGTGTAAATCTAAGTGTGAGAGCAGGTCACTAACTACCTCCCCCTGGATTGCAGAGGGTCTATTCTTCTCTCTTTCCCTGTTTATCAGCTGCTCTTCCTGCTCTATTCATTTATTACCAAAAAAAAAAAAAAAAAAAAAAAAGGTCTTAGTCACTTTAATCTGCTCTTGAATGGTATAGGACAGAAAATGTGAGGAATTAAAAATCAAACCTCTCCCATGAACAGTGAATGTAAATGCCTATGTATTTTCTAAGATGTGTTTAGATTTGTCATTCAGTTCAGCTTAACCTTTCCATTTTCATTATGAAATTATAAAAAACCACATATAAAAAACTGTGTGTTTTGCCTATGTTGTTATTGATCAGGTGCTGTGAGAGTAGCCAAGTGTCTGCTTTTGCTGTCCAGAGTAACAAGATTTTTATTTTAAAACATAGAGATAAAAACAAGAATTCTTTAATCTGACTGTTGTTTGAAACTGATTTCTTAATAGTAGCAGCATCAATTTCCTAAAGCAGATCACCTTTGCACTTCTCACTAGTAGGAAAAAAAAATTAAAAAAAATAGAGCAGAAAGGAAAACATCAGAAGAAGCAATACAGGATAGGAACTAAGAAGTGTAAGGAAACAGACTTCAGATGAATGTAGTGAAATTGCTGTAAATCAGAAGTATGTCACAGTACACTTGAGAAATATAAGGCAATGCCATCTATTTTAATTTGATTTAAATGCTAAGTAAAAGGGCTGCTCAAATGTGTTTTTTGTGAATTCTTTCTCAGGAAACCATTAGACTGGACTGAAGAAGACATGACCTGTGAGGATGGCAGGTTAGCACTTCTCATGTGGCTTGAAAGCAGGACAAGAACAGTGTTTGGTCAACAGTAACACTTGGAGATGAAGATATAATGGTCAGCGTATACCAGTTCTGGTTAAAGCTTGCAGATATGATTTCACTGGAATTCAGTCATGGCAAGGGGAGACACAACAAAAATGCTGAGATAAATTAATTTTTAGGTACAAAAGCATATTCAAATTTGTTTTGCTTTAAATCATGACAATTTTTGTCCAGCTTTTTGGTTAATTACCCATGGATACTGGTCTGGGAATTTAATATAAAAATGTAATTAAACACAATAAAAAGAATATGATTTGTGCATGTCTTACCACCGTCCATCACAGCTAAGGGATAAAATGTCTACTAGCAACTAGCTGTCTGTAAACAAAATCATAAAACTAACCCCTTACTGGAGTACCACTCTGCATTCACACTGCAAACAAAACAGCTTAGTATTGTGACATTTGTCATTTATATGCCATGGGCTTTGTTTACTCTGTATCTGCTAATAGCAAGATCAGAAAAGAGAGTAGATATCCCATGTTAAACCAAAAAAGTTACATTGCTAGTGCTGGAAATAGGTATGAGAATGACTTGAGACATATGCATAGAATCCATACTTTGTGCTTGATATCCTGGATCAGACATCACTTTTCCCCCCTCTTAACTTTGAATAATAAATTTTCCAAAAACTATATAAACAAATATGATCATTACCTAAGTATATAATACTGTGCTCTGTTGAGCCAGTAAGCTGCTGATATAAGGTTTTGAAGCTATGTCTTCTCCCTGTCATCTTTCCTTAGTCATTGTTTTTACTCTTAATATTAAATTTAGAAAAAAACTAAAAGAAAATTCTAAACATATGTATTAAGATTTCTGTATTTGTTGCACTTTACATTACAAATGAGTTGTAGATTCTAGCAAATTCTTTACATAACTCTGTGGAGTTATGTAAACAATGTACACTAGAAGTGCTTCACGAAAGCTAAGGAAACGTACCAAACCAAAACTGGATTTAGAATAGTTTAGAGGAGCTAGGGCCTTTTCTCTCCTTATTTATCTTATTGTTTAGTGCAATCAATATAAAATAACTATAAATATGTAAACTGCATTTCATATTCCTCTGTATTAAGAGGGTTTTTTATCTACTTTTATATGACCTGGAAAGACCTTTTTCATGGTCCTACAAGTTGCTGAAACAGAAGTGTAAAAGAAGATGAATATGGAGGTCCTACAGATATTGTCCCACTGTTAAAAAACACTTGGAGTCCATATGTTCAAAAGAAGTGCAATGTTACCCCTTAGAAAAGACTCTGTATTGTGTGTGCAGTTAAGTGTCTAAATAACAGTAGTGCATACCTGCTTCTAGATCAGTTGTAAGGAATACCTTTCAAATAACTTCCCTCTTTGTCTGAATTTCACCCATAATTGCAAACTGCCTATAGAAACATAAATGCAAGTGCAAATATAAATATATAAAGATGTAAATAAATGTTACGCATAGATGCACGAAATTTGCTTTATAGATGCTATACACTACTTAAAGACAAATACCTATGTAAATGTAATTTTTCATATTTGGTAGTATATAGTCTTTGACAAAGTGCAACAAAGAAGTCTAGGATCAGCAGCTTATTAGGCAAACCATGTGCAACATAATAGACTTAGTGAATATGTTGAAATAGGAAATGAAAGCTGAGCATAGGTGATTGTTTATAAAGTAGAGTAAAATAAACAGCATGGGAAGCAAGACCAGGGAAATAACTTGTATACAGCACTGGTGAGGCTGCACTTTGAATCTTGTGTTCAGTTTTGGATCCCTCACAATGAGAAAGACATTGAGGTACTGGAGCATGTCCAGAGTAGGGCAACAAAGCTGATGAGGGCTATATAGTGTAAATGTCCCTAGAAGTGGCTGAGAGAGCAGTTGTTGTTTAGCCTGTAGGAAAAGAACAACCTATACTACCTACAACTATCTACACTACTATCACTATCTACACCTACCTGAAAGCGGTTTGTATTGAGGTGGGGTCAGCCTCTTCTCTCGGGTAGCAAGTGATAAGATGAGCAGAAATGGCCTCAGGTTGCACTAGCGGGGTTTAGATTGGATATTAAAAATAAAAAAATCTTCATTGTAAGAGTTGCCAAGCATGGAAAGGGAATTCCCAGGGAACTGATCGAGTCACCCTCTCTGCGAGTATTTAAAAGACACATAAATGTGGTGCTTAAAGACATGGTTTAGTGACAGACTTGGTATTGTTAGGTTAATGGTTTTGCTTGATGATCTTAGAAGTCCTTTCCAACCTGAATAATTCCATTATTCTGAGTGATTGTATTTCAGTGATTTACCTCTGAGGAAGTTTGTGTTGAGGATCAAAAACCAAAAAGACCAAATCTTAAAATTTTCTGATCTGTGAAGTATGGGAGATACTGACCCCAAAACTCTTTTAATTATTTGGGAAGGAAATTAAGTTCTGGGGAAAAACCCCTCAAACCACAACCACTACAAAAACAAAAACAAAAAACCAACCAAACAAAAAAAAACCCCTTCCATAAATCCAAACAAACCACCAACCAGAACAAACAAGACCCCCAAACCTAAAAAACCCAAACTCCAAGAAAACTAGTCATTTGCAGTGCATATATGTTGTAGAAGTACCAGTGTAGTATAGAATAAAAAAGTCTTCACAATGCTCCATAACATGGGTCACTGCACCCACAAAACCAAAACTTTTGGTTGTAGCCCTGCTGGTACCATCTAAACCGTTCTTACTCAGACATCTATAACTTTCCTGTGACTTGTGTCATGCTTTAATGGACTTTAATTTCCCATTTATATGGAAAATGGTATTAGGGTGTTAGGCAAGCAGAATATCAGATTTGTTTCAGCTTTTACTCTATAAATATTAGCTGAATTAGAAGACAGATAAAGCTTGCTTAAGAAGTCCTGATGATTTTTTTTTTCTTTAGCCATGTGACAGAAATTCTTCATGGACTGTATTTACCTTTTAAATTAAATTAATTCATTTTAAAATCAAATATATTATTACCTAAATCTATTTTATTCTTTAAAAATAAAGTAATAATCAGTATGAATTTGGCTTCTTTTTCATGGGAAAATTACATGAGACTTAGAAAATTTGAAAATACCTTTCCTCCTTTTAGCAAGCTGTGTTCTGAAGTTTCTGTTTTACCTTCCTGGCACATATGTATTGTAAGATGTTATTGGCCAGTGTGTGTTTTAATTTATTGCTGCTGTTTGGGATCATAGAAAAACAATAAGTACTTAATTTTTCTAAATGCTTTACAAATGCATGGTAACAGCTACTGAAGCTCTGTAAAATTCTGATGTGAAAGTGCAGATGTATAGAACTAGTAAGTATCCTCATTATGGTGGCAACATCTACAGTGTTCAAAACACTGTGGGAGGAAGACTTAATTTTTGCAAAGCTGATACACATTTAGTATTAGATATGAATTTAAGCATCATTGTAGACTCTTTTATTGGTGTGCTGGTTTAGGCTGGGATAAAGTTATTTTTTTTTCACAGTATCTAATATGAGGCTGTGTTTTGAATTTGTGCTGAAAACAGTGTTGATAACGCAGAGATATTTTTGTTACTGCTGAACAGTATGAGTGAGTGGCTGTGGGTTCCTTAGTTGCTGGCTGGCATTAAACCGCGACAGTTGGTGAAGAGAGTAATTTTCTTTTCCATACCTCCTTCCTCAGGTACAAATAGAGAGTTTGACAAAACTAGAAATCTGGAACTTATGAATGCTGTGTCAGTTTATGTACTGTGTTGTCCTTGTGATATGCAGCCTAAACATAAGATGCACAAGAAAATGAAGCATTAAAGAGATAGAAAAAGAACAACCTCTCTTTCAAAATAGAGATGCTTCTGGAAGCAGAAATTAATCCCATCTATGGATTGTGGGTTTTGTTGTTGTTGTGGTGGTGGAGTGGTTGTGGTAGTTGTTTTCTTTTAGTGTTTTTTTTTTTCACTTGGAGAAATCAGTTACTTTTGGTCAAAGTATTGGTTCTGTTGCCAGGTGAATGTTCTCTCTCAGAGTACAGCTGTCTTGTCCACCCAATAATTTGAAGAATGAGGGTCAGAAAAGCTTCTTCTTCTTCAGTTATTTTCTCTCAGGTGACTGTATGTCCAGAAATATAGCAAGGTATATATGGTATTGCATTTTTCATGGTGATGATATATAGAGAAATGGACATCATAAAACATACTTAATACATTTTTAACTTCAATTCATGAGTAATTATTCATAAGATCAGAAAAATCATTCTTAAAAATTATCAGCACTCATAGATTCCTAAGTTCTCAAAGGCAGATTCTCAGTGTTCTCTGCTAAGTAGCTCCTTCAGCAGTTTAAAGTTTTGTGTCTTGAAATTCAAGGTAGCAAACTCTGCTGACCTTTTTACTGATTATACTGAAAATTTTGAATTCAACCATTTCATGACCACTGTGGCAAAGACAACCACCTACCATTTCATCTCCCACGAGTCCTTCTCTATTCACAAATAAGAAGTCCAGGAGAGCATCTTTCCTAGCTGACTCACTGAGTATTTCTGACACAAAATTCTCTCTTACAAACTTCACAAATATAGCAATATAGTATCATCCACATCATCACTCATGGTAAGGACTGTACAGTCAAACATCTCCTGTTCATACAGTGCAACTCCTCCGCATTGCCTATCCCTCCTGAACAGCCTGGACCCCTTCACCCCAGGTCTTTGTAATCAGAATCTCATGTTTTAAAGCATAATGTAAGATGGGGAAATAGTTAAAAAATTTCCTTAAAGTATTCCTCTGTAAAAACTTAGAAACTGTGGAAATTTGAAAGAAACGAAACAAATACAGTAAAAAATGTTCTTAGTTTCCCTCTTTTTTAAGGGATTATCTGTGGGGTTTGTAAACCTAAATTGTTACTAAACTATCAGCTGGTGTAAATGGCATTACTCATGTATGCACATTGAGTATATCTGAGTTATGGATGAGACCTGGCTTGATAAATTCAGTCTTGAATAGAGTGAATTGTTAGAAGTTGCATTGGAAAAATCAGGTGGCATAAATAATGAAGAGTATCCTTGTTGTCCAGGAACACATTACAGTGGCTGTGTGTAGCAGGCATATGAATATATTCCTACAGTGAGTAAGAATACTTCTCTCCATTTACTTCTAACCTGGAGAATGCAACAATATCTACAGCTTCTATATTTTGCAGTGAAAGTGAAAGGGAGTGATCTCATGCCTGGATTTTTTTGTACATTTTATGCTGACCCATCTCAAATGTTGTATATCTTATACCTCTTTAACCATAAACTTATGACGGTATTAAAAATGACCCTTCCATTATTGTACCTCATGACTAACTCCTGAACTATTATCTTTAACCTGTGTTGGTTTTAGAATGACAACTGTTTCCTATTTTAAACCTTGCCTGCTTCCATGGATATGTGTCAGAAGCATACAGATTGTTGATGTCTCCTCTTCATGTGAAGATTTTAAGAGCAACAACATCTGAATTAATTATTTTTTTTTACATACAACAAAAAAGTTGATAAAAATACTGGTAAACCTCTTATTTTTCTATATAATGTATAGGAATGTAAATATCTAAGCCTAGGAAAATTTGTCCATTGAATGGTCATTGAATGATCCTGATTCTTCACTAGTTTTCTTTCTCATTCCTCACATCACAGGGTAAAAGGTACATTGGAAAGGAAGGTACATTGCTCATTGTTTGTGCTACATCTGAACCTGATACGTAAAAGACTTCCAGTTCAGAGAGCTGAGGTTAACAGAGTTTATTTGATTGCATACTTCCAAATATCCCTAAAATAAAATTTGAGTCTATATGCTTGTTTCAAATAATGACTGAATAGTGAAAGCAAAGTTATTTCAAAAGTAATACTTTTAGGATTATTTTCAAGGTGTAATTCTTTAGATTTTTAGGACAGATTTTTTTTTTTTCCAAATATCTATGGAACTTTAATTTTACAGTATCAATTTGGATAACTATATCATTCAATCTCATAGGGAATTAAAACATTTTGTGTCATAAAAATAGACACATTTCTATATGATTTTCAAATAAACTGAAAGGGCAAAAAGAATAGGTTTTGTTACACAAGTGAGTAGTACATGTTTAAACAAAGTCAGTTGTTCCCAGGAGGAAATTACAGCAAATATTGTTAGCATGAGGTTGTTAATTTTGCTGCTTAGCTTACTCCTTTTTTATGTATTCACCTGGAGTTTGATTTTAACATCTTATTTTCAGCAGTGTAAGTTGATAAATCTGTTACTTTTTTTCAACCATTTGTAATGCAGAAGGAAGAAGTAGGTTGCCCTTCTGAAATATTCAGTGTGTAACAGAGGGGAATAAATGGCAAAAGAACAAGAAATTCTAACTGTCCTGTTTCCAGAGTCCAACTGCCTATTATATTTGCTAGGTATACATATATGAGCCAGTCAAACTTCAAATGGGAGAAAGAATTATTAAATAATAGTACTGTTTATATTATTTTTATTGATAACATTTTCAGTCTATAGTTATCCTTTTTCATTTCATGTTGGATAAACCAATATGCAACTATTTGTTGATTGGTCAATAATTTAGATGTTCCCAGTTTGGGGGTAGGAACTGAGATATTTATTGATCACTCATGTTACAATATATAGAACCGAGGAGTGGGATATGTTAATGAGAAGGTAGGACAAGTTAATGAGGGGAACAAACTATGTTAACTAGGACTTAGGAAATCCAGTCACTATATTTCATCATCTAGGAAGCATTTCTCCATACCAGAACCACGTGGGGGGAACAAAGGGTTTCTGCATGTCTTACAAAATCTCATAAAATGCTTCCATATCTTGCTAGGGAAGACAGGCTAATATACATAGATAGCTGGAAACAGTCCTGGTCTTCAAAGTAACCTCTCATGGCAGGCTCCTGTCTTATCGAAGGTAGGAAACCATTTTAGTATCTGCTGCCCAGGGCTTGCTGGACAATCCCTTCAGGTCTCCTTCTGTTAATAATTGGTTTTTCTTCCCCAACAACTGTTTTTGCAAATGCTCAGGAAAAGAGTGTACTGTCTGGAGACTCCCACCTGATGTGATGTACCGCAGCTCAGTACAAACCAGGCAACACTGTCTTCTGTTTTGCATTAGTAGGAACACTATCAGCAGGTCAAGGGAGGTGATTTTTCCTTCTTTCAGTACTCATAAGACACATCTAAGGTACTGTGTCTAGCTTTGGGCTGACAGTACAAACACATGGACTTGAAGGAACATCATGCAAGGACCAAAAATATGAGGAATGAATGCAGATTTCTTGAAGAGAAGTTGAGTGATTAGGGACTATTTGGCCCAGAGAAGAGAAAGATTAGATGGCATACTATCAATTTTGGCAGATAACTGAAGAAAGAGTGCAAAGAAAATAGAACCACACTTTTGTAGGAGTGCTTAGTGACAATGACCACAAAAAAAGAAGACTCTAAATTTCATCAGAATACAAGGAAAAGAAAACATTTTAGTAGAAAGTGATCAAACAGTGGGACAGTCTGGGTACAGAGATTTTGGAGTCTCCATCCTCACATCCTCAGAGAAGCCAAAGGCCCAGCTAGAAACAGACCTGGGCAATCTGTTTGTGATTAGGGAAAATGAGGGCCAGTTGGCATCACTCATATAAAAGGGAGAAGAGAGAGCAGAGATGTTGCAGTACATTATATGAGTGTGGTGTGCAGTCAAACTGCTTTTTGGTACTTAAAGTCAAAGAGTTATGCTGAAGTTTACCATATGGGGATGATAATAATAATAAATAATAATAATAATGATAACTTATAAAGAAGAAATAAAAACTTTGAGACATTCCTAGGGTAGGATATCCTTTGTAAAAATCTTTGCACTGAAGTGGCTGCATATCTGCAGGCTTTTTTTCCAGATGTCTTTTATTTATTTACAAGTTTTAATTATGGTATCAACATGAGGAACATTTTAAAGAGAAAATAAAACAAACCAAACAAAAAAATCAAGAAAGATAGTAATGAAAAATTTTGTTTGTTTGTTTGTTTTTTGGTTTTGTTTTATTTTTTCCTTATCCATGGTCTGTGATAGTTACATGGTCAAATAATGCATAACAAATATTCTAGGACAGTGAGTCTACGGATAACAGATTCCTCTTAGTTCTGATGTTTTCATTACGAAGTCATTGACAGTCAAGGGAAATAAATGTCTACTGTAAAAGTAACAGGTGTTATAATGTGTTGTAGAATTTTGAAAAGGTCCATGTTAGTGCCTGAATGATTGGAATTGAGATGTTTCTGAAAAATACAGTGAGATCAAATCTTTATAATAATCTCTCAACATCTTGATTTTTGTGAATTCCTTCAGCAAATAGAAGATCCATGGACTCAAGTGTTTGTTTCCCGAGTTTTGGGGAATGGAAATATTAGACATTTAAATAGATATTAAGATAATTTATTAATTAAATTACAAGACAGTTTCTTTCACATTTTTTCATGTTTAGCCTGAGTAAACTTGGTTGTTTTCTCAGTCAGTTAAAAAGCCTCTTGTGTGTGTTTTTATCTTCTCTCCCCATGAACAATACACTCATTGTTTCCAAAACCAGCTGTTTTCTTGCTTGCAGATCTTGGATCAATTTCATTCCTTTCAATTTCTGAGCACAGGCTCAGTACAACTGTCAGTATTGAAGCAGTGCGCCAGTTAAATCAGCAGAACGGGCATTGACAAGAAACCCAGGCCAAAATTTGTATTTGATCTGTACATGGCTTTCCTGTTGGGAAATACTTCTGTGACAGCACAGATGAAACGGAGACAGAGGACTTTCCAGAGTATACATCGTGGAAGAAGC
>JAWMRC010000089.1:25639050-25649585 GCA_035584755.1 Thripadectes ignobilis | reverse complement strand
GGATATTTCGCAACTCCCTCCAGACCCCGGGAGGTTGGAGGGGTAGAGGAGCCGGCACCCCCTACCACGGCTGTTACTTTCCCATATGTAAAATGAAAATGCTTCTCACTTTTCTCAACATATCTATGGCATTTTTAAATTACACATTCTAATGGGCAAGACTGTTTGTTCATGTGGTTTGGAATAATTCTCCACAAAATAAACCTCTGGTACATATTCCAAATTGCCTGTTGCTATATACTGTTTTTATTACGTTTACTCACCTTCTTTCTTTTCTTAGAGCTGCACTATGATAAGATCAGACTAAAAGGTCAAAAGCATATGATATTCTTATTAAAAATTTTAAAGGTATTCAGAGAACTGAAGATGTAGACTAGTACTTCTGTAGCCATTCATAGATGACCAAGTTATTACTTCACCCCTTTGTTATAAAGATAATTTAATTTTAAATCTGGACTGCTGCTCAGACCCCATTTTCATCAGTGACAGTGGGACATATGAAGTAACTGCTATATATTATTATATACCATGAAACAGTATCAATCTCTGAAGCTCTTGTTTTTGAAGTCTCTAAAAAGGGATCAATTATTCTGTCAGAAATAACAAGCGCTATTTGCATCAAGGTTGTTGTCAAGTGCTAAATCTGTTCCAATACTTTTTTGTAAATGTCAGATATCCACAAACTAAATATATCAACTTGCATTTACTTTGTTGTGTTTCACACCCTTTTGGTAGAGTTTTGGTGACCTGTCTAAGCTTGCTAACATCAGGCCTGATCCAGAAACAGCATGTGATTTGGTGGTCCTTTAATTATAGAAGGTAGAAATAAAATATTGATTCTATGGAAAGGTAGGAAGTATGAAGGGAAAATAAGGGCACAGAGTTGTCTGATCCCAAGGGTATGAAAAACCAGAATAAGCCAACTGGTTTTGAGTGACAATAACAAACTACTGCAGACAGGTGTGGTCCTGTAACACATCTCCATATGCCAGTTGTGTGCAGTCTTAGGCAAGAGTTGTTTGAAGAAGTAATTAATGTTAGCAACTGCAAGGGCAGAAAGACTAATAAAATTTATGAATTTGTCGTTTGTATTTCATTAGATGTGGCTGTTGTTCCCTCAAAACTGTGAAGTAAACATTTTTACAAACACATTGCTGCACTGCCATACCCTAGTACTCTCTATGAATGTAGAAGTTACTTGAGAAAATAAATAAACAATATTATTTTACTTAAGTCCAAATTTCTTGTGTTTTTTTTTTTGGTTTTTTTTTGTTTGTTTGTTTAGCTGTAGGGCTTTCAGTAGTTTATGTTGAAAATACAGGAACTAATTTTCACTTACATTTTATTTATTTAACTAGCATACATAGTCTAGTTTAAATTATTGTAATTATAGTGTTAAGTCTAGCACCTTTTTTAAGTGGTGTTAGGAGAGTGGTACCAGATACATTCAGTTGGTGAATAACTGTTGATGTATACAGTCTGTAAGTCACAGGTTATTATTCTGCAGTGAAGTCATTACCTTTTTTCAAGGTGAATATAAAATAATCTCAAGCAGGGAATTAGAATATCACATTTTGTGAAGGCCCAGTGCTGTGTCCTTTGCACATCCAGTTGGGAGTACATGAGATAATTTAACTACGTAGATTCACTGAAGCAAAAAAGGTTAACGTATCTAGTAGATTCAGTTTCAAAAAATACTAGCATCCAATTAGATGGATTAGGGTCTGGTGGTATTTCTACAGGGTGTGATTAATTCTACTGTATTTCTCCTAAGGAAGGATTATACTGTATCTTGTGGAATATTCTTTCTGCATGTCTACTGCAATGTATCCCAGTGACCCTTAGATTTCTGGAACACTTATTTCTCTCGCAACTAGGAAAGAAAAAAATTTAAGAACTCAGTAAATTTCTGTCTGTTGCAGAAATATATGTACGCTTGGCAGAAATAGAAAACAAAATCAGAACATGTTTTGGGGCCACTCCAAAGCCTTAGCTAAAAGTACAAAGGCATTGTACACTAAAGTTATCTCTATCTGTCAGTCATACTCCATACAGGTTATTTGAGTTTGACACAAGACTCTTAAAATGGCATGAAAATCAGTTTTGACCTTTAAACTTGCTGTACAGTGGGATACTTGCATCCTAAAGATTCCAAAGGAAAAACAGGAATGAGCAAACTTTGGCTTTGGTTCTTGAGTTCAAGAGTGCTTATTTTCTGAGTAGCTGAATAGCATTTTACAGTCCTTTTTTTTCATCCTCTGGAAAGTGTGTACCCACATCTGCCTAAGTGCAAAAAAACCAAAACAAACTAACCAGAAAAAACCCCAAACTAAACCAAAACAAACAAACAAACCAAACAAAACCAACCGACGAACAAAAAAAAAAAAAAAAACAAAAAAAAACTATGACCAAAATACCACACCAAAACCGAACAAGAAAAAAAAAAAACCACAACCCCCCAAAACAAAAACAAAACCACCCCACAAACTAACACACAACAAAACAAAAACCCAAACCCACCAACCAACCAACCAACCAACCAACCAAAAAGCAACAAAAAAACCCCTTCCAAACCCCAAACGGTCTTGAATTTGCTGGACACAAATCAACTCTTTTTAATCATTACTGGTTTTCATCTGTACAGAACACCTGAATCTTAAATGTTGACCCTCTTGAAGCCTATTGTTTCATTCAGTAAACAAATTAATTTCTATCCAGTGTAGCAATATTATTTTTAAACAACTACAATTACTTTTAATAGAAATGGGCTACTTCCTTCACTGGCACAGGTAACAGTAGTGCTGTCAGAAGCAGTGTAGTAGATTTGGTTAGCATATGATGAGAATCTTGCCCACTGCTTTTGTCCATGCCACAAAATCCCAGTCAAACGGAATCAGAGATCTGCCAGTTTTATCCTAGAAAACAGCAATACAAAAAAACTTCTTCAGCAATGCACATGTTATCCTTGTTGATTTCTCATTCATCTTTGGAATGCCTCTGTCAGAACTACAGCTGGCATTAATCAGCATAGCTGACTTAAAAATACAGTTCAGTTATGCCACTTAAAGGGATACACCTACTGATATCACTACTTGTGTAGGATTTGGCTTGGCACAAGCAATTCAATTTTTACTGTCAGGTGATAACAACTTCTAATGATGCCCCCTTAACCTTCAACTGAAGTTCAGAGGATTAACATATAAATAGCAAAACAGGTGACTCCACTATTTCCTGAATTTAAATATGCTTTCCCTTGATCAAGAATAACAAGTAAAAATGAATTGCACTTCATAAAGTTGTAGCTTAAAAACAAACAAACAAACAACCAAAACCCCCAAACAAACAAACAAAAAGTCGTACACTATATGAAAAAAACTGGGCTTACAATCTACCTAACCTCCAAAGTGACTTGCATGTCTCCTCTCTGTGTCTGTACTACCAAAATAATTTAATGTGCAGACAATATCTTCATGTCCAAAGGATGGGGTTTGGATGCTATTTTCCAGTGTTAATTTGGATAGATTTAAAGTTTCTGGAATACCATCTTGCTTCTTTAGAAATAATGAAATTTATTTGAGAATTTAGATACTTTTAACCATAAAATTAATAGAAATATAAATCAGTAGTAATAGTCTCTGGAATTCTCCTCTTTCAAGGATTGCTTGCACATACCAGTTTTACATGTGCTGTCACTTGTAAAATAGACTTCTTGCTTCATACAATGCTCAAAGACAACAGTGAGATCTTGTGATGACAGTACTGCAGTGCAATATCTTAAAAGGCTTAAAAGGTTATTTAGAAACTGTTTTGGGGAAAAGCCATGACTGGAAAAAGAGCAAAGGCAGGTAATAAGAAGTCAGATCCTATGTTTATGTATGAAGATGCATATTTTCAATAGCTGGGTGCTTGGAACAATGTGTTTAAGAGTTCAGATAACATTTTTGCATCCAGCTTTAATGAATTTTTTTTTTTTTTTTTTTAGCTTAGTGTAAGCTGTGAGCCATGCAAAAATGGAAGACAATGTATATAAATGGATTTGCACTATGTCTTTTTTTATCTCATCTTTCCTTCCCAAGTTTTCTTTTATATTTTCTTTCCTCTTACAAATATAATAATTAATCATATAAAGTTTTGCATTTGACAGTTTTGGCCTCTTGAATACACCTATATATCAACAAGAAATTCCTTATGCCACATCCTTTGGCTTGCTATATCTTGCCCAGTAATTTTTAATGTCATCTACTATTCACCTCAGACAGTATTATACAGCCACTCAGGAATGATTATCTATCTGGGAAATCAATGACCTGAAGGTCTATTAATAATACACACTGTAAGGGACATGCCACCATGACTGTCATATTCTCTTGTGTGAGAGTTGTCTCAACATAGAAGAAGCTGTCAGAAACCCATCAGAAATAAATCATTCTGACACCATTGTTCTGCTTTTTTAATAGCAGGGTGTCAGCACCTCAGTGTTTGCTTGTGCTGATAGATGAGTGGTGTGTAGAATAAAGTTGTCTGTCACCAGCAAAAGACTTTCAAAGCTTGAGTTTTGTTGTGACACATAATAAAAACAACATATTAACTTATTATTTCTTGCCCCAGGTTCACTGTTACAGACTACTAATGCAAACACACTGATTTGAGGAACATTTGGAAGCATGCTTGCTTAGTTACAGTCAGGGACTCTTGAAAAGATTCACATCAGAGACTTAAAATTACTGACAGAAATCACTTCAATTTAACTTCATCCCTTTTCCTGGTTGTCATATATTTACTCACAAAACATGATGGTACAGGAACCCCTTTCACCTGTTTGGACTGTATAAACCTAGTATAAAACCCCCTGAATTTACAAACTTGACACAAATATTGAGGACTACATTGATCTTTCCTCCCTCCCTCCCTCCCTCCCTTCCTTCCTTCCTTTTTTTAAACCCTGTTTTCAGGGAAAGAAAACAAAAGAACCAGTCTGTTAGTTTTCAGTACTCAGCCTGTGCAGTTTGTCATTGCATCTTCAATATGAAACTGATATTTTTGCAGTGTCTCACAGTAGGGGAATGTATATTCACAGATTCATAGAATGAATTGGATTGGAAGGGACCTTTAAAGGTCACCTAATCCAACCCCCCAGCAATGAACTGATAGTAAGTTTTGTTAGCCAAGCTGATGGAGCTGGAAAACAAGCAAGCTTTCAGGCACACTAGTGTATTAAGTCTTCCATCATCAGTATGAGTACAACACCCTATTTTGTTTAATTTTAGAAAACTTGAGAATGTGAGTCATCATCTCTAAGGGTAGAAGACCCTTTCAGAAGACTTATTATGTGAAGATCAGGGCTTATTTTGCTTAGGCAGACTTTTCTGCACTGAAGAGGTGTCTTTCTCAGGGCCAGTTTTAGATGCTTTCTTCTTCTACATTCCAGAGAAACTCTCTCTGGTATAAGAAAAGGGTAAGTCCTTGCAGACCTGTTTGAAGGCCCCTACAAAAGAGGGGGAGCAGAGATGATAAAAGACCTGAGAAGAACAGGGGGTGTGTCTTTCCCCAGGCCTGGCCTTTGAAATGGTGTTAAGGTTAATGTTCTTTAAGTCTAGTGCTCTTGACTTTGGAAATAAATTTTCCTACAGTCCTTTGACTTCCTGGGATTTTGGGGATACCTGCATGTTATTGTACTTCACATCATCTGTTATTTAAAACAAACTTCAATAATGTGCATTTGCATTTGAAACAAACATACTGAGTCAACATGCATTTTGTTGACTAGATTAAACAAATTTACTGAAAGAAAAGTATTTAAAAGTAATATTTCATATAAAACTGCTATACAAACTGTGGTAACTCTAGAAGGTGATTTTTCAAGTCTGTGGGAAATTAAGTCTATAATTTTTCTCCTGATGTCATTAAGATAAACATTATAAATTTTTTTGTTTTTTAAAAAAATTCATTGTTTTGACTAGGATCTGAAACAATCAAGATTGTTGTGGAAGAAAACTATGTTTCAAAGCTTGAAAAATTACAGAAAATAACCTTTAATATTAGTACACTTCAGAAAGCAATGAGGGCTTTCTGTATGTACATGCATTAAAATGGAATATATATTATATAATTTTATATGGAGCATAAGAACGAAGTTGTTTTGCTGATGATAGGCTTGATTGTATTGCAGCTTGTGTGCATGGGAGATTTCACCAAGGCTTTTCTCTTGCTGAGTCAAGCATCACAGAAGCAGAGAACTGAAACAGCCTTATTGTGTGATCTGGTCTGTACAAAAACTTTTGACATAAGCTCTTCAGAGAGCAGCATAAAACTGCTTTGTACCATTTAGTGTGAAGCAAAATAAACCTCCAAAACCTATGGAGATTCTGAATTAAGTCTGCCTGAAGAACTTCATTGTGGCTTCTTTCACACCTGTATGTAATGTAAACTGATGCGTTGTCTTATCCCCAGCCACATGTTCATTACTTCAGAACAAATGGTAGTAAAACCCATAGGTTGCTATGCTCAACTTTGTTCTTTACCCCATCAGTCAGTGTGGGGTCCAAGTCTTGTTTTCCACACATTGTTCAGATGCAGCCCCAAGAACAAATTTACTCATTTCCTCCTCACACTGGAAAGCCTCAGTGATACATGGTCCATTTATCTTCATAGTTCCCCTGGGAGGTTGTTGGGTCCCACTTCTATACAGAAGGAATCACCTAGGATTTGTGGCTGCTAGACATTGAAAATGAATGGGGAAAGGTCCAGAAAAACAAACATACAAAAAAAATAGTTCAAGAAGTTTTATTAGCAAACTAGACAATTGGCATGGAATTTGGTATATATTTTAACTCATGTATTAATATTAATAATTTTAGTAATATTAATAACATTGATAATATAAATAATATTAATATAAACCCAGCAATAATAATTATAATAATAGAATAAAAAGAAAGAGAGAAGAAAGAGGGGGAAAAAAAATAAGAAAAATGAAATAGAAGTGAGACAGAAGAGAAAAGGCACTTCATTGATCTGGGTCCAGTATGGATCCAGCCAACAGTGTGCTCAGAGTCCTGGGGGCATGCCACATGGGCTTTGTGAGGGTGCCTTCCCATAGATAAGTTTTCTCTACCCTGGGGTTAGGTTTCTTTTTCTTCATGTAATTCAGTCAGAATTCTCAGTCCAGTCTTTCTCTATCTATCTGAATATTTCTGCAATTGTTTTGGGTGGGTTTGATGGCCTTTGGTGGTCTCAATCCCCTTCGATAGTTCTTTCCTCCTTCTTGACCCCAACTCTGTGCTTGCACTGTATGTTATGCAGTCACCATGGACCTGAACAGGAAAACTGGCTCTGGAAGGGGCTGTCATACCTTCATATAGCCCCCTTTCTAGTTACCAACCATTCTAACTAGCCTGCTTGAAAGGAATTTTTTCAGGGAAAGACTTTCTAGGTTTGGAATGGACTGCCCAAGGAAGTGGTAGAGCCACCATCCCTGAAGGTGTTCAAGAAACAACTGCATATGGCACTCAGTGCCATGGTCTAGTTGAAAAGACAATGATCAATCAAACTTTGGACTCCAGGATCTCAGAGATTTTCTCAAACCTAAAAGATTCTGTATGATTGCATGATTCTGTCACTGGTGCTTGAAGAATAGCATGTGTTAACTCCTTACTCCTCAGGGTTCTTGAGGGGCAAGATGGTGTTACAATTATTTCAGGATCTCCATCTGAGATCACGGACATTTTTCTTTTTCTCTTTTCATCATGGATTTCTTGGTTTAGCAACTTTATTTAATTTCAGGTCAATGGTTAGGAATTGAGTCAGCCTCAAAATAGGACTTTGTTAATTTATACTGTGCATTAGAAAACTGGGAAAACAGTGTAACAGTTGCTGTGAACCATCAGTTGAAATAACTTTTTCAGTGTCCCTCAAGATATTTCATGAAGGACAGGGAAATCCGGTTGTGTGCAACAGCATCCTGTTGTCTTCACCATGAAAAAGATAACCATAGTGCCACTTTCCAAAAATAAATATACTCTGTAAAAGCTTAACTGTATCCAGAGGAGAGATTAATATTTTATACAAGAGAGTTCTAATGCCTATTGTGGGTGCCACTGATAGTTTTGTTACAGCAAGCATTTAAAATGGGTATTGGACAAAACCAAGACTTAGTCACACCCTAGGTTTGGTTTCAGCTACGTTTCTTACGAAAAATAGGTGTATTACATTCCTTTTGAAACAGCATGTGGAATGGTTTGGCCAAAAACACTCTGCCAGATTCCCAGAAATATGTGTGTGCTGTCACCTGTGACCTCACTTCCCTCTGAGACCCCTATAAATACCCATGACCCTGGGAATAAAACTGTCTTTGCTTCCTGCCTACCCAGTGTGTGGGTGGTCTTTCCTGCAACATCTCAGGGACCCCAGCAAGCCACGTGAAGGTGGCACAAGGGGCAGAGAGCACTCCAACCAGACTGCCAAAACTGTTACCCTGTGTGAGGAAGTTTTCTGACCTTTTCCATGAAAAGGAGGTGACTTCACTCAGCAGAGATTCAGGCGCAAGATACGTTTGGAGATTTTGTGTTCAACGGCAGTCCCAAAGGCTCAGCGGTTCCATGGATTTACAGCTCAGCATCAGTTTCATCCATTCGTGGAGCAGCTGTAGTTTCTATGTCAACCTTACCTCACAGGCAGTGGTAAGGTAGCAGCTTTTCGCTATATCCCTTAAAACCCCGTAAAAGATAACTTTAAAATGGGAACTTTCCTAGCTAGGGAGGAAAGAGCAAACTCCCAAGAACAGAAAGACAGTTTGGGAGTTTTCAATAACTCCACAGCAAAGTGGTGTGGTTTTTTGAGGGGTGCTGACGCACACCCAGAAGAGGCAGACCCCTTTTTCTACCCTGAGAGACCAGCTCCCTGTGTGCCCACAGCTACTCTGTGTCCCTACACACCAGAGCCAGCACAGCCGAGAACACCTCCAGCGGTTTCACAGACCCCATCCTGCGTCCCAGCAAAGCCTTCTCCCTCTCCCCGGCCACTGCAGCCGTGCCCACCACCATCACCGCAGATTGAAATTGCTGCGGCTGAGACCACGTGTCTGATGGTGGCGGCACACCACAGGACAGCAATGCTGCCGGCGCAGCCGGTCCTACCCCATGTCTGCGTCTGCGGGAGGGGGGAGGGGCTGACATCATCCGCCGGGGTCGGCACCACACCAAATACATCGTCGCACCAATGCGCCGACTTACAATACGGGGTGGGATACGGTGGGCTGGCTGCCGCAGAGGGAGGGCTTGTACCCTGGGGCGCCCCCCCTTCTCATCCCCCTGCACTGCCGGGTTGTGGGGGAGGGGGGATCCAAGCCTCCGTTCCATTCGGAGAAGCCGGAGCTCCAACGCGCATGCCAGGGGAGCTAGCAGCCCAGCGACTGTGCGGGGCGGGGACGCCCCTGATGACGCAGCCAGTGCTGCCCCCAGCAGCGTGGGTGGCCCCACCCCCCATGACAGGGCCGGCCCCGTCCCCACCGCGCGGCCCCGCCCCAGGCGGGAACAATGACTGGAACCTGACACCCTCTGGCTCGGGCAGAGCTGGGAACCCTGGCTACCTGCAAGGAGGGACAGCGGGGGAAGGGGGGTTCCCCTATGACTTCACCACCCCTGGGAGGGCAGGAGGTATTCCTCTTAGCCCTTCAGCCTCTGGAGGGTGGGGTCCCTTGGCCACGGATACTTGTAACCACCCAGCAGCGACACACTCTGCCCAGCACCACACCACACTGGCACCTGACAGCTCACAACCATCAGACCCGCAGCGAAAAGAAACGGAACATCAGATTAATAACCATTTTTCTCCAAAAGATCCATTCTCAAACTGATAAAATAATTCAAAAAATCACGTTTCTCTTTCTAACCCCTTTTTTCCCCGAGCAGGTGATTTGGATATCAACAGATGGGACAATATTAATAACACAGCAAAAGATTTCTCTGATTTCAATGTAGTAAAAGGTATCTTATTCGCATAATCAAGATCCTGTCTGGGAATGCACTATTACCTAGGGCTGCCCGCAAAATTCGGCAGTCAGGATATGGATATCAGGTGCCTAAAAAGCTTAGCAGAGAAACAAAAAATACCATAGAAATTGGATATAAAACCCCTCAATAATTCAAAAAAGACACCCTAAGTCTAGCAAACTCAAAACCACACCAAATTGTAAAAGTAAATGTGTCATTACAAAAACAGATTTTTCAACTGCTTTCATAACATGGACAAATCAGAAAAGCTCATTGTCATGAGTCTTAGCCACATCTCCTCCTACAATTTTGTTTGTGTCTTTCCCTATCTATTCCACTGTGCCCAGAGTTTCAAAACAATAAAAGCCTATCCGGCTTTAGAGAATAAAAAAGGAGGAAATGTTGCTATAGATGTACATTATTTGAAGTGAAATAAAGCTTGTAAGAAATAAGCCTCAGAAGATAAAGAAAAGTTCACCATAATGTTTTAAAGTCATGATTTTTATTCCTTGTAAAATACAGTTTGCCTGTTTGTCCCTGTCTTTG
>JAWMRC010000089.1:25600997-25638950 GCA_035584755.1 Thripadectes ignobilis | reverse complement strand
AATAGATGGGGGTAGAATACACAGCTTTAATCACTCCCACACAGTGATAACTGGTCCCACCTACTGAACTAGGACAAGCAGTTATTTTTAAACAGAGCAATATGACCTTGCTAGTTGAGAAGAATAGTGTTGAGCTTAGAATCTTTTAGAGCTTGTTGGCTCTGAAATTAAATAACATATTTCACATAAGAGTGTTGTTCTCACATACATTAGAGAGAAAATTTGAGAACATCAGAGATGCTTTTTATTTAAACATAGAACTTGCAAATGCATTTCTATCATTATTATGGTGATCAGCAAACTTCCACATGGAGCTTTGCTTCAAGTCTTATTTCCCTTTTTTTTTTTTTTTTATATACAACCAGAGCTAAAGTTATGTGAAGGAATTAGAGTTATAGACAAAAAAAAAGAAAAAATAGCACTCATAGGTTGTTAATAGGGAAAGAAAATACTGGGAAGCATTAACTGGAGTGTTCAAGTGAGAAGGCACATTTAAAAGATTGAAAAAGCAATATAGATCTTTAATATCCTGATAAATTTTGTGATATATGGTACAGGGTCATTTGATTGTAATTTTTGTGTTCTTGAAACTGACAATACTGATTAATTTTTTAAGAAAAATGTTTTAGAAACTTTATTTCTATTGTGCCATTCTTTCACTGACCAAGCTGCATGCTTGTTCAGGTTAAGGACAAAGGAGGAGCGTCAGCTTACATACCTATGTCTTTAGGTCTGGTGAAAGGGTTTGAAATAACTTTCTGGAGAAAGGTCCAGATTTATTGGATTTCTTTCATGTTAAAACTAGATTATATGGAAATATTTTTCAAAAAGTTCTATAATAAAGCAGTATAGCAAATATCTTTTATTCGACATTTTTGTCAATATCAACAAGTATGAGAAATTCCAAAAATTTATCTCTATGAAACTGAATGGAAATTATTTTATGTTGTAAGTTTGATTTGTCAGTTTTCCTGGACATATTCAAAATTGTATGGCAAAAGTTAGGTTCTTTGTTTTATACCATATTTTGAAAATGTCAGTTTTCTGTCTGGCTCTGACAGCTTTAAATCTGGATGGTAGAGCGATAGGAAGCCATTTCCAAAACACATCCTAAAATAAAAGAAAGTTTCTTCCCTTTTTTTTTTTCTTTTTTCCTAAAATCTTGACCCTCAGTACTTTTAAGGATGTTGCCTAGCACTTCAGGAAATAGATGAAAAGATTTTTCATTGCCATGGATATTGGATCAACGATTAGTTTGAAAGGCAGCAAATATCCAGGGATCTCTGGAATCATGATACTCTGGAATAGATATATATCAGTTGCTTGTTTTGTTGCAGAAATGAATCGATGCTTGTTTAGTGCTTGCTCCAGCTTCTTCCAAAGTTAATATAACATTGAAATTGTCTTCATTATTGTTTGATTGAAAGCCTGGAGCACCAAATTAATCACAGAACCACACACTATGACTATGAATTTATCTTAGATTGGAGACTCTTCTTAGAGGCTAAAATCATCAGACCAATGTTTGGAGTGAAGCAGTAATTTCAGGCTTTAAGTGGCCAAGCATGAAGAGCAGCTAAGTAATTGCTAATAATTCTTTTGAAGTCACTTGTTAAAATGAATATTTTACCTTTCCAAAGACAGGGCCTTCAGTTCCAAGAGACAATTCTCTTAAGTGACAATTACTCCATTTACAGAGCTCCTTTATATTTTCTAGAAGATTTTGTGTAATTTTGTGAGGCTGAAACAAAGTCTATTGGATCAATAATTGTCTTCTACAGGAGGAGTCAGTCTCATTTTCAGAGCAATTAGTGAATGACACCAAGGGTGCATGTAGTTTCCTCTTAAAGCAGGAGAGATCAGGCCACATATTTGAGCAGTTTTAGCCTTGCTCTGCCTCTGGCTTGATGGAACTGAAAGGAGAAATGGACCATGAAAAGAAGAATGTGACACAGTAAAAAATTATGAGATTTACACTATTTCCTGTGTCCTGCCTACTAGCAAAGGTCTATAAGGATAAGTAACTATGTGCAGCTCCTGCTAGCCTGTAAAATATTCAGTTGCTAGGGTTTAAAATATCTAAATCATCATAGCATGCCTTAACTACCTTGAAGGTAAGAAAAAGCCCCCATTTAAACAAGATCAGCAGCCAAAAGTGAGGGCTGTGGTGACCATGCTGTTCCAAGATTTCAAATTTTAGCCAGAAGTTCACTATCATCTGCCCGCCTGACTCAAGATGATATATGAGCATTTACCAGATGAACACATTCACAAATAAAAAAAGTATCTCTAAAATGCCAAAAAAATGAGTTAGTGGATGACTAGAACTACAATTCTCTCTTTATCCTGAATTCAAGTAGATTGATAGTAGTGTGAAATGAAATCCTCTCTTTGTCAGTTGAAGCATAGAAGGTGAATAGACAGGATTTTGTTATGTTGTTTTGTCATAGCACTTCAAATAAACTCGTGGAAGCTTGCTGGGAAGGAAATGTTCATTAGTATGGTATAGATTTGCACTGAATCTGTGTGATTAAAAGGGTTAATCTAGCTGTTATTAAACATGAAAAACTAAAACTGCTTTTGCTATGGAAGTTTTAGTTCTGCAAATGTCTCTCTAAAATCAGTTCCCTATTCTGGAAGCATCTATAATATACAGAATTATTTTCCTGAGAAAGTCCTTTTATAGTTTCCTCTAAACTCATATTCTACGTGCACATTTTATACATGTTTGAGTATTTAAATTTTCACATTTATTCTGTCTTTTTCACTCTGCAAATTATAAGCATGCACTTCAAAGCATATTTTTCTTTATCTTATGATATTGTGCTCATTCATCTCTGAAACATCAATGTATCTTGAGAAAAATCTTAATAAGGGGAAAATCAAGAAAGTCTAAGAAATTTCGGTGCCAATGCAGTAAGCTTTAATATGTACTATCTTTGTAGAAGTTCTTCTTTTACTGTTCTTAGTGTATCTCCAATCTTGACAGCTGGAGATATGATTTCATTGCAAGGTATGTGGTAAAACTCAAAGTAAAAAAATGGGCTAGAGAGGCTTGTTCTATGTCTGCTTGATTCAACTAAGGAAATAACTTCCATGACTAAGTCCATATTTTATGGCAGGGATACCATGGGTGACAGGGAAAGCAAAGTATGAAGATTTCTCTTTACCGTAATTCAAATATTGATTTAATTTCAAATTTAATAAAATTTATTTTTGACTGTGTGAGGGGATATGCTGTTATTCTTTGGGGATTTTGCTGTACAGAGAAGGTGTACCAGAGCCTGCGTGAGTCTCTGACCAGCTCCTTATCCTATCACACAACAATCGATCTTAGTGGTACAGGATAAGTTCTGAAACAGGGATGATGACACAAATCGTCATATTTGAAGGAGCAGGATGAAGCATGGAAAAAGTAAGGAAAGGCAAAACTTACCACACAGTGCTTCTAAAAACTCTAACAAATGTTCATTATCAATGTCTCTTTCCTTGATTCTTTAGAGGGGAAGTCCTGTAGAGAGATGTTCAGTCCCAAGACTATGAATTTTTAATATCAAAGATGGAAGGGTTTTCCTTTTTAGCAGATAGTGTAACAAAAGGAAAGTGAAAGATTATTTGATCTCAAAGAAATCATGCCAAGTTAAAAAAGTTATTTTGGTACTTTCCTTAAGGGTCTTTTGACTATATTTACTCAACTGTATCAGTCAACATCAAATCAAAACCAGAAGGCAAATGGAGTGGCCATGTTAAGATCAAATTTAAAGATTCCACCTGTTGCATTTAGAGGTGGGAGACTCAGGTTATATCGCTGTCTCCTTATGGCTCATTTTACAGTGGCACCCCTGGGAAAGAGAGGCAGGAGAAATTTGTGCAAGGGCACTTTACAATTCACAGGTCAAAGATGTCTCCATTAACACAGTGAAAGGATACAACAGATGGATTCACAAATCTGTATCTCCCATGCTTAGTTCCTGAGATCCACACTGGTCTTCACATGTACATATTTACACTACGCCTTCCCCCATCAGGTGTTTCTGAAGTATTTCCTTTATGATCAGAGGAAAGAACTTAAGAATTTTCCTGAGACCAATAATTAGTGTTATTACATGGTAAAAATAGGTGAGTCTGGAGTGATGGAGACTTTCATCCTATGAAACTGACCCCGAATTCTAATATGTTCCTCAAGGTAGTGCTCTGTTCTTGCCACATGCAGGAAAAAATTTTTGTGTGAAGATATTAGATTTTCTTAGAGTAATAGATTTCAATGTTTGAAATGTAACATCTTCCTCAAACATGAAGTGTGTTGCTATAGGTTAAAAATTTCTTGCCTCTTGTTGTTGTTATATATGTGTGACAAATCCAAAGGTGTGTGAATGTAATGATCCTGTTATTTGTTTTAGTTGGAATCAAAGTGTTCTCTAAACTCTGTTGATTCTTAAACTTGTCCTGGAAAAAATTGAAGTATGATAAATAGGGATGGGAAAACCATATGGCCATACCAATTTTGTCCTTAGAAGTCTAAAAATTGCAAACAAAATGATGCAAAATATTGTTCAAAACAGATCATTCTTCAAAGCACTAAGGATGTTAGATGTGATGCTTATTTATGCTAATCATAGTGGGAGAAATAAACAGTAAGACAATGGTAATACAGTGGAAATATATATGAAATGTCCAAAAGTCTTGCTTAAGGCAGACAACATGCAGTGGATATATGAAATTGTTTCTTTATAAACACTTAATGTTTTTTAATGTATTAAAATTCTGTGATAGAAATGTTAAGATTGCTGAGAATGCCAGATACTCTGGTGACGAGTGCAAGCAAAATAGGTGAAATATTTGGGTTACAATTAAAAAAAAATAAAATAAGTTTATATGACAATAATGCCTTCCCCATACCTCAGCTGATGATGTCAGTAGTTATTAAGAACATTCTATTTGTTCTCCAAATATTTTTTTCTCAACCAAAACTTGTTTCTATGCTGAAGGAGTCAGTCTTTTAAGAGCACAAATATTAAGATAGTTCTCTAATTCTATTTTGAGATATAAGCATTGAAATGGGGCACCTGGTGCCAACAATAAGTTGATGGTGATGTGCAACTGAAATTGTTTAGTGTTTTCCTTCAATATTATGTCTTTCCAGGGGGACTTCCACATTGACCAGCAGGACCAGTTTTAGTGGGACTTTTTTTCTGACAAGGAGAGTAGCTGCTATCTGCTCAACAAAACATGCTTCTATTGCTGTTTGCAAATCTGCCAGTGCCAGTAATATGTTTCTCTTCTAGTTTCTTAGAAAAAGCAATAAATGTACTCATCTGAATACAGCAGATATGCACTTCACCACAGGTTAGGATTTAATTTTCAGCAGGGAATAACTAACATACTGTTTTTCTTATGATATTAAAGAAACAATCCCTGTCTCTCATGGTAGTCACAGTGTATTCTAGCATATTATTGGCAGGAGAGTACCTCTGAGGCTCAAAACTGGTGAGTCTATTGGAAAATTAAAATCAGCCTTGTTGTATTGCAAATTGTCAAATTGAGGGTGAGGTTATGTGGTTTTTGGCAGTTATTTTGGATTGTTTTGTCATTCTGATTTTGTTTGTTTGTGTGGTTGGTTGTTTTTTTGCTTTGTTTTGTTGTAGTTTTTTTTTTTTTTTTTTGTGAATGAATCTGTTTTTCTAGACAATACTCAATATAGAGTTTTTAAGACGGTAACTTTCCTAGCTTTCACCATTTGTTTGGTAACTCTCTGGATTTGATATATACAAAGAGAGGTGCTATATGGAATTCATCTAGAAAGATACATAAATAATTTTTAACCAGTACAGGTCCATACAGAGTGCACTGGACCTGCTTAATTTTGAAGTGGAAAAGATATGAGTAAATACTCTAAGATCCTAGATAGAAAAGGGGTAGTCTGTAGGAAAAGTGCAAATGAAGCTACTGACATGTTCTACACAGTCATCTTCAACCATCAACCTGAAAGAACTTTAAAAACTGCAAGTTTTAAAAGAAATATTAGATACCCTATAAAACTTTTGGACAATTCTTGTTTCTTTTCTAGTGCCAAAGTCCCAGTACTCATACTTTTTCCCTGAATGCCACTACACAAAAAAGGCAAACATTCATACCCACCTGTCTGATTGAGAGAAGTATTGATTGAGATTAGCTAACTAAACTATCTTGGTCTAAATAATATTAAAGAAACCTGGGGGGTAATGCAAAGTACCAGAACTATTATAATAAGCCTGATAGTAGTTCATGTGATGCAGAGTCCAGCTGATATCCTACCAAAGTAAGGCATAAAACTATGAGACCTAAGACACTTAAGTTTGTTCAGCCAGGAAAAGAGAAGGCTTCAGGGTGACCTAATGGGCTGAAAGGAGCCTGCAAGAAAGATGGAGTGAGTATTTACAAGGGCATGCAGTGACGGACAGGGGGGAATGGCTTCAAACTGAAAGAGAGTAGGTTTAGATTAGGTATTAGAATATTAGGATATTAGATATTGCTTTTAAGGTTGTGAGGCATTTTAACAGCTTGCCCAGGGAAGTTGTAAAAGCCCCATGCCTAGAAGTGTCAAGGCCAGGTTGAATGGGACTCTGAGA
This sequence comes from Thripadectes ignobilis, assembly GCA_035584755.1. NCBI lineage: Eukaryota > Metazoa > Chordata > Aves > Passeriformes > Furnariidae > Thripadectes > Thripadectes ignobilis. Next base: position 25,632,342 of record JAWMRC010000089.1, on the reverse strand, counting down.
AACCCGCTCTAGCTCAAGGTGTCCCTGCCCATGTTAGGGGTGTTGGAACTAGATGACCTTTAAGGTCCCTTCCAACCCAGACCATTCTATGATTCTATGATATTAATATAATGACCTACTGTCAGGATTGTCACCTTCATTTGCTGTTCAAATATATATATACATATATATAATAGAAATAGGAATTTTCATATAATTTTGGAAAATGGAGCTTGAAAATAGTTGTCATGAACTTGAAGTGCACATTGTTGTAAAAATATACAAATATCACATAATTAAAAATGAACATTTAATTTGTAAATGACATTGAGAGTCACTGCAATCAACAAAACTCACAGGATATATGTTTTGACATCACTGATTCTCCAAGAACCTCTTCTGATTCATTTGCATGATAGCAATCTTGTCAGCAGGTTTCTGCTTTATAGGTCTATATTGAAATACAAGTAGTTAGTTTTCAGTATTTGAATCTATTTAAAGAGTTTAAGGTACCTATAATATATTAATTAATTTTTATTAACTGAATGGATTTATTTTTGTTCACATTCTTTCACTTTTCCTTTCTAATTTTGATATCAGACTGTTAATGAAGTTAACAGAATCGTGTTCAGTAGCTTGGTGGGGTTTTTTTGTTTGTTGTTTTGTTTTGTTTTTAAATGGTTTGTATCTTTTTTATGGTTCAGTATAATATAATATAATATAATATAATATAATATAGATATATCTCTTAGATACATTTGAATCAAGTACAGTTTCCATTCCTAGAAACACTGACTTTGAGATAAGGTTACTTTACTCACTACAGCTGCAGGAGTACAAGAAATATTCTGGAAGGGAAATAACATGCTGTGTGTAAGTCATTAGGCTGACAATGCTATCTGAGTAAAGAAAGAATCTATTAAAGAGAAAATTTTACACTGAGAAAAAAATCACTTTTCTGTGAGTTTAACCAAGACCAGATATTATGATAGCAGAGCTTCACAAGAAAAAGGGTCAAAAAACAGAGAAGAAATTGAATTGTAAGTGCTGTGACAAGAAAGTAAATGAGGCACTGGAGTCAAATTATTAGGTTTCTGCCTGTGAATTTTTGACATCTAGCTGATTTTCCAAATTTCTGTGAACCCATTCTTCCAGTTGTGTAAATTATGGTGGTGTATCTGCCACATTTATCCTCCATTTTCTCAAGCTGGTTACTGCCAAAAATGACAATACACATGTGAAATACTTCAGATCTGTGATCTCAGCAGGTTTCCTCTGTGCTACATCTGGCATAAGCTACTGTTTCTGTGTAGCATGTACCTTAAAGGACACTTATTAATAAGAGCATAGGCAGCACCTTCCCTGCAGTGTTCTAAACAGAACTGAACAATTTTGGTTTTCTTTATATGTGTGGTGGTTATTATTCCTCATGTGTGTGATGTCATGTAACTTTGAATTGTCAAAATTTTTGAAAGCAATCAAATGAGTTTCAGTTATCTGCCTGAGAGATTTACTAATTAAAGAAAAAAAATTAAAAGCTTTTTCTATTTCTTCATCTCCTTGTGGTAGTCTGATAAATGGCATTTCCAGCAGTGCTCTTTTCGTTCCCATAAAAGCCTTGTTTGATTTATGATAAATGTTAATTGCCTTCATATAGCTTCCAGCCTGTCCAAATAAGTGTTTTAGGACAATAAAAGCCATGATTATTGAAGCACACTGTGTTCAGAATATTATCTGTTAAAGCCACTGTGGATGAAATGAGGCAGATAATACGTGATGAAATATTTATTTTCTTCTGTTGGCTCAAAAGACAAGTATGCATTGCTATATCCCTAGATACCTTGCCTGAAGGAAGAGAGTTCCTTCACAATTGTGTAGCTCTAAAGCACCGCTTTGTTTCTTTACTCTGCATTTATGTTACTTTTCTGCTGGTGGAGCAGGAAACCCCACATTTAGCTGGAGTAGAAATAAATTTTCTTGGGGCAAAATATTATTACAACCTGAGGTGAAGCAAACTGAGAAAACGATAAATTCAAATGAAGAATGCCCTTTTAAAATCAACAACAGTGCTCCTAAAACAGAGATCTGATATTATCAGTGTATTTTCTCACCCAGAAGAGAGGAATGAGAAACTTTACTGTATTTGACTAAGTACACCTCATATCCTCTTAGAATTGTGGAAGCTCATGTTATGTTCCTTTCATGACTACTTTTTTAACTTTTTTTTTTTTTTTTTTAAGACATTTTGCCTTAAGGGACTTGGCTTCAAGTTTATCCATCACAGGAAAGTATCATCAGTGACACCTCTGTGGCTGCATTACATCATGAAAGATTACAGGCTGAGGCCATTGCAGCTTCCTCCCTAATCCTCAGGCAAACTCTGAGACAAAATTTAACCTCACAATTCTCTGCAAGATTTATTTAGATTATTTTAATTTTATTTTTTTTCCTAAGGAAGGCAGAGGAATTCTGTATCTGCATCTGTTGCTATGTCCTTTTGTCTATTTCTCTATCTCTCCCTCCATCTGTCATGTCATGTCATGTCATGTCATGTCATGTCATGTCATGTCATGTCATGTCATGTCATCTCATGTCATCTCATCTCATCTCATCTCATCTCATCCCCATTTATATCTCTGTCTAAAGCTATCTACTCTACATAACTTCCCTCTCATCTATATATAGTAGTAGAATCATTAAATTTGGGAAAGGTTCTAAGATCGCTTAGTCCAACCATTAACCTACCATTGCCACATTTATGACAAAACAATTTCCCTAACTGCCACATCTACATGTTTTTTGAACACTTCCAGGGCTGTTGTTTCCCCCACTTCCCTGGGCAGGTTGTTACAGTGATCAGGATCCTGATGTATTTTGAATATTTCCAGTGAAGGAGAATCCACACTCTCTAGGCAATGTGTTCCAGTGCTCAGTCACCCTTACAGTAAAGTACTTCCTTATGTTTAGTTGGAACATCCTGTGTTCCAGCTTCTGCCCATTTCCCATTGTTTTATTGCTTGGCACCACCAAGAAAAATCTGAATCTATCCTCTTGACACCCTCCCTTCAGATTCTTGTATACATGGACGAAGTGCCCTTTCAGTCATATCTTCTCAAGTCTGAATAGGCCCAAGTCCCTCTGGCTTTTCTCATAAGAGAGATGCTCCAGCCCCCTAATCATCTTTGGAACCCTTCACTGGACCCTCTTCAGTTTGTCTATTCCAGAATTGCACACAGTGTTCCAGATGTGACATCACCAGGGCAGGATAACTTCCCTGCACCTCCTGGCCCTACTCCTCCTAATGCAGCCCGGGATCCCTCATGTGCTTCACAAAAGACTTTTGCTGCAGACCCCTTTCCAATGTTGTTTCCCTCCTCTGGACACACTCCAGGAACTCAAAGTTAAAAAGCAAAGAGGGAATCAAAGGAAACATAGGATTACTGTGAAACACCAGTGCTGAGCATGGGGGGATGGTTGCTGTCCTGGTCCCGCTGGCCACACCATTTCCGATAGAGGCCAGGATGCCATTTGCCTTCCTGGCCACATGGATATACTCCTGTCCCCATTTAGATGTATGTCAAGCAGAACTTCCAGGTTCTTTTCTACCATACAGCTTTCCAATCACTCTGCCTCACACCTGTAGTGGTGTATGGGGTTATTTTGAACCAAACGCAGAACCCCACACTTGGCCTTTTAGAACATCATACTGTTGGCATTGGCCCATTGTTCCAACCTGTCTGGATCCCTCCACAGAGCCTTTGTGACATCCAGCAGATCAACATTTCCATCTAACTGTGTTATCTGTAAACATACTGTGAGTGCACTTGCTCTCCTCATCCAGATCATCATTAATGATATTCAATAGGACCAGCCCCAATACTGAGCTTTGGGGAATCCTGCTGGTGACTGGCCACCAAGTGGAGGAGGTACCACTCACCTTCACTCTCTGGGCTCAGCCATCCAGCCAGTTTTTAATTCAGTAAAGAGTGCATCTGCCCAAGTCATGAGCTGCCAGATTGTCCAGGAGAATCTGTGGAAGACAGTGTCAAAGTCTTTACTAAATTCTAGGTTCACAGGTACATATATACATGTCCCAATTATGGTATTCCTGTGTTTGTTTATATATAACCATACCAACTCTATTTCAACCTCTAACTATATCTCTATCTCTGTCTCTAGCTGTATCTTTGTCTTTATCACCTATATCTAATCTATGTCATCTTTGTCTCTATTTTTATCTCCATCTTCCCTATCATCTCTATATCTACTCCTATCTCATCTATATATGCACTCATATATATTTGTATATATACTCACACTTATATCTATAACATCTATATTTATATCTATACAACTCTGTATATAGTATTTTCTTTTTCATTCTCAAAATGTGTTCATACATTAAGTAAGTTGGCATTAGTGAAATACAGAGAGATTGGCAATCAGGGCAAGAACAGACAAGCCAGTTTTGCAAGCACCTGTATGAGAGATTATAGCTCAAAAACTGTTATTTTGGGGGGGGCAAGAGATCAAGATAGTCCTTTTTTAAAATGTCTTTGTTATTTCCTCACAGCAGGCATGCAAAATGGAAATAATGGGATTCCTAATGATGACTGTCATGCAGTTTGTGATTCAACATTACTGGTACCAGATAAGGAATGCTTAAAACTAAGAAATACTGCAACATGAGGTCTGTATTCAAAAAATTATTTAAAATAAACAGAAGCAACAAAATGAACATAGAGAGTAAATGTAAATAAACTGGATTGTTATACATGGGTGTACAGGTGTCCTGGCATTAGTGGGAGCAACTTAATTGAAAGGCATCTTGGTTTTTCCTGGCATAATAAATTCATCTTACTTTTTTTGTTCATTTTTATGTTTAAGTCTATTTCCCTTTATCCTTTTCTGCATGATTATAACTTCCTGAAAAAAAACCAAAACCAACCCCAAAAGACCCTGGTATGTTTCATAATCTATTGTCATGAAAGAATTAGTTAGAAGGTTATTTTTCTAGCTAATTAAAATGCTTGTTGACATTATAAATGATCTGGTTTATTTTTGTTTTAATTTAGATTGAATTAACTGCCACATTGAAGCATTTGTGGTTTGAAATTTTTCTTATGCACGTTTATGTCTGTGTTCACATTTTTTAAAACATAGTTGTGATACCTTTGGTCACTCTATCATGCTTTTCTCCATGTTCCTTTCACTTTCATGGATTGATGTGTTTGTACTTAGTTCCTACTCGATGTCAGGGTTGAGAGCGAAAACGTTTATTAAGGAGAACATGAGACATTTATAGGTTCGCTTATGGAAGCTGCTAACAGGGGGCATGACCGTGTCAAAAAGGAATAATTAGGGGTGGAACAAACCTAAAACAGGGTGTTACAATATTATGCAGGAATTTAGGGAGTCTGGGAAACTTTGGGGGGAAAATAACCACTAAATACAATGTAGCCAGGGGAAGGCAAAGGGAGCATTCAATAAAACAATTGCAAAAAGGTCTATTGTCTGTCTAATACAATAAGCTTCTGACTATTAAAACATGGGAACTGATTTCTAATCTTTTCCCAACAATGTCATGCTGACAACTCTATCCATTCTTGAAAGATTTCTTCTCCGTTGTCCAGGCGTTCTCCTACAGTTCCTGTATTAAAATAATTAATGATACAAACTTGTCCATGATATTTGGTGAGGGTTTTTCTTCCCCTATGAAAATGTGTTCAAAAATATTGACTAAAAAAAAAAGTTTGGATTGATTTGTTTTATTTTTTTTTCAGAAGGTGTTTTGCCTTAAGCAAACTTTCCTCCCATGAGAAATTAATGTTGCAGTCTGTGCTCAGAGATTCAAAATATGACGGAAGAAGTTATAATGGTAGATCTCAGTCTATGCTATAGTCATTGCAGAACATGCTTGAGCACCTTGTCTACATATGTAGCAGCTTTTACCTCAGAAGCAAAATTTACCACATACTTTATTTTCCAAAGATCAGACAAAATGTCATTTGAATCAATCTTTCATAGGAAACTCACGTTTTAGTTTTTTTTAAAACAGAGGCATAGCAGCTTTTGTCTTCTACTTTACCAGTGTGACTAGTAACACCATAGTTTTTGCCTTGTCTTTAAAAACGTGCTTTTTACTATGAGGTTTAGGAGTTTGTCAGGTTTGTTTGTTTGTTTGTTTGTTTGGGGGTTTTTTGTTTTTTTTTTTCTTTCTCTTTTTGTTTTTTATTCTTCCCCCAGTGAAAATTTAGTTTGTAAAAGTTATCATTTTCAGATAAAGAAGATATATCTTACAGTTTTTTGTGGTTCACTAACCTTACAATAGATGTTCATGACAGAGAAGAACCCCTGGAAGGCTTTGACTGATGGGTTTTGCCAATTTTCCCGTAAGATTTGCAGTGGAAGATTTTCCAGTGTTGACATCCTGGTGTTCAAGGTTTGATGAATTGAAATTTCTTTATGAAGTCAATTCAATTCTCAGGTGTAGTCAATAGATTTAGAGAGCATATTGTTTATTGGTTTTGATCATTGTGTTCTATTCCTCCCATGCCTTATGATACAAAAATGTATTTCCCTATGAATCAAGATTTCTCTTTATGTCTCTGAAAACCACACAGTGTTATTGCTAAAGCATGCTAGTTATTTTGTGTGACAAAAAGTCTATTCACAGAATTTTTTTATGCATTTTTGCATGTCCATGATAAGATATAATTGATTCTTGGGTTTGGAATTCTGTCTTTTAATCAGATTATATAAAAAACTCATTTATCTATGCTCAGCTTTAATCATACTGTGGCATATGTGTTTGAAAACAATCACACATTTAGTGTTTGAATTCATCCTGACAGGTAGATGAAATGAAAAAACATAAATTCTTCCATTTTTAATATTATCTCAAAAGCGAATGCATTAAATGAATGCACAAAGTCTGTTTTAATGAATTTGTTCTTTACATTTTTAATTAGCTTTATTGGGTTATCTTCCTAGTAATAGGAGAAACTTGGGGTATAATATGCTTTATAATACTTCTTTTTAAGGTTTTTAAGACCTTCATAATCTGTTTTCAGTTGGGTTTTTTTTTTGTTGGTGGTTTTTTTGTTGTTTTTGTGGGGTTTTTTGGTGTCACATGATAATAGGACCAAGGTATGTTTTTAATTTCTAAAGGAAAAATAAGAGAGAAACGTGCTTTGCCCCCACTAGCAGCTTCAGCATTACTGAATAGATGTGAATTTGAGGTTTTAGCTCAACCCAGGCAGTAAAAACATTCCCTTGTCCAGACACTGGAACACAGGGTCTTCCAGTTTTCTTAACAGCCAAAAAAACTTTGGAACTGATGTGAAATCTTGGCAGAAAAGACCTAACATGATGTGGGGAAAAAATAGTTCTTGTGAAAAGTTCCCAGTAAGTGTAACAGTACTGCTTCTTAGACCAAATTATTTTGATCATTTTATGCACTTGGGTTTAAGAGACTGATTGTAAGGCTTTTAAGTGTTAATGGCTAAAAAAAATAATCTAGAATTTAGGAAACTCTTGAAAGGATTTATAGATGTGGATGGAATGCATATTGGAACCAATGTTTGTTATATATTTAGTACTGAATTTTAGACACCATACAAATAAAGTAGTCTTTCCCTGGGTCTTAATTCAGCATCTCTAATATTTGTCATATTATCTTTCTCTTAATTTATAAACCATATGATTAAATTTACATATGCTTGTGAATTTCTTCAGCATGATGTGATATGAAAAACTTGTAGTGCAAAGTGTTACTAAGCAGAACAAAGAGAGGGGAAACTTCTCTTCCATGAGCTCTGATATATATAGTCTCTTTGCAAAAGAATATCTCTGTTAATCTTCAAAAAGACAAATTTGCCTACACTAATTTATTTTCCTTCATGTGTTTATATGTAATTCCTAGACTGCTGTGACCAGAAAACAGAAAAAGGAGACTCTCATGAAGGCATGCATTGAAACAAGACACCCTTTCTTTTCTAAAGATCTGTAAATTCATTTCCAATGAAAGGTGACTGGTACTGAGCATATGGACTGAGCTAATTCAGTAATCTCTGTTCATTAGTAAGTAGTTGAAAAGCATGGCTTTAAGAAGTGAAGTAGCTATGCTTGGCCATGCATAAGCAATACTCAATGAAATCGAGTGATCTCAGGAACTGAACAATTTTAGAGAACCAAGATTTTTGGGAATTGACTTTTCAAAATAGCACTGTAAATATAATACTTTATACTATGAAACTCTTGGGAATTAGTGTTTTTTAATTCCATTACTCAAAAATTTTCTCATTCCCAATTGATTTGTACAAACGACATTTCTCAACATAACCATGAAGGGTTTGTGTATGTGTTAAATAGGTAAATCCATTTATGCTCACAGTTACTCCTCTTGAAATGTCCTTAATTTCCTATATGCACATATCTACATCTTATTTGCATGTGGTTGGAGGTCTTGGCATATGCATTGGGGACCTCAGGTGAGATGATCCTGCCCCTCTACTCTGCCCTAGTGAGGCTACCTCTGGTGTGCTGTGGCCAGTTCTGGGCTCAGTACAAGAAAGACATGGAGCTTCTGGAGCAAGTCTAGTAGAGGGATATGAAGATGATTAAGGGACTCAAACATCTCTTAAGAGGAAAGGCTGAGGGAGTTGACCTGTTGCCTTGGAGAAGAGGCAACTGAGAAGGGAACTTAGCAATGTATATAAGAAGGGAGAGTGTCAAGAGAATGGAGCTAGGATCCTCTTGGTGGTGCCAAGCAATAGGATGCAAGGCAATGAGCAGATGTACAGGAATTTCTATCTAGACATGGGGAAGAAATATTTTACTGTAAGGATAATAGAAGACTGGAACAGACTTCCCGGGGAGAAAGTCTGTTCCAGTATATTCTTCCCTGGACATGCTCAAACCCCATCTGGAGGTGATCCTATGCAACCTGTTCTGGGTTGAATCTGCTTTAGAAGGAGTTTGAGATACATGATCTCCAAAGGCCCCTTCTAACCACAGCCATTCTGTGATCAGATATGACATGAAAAGCCTTTTCAGCTATTCATATTTGTTAAACTCAGCTTTTGTTATAGTAAGTTTCCTCACAAATCCCTGTTCTGTATTTTGTATAAAATATTTAATTCTGTCTTATTCTCAGGTCAGTCCTTAAGGCAAACTCAGTCCTATCTTCAAGCAATTCAATTAGTTTTGTGTCTGTATTTCAGTATCACCAATCCTTTTCTGTTTTGAGGATACTTTCTGTCATCAGAAAATTTGATTGGCATATGTCTTTTACCAAAAGGTTATTACTGAAGTTAGACCCTGAGGAGTTCTGCTAGTGACTCTGCTTCATTCTTCTCACTCCATTTTTCAGTAATAATTTTATTCTTTGCCCTTTTATACAGACCCCTAACCATTCTGTAGTTTTTTAACAAATATCTTCTAATGTTTTCTTCATATATTTCAGTGGAGATATTGAAAATTCATCTTTGGCTGGACTTAGGCATATGTAGATGCTGAATATCTAAGAAAAAAATTAATGTATCTGAGCTTGTGACAACACTAAGTAGACAGGATAATAGGTATATTTCAACCACTTGTTGAAATCAAGAAGTACTTAGTTACTCAAATAACCATTCAAATCCCACCCGCAAAGTTATTAGTTTAAGAATTCCTTTCTCAGTAAGATAGTGCTCTATCATACAGCGACCCAGTAGAAATATAAAAGATGACAAACTTAGCCCTGAGTAAGAGCTGAGTAAGAGACAATTTTCAGTTTTACAAGCAGAACAATTGGAAATGTAAATGGTGATAACTTGGAGATAATTATTCCCAGTAGCACTTTATGTATAATAGAAAGAGATTGAAAAGATGCATGCTTGGAAAGAGACTGGAAAAAAAAAAGAGATTTGCTTACTTTGTTTTGACCCTTAGGTAAATATGTAGGTAAAATAATCCCAAATAGAATGTAAATCACAAGGTTCTGTTCCTAAAGGATATAGTTCAGCCTTGGAGTATAAGATTGATTTTTGTGGTTTTGTGTATCAGTTGCATTTTACCTTTTTTTTTTTTTTTTCCCCCTCCCTTTACCTCTGTGTCAGGAAATAGTTCATTAATCAATTTATGACATGTAAATAATCCTGGATATGACAGAGGGACTCAGTGTTGATCTGGTTGACCTGCAAGCACGTTATTAAGTGAAGACCTGCCAAAAGCAGGTTTTTTCTAAATAATTTATTTGCTAATCTGTGCAATATCACCTACAGTTGACTGATGTTTTGATTTTTCACTGTGTGCTTGTTTTGGCTGGGTATAGTAGCTGGTATGGGGCTGTGTTTTGGATTTGTGCTGAACACAGAGTTGATACTACAGAATTTTGTTATTGCTGAGCAGTGTTTGCACAGAGCCAAGGACTTTTCTGCTTTTTGTAGTGCAACACTCGCATGGAAGTTTGGTATGCTATATGTGTCAGTAGTTACTGCCACATGCCATGGACTTCCTTTTTAATATTTCAAAGCAAGAAATCCTGAAAAACTGATAAATGCACTCCTAAATTCTCTGATCTGATCACAGCTTGGAGGACTTGAATGTGTGTGGTATCATTTAATGTGTGTTATGGAAAGTTATGCATGTAAAATAGGTAAAGGAAGCTGTATGGTGTCTAAGGTTATATAACATGTTCATGTTGTGCAGTGCTCCCCCAAGATCTTTTTTTTTTTTCTATTCTCTTAATATTTTCACTGACCCTGTTCTCTAAATGAATTCAGATATTTTTTTCCCTTCTCTGCTGAAGTAAATATTTTTTCATTGTGTTGCTTTCAGATGCAAAATTCTTTATTATAGCAAAATGTGTTCTAAACCCCAAAATTGTTTGAACCACTTTATCTTGCTGATATAACAAATCTGTGCAGATATTCTGCACTTTGTTTAAAGGTAAACCTTAACATAGAAATTGAATAATTACTTGCTTTTTCTTACTGGAGTATTGAAGGTAGGAATGAAAAATGTAAAAAGAAAAAGAACAATGCAGTAGCAGAAATTAATGGGAAAAATCGTTCAGATAGTTTGCATGTTTAGCTAAATGCCAATTCACTGAATATTTACCTCAATAATTTTAGTCTATCACCAGAATGTGGAATGCACATTTAATACAAAACACCTCCAAACCTCTGGATAATATCACATTTTCTGTGACCATATATAACCTTAAAAAGAAAAAAGTCATCTTCAAGTTCTATGTTTTATAGTAAGGCATGAGAGTTTTAGTATTTTATATAACCATATGGCTGTGATAACCTGTGCATCTGTATTCTCAAAAAAGTTAATACTGGGGGGTTTTGAGGTAGTTTCTTTTCTGTTATGTTTGGTTGGGTCTCTTTGGTGTGTTTTTGGTTTTGGTGTTTTGTCTGTTTGGTTTTTAAATGTCTCCCTTAAATTTGGGAAATTAATCAAACCCAAAAGAACTCTACTCTCAGAACTGAGGAACACAATTTTGGCTGATTTTAACTGGCTGGCATAATATTTTCTCTAGGTATTTTGACTAGAGTGAACTTACTTAAGTTAGAAAAGTATAATTTTTAGCTGTAGAAGAGACTGGACAAAACCAAACAAACTAAATTTGCCATATAAATAGAGACAGTATTAAATGCAAAAAACTAAATTTATCTGAGGTCATAGCAAAAAGCTTCACAAGTATTTGTTTGCAAGAGGAAACTATCTGCTATAGCCCCGACTAGAATGCAAGAGTTCAGTCTAGTATATTTCTAGCGGTTCTCAGTGATCTCATGTAGTTCACTACTGTTCAGAATAAGTTTCTGGATTGTCATGGATGTGAATGCAAAAGCTACTTAATATAGGCAAGTAGCCCAATCCTGCTTTTTGTCTAATTTGTTGTCCTAAAAACTGTTGAATTGTTCAAAGGCTGAGACATTTTGGTAGTGCATCTCCCTTCCCCATAGACACTATTATCACCTCTGCATTATGATCAGAGAAATGAGCCCTTAAAACACTCATTTAATGACAAACATCCTGCATCTATATATGTAAGATCCTAAATATGTGGTTGGATTTTTATGGATGTCCTCTGTAGGGAAAACTAACTTCTAGTACAGAAGTGATTCTGTTTCCTTTATTTTTTTTCTTCCAAAACTGGACATATAGAGAAAAATCATATTTCATCAAACAAAAGGTTTGGTTACCTTTTCAATTGAAGAAAGCAATATGATTTTTCCAAGACAATGATTATCTATCTGTATATTCTACTTAATTCATACAGTGCAGTAACTGCCTTCACTTATGAGAAACTGATTAGGTTTGCACCCTAGCTCTTAGGTGAAATGTGTTTGGAATGGGAATGTCAGAAAAGAAAAAAAGAAAAAAATGTCAGGCTTGGAATAAGGTTCCACTTTTCCAAATTTTAAAGACATTTTTGAAATACAAAGTTACACAATGCCTTTCAGGAATCCTCACGCAGATCAACCTTTCATTCTAGTATCAGGCCATCAGTTTAAACCATGTTAGCATTTTTCATAGGCTTTACTTATAGATATTTAAAATACTTTTTTTTAAGTCCTTGTATGGTAGTATCCTCCAAGTGAAAACAACAGCAATTTTTGATGCTTAGGAAATGAAGACCTCGGGGTTCTATATGTCCTGGGTCCTGTCCAATTTGATGTTCTTATCAGTGACCTGGGAAGGTGACCAAATGTATTCCATCAGTTTGTCAGTTGACACCAATTTGTTGGGGCTGGTCCTTTTGGGAGAAGTGGTAATTTTGGGACACTAATACCACACAGGCGTCTGCAGGGAGGGAATCGAAGGTCACGGGTAGACAGGAGGATGAGACTGCTCCTGGGCCAGGCAAGGTTCAGAATACAATATTGCAATCAACATGTTGTCCTGAGGTTAACTAAGTGGTGAAACTGGTTGCCTAGAGTGGTTTCAGATTCCCCATCTTTGAAGGCATTCCTACATTCTTGGGACAAAGCCCTGTGTCTCTCTATCTGCTTTTGGTGTTGACTCCTCTTGAAGCAAAGGTTCACATTTGAGACATCCCAGTGTGCCCTCAAACCTGCATGATTCAGTGGTTCTGTGTACAAAACAGAGATTATGAGAAATGTGTGTGCCTTCAAACAACAGTTTTAAGATGGCATTTATAGGCTGGATAATAAGTAAGAATTACTCTGACAGTGAAGCAGAAGTGAGCGCACCACTTCTGTTTTGAAGCTTTGCTGTTTTTTGTATTCTTGTAGGCATCTGTGCTGAACAGAGGGGCTTCCTTATACGTGATTTGTGAGTGACCTTTCAGTTCTATCAGCTTTCCCATTTATTTTCTATTATATTTATTTATTTTTCAGGAGTTGGTTCTTCTCCCAGCTGCATAGGTTTCAGTTGCAAAGGAAAGTCATTAATAGACAAAGAGAGATGTGTTTTATCTTCCTAGTCCTAGTACATAGCATTCTGTGGAACATACATTTTCAGTAAGCATCCTTGTTTTCTCTGCCTTGTAACTATCACAAAAGATTGGAATTTTACTGTATTTAGGTTGATTTTTGTCCTTTAAAAAAAAAATCAAACAACAAAATCAAGGCTTTTGTTGGATTTTAGTTCTTTATTGAAAAAAAAAATGTTCTGAAAAGGCTTTTCTTTCCCCCCACCCCCACCCATAATATATGAACAATCATATAAAGCAAGACAGAATTTTCCTTACTTCATCATTATGTTTCTGGCAGCACACAAGGCCAAGTTCTGGGTCCTGCCCTTGGGTCAAAATGACTCAATGCAGCACTGCAGGCTGGGGGAAAAGTGGCTGGAAAGTGGCTGCAAATGGCTGAAAAAGACCTGGAGGTGCTCATTGGCAGGTGGCTGAACACGAGCCAGTTGCGTGCCAATGGCATCCTGGCTTCTATCAAGAATAGTATGGATGAGGGGATCTAGTGCATGCCCTGTCAGGAATTTAGCAAACACTAATTTGGGTCAGAGTTTTGATCTGCTGGAGGGTAGAGAGCCATTTCAAAGGGATTGGGACAGGCTCTATCAGTGGGCCAAGACCAATTTTATGAGGTTCAATACACCCAAGTGCCAGGTTCTGCACTTGGGTCAGAAGCCTGTGCAGCACTACATTTTGGGGTAAGTGTGTCTGCAAAGTGGCTCAGCAGAAAAGGACATGGGGATGCTGCTCATTAGCCAGCTGAAACTGAAGTAGAAGTGTGTTCAGGTGGCCAAGGACAATGGCATCCTGGGTTGTATCAACAATAGTGTGGCCAGCAGGACCAGGGCAGTGATTGTCCCCCTGTACTCAGCACTGGTGAGGTCAAACCTGAAAATGTCGGGTTCTGGGCCCCTCATGACGAGAAAGACATTGAAGTGCTGGAGTCCAGAGAAGAGCAAAAGAGATAATGAAGGGTCTAGAAATCATGTCTCGAGAGGCTGGGGGACCTGAGATTGTTTAGCCTGAAGAAGAGGAAACTGAGGTGGGGCCTTACTATTCTCTACAACTACCTTAAAGGAGGTTGTAGCAAGGTGGGTCATTGGCCTTTTCTTCCAAGCAACAGGTTGAGAGGACATAGCCTCAAGCTGCATCAGGGAGGTTTCAGGCTGGACATCCAGAGGAAATTCTTCATAAAAGGGTTGTTAAGCATTGGAATAGGTTGCCCAGGAAAGTGGTGGATTAATAATCCCTGGGGTTGTTCAAGAAATGACTGGATATGGCACTTAGTGCCAGGGTCTAGTTGACAAGGTGGTGTCAGTCAAAGGTCAGACTTGATCTCAGAGGTCTTTTCTGTCCCAAAGGATTTTATGATACTGACAAATAATTCAGTGCTACTCAGAATATCCTGATTTGGATGGGACCCACGAAAATCAATGAAGTCCAACACCTGGCCCCATACAGGACAGACCAAGGTATCACACCATGTACTTGAGAGCACTGTCCATACACTTGGACTCTGTCAAGCTTGGTGCTGTGACCATTTCCCTGTGGAAACTGTTCCACTGCCCAATCACTCACTGAGTAAGAACCATTTCCTAATATTCAGCCTAAGCCTCCCTTGATGCAACTTCAGGCCATTCCCTCAGGTCCTGTCACTGATCTCCACAGAGAAAAAAATCAGTGCGTCCCCCTTAACTTTCCCTCATGAGGAAGTTGTAGACTGCTCTGAGGTCTCCTCTGGGTCTCCTCCAGGCTGAACAAAGCTATTGACCAGAGCTGTTCCACATATGGCATGACCTCTAGACTCTTCACCAGCTTTGTATCTCTCCTCTGGACGCTTTCTAATACCCTTGTACCTTCGCCATCTTTGGATCTCCCCTTTGGACGCTTTCTAATACCTTTGTATCTTCTTTATATTTTGACGCCCAAAACTGCGCTCAGGTGAGGTCACACCACACATGCACATTGAAGTTATTTGAAGAATTTAGTCCTGGTTCATATTCTTATTTGGCTAACCGGGTTTGGAACAGGTAGTCCATGTCTATAGTATTTTATAATGCAGTTTCCTATGACAGAAGTCATACAAAACCCAATCCATTAAATTGAACCATGTGAGAATGTTGACTGAGTACAGCTGGTAAATCCACTCCAGAATCACATCCCTACTCTGAACAAACAGTTTTGTGTTCATTATCTGTGCTATCATCCACCTCATCATTAGTGGCTGAATTATTCATCTTCCTTAATGGAAGCCATTTTAGGCTTCCCACCCCACACACTATACTTTATAGTCTCTGTATCTAATCTTGTTCTTCCATGTCATATTTTCAAAGAAAAAGCAAGTTGGAAAAGGGTGTGAGAACAATAGATTCTCTTCTAATTTACAGTGCCACATGACTTCAAATAGAGCCATAACCAAGTTTTCTTTTTTTTCCCCTTTCTAATAATTCCTGACATTAGATTTTTTTTTCTGCTGCTGCTGTGTATTTCCCATGAACTATACAGAAGCGTACCAGCTTGTTTTTTTCTCTCATTTTTTATTTACTTTACATATAAGGACACTAAATTCTGTGTATAATTTTCTGATTAGACCCTCATCACAGTGCAAATCTTCAGCAATGTTTTCACATCCATTTTTGTTTTGCCTGTCTTGAATATGTTATTTTATTTAAAAACTTTGTCATGATAAACTTTTTCTCTTTCTCAGGACTTTTAGCACAAGCAACCCCACCACCTGGTTAGGATAAATGGCCATGTGTTACTACAGAGTAGTACTAATAATAGTCATAATAATAACCTACATTTCTGTGATTAAGCTATGTGAGATTGATCCTATACTGAATTTTTCTTAGTGTTTTTAAGGTCTACTGTTAAGAAAGCTTTCTAAAAATCCAGGTGTATTCTGTCAGACTGATACCTGTGATCTCTGACCTTTCTAAGTACTGCAAAGTACACAAACACGGTTATGAGATATGACTTCCTTCTGTAAAAATCATGTTAGCCTTTTTCCAATACATCATATTTATGCATACCTATTATTTACCGGTGTTCTGCAATGACTTAAAAGTGTCAAGGAAAGTTTTCACCCAGGAGTTTCCTTGTTTCCCCTCTGTCTGTCACAATTGCACCATCTGAGGTCCCACTGCAGTGGGCAGCTCCAGTGAAACAACAGGTGTTCCACTTTCCTCCCTACACACACTACTCTCTCACAGTCAGACAAGTTTTCCTTACTGAATTGATCCCAGGTTTCCCAGAGCAGTCTCATCTCTCTGAATCCTTAAAATAATTTAATCACAGTGCAACAATAGAATACCAGCCCAAGATGGTGCCTCTGAGGAGGGGCTTCGAACAAAGGAAACCCTGGTCTTTTATATCCTCAGTGCAAGTCATAGTCTGAGATCTTCCAGCTGAGCCATGGGGTCCTGCTGTGTCTCAGTGTCCAGTGCATCCTTTTGTTGTGCAATGGTACAACACCAGTTCCTGGCCTCTTCCATCTGGTTCCCTTCATCCAGAACTCAACCTGCAGCTTGTAGTGTAGCTGCACACCAAGATTCCTGTACTAAAGGTGTCCTCAACAAAAAGCTGGGATAACTTTTCAGCTTTAATAAACATTGGGATAACCTTTTAACTTCAATAAAGCACTGTGTTTTCCCCACTTAAATGTTTCATTTTCAGTAATGTCTGTAACTTTTCTTGAATCAAAATTTCCAACCATCACAAAGTAGAAAGATAAATTTCTGCTCAGAATGTTTCATTTTAGGAAGTTTAAAAGGAGGATCCAAGAATAAATATTATACTGTCAATATTAATGGAGTATGTTAACACTTCCTAATGTGTATACCTTCTACTTTGTCTCATTTAAAGTGAACAAAGAGGAAATATTTTAGATTACAATACTCCTTCAGTATGTAAGAAAAATATTGTCAGCCTTTTTAGACAGATTTAATATACTAAACCAATAGAAATATTCATCTGTTTTCTACTGGTTTTAAAGATGCCTCTTCAGTTAAGAAGGTAAAAGTTAATTTTCTTTGCATATATTCCATGAATAAGAAAGTTATAACCACTAAACTAATTTTGCTGCTGAAGTTGATGCCCAGATGACCAAAACTGCCTTGTACCTAAGAGACAAAAATCTGCCACAAATGGAAATTCGGAAAGTACTCATGACCTGGTTTTAACCCAAGAGAAAATGTGCTTTGCATTTGTCTGTTCCTGTGAATGATAAATATTCATGACCAGATTTACTCATTATAGAAATGCTCACTCATATCATTGTCATATAATGAATTGCTACCCCTGTTGAAAGTAGTCATTATGACTTGTATCTCGTCTAATCTCATATTAAGTTTTCCCCCTTTTTCACTTCTATGTCTCCTTTATTCTTGCTGAGGCATTGTTGTTTGTTTGTTTGTTTGTGTTTGTGTTTGTTTTTTTTTTTTTTAATACCTGCATATATGTGCCTTATATTATACTTGTTAGGCCTTCTGAGACAAAACACCTGTGTAGAAGATCACAGACTAGCATTAACTAACTTGTAGACTGTCATAATTTATGCCTAAATTTAGACCTTTCTTGGGCTTTCTTGGGCTTTCTTCCGGAGAGGCACTTTTTGTGTCCACACAGTTCACTGATTTATTTCCATTCAGAGAAAAGGAAAAACACAGTTTCTGTCTTTTAGTTCAGTGACATTCCAGCAAGAAACAGAGGAGAAAAGAGGATGAAGAGAATTCCAGACTGAGGTGGATTTTCCTCTTCTTGAAAGCAAGGCTCCATGTCACTATGCAGTGGATATTGCTGGCCGCCCTCTCAGTGGTACAGAAGGAACAGAAAACCATTAAGAAGCCTCACTTGAAGAGGAAGAGATCTCTTTCTGCAAGTTTCTGTTATCGTAAAGAGTTTGAGAGTTGAAGTTATGGGGAACTAAGATTCGAGTTTTAACCTGCTTTTTGAATAGTAACCATTTGCACAGGACACAAATTAGGGCTCAAGCAAGCACAAAGTCCTGAATTAACCTAAAGTTTGTGCACTCCAAAAAACCATGAATCACTTCTACCAGTAGCTCAGTTTTGCCTGTCCTTACCTTCTAATTACCCTAGAGCACTTAATTTGCTTGTAAAAGATTTGAGAGAGTAATGTAATTTTGAAAAGAAGGTACAAATCTTCGTCACTTAATTTTTTTCAGAGTGACCATGCCAACATTTCCTTATGGAAATGGAAAGAGATAATTGAATGCGATATGTACAGTGGGTTATTTCTTCTTTTTTTGTTTCTTTGTGGTTTTGTTTTTGTTTTGTTTTGTTTTTCTTTTTTTCGTTTGGTTTGGGGTTTTTTGGTTTTGTTTAGCATACCAAATAGAAAAAAACCTAGTCAAATAACAGCTTTGGTTTGTGTTGTTTTCTGTTTTCTATCTGTGGCAGTAATTTTTTTAAGATGGAAAATGCATTTTATTTATTCTGTTTATGGGTAACGATACCTTGAATCATACCTTGAATTATATTTTGATAGATATACATAAGAATCATGAACTCCCATGTGCTTGATTTTTGACATAAAGAGCCATGTTTAGCAGGCAACTCTCTCTCAAGTGAAATTATTCATGTTTTTCAAAAGAAGTTTTGCTGTTACTGAGGAATCACTATCAAAAATTAATCTGTTAAAATCAGATGGAAGAGAGATGGGCTAGGAAAACTTACTTCATTGTAACATTTTTTGAATGGTGCCCTACCTGAATTTGGGACTTGGAAAATTGGTGATGTCATGTACACGAGTATAGCTACCTGCCTCTGTGCCTGTGTATACCTGAGTTATGAACGGTTAGGTGTTAAGTGATTACAGAAGTTTTAGAAAGCACAGGCTTATATGATACATTTGATAATTTACTTATTTTAAGCAAATGGGCATCCCTCTTCCTCCAAGAGAGTTACTTCTCAGAGCTTTCAATCTCTCAAGTTTGTGCTAAAAAACATTCTTC
Organism: Thripadectes ignobilis; assembly: GCA_035584755.1. Classification (NCBI taxonomy): domain Eukaryota; kingdom Metazoa; phylum Chordata; class Aves; order Passeriformes; family Furnariidae; genus Thripadectes; species Thripadectes ignobilis. Next base: position 25,612,960 of record JAWMRC010000089.1, on the reverse strand, counting down.
AAAGCTCAAACCTTCACCAGTTGAAAAATCTGATTATTTGAACATTTGATGTGATCATCTCACTGAACTCAAGGGGAATTTTTCACAGATATATATATATATACTTTCATACATACTTTTTTGTCAGTGTGTGTGAGTGTGCAAATTGATTTAAACACCCTCCAGCAAGAATAACAGAAATATTGCCAGCTTCATGTAAAAAATGTACCTGGATTACTACAGTGTAGAAATCTAATGGTATATTCGAGCTGTATTGCCCCAAGTCAGGACAAAGGGAAGTCAGTAACATTGTTTCATAATATGAAAAATCACATAGTCACAATTGTGTACAGTGAGTGTTTCAGCAAGAAGCGGTATGTTGTATCAAATTATTAATTCATTTGTTTTTATAATTAAAGTGTCTGTTTTAAAGTTTAAATAGAAATTACACAGAAAATTACATTATCTGTATTCAAATAAGATAATCTATGCGCTTATTTATTACTGCTTAAAGAGATATATCTGTTGGCTCAGTATATCTAGTGATGTGAACAACCCCAAACTGCTTTGATCAGTCCTTTAGAAAATGTTACCCTGTCACTAATTTTCTTGTTCTGAAAAAGTGGCTAAATAATGCACATATCATGCTGTTGGCAAAACAATGCACAGTTCAAAGACTGAAATATACCATAAGCTATATGTGTAATTCTGACTTTCTCTGTAAATGGACTGATTTGTCAAGGTTTACCAAACTTTTCTATTGGTTTACACTACAAAGTCAACAATCTTAGGCAAATGAACAACAAACTTGAAAAATAAGATTTTTGAGAGACTTCTTTTGATCTCTCTTTCCTTTAATGTAATTTAGAATTCAAAGAAAAAAGTGAAAATTTTGAGGGAAAAAGTATCACTGAAAAAATGCACTCTGCAGAGAAGAAAACGTTGCCTTTAGACCTGTTTTCCTTTGTAATCAGAGAGCAGCAGTAGTAGTAAACTTCTTTCACTGCAAGCACCTGTAAGGAGGTCAGATTATCCTGTCAGATTCCAGGAGGAGTGCCAGACAGAGGGTGTGATGTGATGGTCGGTGCACATGCAAAAAGCCCTTTGACTTTTTTATGTATGCAACTAATGATCTTGAAGGTTAGTTTTCACAGAAATCTACTTAGATACCAAACTGAACTGTATACTGTAGGTACTCAAACTTCTTATATGTTACTTATCAGAATTAAGAATTTCAGAGACAAACTGATATTTAAGAATTTGAAAAGGGTTGTTTTGTTCTAGATTTAAAACAGAATAAGAGTTTTTACAAATATATTAATAATTTATAAATTCAGTTATAAGAAATTTATAAAGAATAATACAAAGGATTTTTTCTTTCTTTTAGAGGCATCTGTTTACTAATTTCTAAAACCTATTGAACAGTTTTACTTTTCTGAAGTTCTTCTTTTCTTAATGATGCTGTAATAGCTCTATTTCACAAAAGCTGTCTTTCCAATAATGTTTAGTTTCAAAAGTACATATTTACCACAGAAATTGCTTTACTTCTAAACTGTAGGTGAAACTGATGTCTTTCTTCTCATCATAATAGACAATTTGTTTGCCATCTTAATTATGCTGACTGAATCTATGTGTATATAAATCCTTTCCTCTTTTAACATGAAATACCAATGCAGGGATTAAATGTTCTATGGAAAATTAATCTAGTTGCTCTTTGAAATACAGGTGTTTTGTGTGTATTTCAACAATCTCTGCTTGTGTCTATTCACAACTTTTAGTCTTATTGGTATAACAAGAAAATAGTTGACTGCCTAAGCTCTTTTAATACAGATATTCTATAATGTTTAGGGATAAATTAGTTATGCACACAGAAAGTTCAACATGCACCTCCCAAAGAACTCCCTAAAACTTCTCTAATCATAAAATTGTTTTTCATTAATTTATTTTCTCTTAATCATGACTTTCCAAAAAGTAGCAAGTGTCTTTAAAAACTTTAATAAATACTAAGGAAGATTATGTGAAATACTGCCAGCTAAAGCTCCTTTAAAAACTACTATTGCATTACTACTTTATTGCTACTAATACTGGGTTGTTGTCATTGCCATTGTTATCTTTCTGAAATATTTCAAAACATTTTAGAATAACATTTGTACCAGATTCTGATTCTAAATTGTCTGGTGTTGAGAACGAAGACAAGGATTTTTTTCATTTTTTCTCAGAGCTATCTCTAGATGAATTTGGTATCTTCTAAGCTACATGACTAAATGCCACTAAATCAACTCATTTCTTTGTGTTCTTCCCATATTTTAATTCTTTGCATATTCCCTTTCGTCTATGAGTTTTTTGTTCTTTTGGAAAGATAATAGTGGTTACCAGTAGATAAAGATGTTTGAAGTACCTTTACGTCCTACAAAAATCTAGGATTAATCAAACTGAACACCATATTCAGAAGAAGCTGTAGAATTGCTATCTCAGCTTTATGGACTGTGATGTCCTTTCTTTATTGCAAGGAGAATCAAAGGACTAACATTAATAAGATTAAAAACACTGAGCGTTGGAACAAAATTAAACAAAACAATATCTTAATAATAATTTTAAGATTTTTTTGGTTGATGGTGGTGGTGGGGTTTTGTTTGTTTGTATTTGTTGTTGTTGTTTGTGGTGGTGGTGGTGGTGTGTTTTTTTCGTTTGGTTTGATTTTTTTTTTTTACCCAAAGGGATAATAGAAAGAACAATGGCATCCCTTTAAACATTTATAAATTTATTTTATTTATAGTTTGTAGAGATCTAGCTAACAAAAAAAGTCAGGTGTGGAAGAGTTATATTCCCTTATTTTAAATTGCGTTGTTTCTGTAATAGTAAATCAGTGGATGTGTGAAATAATTATACGCTAAAAGACTATTTTAAATACTGCTTGCCAGTGTTTTCTTACAGTGGTCTAGGCTGAAATTCTTCCAGCTTTTGTTAGTGTAGCAGGGGGAATTCTCCATTCCTGTACTTGCACCTTGTCATATTCATTTCCTTCTATTTTGCCTGCATGCAGGAAATGAAGTTATTTCTATGCATTTGTAGGTTAAATCCAAAACCTTATTGAAAATTGTCTTTCAAATGACATCTGACAAGGCTTTAAATTCCTAATAACCTAGGAGGAAACTATGCTCTATGATTTATTCATTTTGAATATCTCAAGTTTATGTAAAATTATAATTAAGAATTTGCAAAGAGTAGATTATTCTACTCCAATATTATCGCATTCATTAACCTAAGAATTTATCTTGTATTCATTTGTCTGGAAATAGGTGCCATATTAACCAAAAAAATCTCTCTGCCATAATTTTTTAGTATTTTCTTACTGGTTTTATTTAATTTTATCTCTGTTTAATGTAAAATGAAACAAAAAAGCCATGAAAAAAAAGATTTTGACTGTTCTTTGCTAAAAGTTGTCTTCGTGTTAGGGACAGTTTACTTCCCTGAATTTAACTTAGTAGCAACTTGAAACAAAACATATACTCTCCCAAAGCAAGTAATAGAATTAATAGAAGACAAGAATAACCTGATTTATGCAAAGGTCTGGTGATCACCTTATGGCACACCTAATAAAAGGTTTTTGTTTAATCTTGCTACAGCAGTAGGGTCATTAATGGTGTTGATTTTCTTAAATATCCACTAGTAAAGATGAGGTCTGTAAGAGTAGCATTTGTTTGTTATTTTTGGGTATTTTTGTGTGTCTGTGGGTGTTTTTTTATTTGGGTTTTTTTTTTTTTTTTTCAGAATAATGTAAGTATAGACTAAATGCCTTATCACACATATTAAGAGTTAATATTTTCATTTGGATGGCAAGGACTCTTTCATTATCAACAATGTCTTCACAAGTTATTAATACAACAGATCATCCACTGTAGGTTGCATAAACCTGTTGCGGGTATTAAATGTTGCCAGTCAATAAAACTAAGCTATTGAAAAACTTTTCAACAGACACATTCTCTCTAAGAAGAGCTAAGTAGAGACTGAGGACTCAGATGAGAACTCATCTAGTTCAAATGACAACCCTTGTGTTTTGCAACAAGCGGTTTTGATGGGTATAGAAATAGCAATGACAATATAACATATTTTATCTCACTTCTGCTCAAAGTGAGCTGGTGTATATGACATCACTTTTGTCTGAAGCTTGAAATAAATAAGGATTTTGCATATACTGCGTCTTTAAATTTTTCCCTGAAATCTTCAACAGAATTAAACCATTGAATTCTAATACTTTCCAGTTCCACTGAGACTAAATGGTTTCATCCAAACTGAGGATCTCATTACGGGTGTAATGTTGCTTTATTCCTGAAAATAAGGAAATTTTATGAAGTTAGAATATTTCCAAAATCAGAATCTAAAATGAGAAGTGCATTCTGTGATTGAAGCATTTGAAAATAAGAAATGCTATGTAATAGTATAAACAAAACAAGTTTGATTTGATTCACAATTAAGAATATCAAGGCATAAAGACATAAACACAAATATAAAGATTTATATCAATATAAACATAAAAATAAGTATGGCTTCTTTAGAATAAAAATATTAAATTCCTTGATTTAAATATGTACTGGAATACTACTTTATCTTTTGGGGTTTGGGGCGAGTGGTGTTGTTGGTGGTCTTTTTTTGGTGGAGTCGTATTTTGTTTCCCATTTTATTTTCACTGTATAGAAATTGAGGAACATTTACAAAGCATTTGACTTCATGTAGAGTGGCAACCTTAAAGAAATCTAAGAAATCTGTGGTTACTCTCAGTAACATTTCAATAAAGATATTTCCTTACCTAAATAAGTGCATGACCAGGAGATAACACCTTTGTTTCATTATGACTAACATCAGTTTTCCTTTGCCACTTAAGATATATGTCATGACTCCTGTCAGATGACTGTGAAGATAAAATGATTCTGAAATACATTTTTTAGTTCAGAAGAATTAAAAATCTTAAGTTTTCCACCCAGCAGGAGCTAAATATTATCATTCAGTTATTTGTCTTGTCAGGGTTTTCATAGAAAATTAACTTTCTCCTCAAAATAAACTAACATGTTAATACTTCTATTTTTATTCAAGTGATACTTGAGTATACCAAATGTAAAAAATAAGCCAGAATAGTTGAAAATGTCTGGGAATAGACAGGTCAAAGATTTCTTCTCATTTATTTTGATTCTGAACATATTTCTTAAAAAAAAAAAATAAAAATTCTTTTTTCTCAAATAACTCACGTGTTTTTTTTCCAGAAAGAAAAAAACCAAAACAACAAAACAACTAAGACATCTGTTTCTTAAAGAAACAGATGGTTACAAAACCTTAAAGTTTGAAGACCTAAGATTTCAACATACTTTCTACATTTCAAATAATAAAATAAAAATAAATGTTAGTGTAGTGACACAGTTTCTTTTGTAACAGTTTTAAAATTTTGTGAAAATAAAAGAGATGTTTATAAGGGTGAAACAAAAGAAAAATAATTAAAGGCAACAGGAAAGACAAAAGCAAAGGTAAAACCAAAATCAAGATAAAAATGAGAATTAAAACAAATTAAAGAGAAAAATAAATAAAAGAAAATTAAAATAAAATTAAAAAGAAAAGGAAAAATAAGGAAATGAAAATAAAACCAAAAAAACATAAAAGGAAAAAAACAAGCAAAAAAGGAGAAGGAGAAAAAGCAAAAGAAAAAAGAAATTATTTTGTCTTTAGATTTTCTGTTTTAAGTGTCTATTTTTAGAACAAGTCCTTATGACACATTTGTACCCAACTTTCCAAAAATTACAAGACTGGATTCATACTAAATAATTCTAAATCAGTAGGAAATCCCTATACTGTCATCTGCTGCAATGTAGGTGGAATTGAAGAATATGTGGCCATGGATCCAGTAAATGATTAATTGTTGCACACAGGACAGAATTTGTAAAAGCAGACTCAGTGTCATGAAATATGTGTATAACACAAAGCTGAATTTTGATAATAACCAAAAGTCAATCGGTGTTTAAATGTTTGCATCTTCCTTGGAAGGAAATTCTCAGTTTAATGTGTGTGTTGAATATGTTTTCTTTCTTTATAATCAAAATAATTAATTTTCTCTGAGTTGTCACAATTAGCACTGTCCTGGATAGGAGAAATAGATTCATTACAATATCATTAAGCTGATTAGAGTTCTAGGATTCACTGCCTTCACCACTGAGTGATGTATTACTGATCTGCCTTGTCTTTAAATGTTTTATTACCTGAGCAATCCCCAGTGGAATATTTCTCCTTTTTTTTTTTTTTTTTTTTTTTTTTATTCTAAAATAATTTAGTAAGAATAATAACCTCTTAATGAGAGGGGAGGGTTTGATTTTTTTTTTTTTTTTTCCCATTCTTACTTGATCTCTCACATGCCTGACTTGTGTGGCTTACTGAATTAATCTAGGTGAGAAAATGGGGGTTTGAGACATAGGTTATTTCAAAGGCTAAATTAATTAAACAGTTGAAACAGTGACTCATCTAAATGTAAAATTTGAATTTACAGAAGGGTCCAGTGAATGCTACATAATTATCAGTCCATAAAATACAGTGTTCATCTGTATCATGTCTCTGGCTGCCTCAAGCTGTTGTGACATGTACAGAACTGCATAACCTCACCTGTGCCGAACAGATTAGCATGTGTTCTGGTCCCCTTTTTGCCCGACTTGTGTGTGGGGTCTCACCTGGTGTAAGTGCAAACTGTTGCTCTCTCTCAAGGGCTTATTTAGAAAATCAAGCAGGGTTTACCTGAAGAATTATCACTTACCTACTGAAAGGACATCCCAAACAATCATAAGTAGGGTACTTATTGTAATGATGACAAAGAGAATTATTTCATGATGCAGAGATCTGGTCATTTTCTATAGCGTTTGACTGTTTCTTCTCTGCCAGCAAAGTTCCTCACTGGAGTCACAACACTAAAGCTTAGCCAAACGGCTCCTTTCTGCATATACTGTCAAATGCATAATGATTTATGATTCTAACTTGTGCATACTCTACTTGAGATCTCTGTGCATCTGACTGATGTTCAAACAAATAAATATTCACTACTGAATATACTCTTGAAATCTTCTGATCTTGATTTTTTTTTTTTTTTTTTGACCTCTTTACACAGAACAAGATGATCGGCCACAAAATGATCCTGTTGTCATCCAAACCATTTACTGTTAATCATTCAGCCTTTGTGTGGTTATTGTGTCTACAGTCTGTTTTGTTTCCAAGCTATTGTTAACATAAAATTTACTACCATGTCTCAGCAGCCATCAGTGCTCCTGACAATTTCATATATTTTCTTGAATCAAGTAATTTTTAAAAGACCATATTTATCTTAAGCTTGTTTAGTTTGTTGCCAAAATTGTTGTTAGTAAGTCTTTGTCTCTCTTAGACCACATCATGGGAAGCACAGTGTGCTACAATTTTTTTGCAAGGGCTTTTGCTTTCAAAAGGCATGGTTTATAGCAACATAGTTATATTTCCTGCACTGTGGGTAGATTAACGATTTCTGACTTACTTTCAGATAACCTAAAATAATAAAACCTCTCTGTAAATCATCTTTATTTTTTCCATAGAACTAGTCCACCTCTCTTAACATTTTTGTAATGCACATAATTTGAATTTACTGTTTAGTCACAAAAATACACCCAAAACAAAACCAAAACAACAAAAAAACCCCCCGAAAACAGAACAAAAGAGCCAACCAATGAACCAAAAAGAAAAACAACAACAACAACAACAACACAAACCAACAACAAAACAACTTATCATCAGAATTCTTATCCAGGTAGTTTCCAGAAGAATTTTTTTTTTTTTTTAAATGTAGCAACTATAAGCTGATGTCAGCTGTTCACATGATATTAACTGTATTCCTTTCTTCTCCTGGGTTAAATGACTGGATGAAGGTTTTTTAACAAGAAAGCTGATTAAGACAAGAAGTGTCATGAACAAAAAGACTACTGTGAGATTTTGCTTGCAATCAATGTTGTTAATTTATGTCCTGAAATGATGTAAAATTGTAGTACACATTAAGTTTTATTTTCATGATCTGCTCTCTTTTCCTGAACATGTTTTGCAGCTCCACCTGCAAACTTCTCCAATGGATAGTCAACAGTCCCCAACAGTACTACCTTTCTACACCAAGAGTAAGAAAATACATGTAACCTCACAGAGCTGTATTCACGTACTTCCAAAAAAAAAAAAAAAAAAAAGTCAATAAATAAAACTCTCTTTTGCTCAGTGGGACATTTTCCATTAAAGACTTTCTCATCTAAGTCAAAAAACCAAGACAGATCTCCTTTGAAGTTTTGACGTTTGTTGCTATGTAGACACAGTGAAAAAAGGTATGACAGAAAAGTGTGAAGAGTGGAAGAAGCAAAAATTTTAAAGTGCCTGGAATATGGCCTTCATGAAAGGTGTCCTCTAACATACCAGAAAGTTGACCTGGTCCTTTGCTTTACCTTTTTCCTTAGACCATGCCTTCAATATAACCTTTCATAAGGAGACCAGTAGTGACCCTAACTTACCCAAGAGAAAACAAAACCATAAGGCCACTAGAGAGGTGCCAAATAAATATCCACACCATTTACAACAGCCGAGGAGAGACAGTTCCCCTTTCGCCTCCCTGCTCCAGGCCCCCGAGATGCCCCAGAGAGACACACGGAGACCACAGGAGGGGAAGCAGAGAGAGGGTTTATTAACATAACTAGGGTGTATATATAGGTTTTAGGGGAATCCAAATTACTACCAATAGAAATCAAGGGATAAATGACCAATGGGAAAGGGTTAACTATGGGCCAATAGAGAAACATAAACAGGCACCTTCAAGGACGAATTCCTGGGTGCTTAGTTACACAGATAAGGGGTACTTCTGAGGGGCTTTTGGGAAGAAGGAGGATGACTAAGTAAAAAAGACAAAGATTTCATTTTACAACACAGTAATAGCTTCAGTTTTTAAGGCATTTTGGCCAGTTTCTTCTTTTTCTCCAGAAACCCATCTCTGACATGCTTTTTTCCCATTTCTGATACTGCAGGTTTTCTGCAACAACCATTCATCTAAAAACTTTTTCCTTTGAGAAATTTTAGTTCTTTTGAGAGAATGAGGTTGAGGTTGTTTCTATTTTAAGCAGGTACAGGCTTTTCTGGATGGTTTTTGTGGAGCAGAGGTGACATTTTTCATTCAGAACTGGCTATGAGCATTCCCAGATTTCTGATCTAACTTTCATCTTTAAAAGGAGTTGTCTGAATCATAACTAGGTACTTCATCTGCTTCGGTAATGGTCTTCAGAATGCAGCATTACATTCTTCAGGAAAAGGGAACACTGGTTGCTCTAATCTTCCTCACTGATTTTCATCTGGAATGAAGTATTTCCAGCTGGAGGCAGTGCACAAGTAGATTTTCCAGTAACTCATACATTAGCTTGTTCCTATGCCTTTTGGAAGCTCAAGCTTGATTCATTTCTGTGAATTTCAAAAGTTAACTCTGAGGGAAGATGGTGCTCAGTGGACTAAAGAATATGTTGTAAGTAATGCACTATGCTTTTTAATACTAAAGTTTCTGTGAAGAAAATCTAAAGAAACAAAAGAGAAAACATGACAAAGGGTGATTTTGCTAGCGACCTTTTCCAGATTGTTCTCAAATGCACCAGATAAGATATTATCTGGAGATCTGAATATAATCAGGATTTCAAAAACTGTCTGAAACAAGTTGAACACAGGGCATCAACCATCTGGGAGGCATTCTTTCATGGTGTAAATTTTCTAAATCAAGCAGCTCTTTTTTTGGTTATTGCTCTTTTTATCTACTTCTACTGATCCCTGCTTAAAGGAAAAGAAAAAGAAAAAGTGAGAAATAGAAGCTAGTTTAGTTTTGTGTTAATACTCTCTTATTTACAAATTAATTTAGTTATGCCTTTATTTATTTGGGGATTAGTTTTTAAATGGTAACATCTGGTGACTCTACTGTTGTCCTGAGAACTTACACACATCTTCTAACAGAAATTTGAAGCAGTATTGGTTTTTTAACCCATATAACACTTAGTATTAAGGTGTTCTTATGTCCTTCCAATATTTTGGCCTGAAAACATATGAGAAGATACAGCAAAACTAAAATTATTGAAGTATATTTTGGTTTGGTTTTGGGTTTTTTGTAAGTATCATTCATATATCTCTGAACTGCTTTGCCATTAACCCTGAAATCCCAGCAAGCTAGGTACAATTGCACAATTGAATCTAGAATTATGGCATAAGGGATTCTCTGAAAAAGTATTTAATGTATGTTTAGTATATATATGCATTAAAAAATCTTATTGAAGCACAGAAATCTGCTTTATTCTTTTGAGATCAGTTCCACAAACACATTTTGCAAAAATTGCAACATTCTGCCCATTCTAATTAAGTGACGCATGAGATGACATTTTACAATAGAACCACAAAATCTCCTTTGATATCATAATTATTAAAGTTTCAGGGAAGGACCTTGTAATGAATATTTCACTCACCTCCCCCATAAACTGCACTTTTCTCTGTATGTCTGCTACAATATTTGAAACAAAACACTTTCACTTTGCTCATTAAGATATAAATCAATACATTAACTTAGATTTTCTGCCAGGCTTCACCTGTATTTTTCTCAGAGCATTCATTCCATCTACAAATGGTGAACAGTTCTCTCTGTAAAGGAATTGCCTTGTCTCTGAAAAGTTGCTTTGGTTTGTGTTTTCTCAGAAAGACTCGCCAGAAGCTTTTTTGTTTGAGGTGATAACAACTGCATTAATTCCTTTCAGCAAAGACAGTTCACCTTTTTTCAACTTTTCGCACAAGTATACAGAGACAAATAAGTATCTTTATCTTATAGATCCTGCCCTAACTCCATTGGTATATTATTCTAGTACACACCTACTAGTCTGGAATACAACACTCCAGGACTTTAATGTCTCATTTAGCAAAATAATGCAGTAGCTACTTTCTGAGACCAAATACAAAAGAAAACTGAGGTTTTGTGGGGAGTTTTTTTGAGTTGCGGTTTTGAGCTTTTCTTGTCATTTTTTTTTTCTTTTTCTCTTCCTCTACCGAATAAACATAAATACTTTTTTAAAAAGGAAATAATTTCACTTTCACTTAGAAGTGAAAAAAAAAATAAAAAAAGAGAAAAGTTCCGTACTTATTAAAACCTTTGTGTACTGTAACTATTTTTTTTTGCTTATTTCTAATTGACTGCATGTTCAGAACAAATAATGACCAAGTGTTATTCTGCCCTCACTGGTTTACCACATGCAAAACTAGAATTACCAGATCAAAATTAATGCCAAGTTCATCAATTCTCTCTTCCCAAGACAACATTTACTATGTGTTTGCCTTAGCTTTTTATTTTTTGGGGTGTCAGGAGTTGGTTGGTTTTTTTTTTTTTTTTTTGAGGATTGGTTTCCCAAAAGAAAACTTATACTGCATTAGTTCCATAGCTTGTCTTCATTCCACCTGCAAAAAAGGGCTTAGAAGATGCAACTTTCTTTCTAAAAGAATGTGAGATACTTGGAGAAAGAGATTGGTTTTACATCTGCACAGTTTTTTTGTCTGGTTGGGGTTTTATTTGTTGTTTTTGTTTGGTTTGGTTTTGGGGTTTTCTTGCTTTGTTTTTAGTTTTTTTTTGTTTGGGTTTTTTTTTAATTTCGTTTTACCACAAGTACTCTAGAGGAAGGACTGTTTAAATAATAAGCTCTAGGTAAAAGTAAGTAATATCTGGCATTTGATTAAAATGCCTTTTAAAACTTTGTTATAACAAAAATTATTACATTGATGCATTTATTCAAGTGGAATATTAATTTCCATTATTAAAAGATTAATGAACCAGATTAATTGCAATAGATTATATAAGTTTGTGCTGGTTCAAAGGTTTGCTGGTTTAAAGGTAAACTGGCAGGAGAAATGGACCCACCACAAGAGAGATTATAAGTCAGAGTTACAATTTAATG
>JAWMRC010000089.1:25586427-25600897 GCA_035584755.1 Thripadectes ignobilis | reverse complement strand
GAATAGAGGGGGTAGAATACATAGCTTTGATCACCCCCCACACAGTGATAACTGGTCCCACCTGCTGAACTAGGATAAAAGGTAAACCAGTGAGAGAAATGAACCTAACACAAGGGAGATAACAATTCAGAGTTAGAAGTTATTTAAAATATTACAATAAAAACAATGATACAGAGAAGACTGGTTCTAATGCACAAAAACCAGGTTTATAACCCAGCACCCTGGGGCATGAACAGAATGGCGTTCATTAGCCCCTGTGCTGAGCACCTCTTTGTCCCCTTGGGTACAAAGTAAAAGAAAAACCTGTTGATGAGGATGATGGTCGCAGTTCTGTGAAAAAATGATCAGAATCTTGTCAAGAGTGGCAGTCATAGTCCTGTTGAGGTTCTGGTCTTCCTCTGGATCCAACGAGTGGTACCAGAAGTCCCAAAACCTGAAGATTACATGCACTCAGGTTCAGCTGAGAATGCTCAGTACCTCTCTCCAGGGTGGGAAATTTCACAGTCGATGATTTAACTCTGCGTCATGGGATATTTTTGGAATCTTTGATGGTCTAGGTCATTGCAGCTGCCTATTGCGCATGTGCCTAATGGTCCATTAGCAGACATAACACCTCAGGCTGGGTGTGAAGGTGCTAATACCTCCCTGGAGGAGAGTTATCACACCTGAGTCATTGATGTGAAGACAAAGAAACACTTCCCTGCCTCACAGGTTCTTTAACACTCAGTTTGTAACCTGAGGTGTCAGGGCAGCTGCTGCAAATGATCTGTTACTAACAGATCATCAGATATGACATAGAGGGTTCAGAATACACAGTTTTTGTTACATCCACATAGTGATAAACTGGTCCCAGACACTGTAACTAGGAAAAAGTATTAGTTAGCAGACAGGTTAATAGAAAATTAATCAAAAAATATGCATTCTCTATCCCAATTTCAAACTAGAAACTAGCAAGTGGGTACCAGATTGATTTTATTTTTACTCAATTGTAATAAAATTTACTTCCTATGTGAATTAGAACACAAAGCTGAATATCAATATTGCCCAGGAGGTAAAAATGCAACAGACACATTTGAAAGTTAGAATTAAGCAAACTCCACATAGTAGAATTAAACCTCTCTTTTTGATGATAAGTTATGGAGACTGTTGCTTAGTTATCATCTCTGACAAATGAAAATACACTACCTAGTATTGAAAAGCCTGAATGATTTACTGTGGTCCATATATGCATGCACATGCTACTGTCTACATGCTTTCCAGAAAGGAATTCCTTTTGCAGATTACTATGTATTCCATTCTGTCTGTGTGAAAATCAGCCTTTTAATTAGATATTACTAATGAGGGAAGAAGACCACAAAATATAAATAAACTATTTCTGTTCTTTTATTTCTCAGTCTTCCTCATATTACTGCCAAGATTGTGCTAATCCCACGGCATTTGTGAGTGCAACTGTCACTGACTTCTCCAGCAATCACTTTGAAGTATTACTTGTTTTGATCACATACTTCAATCATAATCAGAGGATAAATCAAAAGACCACAGCAGTAGACAATTTTTAAGTCTATTGCCCAGATAGAGCTATTGGAGAAGGGATATTGAAAGTGTAAATAGCTGGTCAAAATATATTTTTTTTCAAACTAAGATTCTTTCTGATACAAGATTATCAGGATATGATACTGATTGAGAAATGGAGTTCTTGGATAAGGAAAAGGAGCAGCAGTCAGTATTAAGCCTGTCATGTAAAAATATTGTGTTAATTATTATTAATGTGCCTTTTTTTTTTTTTTTTTTTTTTTTTGTCCCACTGAAGACACATGAAGAACAACTTTCTGGGATGTTATTAGATTGTCAGTGATTCTTTGAAAATGGATGAAATGCAAGTTGTAAATTGTTTAAACAGAGTATCACTGATTTACTGCAGCTGGGAGTGTAGACCTAAAACCTGTAAAGCATTATTATAAAGGCATATGTGTTAGTTATGTACATGATATAGAAGTAGTAGTAGAATTGCAAGATTTCAGAAGACACATGAGAAAAACTGTTTAAAAACCCCCAACAAACATTTGATGATCTCATTTGACAAGCCGTTACGAGATATTCACATTGTATAAGAGATCAGTCACTGATGAATAAATGGCAACTCTGTGGACTAACCCAAGCTTGGGAGGTGTCTAGATATGCTTTTGTCAAGTTGGACTTGAAACACACCATTGTCTCAGCCCTATTGTTTCTAGCTGATATTACAGAATCACAGACTATGCTGAGTTGGAAAGGACTCACAAGGATCATTGAGTCCAGCTCCTGGCCCTGCACAGGACTATCCCCAAGAGTCACACCATGTGCCCAAAAGTATTGTCCAAATGTTTCTTAATCTGTATTAGGCTTGTGCTATGACCACTTCTGCAGAGACCCTGTTCCAGTGCCCAATAACCCTCAGAGTCAAGAACTTTTTTCTAATATCCAACCTAGACCTCCCCTGACAGAAGTTCAGGACATTCCCTTGGATCCTGTCATTGGTTACCACAAAGAAGAGATCAGTGCCTGCCCCTCTTCCCATCACAAGGAACTTGTAACTGCTATGAGGTCTCCCTCAGTCTGCTCTTCTCCAGCCTGAACAGACCAAGTGCCCTCAGACACTCCTCATATGGCTTCCCCTCAAGGCTCTTCACTATCTTCATTGTCCTCCTTTGGATGCTCTCTAATAGCTTAACATCTTTCTTATATTGTGGTGACCCAAACTGCCCACAGTATCCAAGGTGAGCCTACCCCAGTGCAGAGCAGAGTGGAACAATTCCCTCCCTCACCCGGCTGGTGATGCTTTGCCTGATGCCCCACAGGACAGAGTTGGCCGGCCGTCTTGGCTGCCAGGGCACTACTGACTCATATTTAGCTTGCCATTGGCTAGGACTCCCAGGTTCCTTTCTGCAGCACTGCTTTCCAGCATTTCATTCCCCACTCTGTACTGTTTTAAAAGAAAAGAAAAAAAGCTCAGGATTATTTTCATTAGTTTTTCCTCTTTGTAATTCCCGTGTTCTACTCCAAAAGCAGGCAACCTAATTGCATTCTTATTCTAGATAACCAGTGTGCCAAAAACCAAACCAAACCAAAACCAACCAACCAACCAACCCAAACCAACCCAAACCAAAAAAAGCCCCCCAAAAATGGTGCCTTCAATTGCAAATAAGGCAATTACTGTCTTCAGGACACCACCTGTCCACTATTCCCACTTAAGTGCATTGGATTCATGAAGGAAGCAGAAGTTACAATATTCATTCTCCCACAATGTTTAGTACTTCCAAACCAATAGATAAATTCTTAGCTATGCAGACCACTTAATGATATTTTTTTCCTTTATTATGGTGGGTCTTTTATTCATTATCATGAAGATTATTATAGTAGGATCTGATTTTATAGGGGTGTATCCCGGCATAATTGAATAACTTTTTTTTTTTTTTTGACTGTGCATCACTTTACAGTGCTGATTTTACACCACAGGTTCTTGCAACTTCCTTAATTTATTTTGCAATTTACCACTTTATCAAAGTTGGAAGAGAAATATAATGTTTCTCAAAGGACCCTAAAATTTTCTGGGGTTCTGCTGATCCATTCCTTTAAACACTGATCACGCTATATATCTGATTCCTACACACTCAAATAGAGCATGCTGGAAGGACGAGATTTAATCTCTTCAGTTACTAGAATTCAGTTAGACTGAAAATATTTGTATTAACAGATTGTACAACCTACTCGTTATCTCTGTGCACTGCTAAGGTCTTTATAATGCTGCAGCACTTCATGTTCACTTTGACCCTGAGCAAATAAAACCAGCAGGTATAATTTAGAAGGAAATCAGAATCTGGTATTTCCTGTTGTTTTTATAATAGCTTACTGTGTCTCTCCCTATCAAATTCCAAAACTAAGGAATTGCTGTTTCAAGAGCTGGTTGTTCTACTGTCTTGTAATCCAAGCAAATAAGTATGTATTATACAGTCAAAATAAACCTTCAAAGAACATAATTCTCTATTATGTAAAGAGAAAATGAAAGAGGGAAAAAAATTGTCATCGTTGTTCCTGACACCAAGAAGGTGAAAAACTTTATCTCAAGCTTGAAGCTCCATTTGTTTTTATGAACCATTGACCATACATCCAATCATGATGGGTTTTTTCCCGGAGAGCTGCAAAATTTGCCTTGCTAAATCGTGGAAATGAATTAGATGTGTATTAAGATATTTTCCTGGTGTGTAATGTGTTATGCAGTATTTCTCACTCTAAATGCTGACTACTACCTTCAGGCTTTTCTAACAGCCAGAGCATTCCTGATAGTGGTACCACTACTGTAGAAATCAGCCTTGCCAGCAGGCAAGAGAACAATAATATTTCCTCTCGTGTAGCTACAGATCCTACTTCAGAGGGTACTGAA
Organism: Thripadectes ignobilis; assembly: GCA_035584755.1. Lineage (NCBI taxonomy): Eukaryota > Metazoa > Chordata > Aves > Passeriformes > Furnariidae > Thripadectes > Thripadectes ignobilis. Next base: position 25,596,477 of record JAWMRC010000089.1, on the reverse strand, counting down.
AGAGGAAGGTAGCTGGAGGGTAGAAACTCCTACAGCTCTGGGAGAGTGAATGAGGAGTCTTCACTTCAGTCTCAAATATCAAACAGTGTTTCCAAAGTAACGACATAGCTTCTAAAAGCTGGAAATAAATAAAAAAAAAAAAAAAAAAAAAAAAAAAAAAAAAAAAAAAAAGAGAGAGAGAGAGAAACTGACTTTTCCTTCTCAGTCTTTTTCTCCCTTGTATTCTGGGAACTTGACTGCCCAAAAACTTAAAAAAAACATTGCAACCAATGGTGATATCATTATACACATTAGGGTTTTCTGCTGCAGTGATCACTGAGCAGTTACTTAGCCTTGATAATCTTTCCTTTTATGGCTATATTATGACTACATAATTCCATTATGATTAAAGTAGTGTGTTTTTCAAGGTTACATACAGAAGTTCAGTGAGATGTCTATTAGATACTTTAGCTGTTGCTTCCTTTTACCCACCTTTATGTTGTGTTTAGAGATTAGGAGATTTTAATATTTCTCATTACTAATGTTATAGTTTGTATAAAAAGTATGGTCCAAATTAAAACCAATTCCTCCCCCTCAGCAAGCTCTCTGAAACTACTTAAAATATACATGTGATTTTACTATTTAAAACTCCTTTTACTTCATATTTTAAAACTTCATGCGGGGTTTCAAGATGCCCTATATTAGCTAATTTTTCAGGCAGCATTCAGCATTTTATATTTACATGAATTTTACTTCTTTGTCAATATTTGGGTAAACATTAAAGGTAATAATTTCATCTGTATTTATATCATTACTAAAAGACATAAAACCAAAAAGCATAACCTACCTTACTGTTGTTTGTCTAAGTATTCACTAATTACTATTAATTTGGTTGGTACAGTAAATAAAAGCAGACAGAGTTTATTCATAGTTAAATTACATAAATCAGTGGGTTATGCAGTATTTGCATTTTAATTAAGTCATGAACATTTAATGCTATGTGCTGAAAATGCAAATGGATTCCTTGACTTGATTGAAATTTAACACTAATTTTTGTGTGTGTGGGTTTTGCTTGGTTTTTGTTTTGGTTTTAGTTTGGTTTGTTTGTTTTATGTCTGTGTGTTTGCAAACATCCACTGGTAGAAGTTCTGTTACTAATACATGCTCTTAACATGCAAAAATAATTACATAATTCTGTCCTAAAGACCAGCTAAACAATTCTAAATCTGCACTACAGGTAAATCAATAACTTGATTTTATTATGATGAAATAAACTTTAAAATACCTTGATCCTTAGCTCTTAGGTTTACAGGCTATGTGTTGAGAGAACCTTACATTTTTTAATAGCATGAAGTGCTGTTAAATCGTAGACCAGAAAAGTTTTCCACACTAGGCTCTTCACAATGTAAATTATAATAATGTTTAGACATTTGCTTTCCATTCTGAAATTCGGTATAAAATTCTTCATAAGCTGTCTTTATATAATACATAGGGAAGATGAAGAATCTCATGGATTAATTCATAGTAACCAGACAATGGTGTAGAAAAAGCATTTCTGTCTAGATGGGCAGCCCTCTCTGAACCTTATAATTCCAGCTGAAGACATCTGAAGTCCAAACAGAAAGTAGGGTCTTGCATTTTTTCTTAAAAATAGCTTCTTACTTTTGGATTGTTTGCTTTTGAAGGATACCAGAAGGATGTAACATCACTCAGTCCCTTCTATTGGACACTCAGGATGAATTATTCTCTGAATGGAAGGGGGATACACAGATTTCATTATCAGTTCAACATGAGGAAAATCCGACCTGTAGTCTTCCATTTTTTAAGATATACTCAGCCATTAGTGTTATTGTATTAATATTTCAGGTAAGAAGAGTGCTTTTATTTATTAAATTTTGTTAAAATCAAAGTTGGTGCAGGCAATGAAGAGCTTAATGTGGGTTCATTTTATCAGGCACTTGTCCTAAAATCTTATTCACTACATTGGTGGAAGAATATATCCTGCTATTCCATGAAGACTGGAAAAGAGATATTGAGGGAGCTATATCACTCTTTTGGCAAACACCTGTCAGTCTCTGATAGAAGGGAAGCTCTGGACCTAAACTGTAGCTATAAATTGGCTACCAAGATTACACTGTTTTGATATTCACATGGGTTGAAGCTGAGACAGTAGTTCCTAGAGACACCTGAACCTTTCATTCACATTACTGAGATGAGGTGTGCTGAGGATACATCACTTTTTAGCTTGGCTCCATGTGGTTTCTTGTGAATCTGAGAGTTCTGGACTTGTGAGTAGGTACAAGGAGTTTCAGAGATACACAACAGAGTGCTTCACACAAGTTTAAAATTTATCATCAAATTACACAAACAATATATAGATATATATATGAATATATATTTAAAAAAAAAAAAAAAAAGACAACATCAGAGGATTTTGTTGTACAGCTCCCATTTACATTAATGGAAGCTGTGTGACTAATCCCTGTACTCAACAATCAGATTCTATGCTTTAAAGTAACATATTAGGAGGAATAAGGAACTAACTCAGTGTTTGAGTGGAACTTCTGAAAATGTGTGGTACAGTGATCTCCTTCTTCACTCTATAATAAAACTAGTGAAAACATATAGAAAATTGTAAATTGGAGGAAGTACTTCATGTTACACATCTTCAGTCCAACCTGTCTTCCATGTCTGCTGTTCTCATTGGTATCTTACATACACAACTAAAGTGTTGGCTTTAAAAAAGTTGAATACAGTAAATGTCAACACTAAATACATGCTATTGCCAGCAATCTGCCAGGAAATGTTTATCACACTTCTGGCAATGTGTAAAAGAGATAGTGCACAATGATGAATCATACCTTATATTACACACATGTTGATCACGAACATATATCATACTTTGGGCAATTTCCAGTGTTGAAGAGACACTACAGTTTGTTGACGAGAATGTTTCTCTTCTCAGTAAGCAGATTTCTTCACTTTAGTATAAGCAAAATATGTTTAACTAGTGTTTGATGGTTTTGCCAGAGTTAAAGGAAAGATCAGTCTCTGATATATATATATCAGTATACATTCATTTTACTGTGTTCTGGCAATCTTCTTTAATTTTCTACCTTTTTTTTTTTTTTGTAAGAAATATTTAATATTTTCTGATAAATCAAGGAAAAGGGTTTCTGTGGTATTAGTGCCGCAGTAACCATTACATGGACTCCTGCAGGTCTTAATTACAGAACTTCAAAGTTAACAAATGCTTCATTATGGTTTATTTGGGTACAGACATATGCTGCAGTTTATATTGTTACAGTAGATACATGCTTAAGTCATAACTTTTAAAACATGCACACCGAACCCACCACACAAAGGCACATAATGCTATGCTACTGATGGGAACTGAGAGATCAACTTAGCAGCTTATGACTGAAGAAAATAAACTTTTATCCATTTTTATATTCAGATTCATGCCCTAAATGTCAGATCATTCTTTCATTTAGACCTTGCCATCAGATTCAATGCTTAGTGAAATATTGTTATGATCAGTCAGGAACAGGGAGAATTCAAAAACATCACCCTTTGAGGGCAAAGTGAGACTAGTATTTTGAATTTTCCTCAGTCTGAGAATAATAACAAAGCCTATCCACAATTCTTTGTTTTGGTTAGGGCAGTGACTTCAAGACAACTTTTTCTTTAAACATACTTTTTTTTTTTTTTTTTTCCCCTGCTTATATATTCCTTGAGAAGGGAATGGATCTAAGAATAAGATTATGTTAGTGAAAAAAGTTCCAACACACCATGGTCACACAGTGAAAATTAATAAATGTAAACACTCTTTGGAGAGAAATCAGGGAATTTTAATATACTTCACTGGCACACTTAAATTTCTCTGTCATAATTCAGTCCATTATTATCCAAGAACTTTTACATGGGAACCTAGTTATGCAAAAGTTAGCATTATTTTAAATATCATTCTGAGAGTTTCTCACTCCTTTTGAAATAAGAGCCACTTTTAAGGCATCAGAAATGAAAGTTTCAAACCAGATAAATAACTTTTTTTTGAAGTGGTTTTATTTGGTTGGTTGGTTTTGGTTCTGTTTGTTACTGTTGTTGCTGCTGCTGTTGTTTTTTCAGTTTTTTTCACTAGCTGCTAATTTTTTTTGCTTTGGGCTGTTACAGAGAAGTTAATAAGGTATGTGCTTGAAATAAGATCAAAGGAATTTCAGGAAATAAAATGAAAATGAGGTCTCATAAAGAATTAGTACTGAAATTAAAAAAAACCCCAAAAACAAAAACAAAACCCTCAAGAGTATGATATCCAGTTTCTAACTAACTTTTGAATTATCTCTAAAATCAGAGCATCCTTTATTATACTATTTATAAAAATTAATCACTCTGGAACCAAGACTATGTACTCTGACATAAAGAAAGGCAAAGTGTTCCACAGCAGTGTGAGCATATAACAAAAGCCTTTAGGCTCAGAATAACTTTGTCTTCTTCAAAAAGAGCTTCTTGTAGTAGTGAGGTAAAACAACCATGTTTCCTTACTATTTTTCTATTCCAGTAAATAAAGAAAGGTATGATTTACTAATGGCTCTGGTGACGAGCCAAAATGCATTTTAGAGAGGTACAAAAATACATCTTAACATTTGCCTGCCACAGCTGAAAAGTGTAAGCTAATGGAACCTAAAGTGATTTAGTGTGGAAAGAGCTCTCATTCTTCCTCTTCAGTGGGATGAAAGAGGGAAGACAGAAGGTCATATTTCAGGAGGGAGATTGTATCTGTCTTCAAGGGTTTCATTCTCCACATGAAGGGTTTTTCTGTGTTGTACTGGGTTTGCATGGCAAGAACTTGGTAGTGGGGAGGGGGCGGCGGTAGGGGTGGCAGTTACAAGGATGGTTTCTGTGACAAGCTACTAGAAGCTTCTCTTACTTCTGGTGGAGCAAATGTCAGATAGCTCCAAGACAGATCCACTGCTATCCAAGGCTAAGCCCATCAGAGACAGTGGTAGCACCTCTGGGATAACATCTCAAAATTATAGAGAAGTTAATGGAGGACTGTCTCCAGTGTGAGACATCTCACACTGGAGCATGGGAAGAACGTGAGGAATCCTCCCCCAATGAGGAAGGAGTAGCAGAGACAATGTGTGATGAACTGACTATAACTCCCACTCCCCATTACTCTTCACCACTGGGAGGAAAGAGATAGAAGAACACTGAGTGCAGTTGTGCTCAGGAAGAAGGATGGGGTATTCTGGGAGTTCTGCAGGCAGGGTTCCCCCACACTTTAATACTCAGCATGGTGGAAAATTAGGATATTTTATTCAAATATGGGTCATAGAACCATGTTTTAAAATACTGATTACTATAAGCATCAAAATACAATTTTCTACTATTGACATAGTCATGTGAATGTATCCAGCTATAAATAAGAATGATATTCCTACATAAAAAAATGTCATTTGATCACATCCAGTTTTGACTTCTGCAGGGCAAGAATGACACTGACAGACTTAAAGGACCTTTAAGATTGCTTAGAGCTGGAGCCCTGGATGTAAAAATGGAGTTTGGGAAAGTGTGGCTTGTTCAATATGGAGAAAAGAATGTGAAGAAAGGCTTTATAAAGCTGTCTAATGGGAAAGTGTAGAAAGAGTGAAGAACACACTTGGAAAAGTACAGTAGAAGGGCAAAGTACAAAGGATATGTGTTGCTAGAATGAATTCAAATACCTTTTTCTCAATGAAGACAGCCTAACACTACAACAAGCTTCCAGGGAGGTGATGGAATCTCCTGGAGATGTTGGACAAGACCTGAATTGCACAGTCTCACTAAACTCACAGTACAGGAGGTTGGCACAAATGCCTTCAAGAGTTTGCTTTCATACTTCAGTGCTGTGATTCTATATTTCTACTTAATTAAGGTAACTAATGAGTTTTACAAGAATTTGTAGACTATTCTGGTGAATTATTACAGTGCTACTTTTTTTTTCTTTTTTTTAACATGAACTGGAAGCACTTTCCAGGCATTGATTACATAAAATATATCATAAAGTATGCCAGTGTGTCTTCGTATATCTATCTATCTATCTATCTATCTATCTATCTATCTATCTATCTATCTATCTATCTATCTATCTAGCTGTGTCTGTCTGTCTGTCTATCCATCCGTCCATCCATCCATCCACCCACCCATCCATCCACACAATTATATATTTCTTGTTTCAGGCCTAGGTATTGTGACTATTAAGCAACATTGTCTTTTTTCATTAAAGTAATTGAGAATATTTTGTGATAGTCTAGGTCATTTAAAACCATGGATGATATCTACTTTCTCTGGTTAACAAGCAGAAGAAAAGAATTGAGAGGGACTTTACACAAGGCGATGTAGGACAAAGGGGAATAACCTTAAGCTGAAGGAGAGTAGGCTTAGAATAGATATAAGGAAGAAATTCTTTATTGTGAGGGAGGTGAAACACCAGAACAGGTTGCCCAGACTGTTGACTTCCTGTCTCTGAAGGTGTTCAAAACTAGGCTGACGGGGCTCTAAGTAGCCTGGTCTAATGCAAAGTTCCCTGTCTATGTCAAGGGAGCTGGAGTTAGGTGATTTTTAAGGTCCCTTACAATTCTAACTATTCTATGATTCTAATCAGAATAGCATCCTGGTTCAATCCGTGTGCTTGTACATTCTTAGCTTTAGTTTGCAGTCTGTAAGCTTTCTTAGTGACAGATAATTAAGCCATGAGAATCCCGGGCATACAGATTCAGAAATATTACTTTGACTTTTAATAGGAATAGTTGCATTTAATTTTTAACATATACAAATGAACATTCTTGTTGTATACCATGGAACACCACTCCTCCTTAGACTTAAATTTTCCATGGGTAAATAGTTTTAATATGCAAGGTACCATTCCAGTAAAAGTCAATCATAGAAATGAAAAATCAATACATAAATAGCCTGCCATGTAGTAACATAAGAATGGCTCAACAATTCATCACTGACTGAAGAAGTCTATCTGAGTGATTTGATATCAACAGTATTAGAAAAGTTTAATGTACCAATATAAAATCTTTATTTCAGTGTAAATGTATGTAACGTTGAAAAAGACCAATAATATTCACATATGCATCAGTCAAAAACTGATCAAAAAATGTCTAACTAGAACCTTACTAGAGATGTGCAATGAATTCAAAAAGTTAATTATTAATATGCTATCATCTATTTATTTTGAAACAGTAATTTCAGAGTTAACAGCAAATTACATCAAAATTTTATTTTTATTGACACTCACACCAGCAAGAGTGAAAGTTTCATATTGCAGGGGAAAACGAAATCAAATTTCATCTGCATTTCCTCACTTATCTAAGCACCAAGAAATTTGATTTTTAGAATGCTACTTTAACCTAGCAAATTCTCTCAGTGATAGCTTCCATTTGAATTGCACATGGCCACACAAGAAGGACCATACACTACTCTCTGACATGCATGACACTACTCCTCCTGTTTTGAACAATTTTCAAACAATTTAGAGAAAAATTTCTTCTTAATCCAGATTTCCAGCCTAGGTTTTTGTTGAGGCTCTGGAGTTGACACAGTAGCTTTGCTTAAAATCAGTAGTAATCTACTAGAAGGTAAAGAGGTCCTTCATTCAGAAATTTTACTTGTCAGCAAGTACTTGAGCTAGTGTTGCAACTCTCAAGTCCTACTAGACATTCCTGCTGGTAACTTGCGATCATTTTTTGTGGCTGATGTATGTAAAAGTGCAATGGGTTCCTCAATGCTACCATGTTGTCCTCTTGAGACTCCACCAAGAAAATTACAGTAAGACTGCCATAGCAAGTCTGACAGAAATTCCTCTCTGTGAGAGTCATTGGTATTCAAGAATTTTGTGCCCTGTCTGATGGTTTTGAGACAGAAATTGATGTATCATTTTTCATACATTAAGACCAACTACATGCTTCAGCACTTTAGACCCATTATTTTTTCCATTGCATCTTTCTGCCATGCTCTCAGTCAAATGACACTGGATTAATTTAAAGCATACATTTTATACTAAGTCATCTTCAGGACGTGCTATAAAAAATAGCAAAAAATTTTCAGGTTCCTTATATCCTCCCGGAGGAAAGATAGAACATTTCTATTTTAGTACTTTAGTCTTTACTTACAAAAGGAAGTCTTGGACAATTTTTTTTTGCCTAAATATCTTCATTATATCTAAATGTATTGACAATGAGATTTTCCTCACTTAAAATATAAACAAACAAATAAAATCCAGTTGCAATTAGACAAAAGAACCTTATCAATCATTTTGTAGTAGACTTAGGGTTTCTAAATATACAACACAGTCCTACCAAAATTCCACCCCTTTAGATTCCCTTTATGGCATGTTGATTTAGTTCCTTATGACACATGTGAATGGAACTCAGAATATATGGAAGCAACTTCATCTTTGAAAAAGACGTGACCTTCTTATGTACCGTCTTATATGACATTCTTGGCCAGGTTGTGGATGCCCTGTCCCCAGCCACTGTTTGAGGCTGGGTTGGATGGGGCCATGAACAAAGTAGTGGATAGGGAGTTGGAACTAGATGATCCTTGAGGTCTGTACTGGTTTTGTTTGGGTGGAGTTGATTTTCTTCACAGTGACTAATATGGAGCTGTGATTTGGATATGTGCTGAACATTGAGTTGATAATAAAATGCTTTTGATTTGCTGAGCAGGGCTTGAACAGAGCCAAGGCCTTTTCTGCTTTTCGTACTGCCACACTGGCAAGGAGGCTGGAGATACATGGCAAATTGAGAGGAGACTCAGCTGGGATAAGTGACTCTGACTGACCTAAGGAATGTTCCATACCCTATGACATCATGTTCAGTGTATAAAGTGGTGGAAAGATGGAGGAAGAGGGGAATATTTGGAATAATGGTGTTTGTGCTCCCAAGTAACCGCTACGGGTGATGGCCACACACAGGAATTATAAGTTCATTCCTACCTGTCATGGGAGAAAGTGAAATAATTTCTTGTTTTGCTTTGGTTTTGTGTTCATCTTTTGCTTGCCTTATTAAACTGTCCTTATATCAACTCACAGGTTTTCTGGCTTTCAAAGTTCTCCACAAATGATTGGCTGTGTGGTGCTTGGCTACCAGCTGGGGTTAAACCACGACATATCCCTTTCAACCCAAGCTATTCTTTGATACTATGGTATGCAAAAGTTTCCATGAAAAATATTTTACTATAATAGTATACACATATACTACCATTGCAGTTATTTTATTTTATTGAATATTTTTTTTCAAATTGTCATAACAGGCACAACTGTCATATGGTATGTTACATGGCTTATATATTTACTGTACAGTACATGTTACTGTCTTCAAGTCTATATTTCTGAATCTTCAGCCAATTATTTTATTAGTAGAGAGAGAAGAAAGTACTACTTGCAAGGTCAATAAGATGATGTTGGAGAACATTAAAAAATGCAAGCGTAACTGCATGTAACGTGGTGTGAAGTATAAATGTGATAACAGAATGAAATGAAGAACATAAGAATGGAAAGTGAAGAACACAGTTTCAAATTATAAAACATAATTCAAAATAAAGCTTCCTACAGCAAGAATCAAGAACTGTATTAATTTTATAATTGAGGTTGGCTAAGTAAACCTCGGAAACTCAGTAACTTCAGAACCTTTGAGATGGAGTGGCCTCTGGAAAAAAAAAAAAAAAGAGAAAGCAAGAAAAAAAAAGGGATTTCTACATCCTTATGCCATCTCTTCTTCCTACAATTCATAGGTATAGTGATATAAGACAGTAGAATCCACACAGTATAAACTTCTATGCCACAGGTTTCACATATTGTGCTGGTTTAAAGTTAAACCGGCAGGAGAAATGGACCCACCACAAGAGAGATATAAGTGAGAGTTACAATTTAATGAAAAATATTACAATAAATATACTGACACAAAGAAAAAACTGATTTCAACTCACCAAAACCCAGCAGTATAATCCAGTGTCCCAGGGCACAAGCCCAAAGGGGTTTGTTAGCCCTTGAGCTGAGACCTGTGTGGTTCCCCCGAGTCCAAA
>JAWMRC010000089.1:25565307-25584457 GCA_035584755.1 Thripadectes ignobilis | reverse complement strand
AAGAACCTGTTGGTGCAGATGATGGCTGTGGTCTGGTCGGGAGTGGTGGTCTCCTCCTGTCAAGGTCCTGCTGCTCCTCTGGATCCGACTAATCCACTGTAAATGGTCCATTGTTCTTGGGAAATGAATAGAGGGGGTAGAATACATAGCTTTGATCACCCCCCACACAGTAATAACTGGTCCCACCTGCTGAACTAGGACACATATGGTATGTGAATATGAGTTTCCCTTCAGCTACCTCTGACAGATCAACATGAGTCCTGCTTGCAGTTAATTGCCTTTATTAGAATCAGAGTAATTGAATCCTCCTCCTAATACTCACTGTCAGCCAACTGAGTTCAAGGGCTCATGAATCCACTTAAAAGTAGACTGAACAAAATCCTGACATATCCACCAGCCTTAATTTGGCATTAGTCATGGGCCAAAATACTGGAAGGAGCAACTTAGGGATTTTCTGAAACCAGGGAAACCTGAGAGAGAGCAGAGAGACCTGTCAGGACCCAGCATGACCTGGCAAAGGCATTGCCAAAGCAACTACAGGAGATTTAAATAGCTTCAGGAAATGTGAGCAAACCAGAGCAAGGTGAACAGTGGAGGTGAACAGCAGCTGCATACAGGACATAGCACGTCAGTACGGCGTGGTCTGGCAGTTTGCAAAGCAACTTGTGTGGGCATGTAGGAGGGTGCAACCACCATCCCATCTCCTGAGGTGAGCTCACCTGGTAGTTTTTTCTTACCCAACTAGAACAGCCCCAGCAATTACTTCCACATGATCAAAATCCATCACTAGAAGGAAGATGGTGACCCAGATGGAGCTGCCTCAGAATCATGCAGCTGTCCAGGTCTCCAGCTGCAGGGACTGTTTGTGCCTGCCAGAAGGCAGCAGATACTCATGGATGTTACGCTGGTGGTGGGACTAAAATGTATAACCCACTGAAGTGAATCCACAGCAATGTATGCAGTTTGAGTAACAAACCGAAGGAGCTAAAAGCTGTTGCACAGCAGGAAAGCTATGATATTTAGAATCATGGAAACATAGTGTGGTGGCTCCTATGCCTGGAGTGCTGCAATGATGGCTATAAGCTCTCCAGAAGGGACAAACACATAGAAGGAGAAGTGGAGGGAACATTTTGATTATATAGTGCCTGAGGACAATGATGATAAGGTTGGGAGCCCTTGGGTAAGGATCATGTGGAAGGCTAATGAGGCAGACATCCTGGCTGGAGTCTCTTACAGACCACTCAGCTAGGACGAAGAGACAGATGAAATATTTTACAAGAATCTGGATGACATTTCATGATTGCTAACCCTAGGTTTTGTGGGACACTAAGTTGTGGAATGTCTGCTGGAAACAACACAGCAGTGAGGAGGCAGTCTAGGAGATTCCTGGAGTGTGTGAAAGATGACTTCCTGACAAAGTTGTTAAGTGAGCCTACCAGAGGCAGTGCCCTGCTAGACCTGCTGTTTTTATGAACAGAGAACGGTTAGTGGCAGATGTGATGGTCAAAGGACATCGTGGGCACACTGACCTTGAAATGATTTTTTGATTCTTGGTGAATTAAGGTAGGGGGTCCACAAAATCTCTACCTAGGATGTTCAGAGGTTGGACTTTGGTCTGTTCAGGACACTGCTTCAGAGTCTGTTCAGAAGCAGCCCTTAAAAACAAGGGGACCAGAAAGACTGGGTATTTGAGAAGAAAATCTTAAAGGCGCAGGAGCATGTTGGCCCTATGTGACAAAAGATGAGTCATTGCTGAACAAGACCAGCCTGGCTGAAGAGGAAGTTTTAGTAGGACCTCAGGAAATAAAAGAGAGTTTATGACCCTTGGAAGAAGGGGCAGACAACTCAGGAAGAGTATATGTACATTATAGTTTGTAGCCAGGTGAGGGTTGGTCTCTTCTCCCTGGCAACCAGCAACAGGACAAGAGGGCACAGGCTTAAGCTCTGCCATGGAGGTTTAGGTTAGATATTAGAAAGAAACTCTTTACACAGAGAGTAATCAGGCATTGGAATGGTCTGCCAAGAAAGGTGGTGGATTCATCATCCCTGGAGGTTTTTAAGATAAGACTGGATGTGGCATTCAATGCCATGATCTAGTAATCACAGTGGTGTTGGATCAAGTGTTGGACTTGATCTCAGAGGTCTCTTTAAACCCAGTTGATTTTATGATTTTATGATTCTATTGGGTCGTGCAGAGAGAAAATTAGAAAGAAGAAATCTCAGCTGGAACTCAATCTGGGAACCCCTGTGAAATATAATAAAAAGTATTTTTATAAATACATTAACAACAAAAGGAGTGATAAAGAAAATCTCTACCCTTTATTGAATGCTGGGGTGGAAGTTTGCCACCAAGAATGAGGAAAAGGCTGAGGTACTTAATGGCTTCTTTGTCTCAGCCTTAACAGAATGACCAGTTATCCTCAGGGCCACCAGTGCCCTGAGCTAGTAGACAGGGATAGTGAGTAAATGGACTCTCTGCAATCCCAAAGAAGCTAGTGACCTTCAGTGACACCTAGACATTCACAAATGTGAATCACTGGATGAGTTCAGCCAAGAGTATTAAAGGAGCTGGCAGAAGAACTTGCCATGCTGCTTTCCATCATTTATCATCAATCTTGGCTAAATTGGGAGGTCCCAGATGACTGGACCAACCATCTACCAGAAGGGTCAACAAAAGGATCTGGGGAATTACAGGCCTGTTGGCCTGATCTCAGTTCCCAGTAAGGTTATGGAACAGATCATTTGAGCGTGATCACATGACACACAACAAAAAAACAGGGATCAGACTCAGACAACATGAATTTAGGTCCTCCCTAACCAGTCTGTTCTACTTTTATACCAGATGGCCTCCCTAGTAGATGAGGGAAAGGCTGTGGATGTAGCTTACCAGGGCATCCGTAATTCCTTTGATACTGTGTCCCATGGCATTCTCCTGGAAAAACCAGCAGCCCATGGCCTGGACAGGTGTCCTCTTTGCTGGGTGTAAGACTGGCTGGATGTCCAGGCCCAGAGAGCAGTGGCGAATGGTGTCGCATCCAATTTGTGTCCAGTCACTAGTGGGTTTTCCCCGGCATCATTGTTGGGCCCATACCTGTTTAATATCTTTATAGATGACCATGATGAGGCAATCAGGTGCATGTTCAATAAGTTTACAGATGACACCAAGTTAAGTGGGAGTGTTGATCTGACCTGCTGCAGGGGAAGAAGGCTCTGCAGAAGCATCTGATGGGCTGGATCAGGGAGCCAAGGCCTACAGTATGATGTTCAACAAGGCTGAGTGCTAGGTTTGACTTTGACTACAACAACCTAGTGCAGTGCTACAGGCTGGGGGAGGAGCATCTGGAAAGTGGCTCATCGGAAAAGGACCTGGGGGTGCCAGTTGACAGCTGCTGAACATGAGTCAGAGTGTTCCCAGGTGGTCAAGAAAGCCAGGGTCATCTTGGCCTTTATCAACAATAGTATGACCAGCAGGACGAGGGAAGTGATTGTCCCTCTGTAGTGAGTGCTGTTGTGGCCAAACCCTTGAGTACTGTGTCCCATTTTAGGGCCTCACTACAAGAAAGAGCTTGAGATGCCGAAGCATGTCCAGAGCTGGGCAGTGAAGCTGGTAGAGGGTCTAGAGAGAAAGTCGTATGAGGAGCGGCTGAGAGATCTGGGTTTTTTTAATCTGGAGAAAATGAGGTTCAGGTCAGACTTTACCACTATCTACAACCACCTGAAAGGAGGTTGTAGTCAGGTGGAGATCAGGCTCTTCTCCCAGTGAACAAGTGATAGGACAAGAAGACGTAGTCTTAAGCTATGCCAGGGAAGATTCAGGCTCGACATCAAGAAAAACTGACTGAAGTGTTGTCAAACATTGGAATGGACTGCCCTCTGAAGGTGATGGAATCCCCGTCTTGGTGTTCAAGAAATGACTGGCTGTGCACTTAAATTGTTTTGTTTATGTGTTGAAGTTCAAAGGTTGGACTCCATGATCTTGGAGGTCTTTTCAACAGAAATGATTCTATGATTCTATGATTAGATTCTTTCTCTAAGGAAAGTAAGAATATGTCCTCTGTCACTTAACTACAATAGCTATTTCTTATTACTTAAAATTTAAAATCTATTTTTTCTGAATTTTTTTAGTAATCTTAATTGTCACTGTTTTGAGCTATTGTCCCATAAATTAAATATTTTTTTTACTTTTTTTTTTTTTTTTTTTTTTTTTTTTTTTAGTTTAAAAAGACCCAGCTAATTATAATTTGGCATATCCTCATGTAGAGCTATTTTCTGGACTGTTTGTCACTCTACTTTTTCTCTGTCCATTATGTCTTATCAAATAAAAAGACCACAGTTTTCACCAGAAAGTCCGTATGTTTCAGGAGACCAGATGCCAGACTCTGATTATAGACAAAGTTATAAAGGCATTTGAATCACCAGCTGCACTAGTACAGCCTACTCTTTTTAGAATCATTCCACAATTATCCATATGGTTTCTGCATGAATTCTTTCCTGATGATATTGCTTACACATCAGATATTTAAACAATAATCAGGTGAGTAGCAGAGATGCATAGTTGTTATTATAATGTGAAGTTGTACCATAAAGATAACACAATGTCTTGTATAATTCCTCTGAAAATAGGATTTCTTTACTTGTGTCTTTGATGAGATCCCAGAATGGATGTGTCAGAGTGTCACAGGACATGGTCTACTCTTTTGTTTTGTTTCGGTTTTGGCTGTTTTAAGGTTGTAGGGGTTTTTTCCCATTCTCCCCAGAATACCTACGTTATCACAGAATCACAGAGTATGTTGAGCTGGAAGGGACACATGAGGATCATTGAGTCCAACTCTTAGCCCTGCACAGGACCATCCCCAATAATCACACCATGTGCCCAAGAGCATCGTCCAAATGTTTCTTGAACTTGACAAGCTTGTGCTGTGACCACTTCCCCAGGGACCCTGTTCCAGTGCCCAACCACCCTCTGGGTGAAGAACCTTTTTCTAATATATCTAAAATCTGCTGATTCTCTCACATTTTTATATTTACTCTCTACTAGAATTGCTGTGCAGAAATGTTCACCCTTTCTGAAACATATTTTTGCAAAGCCACAAGAAGTGGGTCTGGTAGACCCAGCTGTCTTCTATGGTAGGAGTGCTTTGGAACCAATTAAAACCACCTGGAACTAACTGTGTCCAACATAGACTCTTCTCCCAGAGTCCAGCACTGAAGTCCCTCAGCTGCCAACTCCTTAGAACCAACATCCATTATAGATGAATTTGTCACATTAAATAAATTTTCAAAATGGGTGAGAATTTGCTGTCATAATTGTTGGAAGTAGGGATATAATAACAATAAAACTAATACATTTTACCATGCTTTTAGGGTGATGATAGTATAATTTTCAATATTAATAGTGACAAAAATAGCTATAACACCAAAATATCACACAGCAGGGAAGTAGCATTGTTCACTCTGCAATATTTAGATTTTCAGAAAATCCTCAAAAGTAAGACAGTGCTCCACAGACTGCCAAAATGTTTTGTTAACTGTCACAAAGTTCTTTAAAAGGTTGGCAGTGTTTTCTTTTTTGTTTGTGACAGAGCTGATGCAAGCTGCCACTGCAGGAAATGAAGGTATGCATATTGAATAGTCTACTGTCAGCTTCAGTGGTGTGGGGTTCAGCCTGTTCTTATTTGTTAAATAATGTAATACAAAATTCTAGATGTCAACTGCCAGCTACAATAAATCTGTTCTTTGATATTCCTCCCTTCACTTTACATGTATGCACACGTACCCACTTAAATTTATGAAAGAGTTTGTAACTATGTCCATCTCTGAAACTAATACATAAGAGCTGTTCCACAGAAATTTTTACCACCAACGGTTCATAGAAAATAGGTTTGTGACATCTGAGACAAAGGTGTAGTTGGCATGTGTCAGGACTACCTCAAATGGGACATGCTTTAGCTGTTCTTATTTATTTTTTGTCATGTCGAAATTACCTACATTACACTATCTACAGAATATTTTCTTACTATGAAGAGAGATTTTGTAGAAGGTCCAATTTTCATACTCCTGTACATGAGCAGTGGTTTTGCTGTGAGTCAAAGAAGAGTATTAAAATATTTTTCTTGTTTGATTTTGATGCCTTAGTGTTTTCATGAATTTGTAAATTTTTATACTTCTAGTTTGTATCTCACACATAGAGTAGCTAGCAACCTCTAACCCTGTGCTAGCTGTCTTAAGGGTCAGATAGTAGCTGGAACACCATGCCTGGGAAACATGTACCAGAGCTAAGACAATTAGATACCATGTTAGTCAAAAACAGAAAGCAAAGCCCAGCAACCTTGGAGAAGGGAAAATGGAGTGAAGATGATAATAAAGGATGAAGTAAGGGGTCTTAAGACCTCCAGCTCAATTCTAGGAGAGACGTACCATGGGGTGGAAGGACATGTCTTAGATTGGATACAACATTTAGATATGATAATTAAGTAGTGTTATAAAATTAGTATGCTGCCACAAAAGCTTTTTCCAGCTCCTACACCTTGTTGACATTTCCCTCTCTCTCTCTCTCTCTCTCTCTCTCACACACACACACACACACACACATGTACACTTTCTGCTGCCCAGCCTGGTGTGGTGCCCTCCCACAAAAGGAGGAGGTGGGGAGAGCTCCAAAGAGCTCTTCTTGCAAAAGGGGGTTTTTCCTCTCTTGCTCTCCTGAGGCAGTGGGGGAGAAGATGTTTCCTCTCCCTTGTTCTCCCAAACCAGACCTCAAGAACCTCAAATGGTGATTGAAGGAAGATGAGACCAGTAATGGGAACTGGGTGCCAGCATGAGCTGCTGGGGTAGCTGAGCTGCAGGGAAGAAGCTGCAAAAGGGAGTTTCTCCCTGGTTTATAGCGGGTTGGGAGGTGATCTGACTTGGGCCCAGATGTTGCAAGAGTCAGTGTTCCCAGCCCGTGGGTGAAAGGGTCTTTCACCTGGGTGGGGCAGGTTGTTGTCCCTTGTTTACTTCAGTAAGACATGGCAGAGTGGCTCAGGGGTTGGCTGGGTATGTGTCCAGCCGGGAATGAAATGAAAGGGATGCCTTTTGGATTAATTTACTCTGCATGTTTGAAGTGGTGGTGCTTGGAAAGAGCTCACATGATATTCCTGAGGCCATGAGTTCAACCTAGCACCAGTCTTTTCTATCTGTTACTTGTTGACATGTGTTGCACTCTTTTATACTTTTATATGCTTTTATACTCTATATTCTGTACCCGAAAACCCTATAAGTAGAAAAACTCTTCTCTACTTTACCCACATAGTGTTGTCTTGTAAAGTTTTTTTCCCCCTTCCTTAAGACAACAGTTTCATAAGGCTTTGAAAGGGTGAGATTCTTTTTTTTTTTTTTTCTGACCATTCTTCTCGAGCTAGTTCCAGATGTCTACTTATAGTCTGAAGAGCATGGGCTCTGTGAGGCCTATTCAAAAAAAATTTTATATCTGCAAGCTATGCCACTTGAGAAAGGAAAGCATACTCACATTTTATTTATTTTCAAGATTTTTCAATTTTTTTGGTCTTAGTTTCAGCCTGAATAATGCAAAAATATAGATATATAAGCTTCAGGTAGCACACTAAAATTTGGTCAGCTTTTTTCTACCATACAGCTCTGGGAAGAGGGAAGAAATATATGGGAAGAAATAACTGGTAGTGTCTCTCATATATTGATACCCTCTTCATTTTATAAGGTCAAACTCATCCATCAGCTAAAGCTTAACGTATGGGACTCTGATTCCAGCAATCCCCTTTCATTTCATTTAATTGGTACCAGCTCAGAATACTCTAGAAATTTATCCTTAGCAACTAGACTGTGTTGGAAAAGGTCCTAATGGAGACAAGAAGAAATGAGAAGTTCTTACTGCATTCTGTCACTGCTAGCACACAAAAAGTGTGGCAAATTCTGTTCCTTTTTAAGAAACTTTAAATACATGCTCAGTATCCTGCTGTTTAGAGACATATTTAATATGTCTCTTCACATGTTCTCAGTGAACATTCAGAATAGAAATTATTAAACATTGGAAAAAGAGTGGTAGAATCTGACCCTATAAATCTTTTACATTCCAATGATCTTTAAATGAAAATATTTCAGGTTTCATGACAAAGGAACTGGTTCTGCTATGCTCATGAGTCTTAAATACCTGCTTGATTCTACAGGGAGCCTTATTTTTATGGTAATGATTAGTTTCAATGATTACCTTTTATCTTCTTTGATGAATGACATTGAGTCTTATAGAGAAAAGGAATGTGAAATTTTGAGTCCAAAGATGTGCACCAAGTTTACATTTTCAACAAAGACTACATTCATAACTGTGTATCAAGAAACGGGCTCCTGGTCCTTTGGGTTCTGTCAGGGCAAGAGAAGATAAATATTCTCATCACATACAGTTATTAAAAGAGAAAGCATAGTGCGTAAATCAGTATTTGTTTATCCATCTGCCTTATTTTTCTCCTCCATCCAGAGATTAAGGCATACCTATATGCTACATTAAGCATCCTAGAGGAACAATTGCAAGTAGCTATCCTTTTTTAAGCATTGTTGATTTCCTTTTCTAATTACTAAAATAATTAAGAATTTGTGACAGTTATATTCTGAATTAATGGCAAAGAAATGAGCTGTAACACACATAGAAGGCTTTGTTCCATTGCTTACAACATGATTTGGGAGTATTATTTGTAATATGCTTATGATCATTTCTGCAAAAACCATGAGTCTGGATGCAGTGATAATTAAAAAGTGAGCAAGCTTACCTATTTAGCTTGTCTGAGAAGCAAAGGAACTCTAAATTGCCCAGCTCAAAAGTGGATATAATTCATTTAATAGCGCATGATATTGTTGAGTAATGCATGCCCATATAATAATAGCAGGTGTACTCTTAAAATTAGCCTTGTTTCTGAAGAAGGACTAAGTACATTGTGTAAGATGAGCAAGTGAGAAAGGAAACTGATTGCTTTTTATAATTACTTAGTTTTAGATTAAAAAAAAAAAAAATCGTCAAAATATCAGAATTTGCCTAAAAGAAGTAACGGGCACTTTGCAATCCCTACCTACAACTTTACTCCTCTTTTGATTGATAAAAACTTACTTTCCTGTCAGATGCTACAGATACCCCCACTGGTTGTTTTGATGATGCTGCAACTGGAAGGGAAACACATTTCTCTGTTGGAAGATACATACATTGCTGTTGTAAGTCCTCTTTCATTGTCTAGGAACATTTTATTTCCCTTGCTGAAGTGAAAGATGAAATTTATTAACTCAGCATCTGTTTATAATTCCAAATGTTAAGAATGTCAAAAAAGAAAGCTTATAACATGATTTATTTTTTTTTTTTTTGAAAATAGAATTGTTAGCCACTAATCACATGAACATAGGTAAATACCTTAAAATGAGAGCAAGCTGTTACTGAATAAAAATGAAATGATATTTTAGTGGAGAAATCTTAGAAACTGAGACAGAAATTTTTTCTATTTCCTGCTACACATATCAGAAGGAGTTCATGAAGCTGACTTCATGGCCCTTGAAGTTCAGGAAAGAAGTCGATTTAGTTTCATTGGAGACATTGAGGACTTGTGACCTCAGAATTAGCATCCCATTTGTACAGAACAGGAAATTCTTTACACAGCTAAGTACAGACTACATGTAGAAGCAAAAGTCTGTGAAATCGCCTGCAACATGAGGCAGGGTCCAGCCTGCTGGCATTATCAGAGGAATAACATCTCTGTGGAAAAAATTAAGGAAAGATACTTTTCAAATATTTACCTTCATGATGATAAACAATTAGTATTTCTTGTCTCAAAAGTGATAGATAATTGGCAGAGTCAAATAATTTCAAAAGAATCAAAGATCTTGCTTAATAAAATATTTCATTGATGTATAATTTGATATACCAATCCTAACTCTCATTCACACTGAAGACCCAATGTGTTTATGCTTTTGTCTACACAAAGTTAGCAAAACCAGAACTACTTCCAGGATTTTGACTCCATAATTTCTAGGATTTTGTCAATGTAGTTGTCCTTGTCTTTGTTTTACTTAATATTGACTACAAATATAAACACAAGAATATGTTTGTACTGTCATCTTTCTTCCAGTGGGGGAAAATTAAAAGGTGCTTTAGTCTCCAAGATAAAGACTCAGGAAGATCTAATCATTTTAACCCATCTCAGTTCAACAAATTACATATAAGAATTATTATTGTTTGATAGAGTTTTCAGAAGCCTACCCATCAGACACATCAGTCTTAGAGGAAATATGTTATCCTAGATTTTCCTAGCATAAATATGATTTTAAAGTTTCTTGTAAAATTAAATTGTTTCACACTAAATCTGTCAGTTTTTTCATTCTCTTTAGAAGAAAAAATGAAAATTAGATGTATTCTGTGTGGGGTTTTTGATGGTGGAGATAGGCTGTTTTGAGTTTGAGGCATTTTGTTTCATATCTATAATTTCATTAGGAGAACTCCTTCATTTATAAATTAATTCATCAAGCTTGACTTTTCAGCAACTCAGTGTTCATTTACAGTCTGATAGATTTTCATCATTACATAGGAAAAACCCCAAGCATTTAACCTTCTTCATACCAGAGGACAAATTGCAAAAGGTAATCTTTAATTATGATCTACCTTTCAAGATGTCAACACCTGATTCATAGGAAGACATCTGTTTATCTACTCTCATTTAGTAATGTTTTCTATTTTGTACCTGTGTACACACTGTTGAGGATTAACATACAGAAAGTAAATTAAAAAAAAAAAAAAATTCTAAATGATTCTTCTGTTTAAAAAAAAAACAAACTTGCAAACTCAAGCCAAAACAGAATAAAACTAAAACTTCACTGTTCTTGAAAGAAGTAAGAGAAGATGGAGTCTCAACTCACTACTATTCACTGAATTACAGAAAATTACTTCTTGTCTATCCAGTTAATCTCCAGAACCAAGATTTATGCACCCAAAGAAACAATGACTTCTCAAAGCACGAATGTATCTCCTTATTAAAGTCATAAAAGCTCTTTCTGAGTCATATATATGAATTTCATGATTTAGAAGAAAGTTCTTCACATAAAACAGAAACTTCTACTCATGTATTGACTGTAAAGACAACTATCAAGGGCTGGTAAGAGATGGTGTATGAGGGAATTGTACATAGGATTTTTAGTTTTATTTAATTTTTATTTTTCTCAGATTAATTTTTTTTTTTAGGTGTCCAGATGGAACTTACAGTTAGTTTAAGATCTTTGTCTAAATTCCCCCACAGAGAGAATTTCAGCAAGCTTTTTAAGCTAACCTTTGATCAAACCCAGCAAAACTCATAACTGAAACAGCTGGTAAAATCTGATTTGTTTTGCTGTCATTATTTGCTTCTATTTTCCTACCTCTATGAAGAATTTGTTCTAAAAATATACTTCAGCATTCTGCAGTATTGACTCTACACATCCATGTCACATGTTTACTAATAGAGAATTCAAACACTGTAAGGAAAAAATGTCAAGACACATTTTGTTTGGAAAACAGAATAATCAATTCACAAAATGTTTGGAGTACTGTAGATTACATGCTTTTGGGAAGGGCTTAATAATGATGGATATGTGGTGTTCATCCAGCATGTATCTTGGTGGACAATTCTCAAGTGAAAATGGTCTTACATTCTTGGACTTACTATAAAGATTGCACTGCAATTTCTAAGATGTAACAAAAAAACCCACAAAACCCAAACCAAAACAAAACAATGAAAAAACAACACCAGAACCACTGAACCAATGAAAACCAAAACTGTAACTGGTATATGGCTTCTTTATTTCATGATAGTACCTAAATTTAGTAATTTAAACTTATATCAAGCACTAGAGTTGATTGATGGCTTCCAATGAAAATTGACAGAAGCTGTCACTTCTAAAAGAAGAATTTAAAAACAAACAAGGAAGTTAGGAAAGTTGCCAGGAGTATAGTAACTCTGAGGTTACAATTTGATCGTTTATCCTAGAAACAAAATAATGTAACAGTTTCACCTTTTGTAGTAAGATTGAGCAGTACTGGGATAGGAGGAAGAAAAAATTAAATGAAACTCATATTAAAGTCTTCCAACTGTTTGTATAAAGTCTGAGAATTTTAAAATGTCTGCAAACTGCTACTATGCTTGTTTTGACTGTCACAACCAGTTTCTCCTGGATGTTCTATTAACATTTATAACAGCATTCTGAGATAATGAGAGATCTATGTTTATTATTGCAGCTTAAACATAATACATTTTTAATCAGTCATATTTCTTATTTATTTCCAGTTTTTTGACGTTAGAGTGGAAAAATTAAGAAACTGGACTTAATACAGGAAACACAGATACTTACAAGAGGTAAATCTCTAGTAGCTATGCCAAATTTATTTTAGGACCATCACCATTTCAAGCTGAAATTAATTTCTGTCTAAAAAGATTGTTCAGATCTTTGTTCTGCTCAGAGAATTGGATAGTGTTAATACCGCTCACATTAAATATTAACTGTTTTCTGCAGCCAAACTAAACTAAGAGTAGTAATAACAAAAAACATTCTGTAAATTATTTATGTGTAACTTCATACA
This sequence comes from Thripadectes ignobilis, assembly GCA_035584755.1. NCBI lineage: Eukaryota > Metazoa > Chordata > Aves > Passeriformes > Furnariidae > Thripadectes > Thripadectes ignobilis. The sequence continues at coordinate 25,571,865 of JAWMRC010000089.1, read as the reverse complement.
TTATCTCAAACTCAGAAATATAACAGCTCTTTTAAATAGAAAGTTTCAGAGGTTTAAAAGAATGAGAGGTTTTTTGGTTGTTTTGTTTTTTGTTGGTTTTGTATGTTTGGTTTTTCTCTCCCTGAGTTTTCTGGTTTTATTTTGACAGATACCTCTTGAAAATATTTTTTATCTGATTTACATGCTTGCTTATAATTTAATCTTTTTCTTTCTCTAAAATTTCACTGACTCATTTAACAAATTGTCATATTGAAAGGTGAAAACCCATCTCATTTAGGCCTTTTATTTAATTGCTGTTGTCAAATAATTTTTATTTTGATGTTTCCATCTTTCTCTTGTCTGTATCTATATTAATTTATTCCAGTCAATATGTCCTGTTTTTGGTGCCCTGTAGTTCCTAATGAAAATCAGTAATCTTTATCTATCATTAGGCTACTGTTGAGGATTTTAAAATTGGTTAGGTGCATAACAGCTAAAGTGTTATAGAATTAAAATAATAATGAAAAAAGGTAATTTTCTGCCTATCTTATATTACCTTTGTTTATTTATGTATTTGAATGTCCTAAAAATCTCGACCTTGCTACAAGTTTTCGCATCATCTATTCATCCATCAACCCACCGATCCAAGAGACATATATTTCTATAGTGCTTCAAAAGAATTTGTACAAGAAGTTCAAAAATTAGACAGTACATGCCATTTCTTGTTGCCTAAGCTTTCTCAAGGTCTTTTATGACAATAATTTTTAATGCTCTATTTATTTGAGTCTGTACAGAATATACCCATCAAGAAATAGCAACGCAGAAGGAGTACAAAAATGTAAGTAAAAGCTGCAGTGTTAAAAAGCAAATGATTGACATGTTGTTTACCACTAGCTTGGGTAGTTTATTTTTGCCAACAGAACAATGACAATAATACAGTATGAAGTGTACCCAGGCTGAAAAAGCATTTACATCAGGTTCTGAACACTATTTAAATGTAACTGCCAGTATTTATTCTAAAACTAAACCACTAGAAAAGCAGCCCAGACTACAAATGAGAAAAAAAAACCACAAAAAAACAAAAACCAAAAACAAACAAACAAAAAAAAACAAAACAAAAAACCCAAAACACAACCTCAAAAAAAAAAGGCAAAGTGTTCTGTAAAACTAACAATATAGAATGATATCTAGAATGTGATAATATCTTCTATAAGCAGTGATTTGAGACAGTGTAGGACTGTCTTGTTAAAGGACTGTCTTTGTAAAGACAAAGGACATCTGACATGTGCAAAGGGGACCTACTGCCAGAAACAGCACAAGAGAGAACAATGAATTTTCAAGTTTGAGTTTGAGCACCTTTTTATTCAAGAATGTTCTTGCAACTCTCCACAAACCAATGCATGCTATAAGCAATCGATGAGCCATAAGGAAAAATGTCAAAACAGCTCTGAGGCATGAATGAAATTTTAGCAAGTGGTGATGTAATTTAAAATGGCCTGGGAACACATGCTGAGCTTTGCAGGAGCCCATGCTTGTCTCTCTCTGGTCAATCCACCACAACACTGTCAGAGTGCAATGCTGGCTCTGCTGTGGAAAATGTGAGTTTGGCTTTAAACTGTGTCAGGACACAGTTTCAAATCAAATGAGCAGTGTAATGCTAACAGTATTAATTTTTCATGTAACAGTAATGATTTTTCATGTTTCATTCTTCCTCTTTTCTTATTAATGGTGAACATACATCTCAGTGAAGCAGACTTCCAGGGAGAATGGCCTAATACATCTGATTTTATAACCCTATTTTGAAATTAAGAATGTGACAAAAAGTACATTCCCAAATAAGTTCTGAGAAAAGTTATTGGTGAACACACAACGGTTTTTCTGCTTTCCAAGATGATGAGCCAAATAAAGTTATGCACAGCACTGAAAATATGTCTTAAGGAAGGGAAGTGTAGGTAGGAGAAAAAAAACCAACAACAACAACAACAAAAAAAACCCACAACAAAATGTTAGCAGTTATTTGAAAAAATAAAATAAAATAAAATATTTTAGGAAAAATCAAAAAATTTCCTGTATTAACTTAGATGACTTCTTCTCTTTAACAAACTGTGCTCCTATATTGCATTGAAGTTTTTCAGGAGAAGAAACAATTCCTTAAAGTACTTCTCTTAATGTTGTTCAGAGGCAATTTATTTCAACCAGACACATTTACCTCATACAAAGCACAGAAACCTGGAAGAACAAAACTAGCATGACATACTACCACAGCACAGTTTGAATATAGAGTGTTTGGAGGTTTAGTGCTTTAGTGAGGAGACTTGAAGGGTGACCTCACTGCTATCAACACCTTCCTTATGAAGAGTAGCAGAGAGGGATTTCTTCTCTCTGTTGTCTGATGATTGGATTTGAGCAAATGGCTTAAACCTGTATCAGACTAGGTTCAGGCTGGAAATTTGTCAAAAGTTCTTCATTGAGAGGGTGGACAAACACTGGAACAAGCTCCCCAGGGAAGAGATGTTGTTTGTGAAGTCGTTCAACAATGTCTTTAGATAAATCAATTAATTTTCATGTTGCCCTATGTGGAACTGGGAGATAGACTCAAAGATCCTTGAGAGTCCATGTCAAGGCAGGATATTCTATAACTCTGTAATCTAATTGTTTGTTAAGGAATGACATTCCTGCACAAAAAAAGATGCTTTGCTTGAATTAGCAAACAGAATTTTATTAGCCAATTTCATTTGATTTGTAATTTAAGTAAACGGACAAAAAAATAAGCTTAAGTTTTAAGCTTTCTCTTTTAACATTGTACTGGGTTAAAGGTAAACCAGCAGTAGAAATGAAACGAACTCCAAAAGAGATTGCAAGTCAGAATTATAATTTAATAAAAAATCACAAGTACAATGATGCAAAGGAAAAATCCGTTTGACCCACAAAGGACAGATGTACAACCAAGCACCCTGGGGCAGGAACAGAATGGAGCTCATCAGCCCCTGTGCCGAGCATCACGTGGCCCACCCCTTAGTACAAAGTAAAAAGAAAACCTGTTGCTGAGGATGATGTCCACACTCTGGTCAAGAGTGTCAGTTGCAGTCCTGTTGAGGTCCTGGTCTTCCTCTGGATCCCACTAGTGGTCCCCAAAGTCCCAAATGCCTAAGGTTACATATTCTTGGGCTCAGATGGGAGTGCCCAGTACCTCCCCCAGGGCAGGGAGATTCACAATGGGTGATTTACACTGTGAGTCATGGGATACTCCTTGATGGCCCATTAGGAGACATGACCCCTCAGGCTGGGTGTGAAGGTGCTAAGGACTCCACGGAGGGGTGTTACCACACCTGAGTCATTGGTGTGAAGACAGGAAAACTTCCTTATGGCACAGAGTTCCTAAACACCCAGCTTGTAGCCTGAGGGGCTAGGTGCACCCTGGGCAGCTGCTGCAATTGCTCAGCTGTTAGCAGTCTGTGAGAAAATGACCTAGAGGGTGTAGAATACACAGCCTTGGCCACAGCCACACAGTGACAAACTGGTCACTGTAACCAGAACAGACATCTATATGCAGTTTTCACAAATCATAAAGCAGTTGCATTGGACAGTGCAAAAGGGTGACTATTCAGTAATACAGTTGCATAGTTCATGTAAATACACAAGAAATCACATTTCAAAGAGTGGAAACCTTGTAAAAATTAAAACACTGTCAGCAACCTTAGCCTTTGAGAAGTGGCAATTTCTCTCAGATGAAAAGAAGCCACAGAAAATACTTTTGTTTATATGTTTATATAAAACTCAATCCTTGATGAAGTCCTTATCATCTCTGACACTGTGTGAGTTCCTCAAGTGACACTTTTGTGTTTTCAGGTAATGTCATGGTCTATATGCAAGGTTTTCCTTGTATCATATCCAAATTATCCAGTGGAAACACAGAAAGGATTTCTAGAATAATGAATAAATCCTTTCAAGTCCTTAAATTTCTCTGACCTTTAGTTAACTGACCCATTATGGACCTGTTAATCAATACAAAATTTTGTGTTTCTGCATTTCATTCGAGGTGGAAAAAAAATTCCACATATACTCTGCAAGTTGGCCAATTAGTTATTCTTCATCAACATGTAACTCCACTAGCCCTTGTGCATTTTTTAATCTATCTCCCTCTCCTGTATAGGTAAAACAGAAGTTTTTTTCTTACATGTTAACATTTACTGATACATTTGATTGTTTTTCTGAGGGAACCTGCTCAAATGGATTCCTTGTGACATTAGACTGGTAATTGATAGGAGTTAAGAACATTTTGAAATTACTGAAGCAATTGCTGAAGATAAACTATAGGGGTTAAAATACGTGTCTAAGTAATTTCTTGAAATAAGCCATGGGAAATGGGATTCAAAAGTGATCCCTTAGTAACAAGATCAATTATTTTTAATTATAATTTAAAGTAAGACTGATGAGGAGATTGTAAAGGCTGTTCCTGCTATCACTATAACCAAAAGGAGAAAAGACAGACAAGGGAAGGTAGCTATGATAATTAAACACCAGCATTATGCCCTGTGAAAACTTTTACTGAGTTCACCTTCTGGGATTCATTGCTTTTGCTTAGCAGAGGCCTTTCAATTTCTTAATTAATTCTTACCAGTACATAGATTTTTCAATTTTGACTTAAAGATTTCTTAAAATCATACAATACAGCAATAGATAACATAATAAAAGGCCTCTTTTGAAGAATGTGAAGCCCACAGTTAAGCAGATAATCAGGAATGATCTAAAGATGATGAAAAGGTACCTATTTATTCTTAGCCAAATTATGAGCTAAAACCAAGGAAAGTTACTTCACCTTTCTGCATTTTTGTTTTCTCTTTAGGACCCCATAAGTTATTTCTATTGCATTTTTGTGTCAGAAACAGCATCCTAGACCAAGCTCATAGTCCGTGAAACCCAGCAAGATTTGTCCTAAGTGGGTTTGACATACACATAAAAGCGTTAAAAAAATCTGTTGCAGGTAAATATGAGAAGATGTAGTGTCTGAATATTCAGTCCCAAAGGAGCTACGTGTTATAAAGAATGTGCACGTATCCCTCAGTTTGTTGTAAAATTTCTCTGCTGCAAGAAGTGATGGAATCTGTTGATAAATTAGAATTTGTTTATGTTTGTTTGTGTTTTAATAATTGTATTGCCAGTGAGTTTATGAACAGCCACAGGCTTATGCAATAGGAGTAACATCATCATGGTATCCACAAAGTTTTTGGTAAAAATGCAAGAAATACAGAGTACAGATTGCTTATGTTCTGCAGTAATATTCGTCATAGTAACATCTGGTGTACAGTATGCTGCTCTTGATTGCAGTGCCACTACCTTGATTATGTCACCACTTAAATGAACTTTATCTTCTACACAGAGACATTCTTTTGTTACTTTAAAACACGTATATATACTTAAAAAATATTTGCCTAAAATAGCCTGTTGGGGGTGCTCTGCGTATTCTGTTTCCTGTTTTCAAAACAAAACATGAGAATTCTACCATGCCTACAGTGACAAGACTAGAAAAAAATGAACTTAAAGTGAGACAGGTGAGATTCAAATTAGGTATTACAAGTGGTTTTTTCACTGTTAGAGTGGTCAGGCATTGGAATAGGTTGCCAGGCATGTGGTGGAGTCATCATCTGGATCTGACATGGGGTGATGTGATTTAGTGATTTAGGGGTTACAGTGGCAGTACTGTGGGGATAATTTGGCTTGGTGATGTTACAGGTCTCTTCCAGCCTTGACAATTCTTTGATTCTATAATTATGGAATTATGGCTCTGACATCATAGATTTTTTTTTTTTTTTAATATAGTAATATTCCAGTCTTTTTACATAGTCCATACAGAAAACATTTTACACTTCTGTGGTAGTTTTCTGTTCTCATTTGCCCAGAGTCTGAGCAAGGTGAAAAAACATCCATCAGGAAGGTAAGACACATTGACTTTTAGTATATGATTTAGGCTATGTATCAACCTATATAAACCTTGCTAGACAGCTTTAGTATAAAAACCTTGAGCTTTACATTTTCAAAGTTAGCTGTCTGAAAATACAGGTGTATTCTTTTGCTCTATCACTTGTCTTTTCTTTTTGGGGTTTTTCTTGAACCCTAGAGATATGCAAGCCCTACAAGAGTTAATATATGCTAGTCCAACAGAAGTTCCACATTTAGCCTGAAGTTGTTAATTGAAATTATTTATGTGCTTGCAGATATCCTTTTACCCTGTAAGTGCACATCCCACACATTGTTAAGCATATTTGATTAAATAATTTTCCATACGTGATAAAACTTCACTAGAAACATTTAATTTTGGTTCAGGGAATAAGAGAAATTTATATTTCACTGACATCACATTAAAACAACCAAGCTAAATATTATTGAAGGAGCTGCAGTTCAATTTTACTTAATTTAATACAAGGTTTATAGATCTTTTTATCACAGCAACATGAGGAATGCAGTTGGATTTGCAGCATGTGTATTTATTATGAGATACCTAAATGTCCTAGTTCAGCAGGTGGGACCAGTTATCACTGTGTGGGGGGTGATCAAAGCTATGTATTCTACCCCCTCTAT
>JAWMRC010000089.1:25539446-25552143 GCA_035584755.1 Thripadectes ignobilis | reverse complement strand
AAAGGAAAAAAAAAACTTCTTACATTTTTAAAGAATAAACCATCTTTATAGTTTTAATATTTTGGACAAATTAAACTTCACCTATAACACCCACAGTTTTTTCACTGTGACTTTTTTCTTTTATGTATAAGATATTAGAAAATATTCAGCCCTGTGTAAACCAGTAACTTCATTTCTTCATGAATATCTTAGGCTCAAGTAATCTTATTTCAAAAATTATAATTTATGTTCTTGGGGCCTTATTTGTTTGGGGGCTTTTTTGTAATGTAAATTTAGGATTTTTGCTGTGTTTTTCCTCCTGTATAAACATCTAAGGCTGGATTAATATATTTATAAGAACACAGTATCAAAGTATAATAATGCTGATATCTTTTATTAATTTAGTTTTGCTCTTGTATGACTTATAGAAGCAGTCACATAGCTTTGCAGTATAAATAGGCTGGCTGGAAATAAAGTCTAAACTGCTGCTTTGGGTTGCTTTGCAAATTCCAATGACAGTTTTACTGCAAGCAGAATTCTGTGGGGAAAGAAAAAAACAAAAACCCTAGCATCATGCTGCCATATCTCTCCCTGACAAAAGGCAATCAAATAAACTATGTTATCTCCCTGAAGGTGGCACCATAGTAACTCTGCAGTTCTCAATATATAAAGAGATCCAACCCATAACTCTGCAGTTCTCAACAGATAAAGAGATCCAACCCATATACCTTTCAGCTTCTACTCTGTCCTTTCCCACCTTGATGGATTTCTAGATTCCAGTGTGCACTTGTGTATTAATGTGTATATATAATATAGCATGATATTATATAATTATTATTGTAAACATGATATATTTAATGTGTTTAACAGAATTAATATAATCAACAAAAATATAACTTAGATGTTTGTACTGAGAGTAACTGCTCCAGAGAAGGATCTGTCATGACTTGGTCTGCAGTGGCAGAAGGTATGTCCTAGAGTGGCAGCTTCATGGGAGTAGAGGAGATATTTTTCATTGAAGTTTAGCTTGTTGTCATTCGGTACAGTGCTTGACTGCAAAGCTGCAAAGTGAGTCTGATGTTTTCTGCAGATAGGCAGTTGCTTTTACTCAAGTACTTGAGCATATGCCTGGCAATATTCCAACAATATTTGGCTTCATTGAAGTCCAACTGAAATTATTCATGGTTCAAAATTTTGTTTTATGTCCATGTTTCTTCTTGTGGATTCCAGAATTTCTAGAGGAATTTCCTTGGGAATTCCCAAAGTTTCTTTTTCAGAGGAAAATTATTGCATCAGTTATAAAAACTGCAGATGAACTATAAAAAATCCACCAAAATCAAACCAATGTAAGTCTCTGTTGAAATATTTCTCTTTACTTAACAGAAAATGAAGTGTCATCTTAGATATGAATGATTGAAGCTTTCCAGATAGAAGATGGTCATACTGCTTCATTTTCAAACATGTAGACTCCTGTATATTTGCCTATTTTGATTAGGTTTAACAGCTGAAGTATACCACTAAGTTTTAAATGTCTTGTGTTTAAGTATTTTTTCTCTTCCAAAAAAACATTTTCTTTTCATGGATTCCATCTCTCTGCTTCTCAACACCACTGGAAATTAGAATTTAATTGTTTCCTTTACTGCTTTTTCAGAATGGTGAGGGAAGTGGTTTTAAGCTTATACCTTCCCCATTTGGTTTTCTTGACACCATGTTTGAAATTTGTAATTTTGTCTCTGGTTTTGGAACATAATTGCATCACAAAACCATAGAATCATAACATATTTTGTGTTGGAAGATACCTTTAAAGACCATCTAGTTCCAACCCTTCAGTGAACACGGACATGTTTAACTATCTCCGGTTGCTCAGAGTTCCATCCAGTCTGACCCTGAACGTTTCTTCATCCACCACCTTCCTGGGCAGCACGTTTCACACAACCACCTTCATTGCAAAAAAATTTTCCACCTTATAGCTAGCCTGAATCAACCCTCTTTTGCTTTAAAACCAATAACCCTTGTCCTGTCAAACCAGGCCATGATAAAAATTCTGTTCCCAACTTTCTTAAAAGCCCCCTTTATGTACTGAAAGGCCACCATAAGGCCTCCCCAGAGCCTTCTGTTCTCCACACAGAACAATCACAACTCTCTCAGTTCATCTTTATAGGAGAGGAGCTCCACACTTGCAGTTATTTTTATGTTCCGCCTCTAGACTGCTCCACCAGGTCCATGTCTTTCCTGTACTGAGGATTCCAGGTAGAATCGCATGGGCAATGCATGATTACTACATCCCAGGCTGCCTCAAATTTATGTATCTGACTATCTTACTTGTGTCTGTAACCAACAGATCCAATATCAGATCCCATTTGGTAGCGCTGTGTATTACTTGGCTAAAAATTTACCCTCAGTGCAGTTCAAGGATCTCCTGAATTGTCTGTTGTGGCTACTCTGAGAGAAAATTCTTGGTGACACATCATATACCTTACAGTTTGGTTTAAGGCAGGATAAATTAAGTTACTGTTCATGTTTGAAAACTATAGTTAGTGCAGAGCAAGAAAGGATCAAAAGTAAGTGCAGTGACATTTTAGTGTGGACAAGTCTAAATGTGATTACATCTAATTCTGCCAGTCTTCAAAATTGCTTGATTTGAAACCAGTCATAGCAGATGTTTTCATAAATCATCATAGCTTAAACTGCCCTAGCATGCCTTTATATCACAGTGCAGTTTAGACTATCTGAGTTATCTACTGCTTACTTTCTGGTAATCAAAATATTTCACACTTACAGAGTTAGATTATGAAAACTTAGCTAATTTCAATTAAAAGCATTGAGATTGTCCCAAGAAGTCTCTTCTTGCTTAAAACCAGTTTTTTCCCCAGGTTTGTTTAATCAAATGACTTTGCTTTCTAACATACTTTCTCTGTAAAAAATATTTTGAAGCACTGAAGAGTTATTTACATTACATCATATAAACCTGTATATTTCAGCTTACTAAATATACATATAATCAAGGCCTTAGGAATGTTATTTGTACTGCTCAAAACATCTCTGCTTCCTCTTTGTTTGGGGAGGAATAAAGTGGCTTATACAGTTTTTATGGGATAAAAAAATATGCCAAGTCCTCCGGTGACCATCTCAGAAATAAGAGTTTATTAGCCCCTAGCTGAAAATACAAAAAGAAACCACAAGCATTAAAGAAGAAGGTACTGTCCTTTCAAAAGACACAATGCTGTTTGGGAAGGGTGTTCAGCAGTTAAAAAACTTTAAAGAGAAGCTTTACCCATAACATAGAAAAAGGTGTCCTTCTATTCCTTTTTAACACCTCTGAGTTTGGTCAAAATTGGATCACAAGTAATTTGAAGTTATCAAATAATTACAATGAGAACATACTAAAGGGCTGGGAAAATATTTTGAGGACAAAAGAAAGATCAGAAGCAAGCCCTTCAGAAATCAATAAGCTTTGGCATTGCGAGTTCTTCTGCACATTTGACTTAGGATATGAACATAATATTTCTCAACCAGAGTGGCAATGCAGATGAACTAAAGTGCATGGACTGGTAACAAGCAAAAAGTTGATACTCTGACACAGAAAAAGAACAAGAACAGTACTTACTCTTTTATAAGGGGTACTAAGCAAGTTTGCAGATAACACAAACCCAGAGGAGCTGTTGACTCTTTCAGTGGCAGGGAGGCCCTGAAGAGAGACCTCAACAAATTAGAGGACTGGGCAACCATGGACCATATGAAGTTCAACAAGGGGAGAGGCCGGATTTTGCACTTGGGATGGGGCAATCCTGGATGTACAGACAGACTGGGGAATGAGATGCTGGAAAGCAGTGCTGCAGAAAGGAACCTGGGGGTTCTGGTTGATAGCAAGTGGAATATGAGGCAGCAGTGCCCTGGCAGCCAGCCAACTGTGTCCTGGGGGGCATCAGGCAAAGCATCATCAGCTGTTCAAGGGAGGGGATTGTGCCACTCTGCTCTGCACTGGGGCAGCCTCATCTTGAATATTGTGGGCAGTTTTGGGCCCTGCAATGTAAGAAAGATACTAAGTTTTAGAAGGCATCCAAAAGAGGGCAATGAAGATGGTGAAGGGTTTTGAGAGGAAGTTGTATGAGGAGCAGCTGAGGTCACTCGGTCTGTTCAGCCTGGAGGAGACTGAGAGCAGACACCATTGCAGTTACAACTTCCTTGTGAGGGGAAGAGAAGGAGCAGGTGTTGATCTCTGTGGTGAACAGTGACAGGATTCAAGGGCATGTCCTGAAGTTGTGTCAGGGGAAGTCTGAGTTTGACATTAGAAAAAGATTCCTCACTCAGAGAGTGGTTGGGCACCGGAACAGGCTCTCCATGGAAGTGGTCACAGCACCAAGCCTGACAGAGTTCAAGAAGTATTTGGAAAACACTCTAGGTCACATGGTGTGACTCTTGGGGATGGTTATGTGCAGGGGCTGAAGTTGGATTCAATGATCCTTGTGGGTCCCTTCCAACTCAACATATTCTGTGATTCCATGATGTTGTGATAATAATCATATCCCCTTCTGTTCTACTTCTGACCAGAAATGTAGTGAACTAAGGAGGAGAGATTATATACAGCAGACTAGGTTCTTTCCTTAATTGTCTACTGAAGCTGCAGGCAAAGAGTATCAAGACCCCAACCTGAGTAATTTTCTCATCTGCAGAACAGCAGACATTCTTAGAGTCAGTCAAATAAAATGGCATAGCTAAAATACACTCATTACAATAATCATAGACTTAACAATGGTATTACTGGATCTCAAAATGTTTTGGTTAACAAGTTTCTTAATACCTAAAGCTTTATCTTCAAATTCCCTGGATTTATATCTTCATCAATTGTTAGGTGTACTGGTGTTGGTATTGCACTATAGTCAAGACTTCAGAGTGATGGTGTCTCTATAGAGAGAATCCTTAGTGTGCAAAACCCCAAATGTCTTATCTATACCATGTAACAGCGGAGCATATGTAAAGAAGGATTCGTGAAATAAGGGATGGCTAAGGGTGGAGAAGTTACTTGTCAGTTTTGAACTTTGAATACAAATTATCTTCTGGCCTTGACAGCTGAGAATGGAATTTGGGAGACCAGAATTTCTATTGCAGTCCTCCCCATTGTGCTCTGGATGAGTCTGGCTATCTGTCAGGATCAACTCAGAAAAGAAATGAACCATCTGCTGTCAGTCCTTGTAGCTGTGCTTATCATCAGATTTACACAAGAGTTCAAAAGAAATCAGACATGATGCTTTGAGTCAGAAAATGGAGTAATATAGTAATGAAGGTGTCCTGCTTATAGTGGCCACGACCAGCTTGTCACTGTGTGGGTGTGGCCAAGGCTTTGTATTCTACACCCTCTAAGTCATTTTCTCACAGACTGCTAACAACTGATCAATTGCAGCAGCTGCCCAGGGCACACCTAGCCCCTCAGGTTACAAGCTGGGTGTTTAGGAACTCTGTGACATAAGGAAGTTTTCCTCTCTTCACACCAGTGACTCAAGTGTGATAACTCCCCTCCAGGGAGTCCTTAGCACCTTCATACCCAGCCTGAGGAGTCATGTCTGCTAACGGGCCATCAAACAGTATCCTATGACTCACAGTGTAGTAAATCACCCATTGTGAAACTCCCTGCCCTGGGGGAGGTACTGGGCACTCCCATCTGAGCCCAAGCGTATATAATCTTGGGGGTTTGGAACTTTGGGGATCACCTGTGGGATCCAGAGGAGGACCAGGACCTCAACAGAACTGCAGCTGCCACTCTTGACCAGACCGAATTAGAAATTGCTAATAATCTGATTTCACACTTTTTTCCAAGGAATGTAGTAAGTTTAAGAAAAACACTTCTCAGGCCAGCTCTGCTCCTTTACCTGACCTAAGAGTGTCTCTTGGAGGGACTGTGAAAGTGTTGAACACAGTTTTAGGTGACTATAATAGGACAATCAACAACTTAAGAAACATGTATCCAAATGAGTATCTTCTTCACATAAACCTATCATCTGTATGAGCTGTAGAAAAGTGGAGCTGTGAAGATTGTGCTTCTTTAACAAACAAATTAACAATCCCATAGAAAGTCTAGGATAAAATGAGGGAAATCTGTTGGACTAAACAAAAACATGAGTTTTCTGACAGATGTCTGTAGAACAGATGGATGTCTTTCATGCTCTCTGGTGTTATTGACCCAAGCTGCTTTACCACAGCAGGAAAGAATCCTGCTACCAGATTTTTTTCTGTATCTTGAAGATGAAGGTAGAAGAAATCAGTTTCATGGTACTTATCAAAGCCTATGAGTGAAAAAAACTACCCGAAAATTTGACCACACCTCTGAAGGAAACTGCAGTTCCAAGTTTTAATGTATTCTGATATGCCTGTGTCTATATACACTGGTCAGCAACCAAACTGTACAACCTTATTTTACAGTAAACAAGGCAAAGTAAAAACAGAGTGGAGTCATTCGCAATGTAACAAAAAACTGAATCTAAAACTGTTGCAGCAGTTCTGTCTTCTAGTCTTCAGCCACTGTTTAATCCTTGTGTAACTCTCAAGAAGACTTCCTGTGAAATAAAAACACATATATATTTGAACTTGTGGAAAGAATTAATTATATACCAAGTTTCAGAAAGAAGGTGTAGGTTCCTTTCAGTAATGATCTTACGCTTTTTCCATATTCAGTTGTTTTGCTGCCTTGTTATAAATGCAAAAAGCAGAAAATTAAAAATGAGAAGCTGACTTCTGAACCTTTCATCATAATAAAAAAAGCTATTTGGAATATATGGTTTAATTCAAGTAAATTATGTGGTCAATAGGAATAAGGTAAATAGTATCATAGTGGGACAATCCAATGGTAATATGTATGAGTCTATCATGTTTATAATTTTTAGAAAGATACAAAAAATCATCAATAACAATAAAAAACCCCAAACAACCAAAACCAAAGCAAACCAAGGGTTAAGGTGGGTAGTTAAATACTTAAAAGTCTATAATACACTTTTTTTTCTTGTCCTAAATGCTCCCAGTCTTACATAAGATAGAGTACACTTTAGGCAAAGAATAGTTGTCATTAAATTTTACCTTTGCCTCCCCCATTTTTAATTTTCCAGCTCCAAAATGACATGCAACAGGGGAAACATCTTCATGTAGCCTATTCAAAAAATTGAGGACATACAATGCCTTGTTTAAACGTTCTAAAGGAGAGAGACCTACTGATGAATTTTCTTGTTTTTTCAGCATGTTTTTTAAAGATTTGTGGGTCCTCTCTATTATAGCTTGGCCTTGTGGGGAGTGAGGGATACCAGTGGTGTGGACAATCCCCACATGTTAAAAAAATCCTTAAGGGAAGCAGAAATGTAAGCTGGGCCATTATCTGTTTTTATCTGTTTTGGAACGCCCATGATGGCAAATGCTGAAGAAAAGTGTCTCTTGACGTCTTTAGCTTTTTCTCCAGTATGTGCAGTGGCAACAATAAGTCCTGAGCAAGTGTCTATTGACACATGTACATATTTCAGCCTGCCAAATTGTGGCACATGTGTTACATCCAACTGCCAGAGATCTAGGGGGCTAAGGCCTCTTGGATTAACTCCTTCAGCTCTTACAGGAGTTACTAGTTGACAATCTGGACATGCAGACACGATGGCCTTGGCTTGAGAGATAGACAATTGAAACAATATTTGCAGTGACTTCGAATTTTGGTAAAAAAAGTTATGAGAAATTCTTGCTTTTTCAAAATTGTTGGGTGTAGGTACTGAATTAACTGGAAAAGCTGAATTTGTTGCTTTATCTGCCACATCATTCCCTTCTGTGAGTGGGCCAGGGAGGCATGTATGTGATCTAATGTGGGTGATGTAGAATGGATGTTTCCTCTGTTGGATTAAAAGCAACAACATTTTAAACAGTGAAAACAATTTCTGATTGCTTAATTCTTTTAGATAGCTGTTTTCTATACAGCTTACCACTCCTACAACATAAGCAGAATCTGATACCAAATTCAGGGGCTGTGAAAAGAGACGGAATGCTCTTACTACTGCCAAGAGTTCAGCAATTTGAGAGGAGCCCTCTACTTGATGGACATCTGTTTTCCAGTCTCCTTCTTCAAACCAAACCACCACTGCATTGCCAGTCTTTCTGGATCCATCTGTAAATACAGTGACAGCTTTCTCCAAAGGAGTTGCAGAAAAGTTAGTTTTCAGTCTGGGTTGAGAGATAGAAAGAAACAGTAAAAAAGGAATTGCTGGTAAATAGGTCATTAGTTTTCCTTTGAAATCTGACATAACTAGTTGAAAATCAAACAGGTGTAAATCATAATACCGCCACTGGGACTTGGACAGTGGAACAAAGAGGAAGTCTGGGTCTTGTCCTGACAGTTCTAAAAATCAGAGCCTGCCTTTGTAACAGACCTTTGCAAGCATCTCAGGGTAGGTGACAATTGTTTTTTGAAACTGGTGACTTAGAAATACCCTTTCCCACAAAAGAAATTTTTTATTTTCAGAATCCAATTGCCCTATCACTGCATAAGGCTGTTTTGGTCCACGAAAGATTAGCAATGCAGTGGGCAACCCTTCTACTCTTCTGTTTACCTGTTGTTTTGAAATTATTTGGTTGATTGCATCAATAACACACTTTGCTTCTGGTGTTAGTCATCGAGGAGAAGTTAGCTCTGGTTCTCCTTTAAGAAGCTGAAACAAAGGGGCTAGAAAATCTGTGGAAAGGCCAAGAAATGTACGAATCCAATTTATGTTTCCCCAAAGAGATTGCAGATCATTTAGTGTTTTTATTTTGGTGGACAAAGTTACTGTTTGAGGCCTAAAGGTTCTCTCATCTATTAACAGGCCAAGGTATTTCCAGGGGGAAGTTTTTTGTTCTTTTTCTGGGGCTACTTCTAGTCCATGGCTACACAGGGTTTCTTTCACAGATTTATGTACTATTGCCAATTTGTCAGTGTTTGGAGCTGTTATTAGAATATCATCCATATAGTGGAATATGATAGCCTCAGGAAACTGAGATCAGACTGGCTCAATTATATTGGACACCACTCTTTGACAGATTGTTGGACTGTTTTTCATGCCTTGAGGCAGTACTGCCCAGTGGAATCTTTTGGAAGGCTCTGCTGCATTTATAGACGGAACAGTAAATGCAAATCTTCGTGCATCGTCAGGATGGAGGTAAATGTTGAAGAAACAATCTTTGATATCTAAAATAACAAGTGGCCATTCTGCTGGAAGCATGGCAGGAGATGGTAGCCCTGTTTGGAGAGGGCCCATTGGTTCTATGATATTATTGGCTTCTCTCAGATCATGAAAGAGCCTCCATTTCCCAGATGATTTTTTGATTGTAAAAATGGGAAAGTTCCATGGGCTATCTGTGGGGACAAGCCTCTTTTTGTTCAATTGTTCTTCTGTCAAAATATGAATTTGCCATAATTTTTCTCCTTTTAGAGGCCACTGGCTTATCCAGACTGGTGTGTTTGTAGTCCAGGTGAGTTTTGGGGCTTGTGGTCTGCTAATGACCCCCATTACAAATTTGGAATGGATAGGACAACTTCCCATTGTATTATAACATCTCTGCCCCACAAAGTCAGTGGAATGTCCAATATAAAAGGCTTAGAGGATGCAACCTTACCCTGTGGACCTTGGACCAGAAGCGGCAGGATGCTCTGGAGGGGAATTTGGGACCCTCCTACTCCCTGGATGTCGACAGCTGGTCTTGTTGTGCCCCAGGTGTTAGGCCAATCTTTAGTGGAGAT
This sequence comes from Thripadectes ignobilis, assembly GCA_035584755.1. Taxonomy (NCBI): domain Eukaryota; kingdom Metazoa; phylum Chordata; class Aves; order Passeriformes; family Furnariidae; genus Thripadectes; species Thripadectes ignobilis. The sequence goes on along the minus strand of JAWMRC010000089.1, from coordinate 25,542,428 downwards.
AATAGTCACATCTGCCCCGGTATCTAGTAAACCAGACACGGACACCTGTTGGCCTGAATTAGGAGAGAAAAGAGTACATTTTAAAATAGGCCTTTCTGCAGTAACTCTTTGAGTCCAACTAACAAGAATTTCTGGTTCATTTTCGGTTTCTTCTTCTATAGGTATGACTTGAGCTATTTGGTCCTCAGGATAAAGTAATGTGGGTACAAAGTTAGGTTTGATAACAACAGACACAACTTTAGGATCTCGAATACTCATAACAAGAGGCAGAACTGTAATACTTAAAGCAATTGCTGAATCTGTTCCTGTAACAACACATTTGCCTTTACAATTTGGAACTTCAGAAGTTGCAGAGGCTAAGAGTACAGTATGATATTCTTCTTTTTCTACAGTTTCCAGTTTAGAGTTTGCTAACTCCAAAGCAAAGGTACTTGTTTTGGGTGTCTCTTTTGGATCATTGGGGGGAGTTAGACCTGATTGCTGGGAAGGGCTTTTTATATCTTGGCACTGCCCGGGGTGCTCGCTATCTCATTTCCCAACTGCTGGGTTTTGTGGGCAGTTCTAGGGGACAGTGGGTTCCCATTTTTGTCAAATAGGGACCTGCAATCTGAAGCCCAGTGCAGCCACTTCTGACATCTGGGACAGAGTCTTGGGAAGGTAGTTTTTTGAGACTTTATTTTTTGAAATTTTGGACAGTTGACTTTTAAATGACCCTTTTCTTTGCAATAATGACAGGTTACTTTTGATGGTTCCAGAGCTGCTGCCAAGGCTTGAGCCATTTTATCAGCCATTTGCTGGCTTGCCTCAGCAATTTGGTTTCCCATTTGCAAATTAGCTTCAGCTAGCTGGTTGCTCATAGAGACTTGAGCTTGCACCAGACTGTCTGCCAATTTATCATGTGGGCTAATGTCTTTGCATGCTTTTACCATATCCATGGGGGTAGGGTCACGGAGACTCCTTAGTACCTGTTGGCACTGTGCATTTGAATTGGAGATAGCAAGTTTCAGGAACAAGGCATCTTGAGCTTCTTTTACATTTACCTGTTTCTCAATAGCATCTTTCAGGCGTTCTGCAAAATCAATAAAAGATTCGTCAGGTTTTTGTATTATATTAATGAAAGGCGGAGCTGTCTCAGATGCATCAGCCACTGCCTGTAGGGCTTGAAATGCCATATTTCTTGTAGCAATTAATTCCTGCATAGGAATCTGAGCTTGGTTTGGGTTAGAAGAGTAAGGGCCCTCACCAAAGAGCATTTGTATGGTTTGTTCTACTGGCCTGTGTGAAGTTGGTAAAGTTTCATGTGCGTATTTTCGAATTAAAGCTTTCCATTCATCTAAAAACAATGATACCTGGACTTTGGTTAGTACTGCTCGCATAATATCTTTTATATCATTTGGAGTTAACACAAATGCTGAAAACAAAGAAGATAGCACATTCATTACGTAAGCTGAACCTAACCCATAAGTTGTTACAGCCTTCTTAGCATCCTTAGGGAGACGTACAGCTAAGGGGTCCCAGGTGGGTGGTTGATTCCTGGTGTAAAATACAGGAAATGCTTTTATTACATTTAAATCGGAGAGATCATTTGCTGTGTTGCTAATATTGTCCCATCTGCTGATATAAAAGTCACCTGTTAGAGAAAAAAATGGATTAGAAGGAGAGAAATGATATTTCGAATTATTTACCTGCTTGAAAATGGATTATTAAAAGAAAAATTGTCATGGGGCTGATGTCCTGTTTCCTTGGGCTGGTTCTTGAATTTCTGTGTGTTGTAAAGCAGGCAGTCTGTCTTAGCAGAGTTCCGAAGTGAAGGATGGGTGGAGTTAGGCACTGTTAGAGTTTGGACACTGGCTTCTGTGTGGTTACTCCCTCCACATGCAAGGCAGGTGGGAGGGGTGAGGCTCCGAGAGTTGCTCTCGTGGGGCTTGGGGCAGTGTGGGACGCTCTGAACTCTATCTGCAGGGTTGCAAACTTCCGTCTCCGAGCTGTGTGTGGAGATGATTCTGCAAAGGGTCTCGTCTGGTATGCAATGCCTATAGCCAGAGCTGCAGGGACTGTTTGTGTTTAGCTGCATTTGGTGTGGGGGTGTCGCATTCCAGGCATTCCTGGAGGCTGAAGCTGGAGCATGGAGTGAAGGGGGGGTGTAAGTCCTGTCCCTGCTTGTAGTTTCAATGAGTGAGAGACTAGAAGCACCTGGACCCAGGGGATTGCTCACTCCCCCTGGGACACAAAGGCAGGGAGCTGCCTTGCTGGGTTCTATTCTTTGCTGCTGGTTGTTGATCAGATGTGCCTGCACCCCTGTGTCTGTAGCAGTTACAGGAGGGGGGGCAGGACGCATCACTGCCTTCCGCTCGATGCAGGGACAGCTCTGTGATGTTTTCGGCAGATCAGAGCAGGACCCTGGAAGGATCGTGTTGCATATCTGTGTCTGTGGCACTGGAGAGATATCTATTCCGTGGTGTTGCTGTGTCGGGAGCTGTGCAGCATGGGCGGGGCAGGGACACGGCTCTGACCCGCGCTGCTCTGCTCGGTGAGGGCAGGCCCGCCGGGCCAGTGCCGGGGGTGGGGGCATCCCCTCCAGGACGCCGTCTCGGCTCTCTATCGCAGCCGTGGGAGGTCCCAGCGCTTGCAGGGGTGCCTGCTCCGATGGGTGGGAGCAGGGCAGGCTGTGGGGTGCCGGCAGGACGCTCCCCCCCAGGGCAGGGGCGCTGAGGGCTCGCGGAGCTCCCTCAGCCCGTGCTCGCCGCGGACGGACGGCGGCTCGGCGGGGCGCGCTGCGCATGCGCTGATGGCCGGTCGGGGCGGGGGGGGCGCGGCCCCCGCGGGTCCTGTGAGGGCAGCGCCGGGCCCGGCGGGGTGAGGGCAGCGCGCAGGCTGGGCCGGGGCTGGGTTCTCTGGGGGATTGAAAGGCACGGCTGATCTGTTTGTCACCGAGTTTGCCAACACTCCTAAGTTATCACTTTCTTCTTCAGGTTCCAAAAT
>JAWMRC010000089.1:25488392-25517301 GCA_035584755.1 Thripadectes ignobilis | reverse complement strand
TTTTTGCACTAATAAACTTTTATATCAATAAATGCATTTAACCTGAAATTACTCCTAGCTCTAGCGTCTATTACATAGACATCTTGTATTAAACACTCAGGAATTAATCCACACAATCTTTTATAGGGGTGGGAATTGATTCAAGTGAATAGGAATGACTGAAATGTAAATATATATTTTTAAAGACACCTCAAAATGTATCCTATTCTATTAGAAAACAGTACTGCTCCAATATGATACTGATAATAAACCATAATTCATGACCTAAGCTTTCTGTGATAAATTTTTAGAAAAAGTATTGATTACTGTGACGTTATGAAAATGGAGAATAATACACAAAAAGGTATCCAAGGAGAAGTGAAGGATTTGGTAAAACTCAATCTTTTTTTGCATTTTTAATGCGAATTCCAACTCCTGAAGGGCTAATCTGTTTGTGCTGAATATTGTCTGCCTCTGTAAAACACATGGAAGTTATGGGAAAGGGTATAATTTCTCTTTGTATTCCCATGTCTGCTCTTACATCAGCAAAATTAATCTTTTTACCACTGGGATTTTTCTCTTGTTCTACAGTAATTTTTAAAAGAAAAATAATTTTAAAGTTGTTTTTGAAAGGCACTTAGACATGTTAGTAAAAGTAAATAGTTTTGGTTTTTTCTTTTTGTGGATCCAAGAATGTTAGAAAAGACAGATCAGCTCTCAGAACAACATCAAGAATATTTCTTTAACTAAAAAAAATTTTTAGCTGCATTTATAAATGGGTCTTCCCATCTGGACTACATAGAATGTCAGAGTAACTAGTGATTGGTAATTTCAATTATCATTAATAAAATTGTTCATTCTTTACTGCTCTTGAAAGAAACAGAGATGTAGCACTAAAGCTATTATTCTTTTTTTTTCTTTTTTTCTTTATTATTTATGTTGAGGTTACTTCCCCCATTTGCACAGAAATATTCTTCTGAATAAAGAAGAAATTGCTTATGTGCCATGTAAAACATTAGAACACAAATTTGGTATGTGGCATGTTAGGCAGAAAACTCCAAATCTTTTATATCCTTTGCTGTATCTATTTTCAAAATATTTTGAGTATGGGGTATGAAAATTATGCCCTGATTTTATTCATAGCAGGATAATGCAGTTACCAAGTGTAGTCTTTTAGGCTAGGATAAGAGTCTGTATTTTCAAAATTTCCAACACACATTCTTAAGAAATGTGTTAAAAAGTCTTGTTAGGTTACAATATTTTGTAAGTATTTTGCCTTTGTCTAACTCTTTGCTTGTTCTTTTCAAAACTCCTTAAATAGTCTTCTGCTGGTGTCAATAAAGTAAGATATCAGCCACTTTGTTCAATGGGTCTCCATGCCTCTTACTACATATTTTTTCAGCTGTTCTCTTGGTGTCAAAATAGTTTTTCCTGACAAGGGATTAGGAAGGAAAAAAACCTTACCCAGTAATAATGGAAGGCTTGTGTTTGATTGAAATCAGCATTAGCATACACCTGAGTGAGGCAGTTTGAACATGTGGGGACAAACAATAAGCAGGTTAAATGACAGTCAAGCACACATGAATTGGGGAAGAGAGATCAACAATTTTGTGACAAGGGAATTGATTTTGACAAAAGGAAATTGTTTCTGTCTTGCAAATAGGGCATGGCAGCTAACAGAAGGAGGTGGAAGCCACTGTGCTGCTGGTAAGTTATGACCTAGTAGCCATTACTGAGACTTGGTGGGGTGAATCCCATGGCTGGATCATGATTATTAATGGCTACAGGCTGGTTAGAAGAGGCAGAGGGACTGCCCTCTGCATCAAGATTGGATTGAGTGTGATGAGCTGTCTTTGAAGAACAGCCATGAAGAAGTGGAAAGCCTGTGGATAAGAATCAGAGATGGAGGCAACAAAGGGAACCTTTTGGTTGGTGTCTACGACAGGCCCCTGCTCAAGAAGAGCCTATTAAAGCCTTCTGGCTCCAGCTGTAGGACACTTGTAGGTTCCTTTCCTGCTGAAGGAATTCAGACACCTCCACATGTGATGGAAAAGTAGCTGCAGGCAATCCTTGAGATTCCTGGAGTGCACAGTGCATAACTTCCTGACCCAGGTAATAGACAGCCCTACCAGAGGGGATGTTTTACTGGATCTGTTGGTCACCAGCCAAAGTGAGCTAATTAGGGACATCAAGATCAGAGACAGCCTGGGCTGTAGCGACCATGTACTGGAGGAGTTTGCAGTCCTGAGGGATGTGGGTCCGGGAAGGAGCAAAGTTAAGTCCACAAACTTTAGGAAAGCAAACTTTCAGGGAGATTGCCGTGAGGCGCAAGGGAGAGAAACAGAGCTGGTAGATATAAGAGGAAGCCTTCTATAAAGCACAAAAGCTAGCAATCCTCAGGAGCAAGAAATCAAACAAATAAGGTGGCAGAGTGGCATGGCTGAGTAGGGACCTGCTGATTGAACTAAAGAGAAAGAAACAAAAGCGCAGACAGTAGAAATAAGGACAGGTCACTCAAGAAGAGTATAGTGATGAAGTACAGTTGTATATGGATGGAGTGAGGAATGCTATGGTGAAGCTGAAACTGAACCTGGCAAGCGACAAAAAGAGTAACAGGAAGGGCTTCTACAGGTATATTAACGAGAAAAGAAAGGCCAGAGAAAGCGTGTTGTTCCTGCTTGACTGAGTTGACCTTTTATGACCAAGTGACCTGCTTGGTAGATGAGGGAAAGGCTGTGGATGTAGTGTAACAGGACTTAAGCCATTGATACTGTCTTCCACAGCACAGCCTGGACAGGTACACTCTTCACTAGTTTAAAAACTCGCTGGATGACCAGGCCCAGAGAGTGAAGGTGAATGCTGCCTCATCCAGTTGACAGCTGGTCACTAGTGGTGTTCCCCAGGGCTCAGTATTGGGGTCAATCCTGCTTATAATTTTATTGATGATCTGGCTGAGGAGATGGATTGTGTCAGTAGGTTCACAGGTGACCCTAAGTTGAGTGGGAGTGTTGAAGGGTAGAAAGGCTCTGCAGAGAAATGTGGACTAGCTGAATTGATGGACCAAGGCCAACAGTATGAGTTTCAACAGGACAAAGTGTCGGGTTCTGTACTTTGGTCATAACAACCCCAGGCAGTGCTGCAGGCTGGGGAAAGAGTGACTTGAAAGCTGATCAGCAGAAAAGGACTGGAGGTGCTAGTTGACATCTGGCTGAACATGAGCCAGCAGTGTGCCCAGGTGGCCAAGAAGGCTGATAGCATCCTGGCCTGTATAAGCAGCAGTGTGGCCAACAGAACCAGGGAAGGGATTGCTTCTCTGTTCTTAGTACTGATGAGGCCACACCTCAGGTACTGTGTTCAGTTTTGGGCCCCTCACTACAAGAAAGACATTAAGGTGCTTGAACAAGTTCAAAGAAGGGCAGTGAAGTTGGGGAAGGATCTGGACAGTAAATCATATGAAAAGCAACTAAGGGCAGCAAGATTGTTTAGTTTGGAGAAAAGGAGGCTCAGAGGAGACCTTATTGCTCTCTAAAACCACCTGAAAGGATGTTGTAGCAAGGTAGGGGTCAGTCTCTTCTCCCAGGCAATTAGCAACAGAACATGAGGAAATGGCCTCAAAGTGCACCAGAAGAGGTTCAGGCTGCAAATCAAAAGAATTTCCTCACAGGAAAGGTGTTCAAGCACTGGAATGGGTTGCCCAGGGAAGTGACGGAATCATCCGTGAAAGCATTCAAGAAATGACTGGACATGGTACTTGGTGCTATGCTTTATTTGCCCTGATGGTCACTGGTTAAAGGTTGGACTTGGTCTTGTAGATCTGTTCCAACCTTAATGATTCTATGATTCTCTGTAAATCTTCAACAGCATGTAGAAGTTTGAGGCTGAAAGGCACTTTCTGAGGTCACAAGCCAGGGATTGTAGTGGTGGAAGTGAGCATCCTGCTCCCCTGGGGTTCTGGTTTGTGTGGGTGCATCCTGTGGGTGAGTTTCAGGACAGAAATTTATGTCCACAAGGTTGTTTTCTCTCAAGAGGTAAAAAAAGAAACATCATATGTATTCCTGCATGTTGTGACTGCTTATCTTTTGGCTCTGTACAGAGTTAAGGATTGAAGAGTGGAGAAGAAAACCAAAAACAGAAGAAAGGTAGCCCTGAACTATCTGTGTCAAGAAGTACAAGATCCTGAAAAAGATGTCAGAGCCCAGACTTCCCTGCATATAAGATCAGATCATCTTTCTTGATTGCCCTGTTCTTAATATACAGCATTTTTAAATATATTTAGCATATCCTGCAATATTCAATAATAAAGGCATACCCAATAGTAAAGGATGACAGGCCATGTGAAGTCTCACTTTGTTTTGCATTCAACATGAGCATCCATTTGCCACCAGCATGAGGCTTCCTTGTTTAGACCCTCATCCTGAAATAGTGGCAGATCTGTGAGGTTGGCTGGTGGGTGACAGCTGTCCTCATTCATGAAGCATCGCATCATGCACTGGAACCTGGCACCTGTGCACAAGCTAAGGGCAACTACTGTTCTCATTTTTTGCTGAAGCAGACAGCACATTGTTCTAACTAAATTAACTAATTACCATAAATAAATCACATTGAATTCTTATTGGAAAGCTTATCAGACAGCACTGTTATGGCCTTCCTGTTTGGGCCTAAGAAATTTATCTTCACAGACCATGCTTCTGAAGTATAATGTACCTTTTTGGATGGAAAGAAATTCATTCCAAGGTTTGAATGAGAATTAGATCCATGAGAGTAATACCAATATTGTGGCACTCCTGAATATGAAATGTGATTTTATTATTTCATGACTTATGATACAGAGAGTAAAAAAGAGCACATACCAGTAAAAATCTCTATAACTCTATTTCAATATAAAGTATTTTTATATAAAATACATAGCTCCTGTCTGCAAATTTTCAGTCATTAGACTAGGATGAAAATATTCTATGTGCAGGCAGGAGTCTTAAGATGGGAGTGTAGTTTCAGAGAAAAGCATGAACATTATTGTTCATTAAGGATCCATCCATGAATTGGTAAAACTGTGCCTTACATTGCAAAAAGAATGCATTTCATTGATCAAAAAGTACTTAATCTTATTAATATTTTAATATTATAGTTATGAAAATAATTTCATTTCTTGAAGGATATTTTTGTTGTAGATTATAAAAAATTATTATGATCTATACATCACCCATAAAAACTGCAAAATGCTGTTTTGAGAAGTCCACTTTCTCTTTACTGACATGTTGGCCAAATGTTCTGCCTGTGCCAATAGGCACATTAAGAAGCAGGAAACAGTATAGTCCAATACTACAAATTTAGCTCATTCCTTATTGATTATAGTATGCATTACATTTAATTTCTCTTTTAGAAATGATGGGATTAATATTAATTTACACAGAACAGTCCTGTTCTTTAGGATTTTTTTTTTTTTTACTTATCTACAAAATGCAACCTTTCACCAAACAATATTTTTTATGTAATAGAAGTGATGCAGTAAAGGGAATTGTCCTCTTCATCATAAAATATGCAGTGTCTTCCAGTCAGAACTTACAGTTTAGTGAAGCCAAATGCTCAGTCCTTATAAATCAGGCTAACTTTACTTAAAATTGAGATACAGTAGTTTTCTTTTTCACTCAGGAACTTGCTAGTCACATATCAAAATAATCTATAAGGTCTTGGTTACAGAAACATTGCCATTTAAATGATACAAGCAGAATTAATTTATGATTTCCACCCTGCAAATTCAAACCAAAATAAGGGTGGACAGGGTCACTACAGTACTTCTGTTGCCTATCTGAAACTTATAAAATCTTTACAAAAGCAATCATGCTAGAAATATCTTAGTACAGATCAGTGCTAACCTGTTACTCCACTAAATCTTTTCAGTTCTGAAAGTTATTAGTAGGCAGCTGGGTTATGAATAACCCCACTTGCCTGCTGTGTGCATAATCTCATTCATGTAATTATTGGGAAAACACCCTATGTAAACTACCATCAGGGGGTTGTCCTTATGGTGAAGAATTGATATACTGGTTGGCAAAGTAAATCCAAGGACAAAGAAAAGTTATGTTGTGTATTCAGTCAAAATATTCAAGATGTAGGAGAAAGATATGGCCAAGAACAAGAAGAAGCCTCTTTTGTTCTTTTTTTTTTTTTTTTTTTTTTCCTCCCCTGTCTTGGGACAAAAAATGAGGTCAGCCTTACTTTTTAAGCTTCTTTTAAGTTCTGGTGACAAAGGACATATAAAATGCTGCCTCCACCTCAGTCTTCACTCTGGTCATTAACAACACTAAGACTACTGAGAGAAGATAGAAAATCAAGAGAAAGAAGTACTTCCTATTGGTGGAGGAGGATGAGATTAGAGGACATTAAACAAACTGGTGCTACCCAAGTCTGTGGGCTCTGATGGGATGCACTCACAAGTGCTGAGGGAGCTGTCCTATTTCATTGTGAAGCCCCTCTCTGTTGTATTTGAAAGGTAATGGTGATTGAGGGTGGTCTCTAAGGACTGGATGAGAACAAGTGCCAGTGCTGTCTTCAAGTACAGCAAGGAGAATCCAAAAAACTACAGGGCAGTAAGCCTCACTTTGGTTATGGGAAACTTATTTAAAAAAAAAAAAAAAAAAAAAAAAAAAAAAAAGTTCCAAATATAATTAAAGAGAAGATGGTGGTGATTGGGAGAAGTCAGTATGGATTTACAAAAGAGAAATTATCCTTGACCAACCTGATAGATATTTATAATGACATGATTAACACCGTAACACAGTGGATGACAGAAAAGCACTAGATGCTGTTTACCCTCCCTTTAGAGAGGCATTTCCCACAAGATGCTCATAGACAAACTGATTCAGTGTAGCTTAGATAAAGAAACAGTGAGGCAGATTGAAAACTTTCAGTTGCCAGGCTCAAAACGCTGTTATCAAGAGCACAAAGTCCAGCTGAAAAATCAGTCAGCAGTGGTATGCCTCAGAACCACATATTGCAACCAATACTTTTTACTTAATAATTTGTATGGATAAACTAGAGAGCGTCCTGAGCAATTGGGAGATGTTTGATTTACCAAATCAAAATTAGGTACTCTCCAGAGGTACCTTCCAAAGTCAATGATTCCATGATTGTCCCTTGAAGATATATTGCTATACGGAAAAGGTTCTCTAAAGGAAAGAAAATAAAAACCTATTGCACATTGCTGTCACATTGGGAAAAAAAAAAAAAAAATCCTAAGGGTCTTCAGTATCTATAAATTAGAATTGAAAAGGGATCATTGGTCACAACATGAGAGAAATTCCAGATTAGCTCTTTCATCAAATAATTATGATGATGATAACATGGGCACAAAAAATATACATCATGCAGATGCTATCTGTTAAATCAAGCCAATAAAAACTAGCAGTGGAAATCTGGGACACTAATAAACCCACAAAAATTCTTATCATTTGAATATTTGTAGTAACACTATAAGGTTTCCCTTCTTAAGTACTGTGCCCTACAAGTACTATTTTTCTCACATATGTGTATTTTTCCATCTATGCATCCATTATTGATCAAACAGTGAGTAGTACAAATTGTGGTGTCTTTTGTCTGAGGCATAAGTACAACATGTCTTAAGAAACTCCTCACTTTATTACTTTACTCAGACTTCTACTGTTGCTTCAATACGCATAACTTGTCTGATCATAGGTAGGTCAATCAATTGGTAGTCACATGTTTTTTTATGTAATTGCTCCTATACTAACCCCTCCATTTTAAAAAATGACAAATCACATCACAAAAAACTGTTTACATTTTCATATGTACTGACTCAAGAGAGTGAAGAATGGAAGTTAAAGTGCAAAATTATTTAAGATAAAGATAAATGCATATGATTTAAGAACAAGAAATCATCTGAAATTAAATAATCTTACTATTAATTTTTAACGCTGGAAAAAAGCATTCTTTTGAGACCTTCCTTTACAGTACAAAATCTTATCAGAACCTCTTGCATTTTTCATGCATATTAGTCCATTTTTAAGTTGTATGATAATTTAGCAAATGGGTGACAGGTTTGGAGATCAGCAAGTAATCAGATTTACAATGTTAATTAAAAATCTAACATGTTGTCATGAAAACAATCTTGTACAATTATCAACCAGAGGCTTGTGAAAGGTATACACAGCTGAATCTGATATTTTCTTTTAATACTCTCTGAATTGTAGGACCCTGTTCTACACAGCAGTATTAAATGGAAGGACTTTCATTAAATCTAATGATCTGCCCAAAAGTCAAAGTGTGTGGAAATGGAATTAATGAAATTCCTAGGCCATTTGTGCTGATTATAATCAATTAATACATAGAAGAGAATATTAGATGTATTTCATCTACGAGCAAGTATATTACATATAGAAAACATTTACCTCTGTCTGACATTGATGAATTTCTCATTTGACTTCCAACTGCAAACAAAACAAAAAATCTGTAAATTACAAGTTGTGATATGCCATTTTTGTTTTATTTCTAGCTAAATAGTTTGTTTTCTGTAATAATACAATATTTTAAAACATAGTGGCTTTTCTGATAATCTGAGTACTAATTCTAGCAAACATGAGAAGGGTTTTTGTATACAGTTATTATTTACAGATCTGTATGGGTATATGCAGTGGCTGAGAAAAAATCTGAGAGCAGGCTTCTGTGGTGCAGTCAGGCAAACTGTTTGTTGTACTTCTAAATTTATACCATACAGATATGGATCTGAGCTATGACGCCAAACAGGAGCCTTGGCAAAATATTCATGTGAGATACAACTGTTTTCAGTCACAAGACATGCTTTCTGCACAATGATACTACAGGCAGTTTTGTAGCCCAACCTTTCATTAGTCGCTTGAACACAAAGTCTGTTTGACTTGCCCAAGACTGTGATATAAGTCTTCTTGTTTTTTTCTAACCATCTTCTTTGATTATCCAAGCACTCCAGGCATCCAGAGCGCAGCGTCTGTGGCTCCCGCAGTATATATATCTGCTTTATAAGTGAGAGAATGAGATGGGGTTTTTTTTGTCCTCCTTCCTCTTCTCATGTCAGTCAGACTCTACTGCAGCTACCCTGTGTAGAGGAAGTAACTATTCCAGATTAAACTGTTAGGTATAATGATGGCTTGAGGGTTTGCTCTGTGGAGTACTCCCAAAGCCAACAGGAACACATTTGTTTCCAAGGTGGTTTCTCTTCTCTTCCACTGTCCCAAATATTTCCCAGTACATCTCATATTTTGGAAGGCCCACACGTAAAATCTCATTGTACAAAAGTCGTTCAGCAGCATGCTGATATAAAAGCTAAATTTTGCATGCTTCAAAGCTGTAGGATGTTACGTTTGTTCCTGATGACTCTTTATCAAAAAAGGGAAAATTAAAGTGTCTCAGGGATTTTAGGTGATGACTGAGACCTCAGAGTATACCACAATTCTAATTTGGCTATGTCAGGAAAGCAAAAGGAATCCTATAAAAAAAGTAGTAGTCTCTAAAGTAATACCACGCTTTGCGTTCCTTTACTCCATACACTCAACACCTTGTTGACAAATTTTTGCTCATTCTTTTCTTTTTCTAGTTGATACCAGTTCACAAAATATAATGATGTCCAAGATTTTTTGTTTTAACTCTGTCTATTGATTTGAAATCTGCCAGTCTAAAACAGATAACAAATCTTCCTAGGTATGATTTACCATCTGCGCATCTTTCCTGTTTTGCTTCTGCAACTAAGTTAAAAACTGATACAGTTTAACTAATGCTTTCTCAACAGTGATGATCATCATTTTTTAAAAGACATAAAGCAGAAATTTAGAAACCTTCTATGCTCAATACTTTTTCTTGTCAAAAGCACAGGTGAGAGAAAGTTTTCTGCATAATTCTGTTCTCTTTGAGATTGTGTTCACCCAAAAACACAGTCTGTTCCTCCTGGACAAATAGAAAGTCAATGTAACAGGAAGTTTTTGGGTATTGTTGCTGGATAGATTCCACTTGTTGTTTTAAGACAGAAAGAGTTGCAGTGCTCACACAGGAGCTGGAGACAAAAGCTTTGACAATGTATTTACAGAGGTGTTACCATTACTCCAAAGAGAGGGAGTATGAGTGAAGATATAAAATATTTAATGTGTTACATGTAAAACTTACTAAAAGACTGTTAAGATCCAATTAGTGAGAGATGACTCTGCCCAAATTAAGGTGCAAATGAGACGATATGTCAAAGTCAATGATACAGTTTTTATTTAACAATGAATGTGAGGTAGATAAATAGAAAGAAACAGAAAAGAGAGAGAAAGAATGAGAGAGAGATCAAGTAGAAGATAGTCACCACCCATGGATCCATCAGCATTCTGCTTGTTCTTCCTCACCCTGGGCTTCTCAGTGGTGGGGGTCGCCAGGTTGCTCAAAACTTTTCACTATTTATATTCCTTAGAAAACAAAAGAATTAATGCTCATAGGCTACAAAATTCACTTATTCTGTTGATTAAATGACCCCCTTGCGTCTTATGTTAATTAGTCTGCATGCTCTTTTGAGTTGATGGATTTCTTGAGTCCTTTGTCTCCATTATCAGTAATTCATAATTCAAGCTTGAATAACGTCCTACTAGGTCTGAGATAACACATAGACAATAGTATTGCCTTTATCTTATTTCAAGCTCCCATCATGGTGGCTTAAACAACTGACCTGGTTCCAGATATCCAAGGAGGCTTGTTTGCAGGGGCTTCAGTGCTCAATGGTGGTAGAAGGTGTCTTCTGTCCCATACCTTGGGGTGATCTTTGTTTGACCTCTGCTATGTGTATGAGCAGTTGCTTCTTTACACAGTTTGCCACAATAGGAATGTTTGTCTGGATGTGTTACCCAGGATATGTACTAGCCAGGCCTGGAGTTAGTGTCATCCTGTTGCTCTCTTCTGTTCTTCTCTCATGGCAAAATCTTTCTGTGGCCTTAACAATATTTGAGACACCCAGCTGTGTTCCTTAACCCATTATACAACCACAGTGAGTTCTAAGTCCTGAGAAGTGGATTGAACTTCATCACTGTCTGCCTGAAAAAAACCCCAAACAATAATAGGTAATAATCAGAGGGCAGTACAAGGCTGAAGAGTTTCTTAGTAAAGTCTCTTACATGGGCACCAACAAAGCAGCATATCTTCATATATGTTGGGTTGTGTCAGCATACAGGGCCCTCTATTCCCACTAAAAAGGACTTACTGATAACAACTACACTTCCTTCTTTTCTTAACTGAGGTGGTTGTGATTGCAGGGTGGTAGACTAACTCACTCTAGGCAATTCCTCCACCTTGGGTTGACCTTCATCCACATTACCATGTCCTCAAGTTCCAAAGCCTCATACCTATTGTATAAGGGCGTCTGGGAAAGTCAGGCAGACCAGGAGATGATTTGCCTGCTGCCCTAAGCACAAGAACTGTGTCTATGCCCTCTGGACCCTGCTCATAGTCACCTCCTCCTGCCTGATAGTGAATATTATATAATGTTATATATAGTATATAATACTTTATATAATATATATTATATGCACATATATATACTTTATAAAAAGTATATAAAATTACTGTATATAAAATTCTATTGAAAAAAACACATTCTGCCTTCAGAATTGTTATCTATATATAATGCTCCTTTTCACTCCTCTTGTAGTGCTGTAAGTCATGTTGTTCTTCTGTTTTCCAAGCAGAAGAGAATTTATTACTGATGAAAAATCATATCTCCTCTTGCTTTTTTTAAGGCATTCCATATGTGGCTATTGATATTAAAATTAAATTTTCTGGAAGTTTTATTAAAACGAATAAATTTGGGTGTTTACCAATTTTCCCAGCTGAATCCTGAGGACAAAAGAAGTCCAAGTATGGGAGAAAATGTGAAGATGCACAGATCTTCTCAACATAGAGACAGGGTTGAAGCTATTGGGTGGGCCCAAATGTGACTTTGGGTCACAACACAGAGCATATCTCTCTCATTCTGTCATAGACTCTGCACAGGACTTTGAGGAAATTGCTGATATTTCTTCTATGCAGTTCTGAAGGGTTGTGTCTATTCCCAGCAACTTCCAGACTTCTATGGGCTTCTAGTGCATGCTGTGACAAATTAGTATCTGTGAATTTTATTTCCTCTTCCCATCTCAGGGTCCTTTGGGGGAGTGGGAGGATTTACAGCCATGAAAACAGCAACTGAAAATGCCACCATCTAACCAGAAAAATAATAAATTTGCAGTATGATGTGGAGTAAAAAACTACTATGTGCTGATTATTCATTTATCTTTACCCTGGGAAAGTATAAATAATTTTATTCATTACCTTGAGGTTATCACTCTAAACTAGTTTATTGGCTACTTTAATAACAGAGAAACAGTGCTTTCCCTAGGAGAAAGTTAGATGTTTCAGGGTTTTACAGTAGAAAGATCTTTGTTTCTGCCAACAATACAAAGACTTAATATCTTTAAATTGGGCCATAATTTGAAATTAATTGGGAAAAGAATAAATAAATAAAAGTAAAATTTTCTATTTAATTCTGCAATATTTCTAATATTACAGTATTTTTTCTTAATGATGAAATAATGCCCTGCACAGTGAAATGCCCTGCTATGAAATGGTTCTTCTCATCATGTCTGTGAAGAATGCTAGCGGTAGCTAGCAGTATCATTCAAGGGAAAGACAAGTTTTCACAAATGGCTAATTAATCCACTTCATGCTTTCATAGCCACAGCCATGTGGCTATACACATCAAGGCTACACCTCCAGTTCTTTGTCAGTTTCTGGACCTCTCAGTACAAGAAATATATGGAGGTGTGGGAAAGGGTCTAGAGACTAAATCCTGTCAGAAGTAGCTGAGGGAACTGGAGCTGTTTAGCCTGGAGAAAAGGAGGCTCAGGGGAGACCTTATTGCTGTCTTCAATTACTTGAAAAGAGATTGTAGCCAGGTGGGGGTCAGCCTCTTCTCCCAGGCAACCAGTGACAGAGTGAGAAGACATGATATTAAGCTATGTCAGGAAAGGTCCAAGTATGACATGTGGAAGAATTTCTTCACAGAAACTGTTATCAGACTTTGGAATGGGCTGAACAGAGTGGTGGTGGAGTCCAGTAGACTTGAAAGTGTTCAGGAAATGACTGGACATGGTATGTAGTGATATGGTTTTGTTGTCTTGGTGATGATTGATCAAAGGTTGGATGTGATGATTTTAGAAGTCTTTTCTGACCTAAATGATTCTGTGATTCCATGAAATAAGCTAAAATTTTTCAAGCAAAGGAAACTATATAAAATCCAATAAAACTGAGTGTCATATATATTTATTAGGGACGGGCAATACTTAGTAGTTAAGTTCAAAGTCAAGTATTTAAGAATGAGGTTTCAGTTATGGCTTTGAGAAAATTAATTCTAAAACTAGAATCTTGTAAAAGCTGGAAGGCATGGTCTCAGCACTTCTGCTTTTGGAAATTGCCTCTGATACTGCTGTCTTGCATCAAAGTGCTGCTATGAAAAACAACTAGAAACAGGACTGGTAAGCTCGAAAAGGACAAAACATGCTGTTATTGTGCTCTGTCCTGAGCACACCTTCTTTTTTTTTTTTTTTCCTATAATAGTAGAAGTCCAATTTAACTATGAACTCTAGTACAGATCTATGTTCTACAGCCTTATAAATGTGTAAGGAAAAAGACACACTTTGCCTTCAGATTTACTTCCCAGGAAGTGTATTTACACACATTCCATTCTTCAGCATACTACAGATTTGCTCTTTCATAAGGCAATGAGGTGGGGAATAAGGAGAAAATCTTTACTGTACCTTTCTATTTTTAACTTGTGTACAAAGTATGCTGAGGAACACTGGCATGATACAAGTTTTTCTCCACTGCTTGTTGTGATTTATTACTTGAACTCTGGGAAAAGAGGGAAAGACAACTCTTTCTACAAAGTAGTTCTACAAAATACTTAGAATTCAAGCAAACTAATAAACCAAGGAACCAACCAACCAAAACACAGCCCAAAAGCAACATGAAAAGTTATTTGATCTCTCTTTGAAATTTGAGTATGTAAACCCTGGTGCCTATGTAATCAATATCTGTCTACTTTGGAAGACATCAGGTCTATTCAGAAACCTCTGTGATATATGCTATCTCAAATCTTCATGTAACAGCTAGCAATTAGAGGAAATTTAGTTAGAGATGTAGTTTCGCACTTGAGTCTTGATAATTGGATTTGGAAATCTGAATGTCTCTGGTTTGAGTTAAATAACCCAAAACTCTTCCAAGAAGGCTAAATGTTAAAATAGAAATGTTCAGAAATCACAAAAGTTGCTAGGGACTATTTAAGAGTAACAGAAGAACAGATGGTCTGTACACCACTGAGGGGGAAAAAAAAAAAAAGGGAAAAGAAAAAGAAAAAGTAAATCACCATGATGAATTAATTAGAACTAAACCAGTTTCCCTTCAAAAAAGTGAGTTCTGGCCATGCAAAGTTCAATAGAAATAAGGTATTCTATAAATAAAACAAACACCAAGAAATCATATAGAATAGACAGTTACTTAGAAATTCTCATGCATGTAATTATGATTTGATAGGTGACTGCAAATTTCCTATAGTACTGAGAGGAGAAAAAGGAAATCAAACAAAATAATGAATCACCTACTACAATACACTAGTTCCACCATACTTTATGGACACAATGCAACATAGTAGCCTATCACCATTGCCCTTATTTGCCCTCAGGATTAAAATCACGTACTTCCTAAGATGTTTTTGTTGCATAATGGTTCAGATTAGTGCTTCAATAAATATCATTCAAATAAGTTTCCCTTGGATTTGCATACACAATTACTCTCTATAACTGGAAACTATTTCTTATAGCATTCTATGATACAATTCACAGGCACTTCAAAATTCAAAAGAATCTCAAGCCATAGGATTTCCATACCCCACTGTTACAAACTGATTGTACAGAAGTACTTTTCTCAGCAGTTCACTACAGCAGAATTGCTGTAGTTAGATCCTTAATATATTCTATAAATGATAACATCTAATTAAAATGGTGTCTACTTGGAATATTTCTACAATATATGAAATTAAGAATCTAAGTAGTCTACAGCTTGATAAGCACTAAACAAGTGACTTTCAAACTGGATGTATCATCTGAGACTGCTCCAAATATTTCCTCTCAAAAAGAGCTTTAAGGCTGTGTACTTTACTGGTAAAAATCAGGAATATAACCTCGAGAATTTGGAAATATATGCACCCCTTAAAACTATATGAACGTAGAAAGAGGTCTATATTATTATTTTGTTCTATAGATGATTCAAAGCAGAATTTAAAAAGTGAGATATGTGAACACCGATGGTTACAAGTAGGTTTTCTTTGCTGTTGATTTTGTTTGTTTGTCTGTAGGTTTTTGGATTGGTGGGGTGTTTTTATTATTTTTTTGGGATTTTGTTTTTTTCTTGGTTGATTGGTTGGTTTGGTTTAATGGGGAGGGGTTTTGTTTGTTGGTTTGTTTGTAGGTTTTGTTCTATAGCTGAGTTTTCTCATGATGTAAAACCAAAGGCTCAAAAAATGACATGGAAGTGATAAGATTCATCAGATAGACAATTAGAACATCTGTTTGCCCACACAAGTGCAGTTTGTGCTATTAGTCTCTAGCTAACACTTTTGGTATGATTACTTCCATAAGTAGCTAAGCTTTGGAGTTACAGTTTTTAAATTCAGATGTAAAGTTACACAAAGGGCCTAGTATGTGGAAGGAGCAACAAGTCTCTAACTTGTTTGATAAGGGCATGATTATGTCACAGTGCAAGCACAGCTGGATTGACTGATTTTACACATATATTTATATATATATATTACATATATATGTATGTTTTTTAATATTAATACACAAAGTAAAGTTTTGAAAGCAAAGTTTGTGATTAGACAGCATAAAGTTAGAAGTAATTGTGATTGTAATGTAACTGGTAGACACTGAACATGCACAAGTGCTTTACTAACATTCAATTACCTTATATAAGTTCATGCCTTCTTTCCATCAAGGCATTTACAGCTCAAACATCTGTCTGTTTTTTCCTTTGATGCCCCCTTTATGCCCTGCTGTCAGTTGCATACTGTCACTGAGAGTAGTTGTTTCTTAAATGTGATTTAATTTTCCCCACACACTTCTCTCGCTGTAAGTTCACAAAGAAACTCTCTGAAAGGAACAAATATGGTGAAAGTCTTCATAAGTCATGTTTTTAGGACAAAAAAATCATGATTCCTTAGTCTTCATTCTTTTTTCCCCTGTTGTTTGATATGAAAACTGGTTTTATGCCTCATATGGAAAGACGTAAAAACCTTTAACACTTTGGAACACATTGCAGCAGATTAGCTTCCTGGTGTTTTAATCCTTGTCTTTCCTATTGTTGATCTGTAGGGCTTTATGGAGGGATTTGAGTATGCTTTTGCATGATTGACTTGTAAGTTTATGTTTGCCACAAGAAATTTCATTGTAGTTGTCTGGGATTTGCTAGTCATCAAATGAGGCAGATGAGAGCTTTCTGTGAAAGTTTCTGCACTGGTGGAGCTATTTAAGTAGTAGCAGTTGTAAGTTATTTTCTATAAAAGGGTTTGGAATATACACTGGCCCATCATTCAGTATTTCAAATGTCCGACAGGAGAGACTTTTCTACATATTCTCCAATCTGTAAAGTTTGGATAACATACATGTGTACTGAAAATATATACACAACTAGTTTTTATTAATTTTAAAAAGGCAGAAGGTGAGTATTGAAATGGAATTGGATATTGGTGAGCTTCACATGTATTAAAAATAAATTTTCTACCAGTGGCTTCATCTATCATTTGAATACTGAAGTCAAAGTCATGTGTAATGTTAAAGGAAACCTGCATACTTTAAACTCTTCAGTGACGCAATTTACAATTCTGTGCCTATAAATTTAAAATAATGTAATTCAACCATGCTTGTGCACTGGTGTTCATGTATTTTCAAAGGATATAATGCACTGTGTGAAAAGTGCCCATAACACATGCAAGAGGGGAAATAATTTTTCTTTCAGGAAGGTACCATTGCCAGATGACTATTAGAGATGAGTGTGACATGTTTCTATTTTTTTGGCAATTCCAGAAAAGAAACCTCAAATTTCTAGAAGGAAGCACACATAAAATTATATTGTTTTTGTCATGTTACCTGGTAAGATGTCACATATAAGTAGGCAAATAAACACTCTGAAAAGGCTACAAAAGTCTTCAGTTTTGCAAAGAAAAGTGCAATGTTTTGGTTTTCTATTATTACATTTAGTTTAATTTACTTGTTCCATCAATAAAAAATTCAATTCAATTGTAAATTAAGCAAACCATAGCTCAGAGAATGAAAATTCAAATTTTATTGATTGATAAATAAAACAGGGGTACCTAGACTGTGGTAAAGTTGTCAAAACTGAAAACATGGGAAAAATATGAAGTAAATCATTGAGTCATAGAATCATAGAATGGTTTGGATTGGAAGAGATCTTAAAGACCACCTACTTCCAATTCCCATGCCATGAGCAGGGATGCCTTTCACCAGACCAGGTTGCTCAGAGCCCTATCCAATCTGGCCTTGAAGACTCCAGGTATGGGGGACCTTCTCTGGACAACCAGTTCCAGTACCTCATCACCCTCACAGAAAGGAGTTTTTTCTAATATCTCATATAATCTCTTTTACTTTGAAGCTATTCTCCCTTGCCCTGTCACTACATGCTCTTGTAAGAAGTCCCCTCCATCTTTCTTGTAGGTTCCCTTCAGGTACTGGGAGACCACAATTAAGTCACGCCCAAACCTTCTCCTTTCCAGACTGAACAATCCCAGTTCTCTCAGCTTTTCCTCACAGGAGATGTGATCTATCCCTCTGAATGACTTGATGGCCTCCTCTGGACTCACTCCAACAGGACAATGTCTTTCCTGTGCTGAAGACTGCAGAGCTGAGTGCAGTGTTCCAGGTGGGGTCTCACCAGAGCTGACTAGAGGGGCAGTCCTCTCCCTTGACCTGCTAGCGATGCTGCTTTTGATGCAGCTCAGGATGCAATTGCCTTTCTGGGCTGTGAGTGCACATTGCTGGGTCTTGTCCAGCCTCTCATCCACCAGCACCACCAAGTCCTTCTCAGTGGGGCTGCTCTTGATCTGTTCATCCCCCAACCTATCCCCCAACATATGAGGTACAGGACCTTGCACTTGGTCTTGTTAAACCTCAGGAGGTTCCCATGGGCCCACTTCTTGAGCTTTCCCAGGTCCCTCTAGATGCCATTCCATCCTTTGGGTGTGTCAACCACCACTCCACTCAGCTTGGTGTAATCAGCAAATGTGCTGAGGCTGCACTTTATCTCTTCATCTTTGTCATTAATGAAAACATTAAATAATACTGGTTCCAATACAGATGCATAAGGATCAGGTCTAGTCACTGAGCCGTTGAACACTACACTCTGGATGCGACCATACAATCACTTTCTTATCCATCTAACAGTGCACTCATCAAGTCCATTTCTTTCCAATTTAGACAGAAGGGTGTTGTGGGGGAGTGTCAAAACGTTTTGTCAAAGGTTTTACAGAAGTCCAGATGAATGACATCTGTATCTCTTCCCTTGTCACTTCATCGCAGAAGGCTACTGGATTGTCAGGCTAGACTCGCTCTTTGTGAAACCATGTTAGCTGTCCCAAATTACCTCTCTGTTCATATGCCTTCTAGGAGGAACTTTTCCATGAACTTTCCAGGCACAGAGGTGTGGGAACTTTTGATGGTGAGTTATGCTTGACTAAACATCATGAAGACATACCAGCAGAAAGAAGAGACCTTAAGTTCTGTATTCATTTTTGCTTTTTCTTTCAGTAAGTCTAAATTACATTTGTTTACCAAAAATAAAACCCAACAAAGCAAAATATTAGTGGATCGTGTAGCACTAAAATAAAATCCAGTAAGCTCTTTAGCTTTTAAAAACTGAGCATACAGACTTTTCTGTGAGGTCCACCACATAAACACTATTTTCATTCAAAAATACCACCATACCATCACCATCATAATATGGGGGGAAAAAAAAAATAAAGAATAGAGTGCTCATGAGTCAGATTGATTCTTAATTCTAAAAAACGTCTATAAAAGAGAGAAGATCATAGAATCATAGAATAGTCTAGGTAGGAAGAGAACTCTAAGACAGTTGAGACCAACCACCAACTTGTGCTCCAATCCCTTCAAGAGCTTCAGCACACATGAGCATCAGCTTCAGCATGTCAATATCTTTCTTGTAGTGAGGGGCCCAAAACTGAACACTGGATACAAGTGGGGCCTCACCAATGTCAAGTACAGGGGGACAGTCACTTCCCATCGTGTTAGCTACACAATTTCAGATGCAATCAAGGATGCCATTGGCCTTCTTTTCTACCTGGGCACAAGATGGCTCACGTTCAGCTCCTGTCAACCAGCACCCTCAGGGCCTTTTCCACTGTGCAGCTTTCCAGCCTGGAGCGCAACCTGGGGTTGTTACCCACATGCAGGACCCGGCAACTTGTCTTGCTGAACTCATAGAATCAGCCTCATCTCATTAATCCAGTCTGTCCAAATCCCCCTGAAGAGCTTTCTGACCCTACCTCAGATCAACACGTCTGCCCATGCTATAATACAGAACTGAAGCATGCAGAAAGAGATGTGTAAATGAAGCAAGTACTCAACTAAGGTCAGTTGCACAGAGGTGATTATATCAGCTGTGTGATTTTTGGAGTATAAGGAATGCAAAATGCAGGGAATAAACCAAGTAAAACCACACACACACAAACAAAACCAGTAACAAGAACCATACCAACTCCTCCATAAAAAACCCTCCAAATCCTCCCCCATGAAACCCAAAACAAACAAACAAGCACCAACAAAATCTTCAGCCCAGGAAAAAGGTACTGTGTCTTTTTACATCACCATTTACTTGTTTGATTCACTGCTTTGTGTTATTTCCAATGTTATCTGTATCATCAACCTCAAAGAAAATGATGTCTCCTCTTCAGAGTATTTTCTGTCTTTGTTCTTCCCATGGAAATACTCACATTGGAACACTTCATAAAGTGAAAAAGTAATAAACTTTCTGTGTTTTGTCTCTAATTCAGATGAACATCTACTCTGTTGAAGTCAATTCCTAAATTATAATTTCAAGGCAACTCTTGGATCTCTCACTCATGTATATTTGCATATTAAAGCTGCCAAATAGAGTTTGATTTCTTTACAGAGGATTATGACACATGGCAAAGCAATCTGGCACACAAAATATTAAGTGCTCATGAAAACACTAGGGCTACTGAAGAAGGGATTTCCTAATCATTTAATAATACGGGCAACAGTATTACAAAAATATGCCTTGTATTTGAGGTCATTACATGATTCAAGGTGACAATTCTGGGTCTCATATCTCAATCAGCTATACTAGGAACAAGATATGAGTTTGTTATTTGCATTAATATACTGACTTCATAGTAAATTGTGTCATGCTCTACAACTATTTCACGATGGATTCAGGCCACCTACTTATCGCCTTAGCTATCACATGTATTTCTGTGTTCAGATGATTCCCTTTTATTAATATGATGTCCTAATAAAGATATGATCACAGTAATCTCTAAGACCTTACTTCTGAAACCATGTGACCTACTAAAAAATGAACTCAGGATCATGGTGAAAAAAATCAACTCAGTATTACAATAGCCATACTACACACCAATATTTTTCTTCATAATATCAAGTCTTCCACCCTAAAAAAAAAAAAAAAAAAAAAAAAAGGAGAAAAAAAAGATATTATTTTGCTCATCTAAAATCCCATTGAATTCTGTAGGAGTATTATGAAAGCTCAAGGTCAAAAGGCAAAAATAAATGGGGTCACCAGTAAAAAAAGGCAAAGACATATGCTTTCATTTTCTGAAATAACTTAGAGAAAGGATTGGGGAGCTTATTTCAAGCTGTGTTATTTCTCAATTATGACACAATCTGTCACATGCTGTGGAGATCAAAGTTCCCTACTTTTGTTCCAGATGAATTATAACGTCCATAAGATATAAAATCTTCAGCCAAGATCCACCACCGAACAGAAGAGACCACAAAGCCATAGAGATATTTAGACACATTAGTAAACACTTGGCCAACCTTTAATACATATCTGCTTGAGTTTTTTGAAACATGGTTTTGGTCTGAAAGCGAAACTAAGTTTCTCTCTAGTAGTTCAGGCATTCAAGAGCTTTGTTGTAATAAAATTATAGGAATAATTTAAGCAATGTGTCCAGTATTTCTTTCAGTGTTATTCACATAGAGCTAATAATGAAAGATGCAACATGAGCTCTGCATTTTTCAAAAGCAAATGTGAAGAATGACTTCTATTAAGAGAAATCCACCTGCACCAATCATATCTGAGCAGATGTGACGAGTGGAAAATGAATAACAGTGAGAGATTACTGTCACAAAAATTTCCCAACATAATAAAGTGTGTGAATTTTCATTAGAAACAGAGAGATTCAATGTGAGAAAAACAAAATTAGTTTGTTCTTTCAATGTTAACATGAGCATCATACTGATCATTTTATTTATTAGCATAATTGCATTTTATTAAAAAAAATCTTGCATCCTTGAAACATAGACTGTAATCAGATTTGAATATACATTCAAATAATTATATGCTTGATATACCAGAAATAATTATGAATCCTGACCTTAACAATGTTACAAATTAAGAATTATGCTTGCTGTTGCTACTAGTAACCACTTAAATGCATATATGTCATAGCAAATTAAGATTTCCTGCATTCTGGGACCTTGATTGCAGGGGTGGTGGAACGAGATGATCTTTGAAGTCCCTTCCAAGCCAAGCCATTCTGGGTTCTATTATTCTATTCTGCAATTCAATGATTTATGAGTCTCTCTTGATGAAGTGCTTCTACCTTTTACAGATAATTGCAACATTCATTAGAACAAGAATCAAACACTGGGGACCTAGACATTAGGTGATGTCTGTCTGGCAGCCCCTAAGATGGTCCTTAGTTTTACTCTTTGGCCTTTTTGTTTGAAGCCAAAGAGATAGAGGAATTTACCTCCAAAAAAACTATGATCTTGTCAGTTTGGGTATTCATTATATAAGTGAGATGGAGACACTTGAATACAGGATTTCTATATCTAAGGTGAGTTTTCTGCTCTTAAGATGGTATGCTCAGATGTATTTCTCCTTTGTCTGTGATACCTAAAATCCTGGAAGATAGGCACTCAAAGAATTAATTAATGGAGAAAGATAGATAATACCTTTATTGGGAGTTTGGAGGTACTGGGCCTCCAAAAGGCCTACATGTGCTCATTGATTCCCCAAGGACTCCGATCAGCATTGATGAATCCCCGAAAAACCCCCCTCCTCCCATGATGTTACAGTTTTTATAATCTTCCTAAAAATTAACATATTATATATCTATAACCAATTATAATTTACATTTTTTTCTTGTTCCACCCACCTGGATCCTAGGCTATGCCCTCTGGACTAGCTCCAAGGGTTTCTGGGCCCTTCTGTTGTTTTGTCTTTAAGTTATCTTGCAGGTGTCTCTGCAAAACATCATGACCTTCAGAAAGCCTAAGAATATATGAGAAAATCACTTTAGTAACTTCTAACACCACTTAATATATGAGCAAAAAACTTATACTTCTAGAACTCTAGAAATCTAAAAAAGGCACACCAAAACTTTGGGCATCACCCATATGACCAGAATTCCATTTTAATAACAGGAATCTTTTGCTGATGAAAGCTAAACCAAAACGGTCAAAAGCATAGAGATGAACACTGGTCTTGACACAGACGTGTTTGCCAGGAGTATTTTTTTCTTTCTGCTATTTAATTTACTTTGAACAACCAAAAAAGTTAAAGAATACAACAGATGAGTTCCGTAAGGACATGATTCTTGTAGAAACAAAATGAGAGAATCATCCTTGCTTGTGAAAACATCTTTCTGCATAAATATCACAAATTAAAATTCAAATAAACTAGATACTCACTAACCAAAGAGTGAACATTGGAAAAGTGCCTTTCAGATATACTGTAGCAACTACTGCTTATGAAGACTGCTAATATAGGAAAAAAAAGAAAAAGTCATCTTAGAAAACTGATCCCAACTTGCATATATTCATACTCCTCAAAGCAGTCCGTGTTTCAGACCACTGATTTAAGCCAGCAGCAGGAGTAAGGACACATTACAGAAGTAAATGTTTGCAAGCTAAAGTTCCAAAATATCTGCATCAATGCAACCAATTTGTCAACAGTCAAAAATTCCTGAGCTTTACCACAGATCCTATATTTCTACTAACTAATGTAGGCTCTTTGTGACTCAGATGTTAGATTTGTAGGCTTTTGAAACAAAAGATATATCTTTCTTAAAGGAATATTAAAGTCCCAAAGAAAGAATGTGCATAATAAGATAAACATTCTATGATCATGATTTTCTAAGAGTTTTTTGAGAGGAAGAGAAGTTTTGTGGAGACACTGAACATATACTTGTTAAAACCTAACCCTAATCCTAAGTACTCAGAAAGAAATGTAAGAACTTCAGTGAAAGACAAGACAAGATCTCTGATTAAACAAAGGCCTCAGTTTGCAAAGATTGTTGTTTATTGCTAGATATATAGCATCTTGAAAGCCACACAGTATGTTGCATATTTTTCATTTTATATGACACTCATTTGTTCAGAACAATTAGTTTTTTATATTCTAAACAGCTTGTACTAGCAGAGCAAGACATCTAATTCATTTTTAAAGACAAAACCCCCTGTTTATGTACTTATAATTGACTCAGGAACTCTATATTTCATTGTTTATGAATTCTAAGTCACACTATAAAAAGTGAAAGAGAAAGAAAACCTCTGAGTTTAGCACAGCCATCTTCCAAATTTCTACTGGAACTTTCAGCTTTTTACTGTATAAGTTTGTGAAATGTCTTCCAAATGAGAAAGATGAAACCATTTAGGCATCGTAACTCAAAGGTTCAATGGCATTTGAAAATGAAAGATTGAATTGAACAAGACTTGTGTATACATTTCCAGACAGACTACCCTGAAGATACATGCCCTAATATGAGTGAAAGAAAACATTCAGTAAAACCTTAAATGAATGCAAAATTTCACAAATGACAGATTTTTAACACCTAGCTACCTTCAAGAAAAAGTGGAACATCTGATCAATGCTCAGATGGTACCAAGAAACTTTTTTTTCCAAGTGTTAGCTCACTTGCAAAAATCAAAACGTTCGCCATATAAAACCAGTAGTGAGTTGAGGAAATGCAGATCTGGAGAACCTTCAGTGGAAAGTCTTCATTTCTAATACCCTCATTTGAAAAAAGACCTGGTCTAAAACTGGACCATATTGAGTTAACTATATTAATTTGAGTTAATTAAAAAAAATATGCTTGGTGCTTTTGGGGGGATTTTACACATTTTTTTTCTATATCTTGTATATAAAGCACAGACGGGCTTCATTTCTCACCTCTCATCTCAATTTATTTCAGTAGTTTAAAAAATATCTTAATCTCTTCTTGTTAATTTTATTTCAGTTGTTGAAACTAAATCTGCAGGAAATCACCATGCAAGTACTTAGGGTTATTTTGTTTGTATGTTGCTTTTTGTTTTGTTTTGGTTTGGTTTGGTTTTTTTTTTTTAGGGTTTTTTTTTTTTTTTTCATTAAACAGTTCATATTAGTATTTTTTATTTCATTCCTTGGAGCCTTCTAAGAACAAACACATATAAAATGTTCTCATAAATCAAGTTTAAGTGCACTGCAGAGGTAACAGTGATAGCAAAAATGGCATGCTTTGTCAGTGGGTTAGTGGAGAATGACCCATTTTCATATTAAAATTATAAAACTGGTATGATAAAACACATAAAAATAGGAACATTTTTACTGCTGTGAAGCCAGGGAGGTTTAAATCAATCTTGTATCACCAATTCATTCTGAATTATCTGGAAAAGCACTATATTGCTGAAGAAATAGGTAAAAGGCAAATATATTTATTCCCTCTGCTTTGGATAATAAATTTGAATGAGATGGAACAAAATTCTGATATAGTAAAAGTAACAGGTCATATGCAAAAGACATTTTTTTCCCATTATTTTTCCTTTCTTGTTTCATCATGGAAAAGCACAACAGGGAAAACTTTACTATTCAAAATAAGTGGTCTTAAAAGTCTACAATTAACTAAACCTACAAATAATGGTCAGTCACCCTCAGCTCGATAGAAGGCATTTCTGTTAGTTCAGATGGGATACTTAAAATTTTGTTGTGCTACAAGGGAGTGAAAGTAAAATCACAACTGCAAAAAAATCTCAAAGATTATTTTCTTTGTAATACACTATGGTGTACAGCACTGTCCAAGTATATGAGTCTTCTGGCTACCAAAATGACTGCAGGTACATGATCCCATAAGGATTTGGAAAGTAACAATACTCTCAAGAGGAAATAATTGAAGGGCACACATGCTTATTTTTCAAATCCATACAGTGTGCACACACAAAGACAGGAAAATCTGTCTCAAACAGCACTCAAACATCTAATTGGTTATAAACGGTCGTTTATAGCTAATGGAGTGAAAACTGTAACTATAAGAATGAAAACTCATAACTGAATTTATCAGTGATCGGAATTTGTTCTCTAATACTTCTGTTCACACTTATTGTATCATCAGAGTTTTATTCTTTTCAACAGTCATTTTTGGACAGTTTCTGAGATAAATATCTGGAGCAATATTTGTTTCAATACATGTCTATCTATGTCAATAAAAGCTTAAGTATATTTAATGCAACTTATGCAATTAATTCAACAAGAAATTTTGAAATTCTGGATAGTTTTTTGGTTGTTAAAACATTAAATAGATGATATTAGGGACTATATGCCACAGAATCACGGAATCACAGGATATGTTGACTTGAAAGGGATTATGTATACACTTGTATATACACAAATGTAACACTTTTATACATGTGGATATATATGTACATATGGTTACAAATGTGATTTTTTTGTGTATGTCTATGTATACAAAAGTATAGACATTTTTGTTTCTAAATTTTGCAACTAGACTGTTCATTTGAGGCTTCTAGAAAGAAATACATTGATAAACAGATATAAACATTTCTGAAGGTGAGGCTGTGTGATATTGCCTCCTCACAGAATTGAGCTTTACTTTTATAGACACACACTAGAAAGTGACAGCTTTCAAAACAGTTTTCAAAGAAAATAATAAGGCAGAAAGATTGCCTTCCTTCTAAGCAACCTGCAGGTCACTGATGAAAATTTAGACTTAAAAAGGCCTTTGAAAAGAGAATTTCTTTATTTTCTGTGTTTTACCTACTGCACTGTCTGTTTCTGCTTTACCGTCATATCACAGTACTACTTTCTAAGTAAATATGTATAATATATTTTTTTTTCATAATGTCCACTATGCCAGACAAAGAAAGCCTAACAAACAATAGTTTAGTATGTTTGTTTACTTATTTATGATTAGTAAGAACCTTTAAAGTTGTTGTCAGGACATAAGAAATTGCATTATAGAAAAGAAGCATATGAACAGAGATTTTGTTAGTATCAGATAAAGTTAAGCTCTCCATTCTTATTTCCAGCTACGAAAAACAATCTCAAGATTATTCAAACATCAACTAGACTATGTCACAGGCAAACCTAGTGCTGTGCTCTTATACTGTGGGTTTGATCAAAGCTTTTTTTTTCTGCTGCTAACAGTAAACATTCCTTCTCTCATTTCTCAAAAGCAAGAGCCTCTGCAGTTTATCAAGAGGAGAACCTGTCTCACAGTTAGCTGTTAAGGTGTCAAAAGCTCATATGGGGTAAAACACAGTGGTCCTGCCTCAAAACAACTTACTTGGTTCAGACATCTTGATTTTGCCAATCAACAGGCTAGATTTTAGTTTTCGAAATACCTCAACAAAGTTTACAACAAAGTTAGAAAGATTTTGTATTTCCAGAGTGCAAACAATAAATCTTTAAGACCATCATAATGGAAATTAAAAGCTATTCACTGTGGTGTTATGTAAATTGCAAAGGTACAAAATCTTGTTCAAATTGCACAGAGGAATGTTTCACTGCCACTATAAAATTCTAATTTTATTGTATGCTAGTACCAGATTTACCTGCCCCACATTTCTCAGCTATGACACTGAACTTTCCAGGCCACTTTTGAAACATTAAAGACACTTTTCCCAAACTTTTTATGATGCCAGAGAAATGTTCAGAAAGCACTTGTTAGTAATAGGTGAAGTATGTATGAAAATTAATGGGGAAAAAATTAAACAGGAATTCTTTGGATAAGTTTCTTAATAGCCATAAAATACATGCTTTTATCACTTAGAATTATTTATTTACAAAAAGAAGATTTTTGTCCTTAATTTATATAATTTCATGGTGACATATGGACTTTCTCAATAGAGCTGGGACTTTCTACTCCATGGGAGAAACAGACTGATGTGGGTGTGGGTACATAGTTGCAGCCTAGAGGAGTGGAGGAGTTGTGCTTAACTGACCCCATGTGTGCCCACACTTCTACCAGGAGGCAGAAGATCCATCCTGAACAGACCAAACACAACAGTAAGCTTACATCTCTATCTGATTGATCTGCCAGGATGGCATGTTACAATATAGTCCTATGAGACAAGATGCTGGATAGCTAAACATACTCTAATCTCCATTAGTGTGCAAGTTTTGCTTGAATAGAGTTAGTTTTCTCCATAATAGCTAGAGAAACAGAGATGATAACACAGGGATACTCTTATGTCCAGGCCTCTGATGCTACTTATCCCATCCAATCAGTGAGGAGGCTGGGGATGCACAAGAAGTTGGGATGGGACACAAATGAGACAGCTGATCCCAACTGACTCGAGTGATATTGCTTACCACATGGTGCCATGCTCAGCATATAAATCTGGGAGAAGAAAGAAGAAGGAGGGAATGTTTAGAGTAACAGTGTTTGTCTGCCCAAGTAACCCCTTAGGCGTGATGCAGTCCTTTTTTCTTGGTGTTGGCTGAACATCTGTCTGTTCATGGGAAGGAGTAAATTTTCTTTTGCTTTGCTAGCATGCATGGCTTTTGCTTTACCTATAAAACTATTCTTATTTTAACCCACAGATTTTCTCACTTTCAGTCTTCCAATCTGTTATAGTTTCAAAACTCAGTTGGAATTCCTTCCAAAAAGCTTGGACCCAACACTTTAGTGTCAATAGAGTTGGTTAGCAAAAGGCACAATAGATATGCATATCCGGATGTTAACAGCTTTAGCCAGAGCCTTTTGTTCTGATCTCTCCCCAGGCCAGAGGGGGAGGGAAGACTGGCTGGGGAGAGGGGGGAAGGGGTCAGCGTTTCTGGGCTTTCTGCGCAAGTCAGGAGTTCACCGGCTCGGCGCAGAGGAGAGAGGACAGGGACACACACACCAGGTCCGGCATCGCTGTGGGACTAGGATTGTGTCTTTTGTTCTCTGGCTTCGCCGATCACCCATGGACACCGCAGGCTGGTGCGAGGAGGAAGAACACACCTGCTTTGTACACTGCAGAGGCTGGGTTTCTGCTGCTTTTTTTGTCATCAACCCCACGGTAGCTGACCCTGCAACTGCTCCTGCCATACCCCTGAGAGAGAGAGCCCAGCCAGCCGGGCACGACACCGTCACCTGCTGTTCATAAATATAACTGCAACCCCTGAGTGAGAGAGAGCGGCCAGCAGTTGAGGTGCAACATCACCACCTGCTGTCCGTGGATATAATTGCATTCCCCCCCCTTTTTGGGGGTAGCCAGAGATATTTTGGTTGTTTGCCTTGTTGTTTGGGGGTGGAGGTGTAATAGACGCTAGAGCTAGGAGTGATTTCAGGTTAATTGCATTTATTGATATAAAAGTTTATTAATATGAAAAA
>JAWMRC010000089.1:25458222-25488292 GCA_035584755.1 Thripadectes ignobilis | reverse complement strand
TTCTTCTTGCAGAGAGGCAAGATAACCAGTCTCTTGCTAACAGGCCTTGTGTATTCTAATCTGTCTGAACCAAAAAGCTTCCTTAACTGCCAAGGCGTAAAGGAAAGAAAAAAAGGAGAAAAAACATTTTTACATCGAAAATTAAACTATGAGCAAATTGAACTTATAACAGAGGGGTTTATTACAAACTGCTGTTTCGTTCTTTCTGGATATATATATCTATATATATATATATATCTATATATATCTCTGTGTGTTGTGGTTAAGAACTGTTATCCTTTCATATATATATATATATATATATACACCTTTCCTAATTAAAGTTCTGTTTTCTAAATTTAAAGGAGAGGGATTATTTTCTTGGCCAGCATAGATATCTTAGTTCTCCCCTTGAACTAAGATAAAAATGGCACTCAACTAAGATACAATCCTAACCCATCCTCCCCTCCTCTCTAATTAGGGGGGAGTGAGACCACAGTTGTGGGGTTGTTAGTTGTTGGTTGGCTGCACTGGATTTGTGTGGGAGAAGCACCTGTGGGGGACTGCAGACCCAGGATATCAAATCCAGCATCAAAGGAAGATGATTTTAATGAATGGATGGAGCTGTCTGCCACCAAATAGACACTGTCAGAATCACTATCTACCTTTTGCCATGGAGCTGTTGTTTTTAAAGTTTTTCCACTGTTAAGATGTTACAGTTAGGATAAATATGTATTAGATAGCTAATTATTACTATTTCATTACTGTTGTATGTTCAATTGATCTGATTGGTTATGGGGAACCCAGTTTCTGCCCGATTGGTTCATGTACCCCTAAAACCTCATTGGCTTGCTGGTGGTGCAATGCAGCACCCCTATGTAAGGCTAGCCACCCCTAGTTTCTCCATATTGGTTGTAAACCCTCCTTCCCTTTTCCTTTCATGTCGTGATCTGCCTTCATCTCCTCCCCAGTTCCAGGACCTTCCATTCCTACCCTATGTAAGTCCCATGCACCCCTAATAAAGTGTTCACTCCTGTTCCTACCCCACGCTGGTGCGGACCGTTTCCTCTTACCCTCGGCAGACCGTGACAGATTTGTGTGGCAAGGTTTTGGTAGCAGGGAAACAGCAGGGGTGGCTTGTGTGAGAAGCTGCCAGCAGCTTCCCCTGTGTCCAGTGGTGTAGGAGAACACCTCATGATGTATGAGGAATGGAAATGCCACCCTAAGAAACATACAGATGAAAATAGCAGCAGCAGCACCACTTTTCTGGACTCTGGTGAAGCCATCATGCTGCAAAACTTAGCTGTGGAAGTTTGAAAGTTCTGTGTTGTTGCATTTCTCATTGTGTGGGTTTCAGTTTAAAAGGCTTTGTTGTCACTGCTTCCCAGCTTTCCTGCCTGCTGCGGTGTAATGCAATGCCCCACTTCACTCCATGTTGCCCCCTGCCCTTGTGGCTTTTCCTTCTTTCGCTCAATTCTGGTATCTGGTTTTCACCCTCGGTTATGTATTTTGGTGGTGGCTTTTCCAGTTTTTGCACACCCTGCCTTTGACCAAGCCTTTGACCCTGTTCCACAACCTCCCAAACCCTACAGAACCCTGGCAGCTACATAATAAAGGGTCTTTTGCTCCATTTTCACCCAGCAAGGCATATGAGGTGTGCAAAAGTCCATTTATTTTTCCCTCGGTTCACTGCTGTCACAGTGGATCTAATGCCAGATGGCTCCAAAACAGACCCACCAGCAGCCAAGGTCGAGCCCATCGGAGCTGGTGGTAGCACTTTTGGGATAACAGATTTAAAGGGCATAGTAGGAAGGGAAAGGAGCACCTGCATAGCAGTATCTAGAGAGAGAAGTGAGAATATGTAATATGTGAGAGGAACAGCTCTGTAGATACCAAGGCCAGTGAAAGAGGGGGAGGAGGTGCTCCAGGTGCTGGAGCAGAATTTGTCCTGCAGGCTGTGGTGAGGCAGGTTGTCTTCCTGCAGCCCATAGAGGTCCACAGTGAAACAAATATCCACCTGCAGCCTGTGAAGGACCCCACACCAGAGGATGTGGATGTCCAAAGGCGGCTGTGACCCCAAGGGAAGCCTGTGCTGGAGTAGGCTGCTGGCAGGGCCTGTGGACGAGGTTTGCTGACAGGGTTTGAGACCCCATGGAGGTACCACACTGGATGGGATGTACCCCATGGCAGACACTCATGCTGGAGCAGATCCTGAAGAACTGCAGCCCATGGCGCTACCTATGCTGGAGAAGTTCATGAATGACTGACTCCTGTTAGAGTGTCTCTATGGTGGAGCAGGGGAAGTGTGAGAAATCTACACACTTAGGAGGAAAGAACAGCAGAGAAATCATGTGATGAACTGACTGCAGCCTCTATCCCCTGTTCCCTTGCACCACTGGAAGAACAATGTAGAGGAAATGGAAAAAAAGCAGGTCCTGTTAAAAAGGGAGGAGTAGAGGAGAGGAGTTTTAAAGATTTTTGTTTAGTTTCTCATTATTTGGTTTGATTTCAAATAAATTAATTTCTCCTAGTTGAGTCCATTTTGCCCATAACTGCTGAGTGATGTCTCTTTGTCTCCACCCATGAGCCTTTTTTTATGTTTTCACTCCCATGTTCAACTGAGGAGGGGAGTCATAAAGCGGGTCAACCCACCATACTGGAGTTAAATTATGACAAGATGGAAAATTAGTACCAGCAAGACTGTGTGATCAAAGTTTTTAAAAGCTGAAGTATCTAGTGAGTAAAGATAAAAAGTGTCAAAGAATTTAGTAACAATTTTACCAATATCTTTTTGCATTTTCATCCGCCATTCCCTTCTTTCATTTTCTAAATCTTAAGATATTCTGTTAGCAACACACTGCCTGCCTCTCTGTTCCCTACTAGCTTTGGATCTCATAAGCTCTGAGGTATCATATTTCAGTTGTTATTCTGTCCTTCTACCTCAACCTCTTCGTTAGAAGGGTCCGTGAGAAAAACTGAAGGTCCTGAGTTTGAATCAGGAGGGAATTATTTAATTAAGAAATTAAATCCAGAAGTTTCAAATCCATGTTGAAACTTCTCTGTATTTATTTTGCTATGTAAAATGTGGTATGATTAATGCTACATTCTCATCTACTAGAGATGGCAAAGAGTGCATTCTCAGTTTTTTGAAACATGGGTAGCTTTTTATTCAGACTTTCAGTGGACCTTTGGAAGAAGAACACCTAATCACTGTGATAGCCTTTGAAGACTGCAATGTAAAGTTTATCTTTCACTTTATATTATTTTCTAGAATGTGCTCATTCACATTAGTTTTTCTTGTAATTTATTATAAAAACTCTAGAAAATTGTACATCATACAAAAGAAGTTTAATTTCTTGGTGAACAAAACCACGATTGCTTTAATCCATTAAATCCATAGATAGTTGATTAATTAATTTTGTGTTTAATTACAGTAATCTTGATCTATTTTTTTATTTTTTTTAAAATGAAAACCTATCCCTGCTACCCATACCTACAAATACAAGTTGAATGCAATAAAGCATGAGGTAGCTCAGTGCGAAGATGTGAAAAATCTGCATTTACAACAAAAAAGTCAATTCCTTCTTCACTAACTGAAAATTTCATCATTCCAGAAAGCTCTACAGAATCATTGGTTCTCACCATACCCTTTACAAGAATGTATCAGTGTAATGCATGACAGTGGGTGACAGCTGTGGGGGGTGAACAATTGAAAGCATTAAATAAGACAAAATCTTTATCTTTTGTTGATAAGACAAAATCAACCTTTGAGCAAAGACAGCCTGGAATTAAATACTGTAGTGAAAAGTTTAAAGTTACAGGGAAATGATCCCTAAAGGTTTGGTATGTATTTTGTAGATTTTTAGAGTTTTAGAAGTATAGGTTTTCTTGCTCACATATTAAGTGGTGTTGGAAGTTACTAAAGTGATTTTCTCACATATTCTCAGGCTTTCTGAGGGTCATGGCATTTTTCAGAGACACCTGCAAGATAACTTGAAGCCAAAACAATAGAAGACCCCAGAAACTGTTGGAGGTGGTCCAGGGGGCATAGCCTAGGACCATGATGGGTGGACCAGTGAGGGAATTAGAAATGATGATTGGTTATGGATATCTAATATGTTAGTTGTTTGGAAGGGTATAAAAACTTTAATCTTACTGAGGGTGGGGTTCTTTGGGGATTTTTGGACACAGAGATCCTTGTTGAAACAACGTGTCTTTTGTAGGCGCAGCAGAGGCCACAAAGCCTCCAAACTCCCAATAAAGGTATTGTCTATCTTTCTCCATTAACGTTTCTCTGAGTGCCTGTTTTCCAGGATTTTTAGGCATCAGAAGTATTCTTGCCCAGCATTTGTTGAGAAAGACAGGAGAGAGATATACTCTAACCAAGTAACACAATGCAAAGAGAAGATGAACATTTTTTCAGACCCATGTATATATGTGTTCCTAAAAAATCCCACAGGAGAATACTGCATCATATTTTTTTTATTCTTTATTAGCCCTTCTATTCTGCTGTTTAAAGTCTGATAGATTTAAAATGCAGGGGGGGGGGTTCCACACAAGGAATGCTGCCTTATAATATTACATCTTTCATTACCATGAGAAATTTTTCCCAAAATAATGTCTTCCAATAGCTCCAAAAATTCTGTGTTGATTTGGATTTCAATTTGAAGTAAGGGCGTAGGATGTTAGCATCTGCTACCAATAATGTTCTTGTTTTAATTAAAAAGGTAGTGAAATGTAAAATTTTGCTTTGTCTCAGAAGATGTCAGGCTGTGAGGTGGGTCTTCATCAGGATCCTGAAAACGAGAAGCTCTAGACCTGAGAATCTGAGGAGACCCAAGGAGCCAGAGAAGTCATCACAGCACTCAGCACTTAAGTCTAGCCTTCTCTTTCTGTCTGTTTGAGCTGTATTTGTCCATTGGTCTGAATAGTTTTCCTGCTCTAGAAGACTGTAACTAACTGTCAAATTCTGGCATAAAGGTGGCAAAAATCAGTCACAAAGGTCAAACACAAGGAAAATTAAAGATACTGTCTTCACTAGGTCAAGAACATTTAAAAAAAAAAAAAAAAAATGAGTCACATTGGAACACATGTAGATACTTCAGTAACCAGAAACTATGTGGATATTTTATCTCCAACAGATGAACATTGCTGCTGATCTCTCAAAGAACCATCAGTACTGTCCCCAAGGATCTTACCTTCTCCATTCATCAATATGTACTAAAAGAAATTTTGCAGAATTCAATAGAGTCATTAAAATGTTCAGGCACTGAGAGTGACAGAGTGAGAGAAAACAATACCTCATATTCTGAATTAATTTCTATATTTCCACATTTCAATGCAATCTTACAGATGTTTATACATATAGTAGCAACACAATGACTTTGGAATAGTATCAAGCAGAGTAGTAGAAGGTTTTATAGTAAACAACATTAGATACATTCATGATTCCAGGTGTGTTCTACAACCAGAATGTAATAAACAATCTGGTCTTTTTTTATAAATGTGAAAACCACAGTGGGTACCACTATACTATATTTTATCCTTAATGCTAAAACATTATCCAAGTGCAAGACCAGTCATAGGTACACAGTTATACCCTTGCAAGATCTAAAAGTTTCTTCTAGGTCAATTTCTTTTTTTTCCTCCCATGTCTTTCCTGAGGTACTGCTTACATCAGGTGAGGCAGCATTGACATGTATTGATCACTTTTCATATTCCAAATAAATTCATCTTTTTAAGTGATGACACTTTTGTTTTAAGCAATGAAGGATTTTCAGGTTCTATGAAGAAAAGTATCTGAACACTAATGTTCACTGTACATTGGATTCACTGATATCCCATAAGAAAATAACTTTTACCTTTAAAATTGCTTAAGGAAAATGAGCATATTTCTATTCACTTACATATCACCAAATTATGAATTTTCTTGTTTTTAAAAATGTTGTTACACAACATTTGACTTAGTTCTGTGA
Source organism: Thripadectes ignobilis (assembly GCA_035584755.1). NCBI lineage: Eukaryota > Metazoa > Chordata > Aves > Passeriformes > Furnariidae > Thripadectes > Thripadectes ignobilis. The sequence goes on along the minus strand of JAWMRC010000089.1, from coordinate 25,482,338 downwards.
AGTAGTTATCATTGTAACTTAATTTACAGATTTTTTTTCCTGTAGTTTTATAAAACATAAAAATCACATAATTGTAGAATCAACAAATAATCTAAGACACATTTTGTGTGCATGTATGCAACATGTGCATACACATTTTACAAATGTAGAAAATGTAATGGTTGTCACAGGCAAGTATCATCTACTAAAATCTCTGATACAATATTTTACACTACTAAAACAAATGAATATTTTTCTTGTTTAAAAAAACACAAACCCCAGAAAATTTTACAGGCAGAGACAAAAAACCCCAACCTCCTGATGAGTAAAATAATAGATTTTCCCTTTTTTTTTGAATGTATGACTATATGCCACCTTACCAAGGGTACTTATTGCTTTTTTTTTTTTTTTTTGGTACTTTTTTTGTTTTTAATGACTATTATTTGCAAAGTAGAATTACATTGGAAAGGTACAAGTCCAATTGTTAGTAATGCTCGCTTTTATGCATTTGCTCTCTTTTGAATACATTTAATAGCAACTGAGCAGTTATACAGTATAAAATGACTCAAATGTTTGAGGTGTCTATCTTATCTTTTTTGTCAGTTCTTTTTTGTCTAAATTTTCTCTTTCACTTCATTACACTATTTAACACGTAACTGAGAAAGACAAAAATTCCCTTTCTTGCCTTATACTTACCTGCTTCAGCTATACATAGATTCTGTTAACTTTTAGTCTTTTTGCCAAGTATAAGCCTTGAAACCCTGAATCAATCCAACTCCTGCTTCCAGGACCCTTCCAATTCCCTCCAGTTAATAGTTTTTTTAACAATAACAGGGAACTGAACTGTAAATTCAGAAATCAAGCAATACAGTATTTTACCTTTTCCAGATATATATTATGCTTTTGATGTTGTGTACAGCCAACATTTGCATATTTGGGGAAGCTTCATCTCACTGTAAACTGATGACTAAGCTGCTATTCACCTTCAGTTTATGTTACTCAGTGATTTATTTCTGCTGCATAAAAGTATACTTCAGATCATTTTCACTATGTTCAATCTTTGTCTTAATATATATTAAAAAATTCTTTTCCTGAGATAATTCCTCCCCCAGCCCCCCCCCCCATGTTTTAATATGAGTTCCTATATGAAGATTCCTGATAAATTTGTGGAATTAAGTAGAAGAGTTCCTTTTGACATTAATCTACCTTTCCATGTGTTACTACTCTTTCTCCTTTGATGTTTTACAATTGAAAGAAGCTGAGAAAGTTCCCCACTAGCACTGAATATTGCAATATCAAAGGTATATAGGTTTTGGAAGATAGGGAACTATGGGGGGAAAAAAGAGTTTGGAAGATTCAAAGACTTCTGCAACCAGAGGGTATGTGTAAGCCACAGGTGATTTCTAGGTTTCATTCCCTTTTATCTCCACAATTTCCTAAACCTTAACTCTTCAGAGAGAGGCAAAGAGAAGAAATTCCACAATTTCCCTATGTTTCTGAGGGTTTTTTTCCCTTTTCATGTAGTACTATTCTCCTAAAGAAAGTATTTTTTTAATCAATTTTATAGTCATAGAATAATGTTATGCAGAATAAAAAGAAGAAGGATAGGACATTGATAGGTTTATTGATGAAACTGCATCTCTTCTGGAAGCAGCTCAGGTGGGCAAAGAAAATCCTTCATTCTTGCCTTCAAACACTGTTCCTTTTGCAACAAATGTGATGCAGCTCTTTCCCAGTACTCTTCCCGTTTTGACATCTTTTGCATTGAGTCTTCATGTTCCAGATGATCCAAATTGTTTTTTGCAATCAACAAATAGGAAGATATGGACCTACTGTAGATGTGTTGTGAGCAGTAGGTATTACTCCTTTCTCAGCCAAATGGTCCCATGCAGAGGGCTGCACGCAGATTGCTATGAATACTCCTCACATGCCACATGAAAAAATGAAATACACAGAAGCTATAACCAAATTTTAATCTTCAACTATCTTCTGTGTAGCAACTCCAGTGATTCTGAATGGGGTATGAGTTTCTTTCCACACTCGATCATCACAGGTGAGGTAAAAGGACTTTCATTGTTTCAACCCATTTGCCCTCCTGTGACATCTCACATTGCTTGCAGCTCTTCAGAATTCTTTTGAAGTTTGGTGTGTAGTGTTAACAAAAAACCTTTTGCTCTCAGGAAAGAAGAATAAGTACTTTGTCTCAGGGAAGATGTAACTGATGTGATAAAAATCAAAAAACTGAGAAAATTCATGGTGTTGAGATTATTTTTGGTTATGCTGTGCTCCTGATATGTTTATATTCAAAAGATTTGCACGTGGTCCCTACAGAAGGGTGCTATTGCAGAATTCATGAGCTTTATAAAATATAAAGCACTCTTTATCCTATATAGTAACTAACATTGGAAAAATAATGTCATGCTAAAATTATAGATGAAGAATTACCCATGTTGAGTTGAGACATCTAGCCAGTAGTCAAACAAAGTGTAGAAACAATAGCATTTAAGAATAGAGCTTCAGAAGTGTCACAGCATGATTTAAGACTAATGACCAAGACAATATTATTCACCATATTTCTATGAGTATTTCATGTGAGCTCCTCCTAAACTGATTCAAGAAAATGAAAAAACTGAGGATAACATAGGAAGGAAAAGTCTTTGTGTAAATTCTAAATTTCCAGCCATAAACTTGGATGTGTCTTTGGAATTCTAGAGAGAGATGTACAAATGGCGAGAAAAAAGATAAACTGTTAGTCTAAGTTTAATTCATGGGTCACAAGTTGAAACTGTTTGCTCGTAAACTCTTTGTTGCAATCTGTATCTGAAAACTTGACTGGTCTGCTTTGCTGTACCATTAAGCTTCTGTAGTATTAGTAGTAAGGTAAGTCTGGAAGATATTGATAACTTTAAGGCTATGTGCTTTCATAAAGGCACTAAATTCAAATGAGGTATGGAAAAGTCCCTGTAGATAATCTGATGCAGGTATTTGCATAGGCCATTTTGGCTGGAACTGACTATTCAGCAAGTTACAGTAAGTCACCTAGGGGTTTGTTTGGTAACGCAAAATGTTAAGTTTGGGGAACAAAGTCATTTTGATAGAGACAAGTGAGTGTTTTTCCAACAAATAGCAGATATCTGAGATGCAGCTAATTTCTCTTCCTACCCTACTCTAAGAAAAAATCACAATTTCATACATGAGCTTTCTTAAATAGGACTACTACTGATTTAGGACCCATTTAATTTGACTACTGTCATAATTAATTTTACCGTGATTCTAAATATACATACTACATACACAAATCTCCTCAATGTCACGAGTATCACATTTGTGTATGGCCCATCATCTCTTTAACATTATCATCACATTAACAATTCCAGAGTAGCATGCAGTATAATGTAAAAGCATTTGTACTTTGTAGGTTGCATGGCATGAGCCTGGATTAAATGTCTGTAGAGCAGAATGAAGCAGAAGAGTAGAATATTAGCCATTAGCTAAAGTGGACATTTAAGCAGTTTAGTATTTTGTTAGAAATTCAGAGTTCTTTATGTTTTCTTATTCAAGATATAATGTCTGTTGAACTCTTGAAGTGAGAAATAGTCAAATATAAACCATTTATCAGCAATCAATAAAAATCTTAGTCAAAATTTTACTATTAAAACATTATGTCCACAAAAATGTACATTTCAGTTGTTCATTGCTGTATTTTCCATAAATTAAGGGAAATTTCATGCAAGGAGGCTTTGACCCCTGGTATTTTGCTGACCTCCATACATTTATCTCATAGCACCATTATTAAAGTCAGGGTTTTTTTGAAACAAGTACTGTTCCTTCCCACACAGAACAGGCTGACATTTGGATGCATAAGAGCAACAAGGAAGGGAACAGGTAAAATATTTTCATTTGTTAAAAAAAAAAAAAAAATAGTTAAATTAAATTATCACATTACTGTCCCCTATTAAAAAAAAAAGCAAATTAAAAGGGTAAAGACCTTTAGCTTTCACTTGAGTCATCTCATTAAAACATTCTTCTAGTTAAAGCAGTAGTTTCAGGATAATTCTAAACTCTTTTTTGAATAATTTTTCACAAATGTGAACAGACTGTTCATATTTACCATTGTTACAAAATACACATACATATAGGTATAGTTGTGGTGGTTTAGTTTTCTTGGTTTTGGTCTCGGCCTTCCCTGGTAACAGGGTCATAACTAAGGAAGTATTTCACACCATTTCTTGATGTAAACAGGTGTATATAAAGACAAGGAAGGGAGGTTACTCTCTCTCTTCCTTTCCTGTGCTTGGAGGACAGCAGGTCTCTGTGTTGACCTCTCTCTTATCTATATGAGCTGAGGCCTATCTGAGAAACTGTTGTCCCAGAGGCACGGAGATGAAGGAACTGTTTCCTTGAGGTAAGTTTGGTGAGAATTTATTGTGTTGGTTACTTTATTGAGCTATTCCCTGAGTTTTCAAGTGTGTGTATCTGTTTTGGTTTATTTTTACCCATTTGTGTCCCTCTTCCCTTTCCCTTTCCCCCTTTTCCCCTTTTGGGGTTGTTTGGGATTCTTTTTCTGTATATTCATAGTGTTTAATTGTATATAACTCTAATATATGTGAATATATATATATATTTACTACAATTTTCTTTTATTACTTTTTTTCCTCTCGCTCTTGAGGAGGGAGGAATCTGTGTGGCTAATGACTGTGTTTGGCAGGGAGCCAATCCAAACCTCCACAATACTCCAGGAACAGCTCAGGCAATATAAAAAGTGCTTTTTGGGGAGTGCTTTGGATCATCATCATAAAGCAAATCATAACAATTCAAGATAAAACTTTTACACCTACACTCATACCATGCCTTCAAAATATAGCTGAACTGCTAAGTCATTCAAGGAACAAAAATCTTATATTTCTTTCTTGTGTTTATCTGCATCTCTGATTCTTTTATGTGTATTATGTATCTCCAACTTTGGTCTTTCACAATGATAGGCAATGCTGAGAGGTGCCTGGTTCATTGTTAGATCAATCTTCAGCATCTGTTTTTCCACACTTCATTCAACTCTAGTTTTACCCAATACCTGAAATGATCCATGAAGTGATGACAGGTTAAGGCACTGCCTTTTTCTTTTGCCACATTCACTATCACAGTTTCATTATATTAATAAAGTCACAGTTGTTTTAAAATAAGTATCATGCCATTTTAATACAAAATGAAGGAACGATTTAAACTTACTCCATTACTAATTTCATGACAATGAGGAAAGAAAGACTAATAATTAAAAGAACATTTTAAAAAGAACCCATTCTCTTTAAAACAAATAAAAAAACCCAACAATTCTTTTACATTCATTAACTAGAAGAACACCAGTTGTTGACTATGCAACCCCTCTAGAAAAATTTGCTTAGGGAAATTCCAAATTTTTTACAGTGTTAGCTTAGTGGAGTCTGTAACACAGCCCTGGTGTCTCTGCAGCGTGAGATTTTACATAGGGAGAGTATACTGTTGGGACACTTTCACTCCTATGGAGAAGAATAGGAATGGTAAAGTGGCATACCCCTGCCCATTTACTGTATTTTTGAAGTCACAGGTCAATAATTTGCCTAATTAACTTGTGACCACGTTAATACTTTCTGCCTCAGCAGCCACTTCTGGCAACAGTTTCAAAAAGTTCTTTTCATTGTAGTGTGCCTAAACTTGGAACTCAAAAGAAGCCTCTGACTCAATCTGTGTTTTAGGAGGCATTCTTTCATTACAACTCTAGCTGATCACATAATGTCGGGTGTTCTGGTAATCATTTTGCCAAAGTGCACACCATGACATGTCAGTAACAGCTTGTATGTCTGCATTACGTGATTATTCATTTTCGTTTCCTGCAATTCTGTTACATATTCATGACAATTCCCAACATTTCTTAGCATATATATATATATATATATTTATATCTATCTATCTATCTATAGATATATATCTTTATAAGACCTCTGAGACGCTTCACCAAGGGTCTCAGTGGTTGCCTGTGTCTGGAGCCCCCCAAAAGCTCTATGTGACTGCTTTATGAACTTTTTTATTACAATACTCCCGGTTATAGAGCAACCTGTTGCCTGCTTGGCTACTTCAGTTCTATTCTTCATTATTTCTTTTCTTTGCTTGGCTGGTTTCTTTAAATTGCTTGGCTCAGCTGTACATAATTTTCCATGGTACATTCTGTCACAAACACTATTAATTCTTATTAAATCTCTAAACTCCAATATCAGTATGAAAAAAAAAAAGCAAAAAAAAAAACAAACCTGTCTTCTATCTGTTTTTTTACTAACTTCCCCTGTTTCCAGTAGTGTGAATTTTGGTGGATGACTAATTCTGTATTCATGTTAATCTTCATGCTCCTGCAAATTTTGGTCAAATCTCATCTTTCTTCTCTCCAGAATGAAAAGTACCAGGCATTTCAGCTGTACTTCTTAAACTATGATAGTTTTATCTCAGCTATTCTAAGACCTGTCATCTAGTTCTTAATTCACTTCATGTCTGCTATTACTGGTGCTCCTTTCTAAAAATAGAAAAATAACTGCCTCCCCCCCAAAACCAGGGGTTGGCAATGCTTCTCTTTCCTTTAATTCCCTACCTACTTTTCCCTCTGCCAGGATCTCATCATGTGTAAAAGCTGTGAGTAATCCTGGTTGATTGGTATTTAAGCTAGCCATTTATTTACTTATATATTTGTTAGTAATTATACACCTTAATAGGCCGTAGAGAAGAGTGATCTTTTATTTTTCTTTCTTAATTTACTATTTATAAACTAATAGAAGTGCAGGGTACATATTAACCCACTATGTGGAATCCCAGTAGTGGGGTCCTGAGTGAATCTTTCCACAAGACAGAGTGCAGCCAGGACATTTGCATGCATGCAGGTACCCTGGTTAAATCTGGGTGAAACCTTGAGGTATGCCTTGGATAAGGAAAGGCAGTACATTCAGGTAAGCCTCTGCATCCAGTAAGTTGGCTGTGGGACACAGGACAGAGAACATGCCTTCAAGCACAAACATAGTGATTAATGGAACACAAACACCAGCTACATGCACGTTTCTCTGGCTACACTGTTAATGGGTTAGTTAAATGCATCCTGATGTGTTCCTCAGGAATCTAGCTTCAAAATTTGTTTTCTAGCATCACTCCTAAACTGCCTTGTAACCTAAATGATCCCTGAGACTGAGAATAGAAGAACAGAACCAGTCAGTGAAGAGAAGTGAAATAATGAAGTTTTTGGTCTGTTTTACTATTTTTTCCATGTCTGTATTTTGAAATAACAGAACAATTAAGTATAACTTCTGTTTGATTTTTGGGTGGAACAATCTGTATTTCTTTTCATGCTTCATACCACAATCTTCAGTTATATAAAGGGCAATTAATACCTAGGTATTTTTTTCCTCTTCAGTCTTTTTCTAATGCTATAATTCAAAATGGACCAAAAGCTGTATTACAAAATTATACAAAATAGACTCAAAACCAAGAACTCGAAAGGTGGAGTAGGAACACAAAAAAAGCGGGGAAAGTGATTTTAATTTTACTGTGCTACCATCTTAATTTTGAATACCTATAGAAGTGGGCAGAAGTGTTTTCAGAAATAATTGATATATTGTTTTATAATTGCTATTACTACATCATTTTACTATAAATTCTCTTTGATCAAATATATTTGAAGTACTACAAAAGTTCCTATTTGATTGTATCCATTCAAAAGTAAACCTGAGAAATAACATAATGATACAGGCACACAGTACACAGTACACTTATTATTAAAAAATAGAACTATCATGATTCAAGCAAGGACAAGTTTATATTCACAGCAGACCTAAAAATGGTTTGTACTCAGCTTTTGCTTTTATTTCCTCCACTAATAAATACTTTTTGAGAAGGATATTACTTCATATTTAACTACTGATGAAAACATTTTTCTGTGGAAGATCCTTCTGCCATACCGGTGGATTGCTATCACACATCTATAATGGACTTTTGAATTGGCCTACTTAAACATAGACCTTGCCTTACATGTTTATCTCAGCCAGTTAGGGTGGCATTTCCTACCAAATGCTCTTCTTTGCTCTTTCTAATAAGTGCAGTACACATACTGAGTTTTCTGGACCTTCCATATGTCTGGAGCTAACATATATTGTGTCTAATCTAGAAATGTATTAAATTTACAGGCATGTATATGATCCCCATAGAACACTGGATAGCCCAATATGACCAATCTATGAAATACAAGGACAAATAAGAAACTAAAGAATGACCTATAACTACAATCTATGAAGTGTATAGTTTATTGTGCATAATTTGATTCACCTTTAGCAGAGAAAATTATATATATATATATATAAAGAACAACAATAAACAGAAGAAAAGCAGGAAGATAAAATTTAAATGCAATTTTATTCTTAGTGTGTGTCATCTGTCTTCATCCTCATTTCTTAAATACACTTTTATAGGGTTGCAACTAGTGCAAGATGAGAATGTAATACAAAGGAAAGGCAAACTTCCTTTTCCTAGGGTGCCAAAATCAAATATGCCACACTCATCATAGCTACAGCTGCCATGTGACCAACGTGAGCCAGTTTAAGAGAGAAAGAGGTGTTGGAAGCATCACAAATATCAAACTGTCACAGTATAGCCCTGAATTTAGTAAAGAACACAGATTGCCTAGTCTGTGGTAAACAGTGCAACTGAACCTCACTCTCAGTAGCCACCTTAAAACTAATACTTCAAACAATGTGTAGACAGTTTTAATCTGTCTAATCTGAACGGACTACAGAAAAATAGTCATGTAAACTCAGAACTGCAGAATCCAGTGGCATGGAGAGAAAACATACATTTCAGTATTTAAAAGTGATATTTAATCTGTCCTGACTAAAGTCTGAAAGATACAGGAAGGATTGTTCAACCCTTGCAAAATTTGTTTGCAACTAGTGAATATATAGTTTTGAAAAAGATTATGTAATGTGTTTATCTGTCTAAATATCACATACCTGAGAGAGAGAGATATTTGTAGTATGTGTTTGAATATTAATCTGGTAGAACACTTCTTGTGATTCCAATAGAATTTAAATTCATATTTTTATTATTTAAAAGCAAATGTAATCCCATAAATATGATGGTACACATTTATTAGTCTAGACCTCAGTGCTCAATATTACTTATCGGGAGGTCAAATGGAAAACCACACCAAGAGAAAAGAGTGTAATCCAGTGCACAATATCACATTTTTAAGATAGATTACTTGGAAAGCAGGTGTGCTCAGGTAGAAAAGATAGCTCTAGACATTTTTTCCCTGTTGCATGCATGAAAGTTCCATTGACACTGACAAAGAGGAGAATTTGCTCTACTATGTACAGAACAATGCACTAAGAAGTCATCACTGTAAATGAAATTACACATGGCTATTTAGCTATGACAGTTTAGAAAAAGAATATCTTCTATTTCAGCATCTTTGGGGAAGGGAAACACGTGTCCTATCTCAGCAAGCTGATCTGAATACCAGCAGCGCAACAACATTGGCAACAGATGTCTTTTTATTCCCTTCTGAACTATCACCTCCAGAATAAATTATTAAAAAGCTTTCCTGTTCTGAGATCACTGAGAAAAAGCAAGGGATGGTTCATTTTTCAATTTTGAGTCAAGAAGTTTTAGTAATTTGAAACATGTTTAAATACTGTAACAGCTATTAGTACAGTTGTTCATACTGTATCAATATCATTCTAGCAGAGCCCTGTTCTGTAAGCTTTGCTGAGGTCACAGAAAATTACTTTAATAAATGAAATTTCAATCATTTAGCATTGATACTCTTTTACCTACATTATTTTTTTAATGAAGTAGAACCCATCTACAAGACCAGATATAGCACAAACATAGCAAATGCTCAACTGAGCAGTGAGCTTGTAAAAGCAACCCTAACTACCACCCAGAGAAAGTCAGTGAAACAAAACTTAAAATTTACCTAGAATTAAGAGTCTAGGTATTTTGAAAAGAATGCAAAATTCTCATATGATATGAAAATTCAAATTTTATATTTAATTTGAATCACAGCATAATCCAGAACACAGTACTTCACAGCTCAGTGCAGCAGTATAGATTTAGGATTGTTATAAAACAAAACTAGAACACTTTTTTTTCCCCAACAGTCTGTCTTAGAACAAATAGTACAGGAGGGTAAGAGAGGAAAAACATTATTACACAGTTTTGTATCCTTATTGCCCACTAGACAATGTCTAGAAAGAAAATAAAGATTTTAACAAGGTTAGCCTAATATAACGCAGAAGAATTTTTCAACGTATTTTCAAAAGGATAATTAAAAAAGAAAAGAGGCAATGTTACATGGACATGTAACAGAAAAAACTGAGAAGGGAGGAAGAAATTAAAAATTATGCAATTTTTTTCAAAGCCACATATCGACTATGGCATGGTGTGAGTGAAGAGCTGGTATGAGTCTCTGTATGTCACAGGGCATTCTGGTTGTAAACAACAAGCAGAGCTCCACAGCATATCATCAAGGGGCAGAAGCCCTTCTAAACCTCAAGATTTATGTGAGTGCATACCATGGATCCCTGTGAGTGGGACCCAGATGTACAGTGAGCACAATGCCCACCTTCTATATCTTTGAATATAATAGGATATCTGTCAATATGAAAAATAAGATTAATAACTGCACATGCTTATTAATGCAAGGTATTCCTAGTGCGAAATTATTAGATTAATGTTTTGTTGTGTAAATTGATTAGCACATGTTGTGTAGAAATGATTAGGACAGTTGAAAAATTAAATTAGTCTTTTAAATCCTTTACTATGACTGAAAGTGCTCAGCTTGCATTACTAGTTGCAAAGGAAATTTCTTTAAATAGATCAGAAAGTAGTTTATTTTTAGGGCATTTATAGTTACACTTATTTATAGTTGCATTTATACACATGCCTTCATACTTGATTTTAGTTGCTTTGTGCAGTAGCTGTACCACTTTAAAATTTTGGATGAATCTAGTCTATCAGAATCAAGGATAAAACCAAAAATTGGTAAAAAGTTGGAAATAAATGCATAATTAACTTGACTGTTTCACAACGAGACCTGTCTACCCTCAGTTCAGTTTACTGTTTGCCTTTCCTATGGAACTGGGAAATCAAACTGAAATTTTCTCTGGAATATCCACAAGATATCTACTCTTTTCCCAAGGTTTGACTTCCTATGACATGTTTCAAAGGAACAAGGTGAAACATCTTGCCTGTTGTGACCAAAACAATTTGGAGATACTGTGTCTGTTTTGTGAGGAAAGGGGAAAAAAAAAGGATAAAACACATTTATTCATGCTTTTCTCAACGACATAGTTTGGGGTTTCATCCAAGCTTCATGGGAAAACAGATATTAACAATGTTCATAAGCCCAAACATTGATGGCTTTCTCCTTTTAAGTGATATTTTTTATTTTAGGTATTTGGAAGGACTTAAACAATAGTGGATTAGGGTGTATATATAGAGTAACAGGAGAGTAAGAGCAGATACAGAAATCCGCTCGTTAACAAAGCATGTTGACAAGTTTTACAGTGAATGTCTTTAAAAATCAGAACTTAAAAATGTATTAGGAGTACCTCAATTGCATAAAAATCTTTGTTTCAGCAGGTTTAATTAGTAAAATATATTTACTTATCAGTTCAATTATTCATTAAAGGCCCATCTTCACACCTGGAGAGTCACCACAGTAGGTGGTGACATCTCAGACATGGTAACCAGCTTCCACCCCACCCCATATACCTGTGCCTATACTTGTAGCTGGACCTGGAGAAAGCACCTGAGGGATCCTTTCTTCTTTTGAGCTACAGGGTTCAGCAACCTCCTGACTATGTAATTGTGTGGTTCATCCTGTTTAAGTTATTTAGTTAATGAATTACTGACAAGTTACGTAGTTCTAAATCTAAAACTTGAAAGACTTTGATAGTGTTGACCATTAATCCATACAAACCCCTAGTGCATCGGTATTTTAACTAAGCAAAGTTTATAAACACATAAGGAAACGGAGCACTGACACTTTGCATAAAGAGCACGTGTAGTGCACATATAGTCCAAATAGTCAGAAAATTTTGTGAAATTGTATATGACATCTACATTATAGATGAAAGGTAAAATATTTGCCATTTTGAGTGTTAGGTTTTCATCTTCACTCATCAAAAGTTGCATCTAAAGAGATTAATTATTTAGATAGGGATAAGATGTAGAAGAAATGACTAGTGACATCAAAGCTTCATAAAGTATATACAAGTGTTAAACAGCATAATGTGAAAGAAAAAAAAAAGAAAAAAAAAGATTAAAAGAAGAAACGTTTCAGCTGTGAAGGTAAGACATGACTAACAAACCCATTGTACACAATAATAGAAATTCCTTTGTAAATAAAGTCGTTGCCGTTTAAGAATACAAAATTTCAACCATAATTAACATAGTTTGGAACATCTGCAGCCTCTGCCTAAACATTCCTAATTGTTAAGTGCAATTTAGATATCTACACAGATCATAAAAACACCCTAAAATATTTTTATTCCTAAATATGCAGGAGAGACTATCTCTTGTCCCATCAAGTTCTTTCACCTAGTTTCAGTTAAAGAAGGGATGTTGCAGTAGATGAAATTCTAGTCTAATCTATCATGGACATTTTTATCTTCTCCAATTATTTGTAGACACAGCTGTTGTAGGTGGCCTGCAGCCAAAGATATGATGAAAATTTACTATTCAACTACTGTATTTTTTATTAGAAAATCAGAAATATTTTGTAGCTGATATTGTGATTTTAGAGTATACAGAAAATGAAATTATACCTGCACCTGTCTGGAAGCAAACCAGATCACTTCACTATTACACTGCTCAAAATTCTCTCTATTGAAAATAATGCAATGAGTTTTATTATACCTTAATGACAACTGATGTTGTTCAGTTTAGTACAGAATTAAAATCTGATTATATCTCAGTTTCTCTGAAACAAATCGTAGATTTGGCAATTCATAGTCTTTGACAGTGCAAGCTCTTGGGCAGGGTCATTCAAGATGAATAAACCCACCACTTCACAGACAGAGAAATTAATATGGAATGGAAAATGTCTATCATTATTTGAGTTCTGTCTTCATGCCTCACCTTGTCTAGGCAGAACATAAAAATATAGGGTCTACATAAGGACATAAAAAATACAGGAGTTTTAAAACAGATCAATCAGACCTTCTGATATACATTTTTACAATTCTGTTTGAAGTAGAGTCAAATTTCTTTTTTTGATGAAAGTCTTACACAATCAATAGAAAAATAAAAATAATCCTGCACAGGAAAAAAATAAAGAAAATAAGGAGAAAAATTTTTTTTCTTTCATTTATTAACATCAAAATATCACTAAAATACATTACAGAATAAGAAATTCAGCTTTTATTGAGGCTTTTAGGTACCTGAAATAGTGGTTTGTTTATCAGACTAGGTATAACACTCTAACTTTTTTGATTTATGCAATCCATTCTTTTAATATTGACAAGTAACAGGGCATACTCATTTGGAACATGATTCTAAAATATAGAAAAAATTACTTGAAAAAAATCTTTCATTTATTTAGGCTCCTTGGGATTACAGATGATATTTCTGGTATATATAAGGATACTGTAGTTCAAAGTAAGTCAGTAACAATTCAAAACATGCTGTTTTACATGGGTAATTCCCAGAGACAGTGAACAAATTGTACATGGGAAATACCCCTAACTTAAGTTTGATTAAGTTCCCTATTTTATATTGCAAATTTAGTTGAGGAAATAAATTCTGCTCCTGAGGTTCCTAATTCATTGTCATCATTAGAACAAGAACTAGAATTGTATTATATAATGCATTGATTCAGAGACTTAAAGAATAAATGAAATAATAATAGATTTACAAAGACCTAATAAAGCTTTATAACATTGAAAGAATAGAAAGATTTCAACTGAAAGTACTCAACACCAACCAAGGTTTTATTTAAATGAGATCACTCCTACTCCTTTTTCCTACAGATAAAGAAATTCAACAACTGCTATCTGACGTATTTCTGAATTCTTCTTAACAAAAGTAGAGTAAGGCTTCTGGGGTTGAATTGCAAAATATCTAAGGACCTGACAGAACTGAATGGTTCCACTGTTCTTTCACTCTGCTTTGTCAGCATAGAATCTCATTCAAATAATTTATCTGAAAAGTCACAGAGTGTACTTGTTTTCGTTGCCAGGCAGAATGGTTATATTTACTTCCAATAGCAAAGTATAAAAGATCATTCACCCACATGTTTCTTACCTTCTAGGGAGCTGTCAAAAATGTAATTGAATGGGCCCAGGTTATGCTCTTTCTTAATTTGCTAGCCTGCATATAGTGTGCTATATATTACAGGTCACAAAATAGTGCACCACAGGTGAGAGGAATAAGGAAAAAAAATTAGACAGAATATCAAGAAAAATAATTCAACTGTCAAACAAAAAGAATAGTGTCCTCTTGCTAACAGAGAGGAAGGAAGGCTTAGTTATAGTCATGAAGTTTTGTGTCTTTCTTCATTCTGTTGAATAACGCAACTCCCTCTAGAAGCAAAGAATGACTCGGTGACAGAACACAGGGAGTTAGAGGAGGCTATGCATCACTCTACATACTAGAATTCAATAAGCATATTCCTAGGCAAAACACTTACCTGTTTCTTAAAAGATAAATAAGATCATAAAATAAATTTTAAAACATCTTTCAAAATGGCAACAATGTGCAGATTCTAGGATCCAGAGTTTTGGCCTCCATTGTTTCTGCATCCAATCCAACAGAAATGCCTTAAAATGATTTGCATTTTCTTGTATAGAGTGTTAAAATAGGTACAGTTTTCCCTTATTATAAATGAACCTTATTGTTTTACTATTATAACAAATGGGTTTAGTATAGTTATCTGGTCAGTAAAACAAAATAATCAAGTACTTAAGATGAGGATTTATTATCCTAATTCTGACTGTTTGTATTTTCCCCTTATTTTCACTTGTCTTTTCTTCAATAGTTTCAAAGTTTTTGGTGTTTTTTTCCACTGACTTTTCTGTCAGTGATTTTTTCCAGGAAATTCTCTCTCCAAATAAAGATGTTTTTGTTTAATATTCATAGTATTCCAGTATTAACATCACACAGTGAAAAATTATGTAATGAAAAAACGGTGCTTTGAAATACAAGATTTCAAAATATCTAAGTTTGGACACCCCCACATGAATACATAACATTGAATGCTTTTTTACATTTTGTGAGTAAAACACAACTGTTCTCCTTGCATGGATATTTAAAGACATGTGTTTCATTGGGCAGGACATTTAACTAAATAAATAGAATTACAGACCTTCTTGGTACCTAAAGTTCTATCTCACAAATGACTGAGAAGATTCCAGGATACACCTTCCTTCCTCCTGTAACTGTAAAACAAATTTTACATTTCAGAAAATGATTTAGATTGTTCTAAATTTTTTATTCCCCAATAAAATGAGGTTCTACTGGAGCTTCTCAAAATCTAACTGAACAGACTTTGACCTGTGCAATAAAAAATCAGGGTATCAGGGATCCTCTAAAAAGCACAAAACTTGAACACAAATACAGCTGTCTTGATGAAATTTCTTCTCACAGCATAAAAGCACCTGTTTAAGGAACCTGTGGTTTTCGGGCTTATTACAACTTCCCATTAGTTAGAAATTACTGTTTTAACCCTATTTCTTCCAATCCTTATTGAACTTTTGATTCTTCCCAATTTTTTTTAATTCATTCTACTTGTAATTTTCATCTATCAAATAGTTTGCAAATACATAGTCAGATTGAAAAAATACAGGATACATACAAAACCCAATGTAACACTTAGAAAATTAATGCATGAAACATAGTATTTGTTCCCTAAAATTTTCACTCTTAATTAGCATACCTAATAGGAAATTTTTAATGTTCTAATACATCTGAATGTTATGGGGATTAGGACTCAGAACTACATGAAAATTTACATTGATATTGTGACTGAGAACTATTCTGTCACTTGCAGTAAACTTAGGGATCATTTGGGAGCAACCACAAACTCCATATTACTCAATAGGTACACATATTTCTTCATAAACTGACAAAGCTGCTAGTAATTTAGGTAGGATTAAGACAGGCCTACACAATGCCTTGTTGCTGTAGACAGCAGCCTGAGCTACTATGGGTGGCTTTTCAATGATTTCAGGTGGGCTTAGACCTGTGAGGACAACAATATCTGCAGGAATAGGTAAGCTGTGAAAAACAAAAAGGGCAATTTTGAAGTTTTATTTGACAAAGGATAGATAGAAATGAATGGCTGTGGAGCTCTATAAGAAATTAATTAAGACCTTACATGAAGTACAAACCCTCTTTTTCTTTTGTTCTTTGTCTGCTTATGTACCACCTCCTAATGGTTTAGTAGACAAGGCAGCCTTCCTATCTGTCAGTACCGCAAACCCACATCCCCTGAATATCTCCTTTGCATTCCCTCCAGACTTTATTACATAATTTTGACTTCATCTTCCCATTCTTAAAGTTTTGTCTCACACTATGACAGTTTCTGCTTTTAAATCAGCCTTGACATTTGTATTTGTCCTTTCAGTTTCTGTCCCTTAGTGTCTTTTCTACTGTAATTCAACATTTTGCTGTGTGCACATAACAGTGGAAGAACTAGAAGTAACTTCTAGAAAAAAGCCCAGACTGCTTTCACTTCTTTCTACAAAAATCTTTTGATCTCTTCAATGCCACCCACTGCTTATCACAGAGGTTAAAGTTGGAACTCCAAAACTATTGGGCTGTGACTGGAGCCATTGATTTCAAGAAAACAAAACAGTACTGAAGAAAGCTGAATGTCCTATGTATGGGTAGAGTGGTTTTCTTTCTGTCAGTCTGAAAAAAAGACTGTAGCAGGGAGCCCACAGAAGTTCCTCTTCTGTTAGACTTATGTTCGGTTTATGCCATTGTTTGCAATTTATTTTCTTAAAGAAGGAGAATTGTGCAGTCAACCCTCACAGCTTACTTTGGACAGTAAGAAAAGTAGGATATACTTCCCTTCTCATTCAGTAATTCCTATCACTAAGGATGAGGTCCAGATTAAAGTGTATTTTCTTTCATTCAGTATGTTAACACATACTTTTCAGAGGTACTAACCACTTCTTGCCTTCACTCGTTCCTACTTAAAAAAAAAAAAAAAATGGCCTGTATTTTGGTAAAAACATGCTTCTTATGTTTTGTTTGTTTCATTTTTTAAATGAGCAAGACTTATTAGCTCAGCCGTGACATATTGAAAAGGATTGCCATGTGTTTTTCTGTTTGCTTTAGTCCATTTTTTTTTTTTAATTGCTAATGGTTTCCAGAATATATACTTGAGAAAGGGTATTTACAGACATTTGGTCAAAATAATCAAGCATGGTGAGAATTTTGAAACCTTCAGAAGTGAGTCTTAAAAACAAACAACCACCCACTGTTTTAGAAAACAGTTAATTACTGAAATAAAAGCTTGATGAACCAGAAAAACTGTATTCAGCAACCACAGTAATGAAGAAGGAATACTCATGTTTGGCACAATATTAAAATTGCACAATTCTGAAGTGAACTTAGGTCACTGAAGCTCACCAATGTCTTTGATCATCACACATAATCTTTCATTTGTTACATCCACTTGAGGATAACAATAGCAGAATTGGTTTACAAGAAAAAAATCTTCCCTTTCTCCTTAGGAAGATGTTCTCATTTTGATCTACTTATAATTCAGTTGTAATGGGCTCATCTTGTCTCTCTATCAGGTGCTCAACAGCCTACTCTCTCAATCCCCCTCCTCAACAAGACAGAGTGAGAAAATAATATGAAAACTCTTATGTGTTTACAAAAGGACAAGGAAGACCACTCATCAATTAACATCATGAACAAAAGAGATTTAACTTGGGGAAAATTTGCTTAATTTTTTGGTTTTATAAAAAAAAAATTAGAGTAGGATAGTGAGAAACAGACACAGACAGGGAGCAACCTAGGTTGCCTGAAGCACTCCCATGCCCTACTTTTTCATAGGCCTTGGTGTCTGCAGAATTGCTACTTTCACATATTTTCACTCCTCTCTTATACAGCTTCAGTGCAGCAATTTTTGCACTTTCTTAAACATGATTTTGGAGAAGCATGAACAGTATGACTGATGGACCCAGGTTTGGCTGAGCAGTGTATCTTTGGAGCCAACTGAAACTCTCTGGAACTCTCTGTGTCTGGCATGGGCAGTTCTTCTTGGCCCCTACTCATAGGGGCCACACCTGCAGACTCCCCACCAACATATGGTCCCCTGAACTCAAAACACACCAATGCTTATGTTTAACAGTTTTAATAAAACCTAGTAAAATATTTCCCTAGCCATAATCTCAATTTAATTTTAAAAAAAAGTTTACTTTTTCTTGACAAAAAATGTTACATAGAATGCACTATTAAGATAAGTGTGGGAAAAAGCAAAAAAGAGCAGTCCTTGCTTTGTTTAGTTTGATTTGGCTTGGTTTAGAAAGTTAGTCAGCTTTGGGGTGGGCTTTCTGTTGTTTCAGGCCTGTTTTCCAAATACCAGCAAATATCATTCTGTTAGATGCCTCACAAATTTAACTGGCTCAGAATGGACTTTGGGTACCAGTTAATACTTTCATATCACAGATAGAGAGGTTTAGTTCTTAGTTATTTGTACTTAAGGAGCTTAAAAGACCACTGACAGTAGACATTTTAATTCCTCTTCCATACCTTTCACAGATAACATTTGGTCTAAGTCCTGTAACAAAAACTGTCCTACAGACCACGAGAACATCTTGACAGAGGTGAGTTGTACCTCACCTGCATCGTGGCCTGCATCCTGAGGGGTGACAACTGAATTCCAGCCTTACCTTACATAGCTGTGTAACATCATGCAGCACTTACACTTCACTCCAGGCAATGCTGGAGATCTGCAAGTCAATACTGGCTTGACGTTTAGAACAAAGATTTAACTCCCCAAAAATGCTGGAATTGGCAAAAAGATTTTTCAAATTACTGAAAGCTCTCTTGGAGTCAGACAAACAAGTAAGAAATGTGATCTCAGCAGTTTCCCATCCATGTAAAGGTTTTATTTGATCCAGTAGTCTAGGGCTCTGATCCCTGCAGCTGCAGGTTAAACTTTTGATTTAGGTTTTCAGACTGACCATAAATGAATTAGCATTGCAGTTGTCATCTAAACAACCAGATACCTCGATTTTGGGCTTTTAATTTGTCCCTGACATGTTTAACATCATTACCTGTTAATTTTCTTTAAAGACAGTGTTGACCTCAACTTGTCACAGAAAATCTGGCAGTAAACTCAGCACCAGAGATTACAGTAGGCATCATTATTGACTGTTTTCCTTGTCACACATCTTTATAAGTGACTTGAAGTAGGAAATTTGTCACATATATAATAGGGATGTCACTGCTCACTGTTTTTTATAAAGATTGAAGGAAATATTTTGACATATAATAACAATATAAAAAAAGAGAAATGGAAAAGAAAATAGAGGAAAAGTTGAGAATAAACCAAAAGCTAGTCTGAGAAATCATAAAATGAGCGGATGAATAATTGTGCCCCGCAGTACTCAAGGCATCATGCTGTTACACAGCCACATACAAATCCTAGTGCTCCAGCTAGCCTTCTGCAGTTGACTGCCTGAGAACCAGCTCATGCATTTTGCTCAGCCTTGCAATCTGCAAGGTAGATGACCCAGCTGGAAGAAGTTAAATCTCCAAGGAAGAAATCAGTGTGTTTGCTCATAATACAGCCATCTGACCATGTCTGGCATTCATCACACTCACAGAAGACGGTTTTCCACATCACAGTAGCAAAAGACATAGGGAATCAACTTCACCACACTGGAGTTTCACTGATCATTGTCCACACTAAAGGAGAAAGCAGAAATATATTAGCCGCTGACAGACCATTTGGAAAAAAATGTAAGAAATATTACCAATATTTCTGTTTTGGAAAATTGAATGTATAGATAGCAAATTGCCATGGTACTGCTTGAATGAAAACACTGAAAATGAATGCTAAATTTATTTATTGACAAAATTTATTTATATACTGGGGAAAGTGGAAAAGAAAATTACCTTAAATCCAGATAAATTTACAATGACGCAAAGTGGACAAACTTTGTGTGGGTCTGTTTCTAAATTACTCAGGAATTTCTCATTCTTAAAGCTTTGCTGTCAGTATTAATTTTATCTTTACAGTAGCATACTCGTGAAGCTATTATTCTAAGAGCACTAACGCAATCAGTATTCACTGTTAGATATATCCTGAAACTATATGCAAAGTGAAAGCTTGGGCAGAACTCCACATTAAAACTCTTAAGAAGTTGTTATTTAACAGCAGTGATAGAATATAGTTTTTTTGAAGTAATTGATAATGTGTCAGAGAGATGTTTTTGTTTTTCCTGAAAATTTAGTAATCTCTACTGGGGATTGGAAATCCCTTTTCTTCCTTCCTCTGACATGATCCAGTACACAAACACTGAATTTCAACTACACTACTTTTCCTCTTAGTTGATGAAGGTTTAATATGTTAATAATGTGTGCTTTTTCTATTATATTAGGTTTGATGACAGCCCCCAAAACACAAACAGTGATATAAGTACTGTTTAAAAATTCAGATCAAATTACTAGTAAGATTAAAGAATTGCATGTCTGCTGATATTAAAAAGGAGTCCTGTAGCCGTTTTCTTAAATGAGTAAGCTAGTGACCAGGATGGCAGGTGAATGGAATAAATGAATGGAAAAGAAAGATTTAAAAATGTAGTGGATAACAACAACCACTAAAACAGTAGATCAAAGCAAAGTCAGCTATATGCTGACGTAAACTGACCGAGTGCTGTGATGGCTAAAGTCTGCTATATCTAGATTTGCACAAATTTGAGGGTCTTAAAAACTGTCCTATTAAATTTAAATAAGATATAAAGTTCAAACAAGCCCTAAGAACAAAATTAAATCTGTATGTGTTACCTTCAAAGATGTCTTCAAGTATATAGTAGACAGTACTCAGTGTTTAAAGACCAGCAGACCATGCTGGGTGCCCAATAACAACTTCCAGCAGAAAGGATTTAAATAGATTTACCTTGCAAACAGTAGCTACCACTTACTTCCACTGTTCATCACAAAATAGTCTGGATTCAACTTTGTAAGCAGGTTGTGTTTGCAATTGAGAAGGTTAGTAGATGCAGAGTTCACACAAAACCACTAATGCTGCAGAACAAGAAAATTTAATGAGGACATTTTTTTCTTCCGGTGCTTTACTGTTTTTCTAATAATGACTAAACTGACAGAGATCAGTGGGTTCTGTGGCCTGTGTTTAACCTTTCTCTCATGAGCTGGACAGGAAACACAATAAGGAAAGTAAGTGACAGAGGTGAATAACGTGGTTATGAAGAAAAGGGGGTTAGAGGAATGAACAATTTGGGAACCTGTAATTTCGTAAGTGAAAGGAAAAAATATGATTAGATAGTGTGAGTAACTTAAAACCCTGAATGGAAATAATTTTCACTTGAATTTTTTCAATTCATCCAGTCTAGAAAAGTGATTACGTATATTCTCATTGAAAATTTCCAGGGATTTTTCAGAGAATTCTTTTCATTTGTGATTGTGTGTTAGCTTTTATCTGTCTTAAGCCTCTTCAGAGATCTGTTCTGACTGCCTCATTGACAATTTTCAGCATTGTGCTATATTTTGCACCTATAAATTTTGCCTGCTGACTTTTCCCAAGTTCTCTTTAAAAGCAGTGTGATTTTTATGGATTTAATTAGTTTGAATAATTCAATTTTCTTTTTGTTTATGAAATCATTAGATATCTGCATGTTAGATCACTTTGTATTAATAGACATGATTTTAGAAGACCACAAAGACAGTAATTTCTGCTCCTTTATGAATACAATATTACTTTAGAAATTAATCCCCAAATCACTGAACTCTATGAGTTGAAATGACTAAATACAATTCAAATTGAAGATGCAAAGAAATCTAAAGTAAGAATAAATGAGTACGACTTTCAATAAAGTCTGAGAAAATTCTCTTTTAGGCAGGAAAGTTGTAAGGAGTAAAAACATATATGGCAGAGTAACACCATTTACTTTAAAATTTCAGTTTCAACAGAGATTAAAGTTAAAGCACAGCAACCCTCCTTTTTGTGCTCTCCCAAAAGGAAGGAATAAATAGAACGTTCTGCATTTTTTCCTATTCAGGTTAAATCTGGAGAGCTGCCAGCTGGTTATTGTGGCACTTAAAGAAATATCTTTTCAATTTACATTTTTTTCTCCTTACATATCACAATCATATAATAGAATGACTTATATTGGAAAAGACATGGAAGATCATCAGGTTAGCCAAACACTGCCAACACTGAACTGTGTCCCTAAGCCCCATGTCTACACGTCTTTTAAAAACCTCCAGCGATGGTTATTTGATCACAGCCCTGGGCAAATCACTCCAGTGCTAGACAACCATACAGGTGAAGAATTTTTTTCCAATATCCAGTCTACGCCTTGTGCAATCTCTTTACTCAGGAAAGAGAGACTGACACCCATCACACCACAACCTCCTTTCAGGTTGTAGAGAGTGATGTCTACCCTGAGCCTTTCTCATAGTGAGGGACCCAAAACAGGACTCAGTACTTGAATTGCAGCCTTACCAGTGCTGAGTAAAGAGGAACAGTAACTTCCCTAGTCCTCCTGGCCACAAAATTCCCGATACAAGTCCAGATGCCATTGCCCTTCTTGGCCACCTGGGCACAGGACTGGCTCATGTTTAGTCATCTGTCAACCAGCAACCTCAGGTCCTTTCCACTGGGCAGTTTTCCAGCCACTCTTCCCCAGCCTGTAGTGCTGCATGGGGTGGTTGTGATCAAGTAACAGGACCTGGCACTTGGCCTCTTTGAACCCCATACCATTGGCCTTGACCCATTGATCCAGCCTGTCCAGATCTCTCTGCAGAGCCTTCCTGCCCTCCAGGAGATCAACACTCACCCATCTAGGTGTTGTCTGTGAACTTACTGAGGATGCGTTCTATTCCCTCTCCGGAGCATTGACAAAGATACTAAACAGAATAGCGTCAGATAATTAAATTCTAACATGGTAGCAATAAACAATTTAAATAATTCTTAAATATCCAGTGCTTGAAGAATCCAAAGTGACAGTGAAAAACTGACCTCATCATCAATGGGATGCTGGACAGAACACAAAATTTGAATTGTCGCATATAAGACTAACTATATTTGAGATAGAGATTTTGCAAAGCGTATTCATCTGCTTGGCAATATTCTGATGTTAGAACTATTTAGTCTAAAATATTTGTTCATCAATTAAAATGATACAGGCTAGGTTTTCTTCACTGGGATTCAAATGGGATTCAAATTTATACTTTAACTGGAGTATTTGATGGAGACAATAATATTTGAGTTAGTGATTTCTTTCTGGTTTTTTTTTGGTTTTTTTTTGTTTGTTTGGTTTTTTTGTTTGGGGTTTTTTGTGTGTTTTGGGTGTTTTTTTAATTATTTTTATTTTTGGAAGCTTTTTTCAGTTTTTGCATTTTTGCCCTCTTTTTTTCCCCCAAGAGAAACAGTGCTTAAAAAGGATAATTTTCATGAGTAAAATCTCAGAAGTATGAAGGTTGGCAAATCTAAAACTAAAATCAGAATAGGATAAGGGAATCCCCCTAAGACCGTAATTAAACAATCTCAGTGTCTTTTCCTCTTAATACATCTTCAGATTGCTTGAGGATAAAATAACATTTATCTTTTTACAGACATACCACTTTTTGTATATGGACATATGGGTACTGTCATTACTAAACACAACCATATGATCTCTAATTTGAGCATGTTAAGTTGCTTAAAGCTCCACTAACCAGCAGTTAATTTTTCCCAAACTCTTCCAGTGACTAATGATTACCATATTGTCTAGCAAAAAAAAAGAAGGGAAGAAGAAAGGAGGATGGAGAGAAGAAATGTGTTAGTATTCTACTAAGCAACTGTAATAAGTGATAATGGGCAATTTTGTTGAGGCATTCAAACCTTATGTAAATAAGTTTCCTTAAAAACTGTTAAATGAAAGTTT
>JAWMRC010000089.1:25441079-25458122 GCA_035584755.1 Thripadectes ignobilis | reverse complement strand
CTTATCTGACAAGTCTTAGGCTTAAAGGAAAGAAAAAAAGGTAAAAAAACATTTTTACATTTAAAATTAAACTATCTATATAAAATGAGCACATTAAACTTATAACAGTCAATGTTATAGGTGTAATTTTAATTTGCTGAAATATTAAATCTATAAAGATGTTTTATTCTTTGAATGTAAAAATGGTGGTTTATTTTTTTCTTTTTCCTTTAACCTTAAGGAATGCTCTTAGAAATACAATTAGAATTCTATTATGACACTTGAATAACAACATTTGGATTATTTAAAGGCCTAACAAATTCCTTTTGGCTCCAACAGAGACACTGACACCCTATTTACAACTCTAGGTGAATTGGGGGGTTATCAACTAATTGGTGAGTGAAGAAGAACAGGACAGGTCATATCAGATGAGAAGATACATTTATCTTGTCTCTTTTAGCAGAAAAAGGAGAAGATACAAACCAGGAAAGGTCTCAAAAGATAAGGAATACAGAAGCCTTTTGTTTCCCCATAATCTCCCAGATAGAAGAAAAGAAAGCTCATTAACTTTAAATTTAAACTGTTTTAAAAGGGTTTTTATTTGAATGTTTCAGTGTACTTTTCTCTGTATTGTTTAACTTTTTGTTTAACTAATTGTGTATCTCTTTATATTCGGATCTGCTTCTGTACAATTAATATTTTTGTTTATTTTGTTTTTATAATTTTGCTGTATTCAATTTACTGGCAATCTGAGGTTTCTAGTTCTTAGAGATGTCGGGGGCGTAATAACCCTGGCCCGATCCCTATGAGGGGGAAGTCCCCAGTACCCCCTTCATTCCTAGTCGAACAGGGGGATCCTGCTCACCAAGAGGGGAACCCTTATTCCAGTTGGTGAGGCATACGCTGCTTTAAAAAGTTTGACAGAGAAATTACAATACAATACTGCCAAAACTCGCCGTATCGGCTTCCAGCCCAGCAGCAGCCGGTGTCGCCTAGCAACCCCCGCTTTTCTCAGCTCCGAAACCAGCGCTGCTGCGAGCCCTGGCTACAGCCGAAAGGGGGGAAGGCTCCCCTGGAGACCTGGAGATGGGACAGTGAGAGAGTAGCAGCCTACCAAGCAGTCCGACACCTGAAAGTGCTGAGTGTCTACCGTGTCTTCAGAGAATCCAGTGCCTAGCCTGTGCAGCCCCGGGAAAATCTCGGCCAGTTTCCAAGCACCCCTGCCAGCAGTTCATCTCTTCAGACCCTCAGAAAGCACACAACCTTCCCCGAGAATCCCAGCACTGCTACTGAACCCCTGCAAAGGACCAAACACCCTGTGTTTAACACTGAAAGCTACTCAACTGTTCCTGACCCAGAAAGGGAAACGGATACACAGGATAATACTGCGGCAGTGAAAGAAAGCCATTCCATTTTTCAGTTCTAAGACTGAACATTAGTTTTCAGAACTTGCTACTTCAAGGAACAAACTAAATCTGAACTGCACATGCCCAAAAGAGGTGTGTCCTGAGCAAGCCAAAAATAGGATAAATAGCACACTTGAGTGAGTGTCAAGGTGCATCCCTTAGGAGCCAATCTCCTAGGGGGTCGCCCTGTGCACTGCCAATTTGCATGCACAGTATTGCCCCTTTCCTTGCAGAACGAGCTGGGCTCATCAGAGCCATACCTACGCTGAAATCACAAGAGCCAAAATCACCAACTGTTGTTTCTAATAATGTTTATTCCTATTTTTTTATTTTTTAATAAAACTTTTTCTAATAAACCTTTTATAACAATAAATGCATTAAACCTGAAATCACTAATAGCCACAGCGTCTATTACTGTCAATATTGTTCCTGTAGAATGTGATTACTTGTTAGTACATCAAGTCAGCAGCAACACAGTACTATGAAATTTAGTAACGTAATTACTTTTTACTGTTGTTACTGTATCTGATTTTTAAATCACAAAGTCTAAGTTGTTGCCCACAGGAAGTTTGCTTATGGGTATGAGCTACTTTTCAGAATAACTTTCTTAATTTAGAGAGAAAAGTATCCTTTCTGTGGTATTTTGATGGTTTTATAAAATGAGAATATCCTTTGCAATGTAACTCCACACTAAACTGTAATCCAAATCCTGCCCAACTTTGATCTGTATATCAACGCAGCAGGCAAATATAATATTCATTCTTACTGCCACAGCAGCTTTAAGTAGATGGTACATTTAATAAGACCATTGTGTAAAAGTTAAATTTTCTATAAATCCTGACATTTTAAGGAGATAGCCTAAGTATGGCTTTTTAAATTATCGTACTGGGATCTAAAGTACACTTTCTTTCATGCTTTTCTTCATTTGTATTTCATTTGTCTATGAAAGATAGATGGGAATGTGTTTTGCAACTAAGAGGAGGATTCTGTTATATTTCTGTAGCAATTTGCCCCCTGCGGGTCAATGTGTTTTAATCTCACTATGGGTCCTTCTCCTGAACCAAAGTCCTGGATGAAAACTGGCAGACCAGGAGTGAGATCAGACACATTCCTCAGTGTAAATGACATGCTTTTGTGAACTTTTAATCACTCACAGCCATTATTCTCTTTTGCGTAGAAGGGCTGGGTGGGAAAAAATGTGCTGCAAGGTCCTTTGTTAAAATTGCCCTTTTCACAGCAATCAGGATCTCATTCTGGTTCCACCTAGAGCATTGCTAGTCAGCAGCTTTGCTGAAAACAGCTGTAAATAAAGGCATCTGTGATTCTTTTTATAGGCTGGTTTGCTTAGTTTACCTTTTACTTTTTGACTATTGCTTTTAACAGATTACACTAATGTTAGTCTATATTTTTTTAAGATTTTAAGATCCCCAAAAGTTGCCAACTATTGCTTTATTTACTAATTGTTGGATGCAGCATAAGCTGTAATTACCACCTTGCTTAATTAAATAGGGGTAAAAAATATGTGTATGAGTAAATAGAGGAAAAAGAGAAAATCAAATAACAAAGATATAGAAGAGAGAAAGGAACTGCATATTAAAATTTTCCTTGAAGTGAATGTTTTAATAATTTTCCTAGTGACTTTTCCTGTATAACTATTTAAATGGATGTCTTATCATTAAGAGGGTCAGAAGAAACTTTTTATTTAGCTAAATGCAAAAGCTCTATCTTTTGTAAATGTTAACATAAATATTAATTAAATATTGTAAATGTAATAGGTGATTAAGGTAAAAAAACCTGGAATTTGCTTATCAAATTCTAAAACTTGCAAAGGTTTTCTTAAAGGTTTCCAAATGTTAAGCTTGTGAAGTTTTTTCTTAAAGTGTCATGTTGTGTTCTTTCTACTTGCTTGAGCAAGTAGAAGCTTAAACCACAATGTTGTGTATATTAGGCTGAATATAAGTTTTAGAGGGTACTAATGAAGAACAAAGAGCTGTGTGGGTGGAAATGGTGTGATAAAAGGGGTCCCATCATGAAAAGGACAACTCTCTAGCAACAGAACCGAACCCAGGACCAGAAAGAAGTGGACTTTGATTGGAAAATTCAAAGGAAAGCAGGATCGAAGTGGACCCGGATTGGAGAAGTCAAGGGAGAACAGAGGGTATAAAAACTGACTAGAGAGCCGTTAAATTCATGGTCAGTGGCGGAGCAAGGAGTCTCCATGGCCATCCAGCACACTGCTTTGCTCATTTACCTTTAATAAAATTTTGGTGTTCTAAATTTTATATTTGTAGTCCTTTGACTATAACAGTAAAGATACCTATTTTTTTTAAATTCCTATGTAATTACCACTCAATTATGTATAAATAAAGTTAATGAAGGCAGATAAGCAGCTCAATTTATGTTTAGATCTACTAGTTAAACAGTTGTTTGGTCCAAAAACTCTTCCAGCATCAAATAACTGCAGTAGCTTTGAATGTCAACCTGAGCATCATTTTATGACTATTAATTCTCTCCAGAACAGATAAGGAAGGATTTGGAGAGTACCTTGAAGAGACAAGCCACATAGCCATCAATACCCCTGCTACTGAAAAGGAAGAAGATGTGTCTGTTCTATGGAGAACTGGTGGACAAGAACACTTACAATGTGGACTTCTTGTTGAGGAACACATTCAGTGCAGGTAGCTTGGTGTGCAGCTGCAGTGTGAGCTACAGGTTGAGTTCTGGGTGAGACCCTGCGACAAGAGCCCATGAAAGGCCAACCCTTTGCATAATAAAACACATGAAGACCAGTGACCCAGCCAGGGGACCTGACACTGAGAGACACAGCAGGAGCTCATGACCTCAGACTTTCCTGCACTTAGACTGTGAGGGTATAAAAGCCCAAAGTTTCCTTTGTTTGAGGAAGGCATTTGAAAACTCCTCAGAAGTACCAGATTGAGTTGTTCTGTGTTACTGCTCTGTGAATAAATTGTTTTATGGAACAAGAGATCTGAGACTCTACCGTGGAAACATGGGGTCAAACCAGTAAGGAAACCTGGTCTGATTGTGTGGGAGTGGGGGGGTGTGGGGAGAGAAACAGGGCTGACTGCTATGAAGGAGTTTTGCTCCCAGCAGTGACAGTGACACTGTGTTTGCCAGAGAGTCTTGTGAGTGTTCAGACTGGGAAAGCATAGCAACACCAGTACTATCCTGGAACTCCTTTTCCTTTCAAATATAATTAGGAACTTGACTGTACTTCT
Organism: Thripadectes ignobilis; assembly: GCA_035584755.1. NCBI lineage: Eukaryota > Metazoa > Chordata > Aves > Passeriformes > Furnariidae > Thripadectes > Thripadectes ignobilis. The sequence goes on along the minus strand of JAWMRC010000089.1, from coordinate 25,453,498 downwards.
GAGACTTACAATAGAATACTTGCAGCATGTATTCCTTTTAAATTTGTTGAATTATCCTTCTATTCTAGAGAGTATGAAATATTTGCTTTCATATTGCTATCTATCCCTCTCACAAGCCACATATCTGTGCTTTGAGTCTACCTTATTTCCTTTCCTTTCTCCATTCATTTTCTCTCTTCCACCTCAGGACCAGATGCTCTTCATTAACACAGAGTAGTAGTACTACTACTATAAATAATTATAACAACAACAATAATAGTATTAATGTCTGTATTTACAGCTAGTTTGAAGAGTTGTATATCTTTTTCTGAGGCTGTAGGTAGATCATGGTTTCCAAAGTTTCTCCACAAGAATTTCAGTATAGGAAAAAAACAAACAAACAAACAAACCATAGATAACTTTCTTTTATGGTACTATATTTTTTCTGCTTAAATATCTTTGTTCCTCATCCTGACTTTTTTTGTTACACTCCTATAAATGTCTTTTGTATCATCTGAACATCTGCCTCTACAGGACCCTTCATACATATGTTTCCAAAATAAAACTTTGCCTGCCTTACTCATTTCAACTTTCAACTATTTAGGATAGTTCATTGTTTTAATTTCCACCTGGTTTCCTTCTCCCCTCTCCCCACCCCTCATTCCCCTATCCTGGTCCAAAGGCTGATTGATTTCAACCAGAGGCATCTATATACATTATTTAAAAAATTTCAGTATTTCATTTATAAATTTGCCATTGCAATGAGTAACCCATAAGTGGGCAAAATTTTGCATGTCATTTCTAACTACTGCATTTTTCTCTATGTAATTTTTTAATTATGTGCCCCAGAATTAGTCATAAAAGTTTTTGCTTCAGTGGTATTTTTAAGTTGCTTTACATTCATGTAACTTTAATTTTAATATTAGAAAGCTTATGTCATTGAAGAGAAAGTTATCTTTTAGGATTTGAAAAATGTCAATCAATTCTAACCATTGCTAGGCTCTGTTAGTTTCATACGATAAATTAGAAATCATTGTCATTAATGCACTTTTAATTGCAGTACCTTCTGAAACTAGACTGGATATTAAATATGAATAATGACAAATGTTTTCTGTAAGTATTTTTAATTGAAAAAGAGTTTTTTTGTTTCTTGTTTAAATATAATTTCCTGACAAGATTTTTTTTTTTTTTTTGCTAACTACTCAGCAACTGTTTGAAGAAAAGAGAATTGTGTTCTTGCCACTCATATCATAACTTCCCCTTTTCAAAGACTAAAAATTATATCCATCTGTCTAAGAGACAGAAAAATCAGGAAAAATCTCTGGATGACGTAAAGCAACTTTTGGAATGTCACTAGACTTCTGCTGTTTCAGGTCACTGTAAGACACTATAAGAATAAGGAAGAGAGACACTCAATGGTGTTTGATTTTACGCATTGTTTTGCTGTCTTTTTTTTTTTCTTTCAGTTTTTTTGTTGACTATTTTCCCAAGATAGATTTTTTTTTCAGTTTTGAGAATTATTTTCATAAAATATTGTTATAGAAGTTCTCAGTGGGTTTGTAGTGAAAATATACAAAACATTTTTTTTCTCTGAAAGTTTTTATCAGTTTTTTGTTTATTTGTTTGGGGTTTTTTGTTTGTTTTGGATTTTTTGTTTGTTTGGTTGGTTGGTTTTTTTTCAATTTCCACCTCCATTCTCCAATCATGAAAAAAGAAAAAATATAGAGGCAAGGCAGCCTGCCTACAGTGCTGGTCTGAATTTGGTGAGTTACAGAGCTGCAAACATTTTTAGCTTTCCCTTTATAACAAAAAAATCTGTATCTGTGTTGTCATGATTCATTTATAGGCAGTTGAATTTGAGATTCAAAACTTCAGTGGTCACTGTTGGGTCATGTTTAGAAGAGTACACATCAACAAATTAGTGAATGATAAAGGTACTTCTAAAAATGAAAACCTGGGAAATGACCTGTGTTCCTCATTGAAGTACTGGAATTTATTTTCAAATATCTGCAAATAAAAGCACCTTGAAATGTATATACAAAGGGTGAGGATTTGAAAAGTGACAGGTAACATGGTGCTGCAAAGAACCCATTATATGAGATGAATCTGATTTTTTTTTTCTGTGACAAGATAGCATATTTTGTGGATAAGAGAAGCAATAGATGTGATGACTTTTGTCAGGGTTTTAACAGGTTGAAGATTTTATGTTTTTGCAGATAACATTGAAGCATGCAGTTCAAAATACATTATGAATTACATCAGCTAGAGCCTGTTTGCAGGCACTAATTATCAGAGGTTTATAATCAAAAAAGAAGTGTGTAGTGAGTACTGATATTCAGTATAAGTAATCTGAAAGACATAATGCAAGTAGTTCATTAAATTCACAGATCAAGCTACACTGGGGGCGCTTATGAGTCCAGGCAAAGTTTCAGGCTCCAGCCATTACCAAATTAAGTTGGTTACTAAAGAGAACACAGGAATAGGTTGGGGAAGAAGTCAATAATAGGCTTTTAACAAAGGATATCTCAGATATTTAAACAAAACATAATACCAATTGGCATCAGACATGATACACTGTTGCAGAGCAGCTAGTTGCACTTGGGGATTCTTAGGACTGATTACTATCTGTAAAACAGAGCAAGATAATTTTTCACTTTTTACTTTGATGTGTTTTAAGCTAAAGTACTGTGTGAAGTATAGGGCTTTGAAATTTAAGAAGGATGCTAAATAATGCTAGGTGACCTGGAGGAAATACTGAAAGTTAAACATTGAGCTTACTTAAGAAAGTCTGGTGATGATAGAACAGTTGTCAAATATATCATGGATGGCTGAAAAAAAAAAAAGCAGACCATAGTAATTTGAGACCTCAAGGTTGTAAAAGTAGAAGTACCTTTCTACCAGCTTACAAGGACAATGCAAAAAATAAAGTACCAGCAGCAGTTAAACCTTTATATAGCTTATTCACTAACAGGAAGAGCCATGTTCCTTAAACATGAGTTATTTTAGTGCTAGGTATCTTTTTGGTTTGGAAAAGAAATAGATGTTGATAAATAAATAACAATAAATGATATTGATATTTTTTTATATATTTTTACAGAAAAGAACTAGGAATTACTTCTTTCTCTCTCTCTCTCTCTCTCTCTCTCTCTCTCTCTCTCTTTCTTGTCAATGGGAGCTTTTCTCTGGCTTACTTTTACTTTGAGAAGCATTTAAGAGAGCATTGATCACATTTGATTCCACAGAAATACAGTACATATTTGCAAACGTTTAGAGTGCTGTTAACTGCGTGTAGTTTTGATTCATAACCATTTTCTAGCAGGAAAAAGACGTATTCCAGCCATTCTGAATGACAAGCATCTTAACTTATGTGCATGAAATAAACCTGTGTGAAGGAGATAATCATCCCTAGTGTGACACAAAATAACTTTGGATGACATCCTACAGACTGAGAATCTAAAGGGCAGTTGAAGACTGTGATTACATATAAGGATAAAATAATCTGTCCAAAAATTTGTTTGCCATTTCCACAATTAAAAGAGACAAAACAATGCTGTCCTTCACAACAACCTGTTCCAGGTTCCTTCATAGCTCGTGAGATATGCTTTGAGACATACTTCATCACAGAAGACCACTAAACAGGTCAGGCAGGACTCGCCCCTGGTGAAGATGTGTTGGCTGTCTCAAATGACATCCCTCTCCTCCACATGCCTAGGCATGGCTTCTAGGATCAACTTGATGATCTTTCCTGGTACAGAGGCAAGACTGACAGACTGGCAGTTCGTAGGGTCCACCTGCTGGGGAACACAGCACTGACTTTGTGAAGTGGAAGAAGATGAAAAAGAATAATGATAAACCTTGGAAGAAAAACTGGCTGGCCTGAGTGCAGCATGAGCATCGAAGCACAAGAGTTTCTTAATGACCAGCTCAGTTTTCCCCTGTTTTAAGGTTATACTTAGTTACCTAGAACTTCTATGTATGAGATTAGTAGTTATTACATTTGTAAAAATTCAATTGTTCCCTATTGGTTGCTGTTACCCCAGTTACTGTTCCCTCATTGGCTGACAGATTCCCCTGACACTATTGGTTAGCCTGTGGCATAGTCCACCAATGCCATATATAGCTAGCTACTCCCCTGTTCTTCCCTATATGCTATTGCCCTACCTGTCTCTTCCTTACTTGTCCCAGCTCCTCCAGGTTACACCCTTAATCCAACCCCTTTCCACGCCCAGTTCCAGAACCTTCCCTGCAAAAACCCTAACCTCATTTGAATAAACCGCCATTTCACTTCCATCCCTGCATGTGTGGAGTGGCTCTTTACGGTGTACCGGGCAGGTCTGTGGCATCCACCTTTCTACTCTTTTAAAAATGGGTCTGATCAGACTTCTGAGACTTCATCTGACTGCTATGACTCTTCAAGTATCATGGAGAGGGCTTGGTAACTACAGGCAAATCCTCTAGGTCTCTGGGATGCATCTCATCTGGTCCCATAGACTTCTGTGTTCACTTTCCTCAGATGATCTCAAACAGTATCTTCTCTTACAGTGTGAGGGACTTTCCTCCTCCAGTCCATCCACTCAAGAGATGTGGCAAATGAGATTGACAGTGAAATTTGAGACAAAAAAAAATTGCTGAGTACTTCAAAGTCCACTGCTTTCAGTATTCAAAACTGCAGAGCAAACTCCACTGCTTTCTCCGTATTCACTGATCAAGTGATCTCATCTTGAAATATACCTGCATCCTCAGGTATCATTTCCTCTTTATAAATTCATGCTGGCTGTTTGATAACACTTTTTAGTCCTTTAGAAGCCTGGATATGTTTTTGAGGAGGATTTGCTCAGTGGTCAAACCAGGCACTGAGATAAAGATGACTGACTGGTAGTTCACTAGTTACTCCTGGAATATGAGTGTTTTTACGAGTGAATATTTGTTATTTTCTGGTTGTTGGGATCACCTTCCAGTTGTCATTCTGTTACAAAAGTGATAGAGTTTGGTCTTGCAGTGTTATCTGTCATTTTCCTTGGCACTTTTTCAGCCTCACTGCCTGTATATGTCCAATTTAATTATGTGGTCCCTATCTCAACCTTTCTGTAATCTGGATAATGCTTTGTTAGATGTCAAAGTTGAAAAATGGCTTTAAAGAGTGAACTCTGAGAGGTGGCAGAAAATCAAGGGTGAGGAGAATGACAGCCACTGAATATCTGAAATGTAGAGTCTGAACTATCCAAGCTGAAGCCTTGCTAGCTACCACCTCAGAACTGGTGGCAAATTTTAAAAACAACTGGATGAAGCAATTGTGATACACTCTGATTAAGACACATGAGACAGAACTGTAATTAGCATACTGATCACAAGTTGTACTTTAGCACACTGAGTATTTAGATTGGAATACCCAGTGGCTGCAAATTAAGGTTTTCAGAAAAGTCTGGAAAGAGAAAGTGGTCTTAGAAAGCAGTTTCAGATAGTTGGGTGAACACCCTGTCTGGAGAAAAGATACTGGGAATTGGAAAGATCCCAGAAAAGAAAGAACTGCATGAGTACAAGCATTGGGGGATGTCCAGGGATGGTGGACAGTTACGCTTGAGTTGGTGCCTGTGGGGAAGCTGCAGAGCACAAATCCCATGTCTTTTTGGGAAGCCTACTTGTGCCAGCAGTGATTGCCCTGAGGGGATGGGCATTAAGAATCTGATGACTATACTGCTGGAGGCAGTGAGCAAGTGGAGAAAATCAACAGGTGAAGTGCAAGCCTCATTCTCACTGGTATTTAATTAGTCCCCAGTATCCAAATCCACTACAGGCTGAGCTATGTTGAGTCTAATCTGTGACATTACCACAGAACCTGACACTGGCTTCAGTGGCCTGAGGGAGGTCTTGTCCAAAAGAAACTGGGGTAAAGCCACAAATTATTTTACCATTTTCCACCTTGATCACAAAGTTTCCTGTCCCACTAAACAGCATTCACTATTTACTTCAGAACTTCCTCCTAGTGTACTTATATAAGTCCTTCTCTTTGCCCATCACATCCCTCACTGGTTCCAATCCCAACTGTGCTTTTTTCCTAACTCCAACCTTGAAAACATAAGCAGTGTTTGTGTTTTCCCTTAAAATGACTCATTATTTTCACTTTTGTGTAAATATTCTCTAAATATAGTTCATTCATGGCAGTCCTTGCCATGAACACTCAGCTTTCCATACGTGTGGTTTGAGGAGCCTGTCTGTGAAGATGACTGGCTATCTCTTGCCTTTTTGTGTCATCCAGTGCAATCTGCCACGAGAAGCTGCAAACTGTACTTTTCAACAGGAGAAAATCCATTCTGGCATCCTCAAGAGGGATTTTACTCTTTGCTTTGCTTATTTCCTCCCATGGGTTCTTAAATGCTGTTATCTCATAGTCACTACTGCCAAGGCAGTAGATATCCACATCCTCAACCACTTCTTCATTCTCTGTGAAGGAGCAAGCCAGTTGGCTCTTTAATCACTTATGTCAATGCATCCACAAACTTCTGTCTTACAGATGTAGGAGATGGTGGTCTGTAGCTGAACCAAAGCCATCTACAACAGAACTGTTAATATATATCACAGTTCATCTTTTAAAAAGTCAGTGTAAGATATGAAAAGTTAAAATTTCTCTTTACACTAATATTGTCATAGGTTAAAATATGACATGAATGTGTAATACAATGTATAACCCTGAGGATATTCCTGAATGACATTTTCAGTTTTATGGGTGTTTACACTGTACTAATAATTTTAAAATTATTAAAAATTTCTGATGAAAATGTATTTTAGTAGAAATAAAAGTCAGTGTCTGGGGAAGATGTAGCAGAACAGATTGTGCAGTGTAGACTCTGTGTGAAGAGATATTCTTTAGAATGGAAAAAACCAGAATGGCAGGGGGAAAGTACTCTTTAGTTAATAATTTTTAGAACTCTTTACATTAATAAAATTATTCTGTGAGATTTGAGCATGTTAATCTTTTAAAAAATAGTGTATTACATCAGTCTGCCCATGGTATAGCTAATTCACTTTGTCTAGAACATCTGATATTTTGTTCAACATTTTGCTGACTGCATAAAAGTTTTTCATTTGATTATAATTATATAAAAATATAATTGACAGAAAAAGATTAGTTATTTTCATGGTTACACTTGATTTTCCACCTATGTGCTCTACTCTGTTATGTCTTATGCAATTTTGGAACCAGAAGTTGAATTATACTTGTAAAACAAGTGGAGGTTCTCTGGTCAGTGAATTCACACTTTTTTTGGTAATATAACTATTGACCAAATTACTCAGTGAATACTTAGATGTGAGCTCGTATTTATTTACTGCATTTGTAAAGTAAATCTGCAGTTCACATATTCACATACTCTCCCATATAAAAGTGAACCTGAACTGCTACCTGTTTTTTGAAGGAGTGCCTCTTTTGTGTCTAATTTTCACATGGTATTAGAAGCAGAAGTGAGAAAGTATAAAATGAGAGGCAAGCTTTAAGTATTTTCCAACTCTGAAGATCAAAGAAAAGTGTCTGAGTCTATGTGCAGGGTTATTGCCAGATGCCTTTCAGAACTGCTTTGCAGAAAATTTTTCCTTGGATAATTTTCATCTAGGCCACTTGCTTCTACTGGAAATTATAGTGGTATTTTACCTTTATCTCTGTAAATATATTTAATAGTGGTTAAGTTAGTTTTAGAAGACAAAACACTAACATAACAAAAATGTTGAATTTAGCAGTGAGTCTGTGTAAAAGTCACATCTGAGTCAGCTACACTGAGCTTTTGATCAGGTTTGCAAACTAGTCAGACAAATAATAATGTGCAAATATTGTTAAGTAGCAAAACTTCTAACTATGCAACTGATAATTGGTAGTGACAGCTATAGTAAGTTAGGACCCCTATTCTAATATATTCCAATTAACATCATAATACCTATGGGAGTAACTAACCATATATTAAAGGGTAATTATAATCCTTTAGAGTCTTTGTTAGGATGTGAATTTTGTTTCTTCTCATTCATTTTGCTTTGTAATTTTCCTTCTGTGTTTGTTTCATGCTATTTTTATATGCATATTAGCCCTTTTTGAACAGTAACAAAAATCACCTTCCACGGTCTGGTGGTAATGATTTGGAGATCAAACAAACGTTATAAAGACTAAAAATAAGACTTACATTCACTCCATCAGTGAATAAGAAGGCACAGGATTTGTTTTTAAACCTGTACTATTTACATCTGCTGTTAAAATCCAAAAGAAAATAGTTTGAGAAATTTTAGAATTATCTGAATTCTGTTTAAAACAAGAAACTCTTGCAAATACATTATTCTCTAATATTTTCTTTTGCTATTACAATCAAAGTTACTTAAAATCAGAAATATTTTCTTTTGAATTACTTTGAGGAAATCTTGTCAACTACTTCCACATCTTCTATTTCTGATTCTATTGAAAATCTAGGACATAATTGGGACACCTATATGTGATTCATGTCACTGTAGATTAATTATTCAGGTGACTTGAAGCTTACAACCAAAAGAAATTTTATCTTTCAGTCCGAACTTTTCATTGAGCAATTACTTTATTCTTCAACAAATTCAAGTAATTTCCTCGCCTCCTCCCAAGTGCTGAGGCGTTCCACTTGCTAGTTACTGTGTTTCTTTTTTCCCATTTTAAAAACCATCCATAGTCTAATTTTTCAGTACTTCCTATTAACTGTCTTTAAGGAAAGTTGGAGAATTCATATTTTATGTTCCTTTCTTCCAGGGGCTGCTAGAGAGAGCTTGTATATACAGAGAAAATGAAAATATCTTTATGAAAGGTTCAAATAGTTCTCTTTAATTAAAGATAGTTCATTATATCTCTCCATTGACATGACTTTTGAATGATGAAAGAACTAGAGTTTCATTTTATTTCATTTAGTTAGGTTTAAAGCATTATGCTGAGAGTTAGCTGAGAGGACCCTTAAAACTGAAGTTTCTGCCAGAAATGGACAGGGACAAGCAGGGGACAGCAATAAAAAACCCCAGACACAACATAGTGTAGCTATATAATTAGGTTTCAGACTGAAAGATTTGTGCAGTTCTGTGCTTTGCTCATGTATGAGCTATTCTATAGCAGTCAAATGCTTTTATATGGAAACTGTGCAAAGTTTCAAAAAATTAAAGTAATGTACACAATATTTTTACCTTGGAGATCACAAGGCAAATACTACCCAATTCAGAAAATATGTACAAATTCCAGTCTGCATTACGATTACATGTTAAAGAGGAAAAAAAAAAAAAAAAAAAAAAAGAATTAAAAGAAAAAAGGAAAGAAAAAAACAAAGCAACCCAGAAACTAGATGAAATGGCCTGTCCTTTAAAAGTTGAGTTAGTATTTTATAAACGTAATCATGAGTTTATTCTATTTTTTTTAATATATAGTGATTTAATTTTCTGTTGTAGTTTTATGTTCTCAAGATTTAAGAGTGATTTCTGTCTTTGTGATATTCTAAACAGAGCATTGACATTATATTCTTTATATTCCAATCCTTAGCATTAATGCTATATTAATGTATATATAATTAAAAAAATATGATTGCATAAATGGTTTTCTGGAACTGGATAATTTACTATCACTTTTTTAAAATTGAGAGGTTTTTAATTGTTGAATTTTCACACCAGCTGTTTGCAAAAAGACTAAACATGTCAAATAGAATTTCTGGGGAAAAACAGCCTACATGCAGCAAAAATGAATCACAGGAATGTTGGTTGAAAAGGATTATGGGAGGTCATTGATCCCAGCCTTCCAATCCAAGCTGCTATTTTAATAAGTCATCCATGTATTCATACACAGGCTCCTGAAAACTTTTCAAGGGGGTCCTAACATCATTGGCAATTTCATTGCACTGTAAAACATTCATAATCACAGAATGACTGGAGTTGGAAGGCACTTCTGGGGATCATCTAGTCCAGTTCCCATGTTAAAGCAGGTTTACCTGGAGCATGTTCACTTGGGTTAATGGGGAGAAAAACATTGACCAATCTGAAGGGAATGACTGCCCTGAATGAGTCAAAAGTGGATTTTACCACACTGATGAAATTAAAGAGCTGTAATGCTGACCCTTTCCTTCCTGGGAGGAGAATTGGCATGACTCACAAACAGTGGTGGAACAAATTACAATTCTTACAAAACATTGTAAACTAAAACCTGGAAAAGGAAAGGCCGTTCTGTGTGCTGTTTTGGGCGCTGCCTTCACAGCAACACAAATGGAGCCATTGGCTATTTAGAATCTGAGAGTGAAATTGTAAGATTTCTACAAGACTCAATGAAAGCATTGCAGGAACAACTAGAAAAAGGAGTGCTTACAGGTAGCTGCTGAGTGTGAAGAGGTTTGGAGGGAAAGGGAAATGAATCCATTCCTTCAGTCTGCTCAGGAAAGTGGAGGCATGGCATATTGCTCAGTATGATGACAAAAGCAAGAGCAGGCTACATGCAGAGGTGCTGTTTGCTGCTGAGCACAATCATATTGGAAAGATGTAGGCAGAGCTTTGGGATCTGTGTGTGAGAGAGAATCTTATAGGAAGAATTACAAGCTGTAGAATCTGTAACATTTTCAGAGAAAGGTATCCCAGCTCTGATTTTTTGTATTCTGATAAAGAGTGAGATGTAACTTTTTCATTGACATCTAATGATGATGAGGTAACATTATGAACCTTAACTAAAACTGAAATCACAGATAAAGGTGAAGGTCAGCAAAATGCTACTAAAAAAGTGCCATATACAGCTATTGTGATATCAAAATTTGGCAATAAATCAGGCAAGATTGATATGCAGCAAGTAGAATCTTATCAATGCATCCCATACAATCAGATTTCAGTTGTTCTCATCCATGATTAATAAAATTTCTAACAGATAGGGGACCACAACATTCAATATTAATGCAGTGAGATGCTGAGAACCTGGGTGTACAATCTGGGCAGCAAAAAGTAAATGGAGCCAGTGCTACCTGACAAACTGTTAAGATCAATTTTTGATTCCTGGATAAGAAGAAGTCTGTTAACTCCAATCATAAAAGAAATCCAGAGATTGCAGTGCCCTCACCTCCACACAACACCTGCATTTCCTGATTCAAGGATTGCTGGTGTACCACAGTGCTGGTTTTCTTCTGGAGCACAAAATGGAATTTCTGAAGTTAAAGCTGAGTTGGCTCCACTTACAACTGCAGTGTTTAACATCACAAATCTAACAGCCACAGTACAACCACCCATATTCTTGGACATTGACTGTGGTGTTTTCACACTTAATTCTCTTGTCTGGCTGGTGGAAGTGCTGAACAGAGAGGCATGGCTTGCAGTTTATTACCTACATTGAATACCAATACTGTGCCTTTAATCACTGCTGTGCTAAATTTTGTGGAACTGGCAACTCAGATTCAGAGAGCATCCCACTTGTGGATGACCATCCTGGATATAAAAGATAAGTTTTTTGTGATTCCATGCCAGAAACATGACAAATGTCAATTGGTGCTTACCTGGAAGGGAGTGCAATACACCTTTAACAGACACCTGCAGGAGTATAAAAATTCACCTGTGATTGCACAGGCTGTACTCGTTGAACTTTTACAGGCAGTCTCACTCCCTCCAGACATGAAATGAGTCAGAGGAGACTCCTCTAAAAAGGTGGGGGAAGCAAAAACAACAGTGGGGCAAGTACTTAATGAAATAGAAGTTGAGATTCCACCTGAGAAATATCAAGTCCAAGCTGTTAAACAACTTGTCCTACTGAAGGGTAACCCCTCTGACATTTGCTGCTCTAATGACATTATGCTGAACAACAAAAGGAGTTGGGTAACTGAATAGACATTTGATGACTTTCTCCTTCTGTTTGATAAACTGTCTGTAGCAGGTCAATTTTTCTATTTTCTTTTTATAGCAACATGCTAACTTAGGAGTTGAAGCTGCATGGGACCAATGAAACTTTTAACCTCCTCAAGAATTGCTTGTATTATCAGTTTATTAATTTTTGTGATCTGCTTAAGTTTTTACCCTGACCAGTTTTTTTTGGGAGACCAAATATTCATAAGATTACATAGAAAAATTTATGTGTTGTTAGCTTGATTTTCTTTTTTGTTTGATGATCTTTTTACTGGAGGAAAAAAAAATTGTTTGAGAAAAGCTCTTATTTTTATCTTATAGATGTATAATTTTGTCTCAGCCAATTGAAAATCAGAGAATTTTAGCCTGGGAGTAGATACAAGGATTTATGTGTATTTTGAATCATACAAATCAAAGAATATGCATTAACTTTCCCAGTTCTGCCTTGGAAGGCCTTAGGTTTACAATTATTTTGCTAATTTTTTCAGAGATACTAATGACTGAATGTCCTAGTTCAGGAGGTGGGACCAGTTATGACTGTGTGGGGGGTGATCAAAGCTATGTATTCTACCCCCTCTATTCATTTCCCAAGAACA
>JAWMRC010000089.1:25421043-25434226 GCA_035584755.1 Thripadectes ignobilis | reverse complement strand
TGAAAGGGTCTTTCACCTGGGCGGGGCAGGTTGTTGTCCCTTGTTTGCTTCGGTAAGACATGGCAGAGTGGCTCAGGGGTTGGCTGGGTGTGTGTCCATCTGGGAATGAAATGAAATTAAGTGAAAGGATCTCCTTTTGGATTAATTTACTCTGCATGTTTGAAGCGGTGGTGCTTGGAAAAGAGCTCTCATGGTATTCCTGAGGCTGTGAGTCCAACCTAGCACCAGTTTTTACTATCTGTTACTTGTCAACACATGTTGTAGTCTTTTATACTCTTTTATACTCCTTTGTACTCTTTTATACTCCTCTATATTCTGTATACCAAAACTCTATAAGTAAAAGAACTCTTCTCTACTTTACCCACATAAAGGTTTCTTGGAAGGTTTTTTTCCCCCCTCCTTAAGGCAACATATGGATAGTTGGATTTTTAACATCCATCATTGTGACGCGGGAACATTGAACAACTTGAAGTGCCTGGCACCTTTCTTCCTTTTCATTGCATTCATTCCTCTGTCAATCTGAGACTTCAACCATTGTTACAGTTGCCAAAGAGAATACTTCATGTGTGTGAGACTGATTTCAAGCTGTCATCTTGTGAAATTCCCTACAGTTCGTCATTGTCCCTTAAATATTTCTTAGACCTAGATAGCTGTAACTCATTCAAACATGTTTGTTTTCCTGATCACAGTATCTGTTTTTTCAGGGATTTTATGAAAAGAACTAAAATGTGATTTTCTACTAGAAACTTGATATTACATAAATATTAGACAAGGTTGCTGATCCTACTTAAAACATGAAGATGATTCTGGATTTTAACCATTGTCAAGACCAGAATATTCCTGTAATAATGAAGATATATACAGTCTTGGAAAAAAATAATTTTCATCACAATTTAAGAGCCTGAATTTCCTATTAGGCATATATAAAGATGTAGCAATGAGCCTCTAAAGATGGAGAAAGCTAACCATAATGCTTTGAAAGCAGGCTTTTACTCAGTTGTAAAATGGAGTCTACCCTGTCTGTGTTACCGTCTTGTTCCCAAAACCCCCTGGGAACACCCTCATTAGGATGCAAGAATGTACCTGGGCAGGTTGTGTGAAAAGCCCCCTCATTGGTCCTTCGTTAACCCCTTTCCTATTTGCTGTTAACCCTCGGTTTTCATTGGTTGTGACTCACTTCCCCTAAAACCCCATAGAAACCCTGACTGTGGGAATAAACCCTCTCTCTGCTTCCTGTCCTGCTGCTTGCGTGTGTCTCCTTCCCAGGACATCTTGGAGACCACATGGCAAGGGGGGATGGGGAAGGGGGAGCATCCACTCAGCTGTTGTAGAAAGATATTTGCTATACAGAAACTGTTGTTTTCTTTCGTGAAAAAAAAATACATGTAAGAGAAATTTTTTTTGGTATATGATGAGCCAAAAGTACTGCACTCTTCTGAAATACTAATTACCTAAAGTGGAGTTGGTGAATCAGAGACACAGTCTGAAATATAGTATCAAATAAACCTTTTTCAAAGTGTTTTCTTTTTTGCCTTTTGGCTTGTATCATTGCTGTTGCATACAGCAGAGAAAACTGAAAGCAAACTAAAAAATGGGATCTAAGGAAATGCATGAATACATGGACATATAAAATTTTGATTATATGTGGAGGCTTATAAATATGTATCTACACAATTGGATTTCTGCTTCATCTGCATGTAAATGTTGCCAAAGTTTTCACATCCTATGTAATATGGTATAGCACTTCAAATATAGAGGTATTTATAAAGACTCACAGAAACTACAGTAAATATTGTATATTTACTATGTAAATATTTTTATGTCAATATAACTTTTTCTACTGAAATGTAGCAGCACTCTTATAAAATCACGCTCTAGTTGGGATATTCAATCTGGCACAAAGTCTTCCACAACCAGGTCCAAAATTCCTGAGGTCATAATCTCTGAATGAGTGTATGTGTACGTTATTGCATAAATTAAGACAGATTAGACTTTCAGATGAAAAATCGTCTGGGTCACACTGCTTTAGGTTTGGTTTATACTTGCATATTAAGAAAGCACTTATAAATGAGTTTGATCTAGAGAACTTAAGTGTTGATTTTATATATTTTATATTTATAACCGGTATTTAGAAAAACTACCATGAGCAAAATGATAGATAGCTGCTTTTTTACCACATTGACACCATAATTTAGCAGCTACATTATGCAGTAGATATGAACAGATTTGACTGTTCTCCCATAAATTGGGTCTGACTGAGGTAGTAGAGAAGTTAAGTATTTTGGAGTCACTGAATCTACTCCTCCACAGAAGTCTTGTGCTAGAATTGTTCTGCAAAAAAGATGTGATATGGCTGCTGGAATCCCAAAAGCAGAAGTAATTAAAAAAGGTTTCTTTCTTTCACTGCAGAGTAGTTGATAATGTTTTCCCTTAACTCCTGATTAATGCTCTGCAGAATTGATATGGTAGTTGTTTAACTGCACACCTGGATGCCATTTTCATTCTTCTTCATATGCAGCCATATGGTGTTTGTTTCCTCGTATACATCCCAGCACAAGTAGAACAATTAAATTCTCAGAAAAATATCTGTGGATAGAAATTTGAGGTGTGTGGGCACAGGATCAGGAATATGTTAAGGTCTTCAAAACTGTTACAAAGCTATAAAGCAGAATTCAGCTTGCTCATTGTCATTTGTTATGGGGCAACTCTTTGTAGTAAGTATCAAACTGCTTATTTTGGTCTCAGATCTCTACATGTGTTTTCTATGACACATATCACAGATCTCCTTTTATCCCATTCCCCTCCATTTTTCTTTTTCATATATATTTTTAACTTGCTTTCTTCATTTGCTTGCTTTGTATATTCTGTTTTCAGTTTGGTTAGCCTTTGAACTTTGTCTGTATATAAGGTTGTTTTGTTTACAATAATTTTGTTTTCTATTTCAAAATCAGTTTTTGATAATGTGTGTAAGTGGTTTATTCATCCTTTGCATTTGAGGTGTCTGTAACCTGAGGGTATATAGATTGAATTACATTTTAGGTCTCTAAAAATACTTAAATTTACCACCCATTGGTAAACAAAGTATATGCTCCTTTGATGAGAATGCTTTCAAAAGTACAGTGTTAATGTTTCCCCTTTATATTTACTCTCAGATAGTTTCAAGCTTATTTGTGAAAAGAGCTTATTTACAGCTTTAACGTTTGCTATATAAAGAGCTGCTGCCATTTCAGACATTCCTGAATTTTATTCTGGTGTTTAATAACCCACAAACCCCATCAATTGCCTTATATAAATGGATACATAATCTAGTATTTTACCTCTGCAGTAGTTCTTAGAGGCAAAGGAATCTTTTAAATTGTATGTGGAAACGTAATTTCCTTTCAGAGAGCAACACTTTTCTATTATCCAAAAATGCATCAAAAGGCTTTTTGTAAACAGAAAGGTGAAATAAAAATTGGTATAAAAGGTTCCATAAAATTAGAAAAAGACTTACAGTTGAAGCAACACCAAAAAAGAGGAAAAATTGCTATTAAAGTTAGGGAGTTTTTTGTGACTGTCAGCCAAACAAAAACATGTTGAGTAACATCAGAGATAACACCAAGACATCCTGCTGAATATAAATATTTTGTCTGCCACCAAAACCCTTTGACAGTGACTTCTTTATAATATCTAGATGGACATTTTCTTACTTGTTCTAGTCTTTTGGATTATTAAAAAGTATTTTGAGTTCCAATAGGAACAGAAACTCAATGTTTGTTTTATGTTTTAAGGCAAATTGGAAAAGAAAAACTTTACAAGCACTAGTTTTCAAGCAAAGCTATGCCTGGGAGCTTAGAATATTATCACTACTATGACCTTTTTAGTTCCACTTACAGATCCCCTAACAAGCCACACTGAATTTCAGAGCCCAGACTTTCTCCTCTTACCATTGCTTCTGAAACACCATAATATTTTAGAGTTGTCTGTCCTTGTTTTTTTCTGGCTTTGTACTTGAAATTCTAGTTGAATCTTTGCCTTTCTCAGATCTTTATTTCTTTGCTCTGCATTATGGGTTTGTATAATAAAACATAAAATCTCATAATCCATATAATCATATCACATGTAGCTATTAATATCAGTGACAAAAATGATAGTCTTTACTGTAAATGAGAAAGCTTCCTCATTCTAACAGAATCAGACAAGTTTATATTTGCATATTTATACAGAAATTATTTTTGGCTATTATTATTTAGACATTATACCATCTGTATTTTTGTCAAGACATAAAAGTGTTCCTCGGTGGCTGGGAATGATGACGTTAGGGTTTTTTTATTGTGATGGCAAAACCACTTTCTCTGAGACTTACAGTCTCTTAGTTTTTGTCCCAATTTCTTTGTGGGAGTTTTATTGGCGAGACAGCCTGTTAAACATGATTTCAGATCTGGTGAAATATGTTAAAGAAAGTAGTTAGCAACCAAATAATTTCTGAAAATTAGCTGCTTCTGCAGGGTCTTGGGCAATACCTGAATTTAACAGAATGCCTCTCTTTTAGCATGAAATCCAAGCCCACATCATAGCTGTGCATCTCTATAAAGAGATGAGATATCCTCAAGAAGAGCATAGCTTCTAAGTACAAATGTGCAAGCTTGGCACTTCACTCTTCATGACAATAAATGTTTCTAAAATTTGAAAGAAAGAAAGATTTCCCAGTTTTTCTTTAATATAATGGTTTCTGCAGGCTTAAACATAAGTAAACCTTCTCCTTCAGATTCAGAAGGCATAATTTGTAAAGTAGAAAAGAAAGAGATAAGATTATTAAATTTTACAAAGTTCCTATTATATTTAAACTTCCTAATGGTATTTTAAAAGATTTTCATGGTGCATGATTCATCAGAATCTTAACTGACCATAAGTGGTTTAGTGTTTTAGTGGTTTTTTGGAGAAACTTTGACCATGGACAGATTCATAGCATGACAGGACCGCAGGACAATTCAAGCCTACTGCCAGTCCATCCTCCTGCACAGAGCAGGGTCAGTTATGAAGTCACATGAGGTTGCCTGGTCTGGTACTCAATGATTGCTTATTTTATGTTTTCATCTATCCTCTCTGAATCCACTTCAATAAATAGGTCTAGGGCTGACACTTGTTTAATTTGGGTGATTCTCTGTTCTCATGAATGGTGATCTTCTTACCTAAGAAGCCAGACATAACACCAGACCTTGCAAACTTCACAGTTACTGTATGATTTTTCAAAAAAAAAAAAAAAAAAGTTCAGTATTAATTATGAAATGAATTGTAAAATAGAAATTATTTTCAGCGGATCACCTTAGCCTACATTTGACAGTTTAAAAACAATCCTCTTGAAATTTTATTTTGTTTTATTTTAGTTTCAGAAGGAGCCTCACTAGTTAACACTGACCATATCCTATGGTATGAAACCTTGAGTCTCATGTGAAGACGAAGGAAGTAAGAATTGACAAACATTTGAATAAAGGGATTAAGAATTAAGATTGAGAACTAGATTGTGAAACGTGATGAAGATGGGATGAAGAAGCTTGAAGAGAAATAGGTGTTTTAATGTCCGTGCTGACAAGTATGTGTGTGGGAACAAGAGTGAGAGAAATGATTTTAGCTACAACTTCTGTGGTTTACTAAAGGAAGAAGGCAAAGATGGAACACAGAGGTGGGATAAAAAAGGCACAATGAATAATACTGTTTAAAACTGGTTTGATGTGTGTAACTGTAAATGTAGAGATAACATTCACTGTTATTAATTGGAGTCAAAATGTGAAGATGAATAGTACTGAAAATTTAAATGTCAATCGACTCCTGCTGTATATTTTTAAGAACTTATGCATAAGGGGAAACAATAAAATCAGTTGAGGCATGCTAGTGCTATGGTAAAAAAATTACAAGAATGATTATTGAAAAAGAGTGGAGTTACTGTGAAGCAATTTAAGTTACAGTTTTATATCTTGCTTTTTGGTAACCAGGAGAAAAGTATTAGTAAAGTAAAGAGTTTCAAAGCTGAAATTGCTAGTGCATTTACAGAAAAGAATGAACACCTTATTCCATAGCCTGGAGTAACTAGAAATTTGATGTTACATAATAAATAGTAAGAAATAATTCTTTAACTCTCTCTGGGTACTTAGGCTTAGACAGTACATAAAAAGCACAACCAAAGGACTCTTTCAGACAGTGGAACATTTGGGGATTTCTGTGTGATGTGTCTCTATACAAACATATCTTGAATGTTTGGCTTCTTTGTCTTTCTGAAAACCTCTTCTGTCATCCTAATGGGCTTTGCAAAGGCTGTGTGTTGATGTGATCATGATCATAAATTAGTTATTTTATAAAGTAACTGCAAAGGATCTGAACTCTTTGTATGGGTATACATTTTTTAGAGGCATCTGCATTCAGGATCTCCTGTTTTCCAGTAGGATGTTAAATTATGGTATATGACCTGAACTACATAACACTGTGAAAGCAAAAAGTAGCATAATGAAATTTTGTGAAAGAACAAGTTAACAGGTGTGTCTTTGCCTTGCCTTATTTTCTCAATTAAACTTGACAAAGACTCCTTTGAACCCAAAACAACAGGTTTTTTTCTCTATCCCATGGCAAGCTTAGTGAGACAGTATTAAATAGTTTTATAAAAATTTAAATGTAATAGCTTTCCTTTGCTATTTAGAGAAAAGTGGAAAAAAAAAATAGTTTGCAGCTAGCTGGGTTATCTTAGGCACAAATTAAATTTGGACAGCTGACAAAATATCCTTGGAGAGCTCAGACACTTGCCAATAGGATTAAGAAAATCTGCTTTCCTCAGAAACATAGTGAAGGAGATAATGGAAAACTGAAAGTCTGAAAATCAAAAATAAACTCTCTTCTGAGAAAAAAAAAAAAAAAAAGTATGTTAGTTTCCAGTATTTCATCCACACAATATATTACAATATATTAATAGTGACTTACTAAAAAAAAAAAAAAAATCATCTTTAAACATATAATTTAACATTGTGAAAGACATGAGCTATTAAAAATGCCATGGGTCAGACTACACTTCAGAACCTAACCATTTTCAGCCTAGAGGTAGTCTGCTTTGAAGTCTAGATCCTGGCTGCACATGTATTGGGTTATTAAATGATCACTTTTCTTCCTTCTGTCTGTGTGTGATGATTGGTTGAATTGCACACTTTTTCCTCATCTTAGAATTAATTGTTAGAATTAATCAGGAAAGTAGTCAAATTATATTATTTTTTGAATTCTATTACTTTAATTAGATTAACCTTAATAATATTGGTTTTGGCATTATTTGAGACTCAAAAGCAGGGACAACCCCTTCAGTCACATATTGTGAATAGGCAGATATGTTTCTCTGTTTATGAAGAACATTGCCTCTCTTTGTTTCCACTTTGTTGTGCTACTGCTCAGAACACCATATGCATGAAAGCCCAAATGAAATAATATGAGGACAATAATCTGCTGTATTGTACCATCCTCTGTTTTCTGCC
Source organism: Thripadectes ignobilis (assembly GCA_035584755.1). Classification (NCBI taxonomy): domain Eukaryota; kingdom Metazoa; phylum Chordata; class Aves; order Passeriformes; family Furnariidae; genus Thripadectes; species Thripadectes ignobilis. The sequence continues at coordinate 25,426,739 of JAWMRC010000089.1, read as the reverse complement.
CATTCCTTGTATCTTCCCAAGGCCAAACAATAAATCCACTTTGTAGGTGGATAAAAACACTACCAGATGTTTCAAACAACACCATGAAACCAGGGGAAATTGAGTGTGCAAAAAACTAGTTTTATTTCTTCAAGTTTAGCAGATTGCACTGTGAGTACTTCAAAGAGTAGGAGAAAAACATGGCTTTTGCTTTACATGTAATGAAAAAACAGATAAGCCCTCCATTCATCGCTCTGCTCTGGTGGCTGCCTCTAAAGGAAGACTTGCATGCCTTTTTCCCCAGAAGCCTGTGACTTCTACATTGACTCAGAACACAAAACAGTTCAAAATATATTTTGGATTAAGAGGAATCCTACATAATTAGTAGATGTAAAGAACTCTTGACAGGGAATCAGGAAAAATTAATTTTGTTTCGTAGTTTTATCTCTGATCACTGTAATAGCTCTTTTCAGATTAACTGTTAAGAGGTTGATGGGCATTTCTATCAGATCAATGTCAAGAAAATTACTGGTGTGCTTAAAATCAATGCAACATAAACTTTCTTTAAGTGATGTTTTTATTAATGGAAGAGAATGTACATAACAAGGAAAAGATTTAAAAAGATATTTGATATTTTCCCCAGTAATGCTTTATACAAAGCAATAGCCACAAAATCAAATTCTGGAACAACTGAAACCAGACTGACCTCAGTGAATCCTTGGGGGTTTGTACAGGAAACTGATAAGTGCAAAACTTTATCTTAAGAAGACTTATAATTTCGTTTTCAACTATGGAAAGTTAAGATGGCTTCCTAAAGTGTATGAAAAATGCAACTGTGTAAGAAGAAAATGAGACCAGAATTGACTTCTTATGTAGTTTGTTAAACATTTCCACAGATAACCACACATAAGTCATAAGCAGAAAAAAGCAAGACTTGAACTGTTAAATATGTTAAATTTAGCACAGTCATTCTCTGTCTAGTCAACATTTGATGTGAGAAGAATTCTTGTCTGATTCCTTTCACCAGTGACAGTGGCAATGGCTACGTTCATATCCCGAGTAAAAGCCATAGGGAATAAATGTATTAAACAAGAAAAATCCACAAACTTCATTGGCTGCTAATAAAAAGATTTCTTTTATTTCACTGCTTAAAAACAGATTATAGTAACAGTATGGAGCAGGTTTTTTCCATACTAAGTATGTATGAACATGTGTTAAAGGTCAGAAAAGCTTCATTGAAGTTTATATCCTCTCTCTATAAATGTACGTAGTAAAAAGTGTAAGGTCAAGAGAAATACATTTAATATTTCCTCACAGTACCCACCAAAATGAGAGTGACAGTTTCTCTGTAGGAGTACAGGATTACACTAAGTGGAAGAGAGACCATGAGATTACGAGACTGAGGATCCTGCACAAGAAACAGTTTATTGCCGTATATCAGGTTGTTATGGGTTTCCCAGTTTATGAATTCACAGTAGTAAAGTTAACTATCATTGTTGCATGCTACACAAAATGGAGTTTGGTCTTATCCCTGCTCCCTGATTGGACAGATTCTGCTACAGAGGAGCTTTTCCCATATATGGTTATCTCCACCCTTCTTTACCCCTCATGGTTATAATCTTTCCCTGTTTTTTTTTTTTTTTCCTTTTCTGTGAGAGAATTTGCATGGTCCTCCCGAAATCCCACCCCCTTTCCAGAAAGTTCCATGTCACCCCTATATAAGCCTGTGCCATTCCATCATTCCACCATACCCCTGACTGCAGTGTGCCAGTCCTTCTTACTGTCAAGGGTCTCATCAAAGTTCTCAAGGGTTTTCTAAGCAAAGTCTCTTCTTGCAGAGACTTTTGCTCCAAAAACCTTCTCCATCTGGCTTCTGAACCCATGAGATCTTTCAGTGCCCCAAACTTTATAACCTCCAAAAATTAAAATATTGCAAGAACCTATTTCTTTATATTTTTTTTCAGACACTTCAGCTCCAAACTTTAGAAAATGCATGTCTAGTTCTTACATGAAAATCCTTTCCTGATTATTATCTGAATATTTTGCTCAGCTTTGTAAAACAATATATTCTTACAATTTTTTTTCAAGGCTGAACATATTTAGTCTGTTTAAATGTTTCCTTGCCTGGATGTTCTTCCATGCTTAGATCATTCTTTTTAGCTTACTTCTATTTTTTTCCCTTCTATTCTTTTCCCAAATGCATTTTGTAATTTGAAAATGAAGTATTTAAGACATAACTATGTGAATCAGTTTAAATTATTTTACACTGCATTTCATCTGCTTTTTTATTAGACTGTCATGAATTTCCAAGATCCTTCTTTTGTTCTTCACAACAAATCTGATTTTTTTTGACTGAATACCATGATAAAGTCAGGAAAACTTGTACCTTTACATTCTTGTCTTCTTTTCTAAATAATTTATGAGTTACTCTAACACTTATACCCATGCACAGACTTTTACAAGATCTAGGTCTTGCTACCTTTCCTAAACCACAAACAGTCAAGAAACACGAAGGTCAAAAAATGTTTAAAGGAGAATGCAGGTAGTCAGATATATCATTGCCCCAGCATATGACAAAATTATATAGTGAGTTTTACTGATGGATATAAGAATGGACAAAGTAATAGGATTAGGCTTTTATAAAAGATTTATTAGAGTATAATATTATTTTTATAAATACTAATATTTTACAATATAATTGTGTTAAAGCAAAAAACGTAAAACCTATATATGTCAGTATAGTGTAAGCATTGCAGATATCAGTGACTGATTTTGGCTTAGTTTAGTTTCCTTATCAGTGATCTAGGAGTAAATATGAGTCTAAAAATATTTACAATTATGCAAAATTTGACAGAATCATAAATATTTTACTCAGTCACATAATGACGTATATCAAAAGAACAGAGAGAATGTTTTGTTTTTGCCTGGGATAGAGTTAATTTTCTTCTTAGTAGCAGGTACAATGTTTCAGTTTGGGTTTATTATGAGAACAGTGTTGATAACACACTGATATTTTGGCTGTTGCTGAGCAGTGTTTACCCGGAGTCAAGGGCTTTTCAGTATCTCATGCTCTGCCAGTGAGCAGGTGGGTAAGAGTCCATAAGGAAGCTTAGCCAGCTGACCTGAACTGGGCAAAGGGATATTCCACACCATAAAATACCATGGCCAGTATATAAACTGGGGGGAGTTGGCCAGGACAGGTGAACCCGCAGAGGTTGGTCTGGGCATCAACCAATAAGGTGATGAACAATTGTATCGTGCTTGCCTCTCTTGCCCTTCATCTCTTTCTCCCTCTCTACTACTATTACTATCATCATCATCATCATCATTATTATTTTTATTATTGCTGCTTCTACTTCTACCACTACTATGAGTTTTACATTTTCCCCTCGTTCTCCTCCCCTTCCCACCAGAGATAGGGGAAGTGAGCAAGTGACTGAGTGGTACTTAGTTGCCAGCTGGCGTCAAACCATAACAAAGGACCAAGACGATCTTTGCAAGTCTGATTAGGGATGCTGAAAGTATGGAGGAAACTGTATCTGTCTAGTAATGTAAAGAATACCCATCTGTGGCACCCACTACTGAAAAAGCAATTAAGATGACTGTGATGGAAATTTGAAAAATCATTTGAGAGCCAGAAAAGCTGTAGTCTAAAGTAAGATGTTTGAAGTTTTTCTGCAGTCTGTCTCTGTCCATGCTTTAGAAAGAAAGGGATTTCTTTGTTTTGCCACTATTCCAAATCCAGTAACAGCAGTTGGCCTGATGATTAGTCAAGGTAATAAGCACTCACTGCTGAGTGAAACAAAAGATAACCTAGCACTCTGTGTCATATTAATGCAGCCATATATTTTTGTGGGGGTTTATTTCCATATCTTTTATTTACAATACTATAAATTGTTATCAAAAGATAGCTTAGAAATCAGATGTTCTGAACTTGACTTGGGTTAGGCATCCTGCATTCTACCTGCTTTCTGAAATTTTGCTGTGAAGTTTGGTAGCCAACCCAGTTTACAGGCAGGTAGCTCATGAGTATTTCATAGGAAATGTTTTACTCTAAATATGAAGGCCAACATTTGCTAAAGAATGATATAAATAAGAGAATGAGAGACCAATTTTCTCAAGATTCTTGTTTTTTAGGATGAGTGAGTAGGTGAGGCACGTGGTGACAGCAGAAACAGCAGTGGCAACTACAGTAAATTCTGGGGCAAGATACTTGAAGGAGCTAGGCATGAGGTTTCTGGAGTCAGAAAAGCCCAAGAGACACCTGGCAGGATCCAGCAACTCTCATGAGCAAGGCTGACATGGCAAGAATCTTGACAGAGCAACCATGGAAAATTTAACTGGCTCCAGGGAGCTCAAGTGAGCAGGAGTGGGAAAAGAGGGCAGTCAAACAGGACATGGTACATCAGAAGGGCCTGGTACATCAGAAGGACATGGAGCAGCAGTTGGAGCAGCAGTTTGAACAGCAGTTAGCTTAGGTAGGACATAAAGAAGAGTGCAGCCACCCTCCCTGTTCCTGAGGCAAGCCCACCTTGTGGTTTTTCCATGTCCAGATAGAACAGATCCAGTGATGGTTGCCACACAGTCAAAAGCCATCACTTGAAGGAACATGGAGATTCAGAGAGATCCCTCAGAATCATGTTGCTCTGCAGACCTCTGGCAGCAGGGAGTGTTTGAGCCTGACAGTAACAGAAGACAGCAGAGACAACACCTGCATGTGGATAAACCAGGTGTATGATCTGTCTGGATTGGCAGCAGAGCTTGAAGAGAAAGTGGAAATGCTGAGGAATATTAGGGTAGTAGAGAGAGAAATAGACCAGTGGAGTCACACCCTTCCATCCCTGAGAGAAATGTGCAGAAGGATGGGACCTAAAAGACAGAGGTGAAATAGTAACAGGTTCTTGCTTGGGGTGGCAAGAGAATATCCTTCCAGATTTCCTCAGCTTCCCAAGTTCCTTTACAGGACAGTTAAGAGGCTCTGAAAATTGAACATCAGGCAAATGATAATGAATGTTAAGGTCTGTCTGGGGGGTTCCCCAGAGCTCAGTCAACCAGATGAATCACAACTATGGGTCTTCAGAAAGAAAGAAGTTTAATTGTTGTAGGAAACTCCCTTCTCAGGGGAACTGGGATCCCAGACTCATTCCACAGGGAAGTCTGCTGCCTTCCTGAGTTCTGGATAGATGTATTACTGGAAGAGTACCTGGACTGATTATTGATTATTGCCCACTTCTGGTTGTCCAGGTCAGCAGTGATGATGATTAGGGAACAAATCTCAGAGCAATCAAAAAGAACTTCAGGGCCCTCAAGCTGCTGGTGGAAGGGACAGCAAAACAGGTTGTGTCTTTCTCAATCCCTTTCATAGCATGGAAGCCCCTAAAAGGAATGGAAGATCCCACCTGATCAACATGTGGTTGTTAACAAAGACTAGTGTCATCAGTAGAATTTTGGCTTTTACAATCATGGGGCAATCTATCTGGCACCAGGCCTGCTGGAGACAGATGGGATTTGCCTGCCTAAATGGGGGGAAAGCGTTTCCATGACTAGAGTGCTGCAATGATGGTTATAAGCTCTTTGGAAGGGACAGGTGAGGAAGGACAGGGATGGGGTCTTTTGACTGTAGAGCTCAAGGACGGTGATTGCGGGGGAACTGGTTAAGGATTTTGAATTGTAAAAGGGTATAGATGTAAAGAAAGCAACAAATACTTACCAACTAT
>JAWMRC010000089.1:25386000-25412069 GCA_035584755.1 Thripadectes ignobilis | reverse complement strand
TTTTTCCTAATAAATTTTATTCCTTTATTTTTGCACTAATAAACTTTTATATCAATAAATGCATTTAACCTGAAATTTATCCCAGCTCTAGCGTCTATTACACCTTCCAAATTATTATTTGGATAGAGGACAGTGTCCTGTGAGCCAAATCATATGGCTGTGGAGATTCATCCACCGCTACTGCTTGCTGATTTTTTGTTCAATACTAAAGTAACCAGGAAACACTCTTTCCCCACCACCACCACCACCCACCCACCCACACACACACACACACACACCCCGGAAGAAATTTCTGTGATAAGAGAGAAAAGCTTGAAAAAACCTCCTTAGATAGTGAAACAACTGACTTAAATTTATGGTGGCTTGGAACTCTATGTACAGAATAAAAAGTGTAGACTTAAGAATTGCAGAAATAAGGCCATTCATTTTACAGAGTTTGAATGCTAGTGGGTTGGATTTGTTCAGTCATGTGCGAAGTTATTCTCATAACTGGCAGTTGGTTTTGCAATGGTGTCTCATCTGTAAACACATTTACTAGCATCCAGACTAGAGACCTCTCTCCTGTGTAAAATTTTCAGCCAAGAAATTAAATGCTTGCTTATGGATGATAGGGTTTTTTCCGTGCTGTTGGCAATCTGGTCATGTACAGGAACAGACACCGCTGAAGACACCAAACAGTTTGCACTGAAACATAAATCAGTTAAACAAAATGATGAGCGCATTCCAAAGCCTTGACAGATGACTCTATTGATGGTAATACTGTAAGCAAGAATACTGTGATACCTGGCCACTGTGGTATCAACTCTAACACCATGTGAAACAGTGTCAGGAAGTGTTTGCTGGCACTGAGCTCAACTGCTGATACATGCCTTGAATCTGAACTGGTAAATCCTCCTAGAATGCAAAAGAAGTTCTCACTTAACCAGGATGGGTCACAAACTCCATAGCAGCAGTAAGGGATTGCTTGAGAGACCGATGATTGACGAATGCTGAGCTCCTATGAGCATACTACCAATTGAAAAATATATGCAATTATGATACTTGGCACATTTCTGATCATGGGTTAATTTATTAATGCACAGAAAACCTGCTTTTTTTTTTTTTTCCCCCTGAACTTTTAAGCAACCTTTTGGTAAGTAACTGAAATCTGCTTCAGATATTCTCATCAGAAATTAAGTATCAGTCGATTATGAGGCAATTCAGAACACCTTTCCAGAATGCTATTGCCCACACTAACGTTAATAATTGAACATTTGTATTACAGTATGGTTCTGATGGCCCAGGAAGGTCAAGGGTTTGTTTTCCTCAGAGCTGTGCAAACACATTATCAGGGACAGTTTCACTATTGAAGATGTTGAAGTTTTATTATTATATAAGGTGAAAGTCATCACTTTAAGTTATAAGAAAATAATTCTTGTCATTTACTAGAGGAACTTTTGAACTTACAGGATCCAAATCCTAAATGCAATGCCACAATGATATAGGATCCAACTGTTATTTTTCAAAAGTAAGAAAATAATAAAAATTCATTTGGTAGTGAAACCTTTTTTGGAAACGTGCTAACAAAAGCTACATAAATTCACTAGGTTGTTAGGTGTACTAGATATAATGCAACTTGTTATGATTTCAACCAGGTATTTTATAAACCCAATATCTATATCTATAGATCTATCTATCTATCTATCTATCTATCTATCTATCTATCTATCTATCTATCTATCTATCTAGTCTTTTCAGTCTATGTATCTTGTAGGTAAGAATTATTTTCATTAATTTTTTTTTTTAATTTTGATTTCTACTATCGTAATATGAATGTCACAGGAAAACCACTTCTCAAGAATTTAGCCCAATTGTCTGCATATTCTGCAGATGGAAAGAAAGAGGTTCATGACTTGTGTATTTTCTCTGAATGGACCTCCAGACACGGAGTTATTCAGAGTCATAAAGGAATAAACTTTCCTATCCAATTTGAGGATGGTACTGCATTGTTTCAAACACTCGGCTAGCATGAAAAGTAAATTAACATTTTGCTGGCACTGTCTTTGACCATGTTATTTTCTTGTGCAATATGGAGAACTGAAGCTTCTGTTTATGATGCTAAAGCTTTTTTATAGTAGTTTGGTAAGGTTTTTTTTCCTCTTATACTTATGGTCCAAGTGTGGGGCAGAATGTCCAAGAAAAGAAAAAACCATGATGTGAGGATGTTATGATATATGCAGACTACTCCTTCACAGGCATAAGCCATCCTGTATAATTGGGTCTTACAATAGGCAGAGGTAACTTTTTTCCTTGGGACACACAGACTGTCTTTTTTGATCCATGTGCTGACAATGCTCCCAGGTATGTTTTGTTGCTTTGTCCACTGCAGCCAGAAGCTGCACTAGGTCTTACACATCTTCATCTGTCTTTGGGAGAAACTTGACAAAGAGATATGAATCATTGGGAGTGTAAGGATAATCCTTGTCTCATAACAGATGCTTCATAGAACAATAGAAAGGAGTGATGTTCTCAGTAATAAATTGAAAATTTTATGAGTGTACAAAGCGTAGGCAACACCATTCACTTCCATGCAGTTTTGACTGTAGAGATAAAATAAAATATATTAAAGAAAAAAAAAGGAAACTAAGGTTGTAAAAAATTAATTTATTAGATGAAAAGATCAGCATTGTAAATAAGTCATGTGATTGCACAGTATTTTTTTGAGAAGCAGATATGAGATTTTATATATTCAAGCAGAGACTCCATAATGCAAATTTATGAAAGGATAAATCATAACAATAGGAAAAAAAAAAGAAAAGGAAAGAAAAACAGGAGAGTAACAGGTTAAGGATGGAAAAGAAGTAGCTTTTTAATTCTCTAAATCATTGAATGTGTTAGAACTAATATATCTTTCTTGTTACCAATCATTGCCAAGACTTGATATAAAATATTTTCTCTTTGATGCTGAAATGTGATCTAAAACCTAACATCACTGTGCTTGGCTTTGATACCATTTCTCTACCTGTCAGATGTGAATACATTGGTATCTCTTCTCACAGTAATCAGTATCAGAACATTGGGTGTTGAAAGTGGAAACAAACACAAAGTGATCTTGACCTTGACTTTCATTTTGGAGTCTGTTGTATCAGACCACTCAAGTTTTCCAGAGGAAACTTGAGAAACTTTCTTCACTTGATTCTCTAGCCTCCTCAATTGCAAATGAAGTGTCAGTTTTCACAAATATTTGCAAAGTTTCTGGTGCTGTGTGGGCTGAAAATAGAATTAATCTCTGTAATACCAAAGATAAGATTCTAAAAGGGTGAGAATTGTGTGGCAAAACAGAATGGCTAACTGTTGAATAATTCAGCATACCACCACATTAAAAACGAAAAAAAAAAAAAGAAAGAAAGAAAGAAAAGACATTCTCTTTGCTACTATTTGATGGGTTTTTAATTGACAAAAGAAGTTACTGTTTACAAAAAACTTACTAAATCTTGACAGAGAGTTCTAGTTGCACATAGAAATTTCAAGAAGGTTTTTACTCTCAAAAGGATTCTGAAGTAATTTTAAAAATATTTGGTAATTGTTTTGGTTTCTTACCAGATGAGCAATAAGATGGAGTTCCTAAGGGGAAAGGAAAACAACAAAATAAAAGGGAAAAAACCTACACAGTTGTTAATATACAAATATTTTAGTCACTATGTATGACACAAAGTAAGGAGAGGCACATTGATATCTATATGAATCATTTGCATTCTCTTAAATTCCTGGTTTAAATGTCTATACGTGATGGTGACTTTGATGTATGGTGAAACTGAACCACATATTTATGTGAAAGAAAACGCATGAAATTAACGAAATCCAGAATTGAATGTGGCCTCACCAAGACTTCAAATACTTTCAGCTGGAATCATTTTTGCAGTTTCATTTTGCTTCTGATTTCATTGACTGTTTTTAAACATTTTTACCCAGGTAATGATCCAAAATGTTACAATGTGACCTAGAAGACAAGTATTATTTGCGAGTAGTGAATATGATATTCTAAAAATGACCTGCCTAATTTTGTTTCTTACTAGCAAATTAAACTACTTGACAGCCTACTATTACCTGTGATGATAAAGGCTGTCCTCAAGATGAGACATTAGAAAAAATGCCAAATCATGTGTTGAAAAGGCCATGGGTCTTCTTTGGGTCAAATGATGCCATTACATATTTATGACATATTTCTTTAGAGCAACTGATCTCAAAATTCTTGAAATCATTAGAAAGACATGTCTCATGCTGCCAGAGTGTTACAGACTGACAATAAAAACAAAAGTTACAAATCTTTGCAAGGCCTTGGGATATGCTGAAATAATCTATGAAAGAAGTATTAGAGGCAGTAAGAATCAAACTGTTCAGATCCAGCTCTAAAATGAGCTGGCTCGCTGTGCTTGAATTTGTACTTTCAGGGAGCTAGATGGCACAAGTAATGCCACGTGAGAGTTGAACAGAAGGAGAATTCTCTTGATAAAATCAAAATGGTTAAGAAATTTGGTATTCTAGGATTTTTTTCCCCTGTAAACTACCAGGGCAGTGACGCAGACCTGAGGGAAGCAAAAGGAGAGATCACTCTGCCATAGAAGGGGGTGAAGCAAAATGGAGTTTTATTTAAAGAGAGCATCAGTTTATAAAGGGCAAGGAGGGGAAGGTTCTGGACACAGGGCGTGGTTCAGGGAGCAGCTTCAAGGGCCTACGATAAACAAGGAATAAAGGGGATGGACTTCACTCAATAAGGGAAGGTAAAGGAGTGGCAAAGGAAGGGCCATCCATATATGGTACAGCCACACTGCACCACAGGGTGGCCAATAGAATAGGGGGTAGGAAACAACTAATCATATGAATGTAACTGGGGTACAACAGCCAATAGAAATATAAGAACAATAGAAATGTGCTAATCTAATACATAGAACTGCTATCTAATTGCCAAGAAATTCAAAACTTTCACAACTCCTTCTTTTATTCCATGGGCGGACGGGCTTTTGTCCATAATGATGATTCACGTTTGGACTTCTTGGTCTGGTTTCTCGTTCCTCTCTTCCAAATCCTGTAATTAGCCTCCTTGACCCCAACAGTGCAGTGGTCTACAAAGAAAAGAAAAAAAATAACAACCATTAAACAAACCAATCTTCTGTGTGAAGCAAAACTAGGAAGACTGTTCCTTACAACACTATTTTTTTAAAAATCTTTTTACCTCATGTGTATTGCCATTTAACAGAGTAAAATGCTTTTATATATATTATAATAATATATGCAACCAAAACTCCCTGTGCAAAGAAGTTGATGATCTAAATTGTGCTCTGGAAAAGCCTATAACAGTGCATAATTTTGCAAGCATTTCATCCTAGTTCTCTCTAGCTGTAACACATTTTTGTTTTCCTTTGCCTTTGAACAGGGATAAACAACATGTATCACTATATTTTAAATAGACAGTTATATGCACAACACATAATCATACTCCAGTGCTGCCCTATCTGTTTTTATTCAGTTAATAATTAAGTAATTGCATATGTGATTAACAGACAAGTCTATTTCTAAAGTTGTCATTTTCTAAATGCTACTGCACTGCAATAACTGTGAGTTGCCCCAGATTCCTTCAACTTTATAATAGGTGAAGGAATGTTGCATGCCTGTGATACCAGTTAAAAATATTGGTGTTTTGAGATGTGGATTTTAGTAAGCAGTAGGAAAATTCAGAATTACCATTAATTAATTAATTCTATGGTAAAATCTAACAGGTTAGGCTTATTTTGTGCAATTACATAAAAGATTGAGTTCTGAAAACAGACACAACTACTTTTGCATTATGTGAAAATGTTTCTTCATGTGAAATTACAGTTGCAGAGTGGCTGACATTTGAAGAAAATGAATATCTGAATATCATCTTTGAGGAAGGAAGATCACATTAGGGGGATTCATCTGAATTTTAGCTGAATTGAAATTAAGTATTACAAAATGATAAGATATGCTGATTTGGAATGGATGTCACAAGGATTATTGAGTCCAACTCTTAGCCCTGCACAGGACCATCCCCAAGAGTCACACTATCCACCTGAGAGTATCATCCAAATGTTTCTTAAACTCTGTCAGGCTTGGTGCTGTGACCACTTCCCTGCGGAGTCTGTTCCAGTGCCTCTGGGTGAAGAACCTTTCTCTAATATCCAATCTAAACCCTCCTGACACAACTTCAGGCCATTCTCTTGGGTTCTGTCACTGCTTACCATACTGAAGAGATCAGTGCCTGTCCCTCCTCTTTCCCTTGTGAGGAAGTTGCAGACTGCAATGAGATCTCCCCTCAGTCTCTTCTTCTACAGGCTGAACAGACCAAGTGTCCTCAGCTGCTCCTCACACAGCTTCCCCTCAAGGCCCTTCACCACCTTTGTTGCCCTCCTTTGGATAGTCTCTAACAGTTTAATGTCTTTCTTATATTGTGGTGACCAAACTGCACACAATATCAGCTTGTTCAAATACAGGAGAAATTCTGTTTCCTGATAGCACTTAAACTTCTTAAAATACTAAAAACGTAAATAAAGGTCTCCTTAAATTTCCCAACAAACCATCTCTCAGTCATTCATACTCAAAAGGAAAACAGAGTTGGCTAAATATTTCTAAATGTTGCTAATCTAGTTAACCATGGTAAGGTTTCACCTGGGCACCTGGAAGGTGGAGATACACCTGTCATACAGTGGATGTTTCTGAAGTAACATTAGAGTTATTTAAAGTCAAGTACTTTAAATATTTGAATATTGAATTGAATTTGAATAGTAAATATTTAAATATTTGAATCAAAGAAATAATTAATTGTATTTCCTACTGAATAATTGTTAATGAAAGTTTGTAAAAGTTTCCACAAGACAAATGATAACGTTGAAATCTACACTTTCTTTAGGTTAATGAAACCTAATTTGATAATTTAATATTAATTTGATAATTAATTGTCTGTGAGACACTGGATTATTACATTAATTATTGTGTTGGAACAACTCATGTGAGGGTGGGCTAGGAGTCCCACCCTTGGAGGAGTGGCCACAGGGGCCAGAGAGCATAAGAAAAGCAACATGTGCTCTCCATCTTTGCTTGAGCACTTACCTGGTTGCGCAGAAGCTGGACTTGCACAGGACTACCACTTTCAGTAGTAGTTATGTAATTTCCTCTTATTTCCTAAAGTTTACCAGTAAAAGTACCTTCTGAGAAAACATATGTGACATTTCACTTTTGCAGTCTTTCTTAAGGTGTTCAAAGAACCAAAGGCTCTTCCAATATATCTAGAGGATACATATTGTTGGAGCCTTGTATATTTTTAAAGTAAAACTCCTTTGGTGAGCTTGTAGCTCGACTTGGGATCTTAAAATATTTCATTTGAATTACCTTAGCAAAAGTTCAAGTTTTTAACTTTGTACTAACAAAGATTGTCATTATCTGCAAGGTAGACTTTCTGCCTGAAGTCTGTAAAGCAATGTGAGAATAACATGTTTGGATAAGCCAGACATTCCCTGTCTGGGAACAGTAGAAATATTAAAAAGTAATTTCTATATACTTTTGTATGTGAAAATGCAGTTAAGACAACTTTTGGTGAAATGGAAGATCTAATCCAGAATATCTATAAATGGCCAGTATAAAATGACTAAAGAAAAATACGAGTAACAGCAAAATCAGAGGAAATAAGTAAAAGAATGTTGTGATCAGTACAAAATCAATGTGCTTTTCAAAACTGAAGAACTGTCAGTTTGGTAAAGAAAAAGGGAACACAGGATTTTAGAATGTCATTATATTTCAATTAGATTGAATTTCAGAAGTGTTTTGAAATCACAAATTTAGGAACTTCTTTGTTTATATTTAGAAATTCATCTAATTTTATTCATGTCAGAGAAGTTCCCAAAGTCACTTAATTCCAGTAAATAATTCTACAAGTTTATGTCTTCATCTGCTTCACTTGATTACATACTATTTTATGTTATCTGCTGAACCTCTTAACCTATGACATTGTTTTTGTAAAATCTTTCTGAAAGAAAAATATTCAATTGTTTTTATCTTTAATTCCTGCCTTAAAGATGAAAAGGAAAAGAAACACAAAACTTCAAGTATAGCTGTGATTCATTCCACTACAGGGTTTCCTGAGATAGAAATCAGAGAGGTGTCAATTGCTTCAAGGTTTTGTTAATGACAAGCTATGGGAGGTCTGAATGAAGAGTAGAAGTGTTTTTATGGGTAAAAATTATTGTACACATGCGGGTCTTCAAAATGCTGATTCCAGCTTACCTGTTCCCCTGCACAATATTGCTGTGCAGGGACAGCCTGGGGTAAAGGAAAAAAATATCCTAGCCCTTGTTAACGTTTGTGCTTATGATCATTCTTCATCAACATGAACACCACATAGAAAACTATGCTTTTAATCGACTATGCTTCTGCACTGGTACACTGGCTGTCAGCAATATGCTGATTTTTGGCTTCGGAGTATTTCTAGCTGGCACAGTAGACTTCCTAATGATTGTGAAAAACAAGAGGAATTTAGAGGACACATTAGTGTGACCCACATCACAGCTTTGATAGCTGCTGTACAAGGTAATGCATAGAGTCAGAGAGAAAAAGGATCTTGAGGACTCTAAATATCACAGTTCTCTCAGAGTTTTCCATTAGAGAATTTGAAATGTCAGAGCTTTGCTTTAGGTTCACAAACCTCGATTCAAATATAGGTATTTCAAAGCTCACTAAATTCCAATTACAATAGCACACAAATATAAACTTATTTCACACGCATGATACTAAAACAGCTGCTTTAAAGTGAACTATAAATCAAATCCTCTATGCACTGACAAAAAGAAAAGAGCATTTAGTGATTTGTGTTTCTTTTTTCATTCTGCTCAAAAAAAAAAACCCAAAAGCGCAAACCAAAAAAAAAAAAAAAACAAAAACAAACCAATCAACCAAACAAACAAAAACACCCCCCAAAACAAAAAAACACAAACAAACAAACAAAAAACCCCAAACAACTGAGAACCATCATTGGTCTCAAACCACAGCTATTACATACTGTGATGGCTATTAATCCTTTTGGGTTTTGGTCTTCCTTCACCTAACATAAAGTGTTAAAAACACTTCTAAAACAAAAATTCTCTAATTATTATTTAGCTTCAGAAATATTACAAAAGGAATTGATATTACTTACACAGATGACATAAAAATACTTGTCAAATTACACAGAATGACAGTTACTTTATCAGTACAAAACTATTGTTGCTCTAAGGAAGGGGAAAAATATTTCCAAGACAACTTTGTGTGGGTAAAGTAGAGAAGAATTCTATTACTTACAGGGTTTTGGGGTACAGAATAAAAAGGAGTATAAAAGAGGATAAAGGAGTATAAAAGAGTACAAGCCATTTTGACAAGTAACAGATAGAAAAGACCGGTGCTAGGTTGAACTCACGGCCTCATTGCTTCAAACATGCAGAGTAAATTAATCCAAAAGGCATCCCTTTCATTTCATTCCCGGCTGGACACATAGCCAGCCAACCCCTGAGCCACTCTGACATGTCTTACAGAAACAAACAAGGGACAACAACCTGCCCCTCCCTGGTGAAAGACCCTTTCACCCACAGGCTGGGAACACTGGCTCTTGAAACATCTGGGCCTAAGCCAGACCACCTCCCAGCCAACTATAAACCAGTGAGAAACTCCCTTTTACAGCTGCTTCCCTGAAGCTCAGCTATCCCAGCAGCTCTCCCCCCTCAAAGGGTGGGGAGAACACAGGGCACCACACCAGGCTGGGCAGCACAGACTGTGTGTGTGCGTGTGTATGAGAGAATGTCAACAAGATGTAGGAGCTGGGAAAAAGCCTTTGTCTACTTGGCAGCATACTAATTTTATAACACTACTCAATTATCATATATAAAGGTTGTATCCAATCTAACCCATGTCCATACCCAAAACTTCCCTTGGTTCCACCCCATGGCATGCCTCTCCTAGAATTGAGTTGGAGGTCTTAAGATCCCTTACTTCATTCTTTGTCTTCCTCTTCACACCACTTTCCCTTATTGGAGCTTCTCCAAGGTTGCTGGGCTTTGCTTTCTGGTTTTGACTAACAGGATACCTAATCACCTTATCTCTGGTACATGTTTCTGAGACATGGTGTTCAGCTATTATCTGACCCTTAAGACAGCTAGCACAGGGTTAGAGGTTGCTAGCTACTCTATATGTGAGAAACTACCTGGAAGTATAAAAATCTACAAATTTCTGAAAACACTAAGGCTTCAATATCAAAGCCATTTCAAAATAGTTTGGTCTTCATCTGTGATTTTGTGAAGATAACACAATGCTCTGCTGATAGAAGAGGTGACAGTATGAAAAAGAGATTTTATAATTTAATTAGAGGAATCTTGAATGATGATTTAATAATTCTTGAACTAGTTTGGATCTGCTTCCAGCATCAGATTTATGAGGGTAAATAAGCATGACACATTCTTATTTCACATTTGTAAATAGGCAAATAGGGTCAAATCATGGCCTGGTACTTATGCCAATGAAGAGGAGAGACTGACTATTTTATTTTGGTTTTAGATTTAATTCAGAAGTGTTCATATTTTACAATCAGAAACTACTTCTCTACAGTAATTGTTTCATCACTATTATTTGAAATACGATAACCCATGCTTAAAGATTTTAAAAGAAAATATTTACTGGTCTCTGTACTCAGCATATGTGCTTGTGCTTGTGATCTGCTCTGTCCAGAATGTTATATTTTCTCTTCCTCATCATCTGTGGAAATCACTGTCTAACCTAAGTGAAGTTTTGTTTCCAGTTTAAAAATAATTATTCTCACTGTCCCAGAAAGAGCTCTTCAAACATATCAGGCCAAATTCTGCTCTTGGTTTACTCTGGTCCAACTCAGGAGAAGCTCCAAAGGTTTCGGTAGTGTCATCCTGGATGCACATTGATGTAAGTGGTAGCAGAGCATGGCTCATCTTACTGCTTCCAAAGAAACTCACCTCCATTACTCATTCATTTTGATAAGCAGTGCTGTCAGGAGGAAACCAGATGCAGAATTTAACTGTTCAGTGATTTATGGTACGGAGATATGTGGAGTGGATAGAGACTTAATTTCTAAGATTTCTAAGATTATGGTCTTATGAGCTACTCATACCAATGGCCAGCTACAGGCTGTCACCAGCATCTATTCTCTCCTTCTCTCTCATCCCAAATGTTTTACTGAAAGTGGGAAGCCAGCAGCCGTTTCTTGACAGAGTTTGTCTAACATTTCTTTGTTTTCCAGAGTGGCCAGTATTAACCTTGTCAATTCAAGCCAGGCAGAAGTGATCAAGATGTCCCTCTCTGGGATGGGATTCACATGCCATTCACAAACAGGAAGAAGAGGGTCAGCCTGTTTGTTTAAAACAGACTTATTCTCATGCAACTCCAATAACAAAAAATATGGCTGAGTACTGCATGAGACATCATACCTCTTCCCCTCTTTACGTGCATTTTTTTGCAAAGATTTATGTTCTTACTGAGGCATGTTTTTTTTTTGAAATTTTTGTGGTTTTTTTTTTTTTTTTTAAGAGTGTTTTTGGAAAGACATCTCTGCTCCTCTGGTTCTTAACAGACGTGTATGCAATATCCAGCTGTATTTTATCCTGGCTGTAGTAAGTATTTCAAAGACAAATTTCTACATCCCATATGCATATTGTTGTACCTCAGAATTTCTGTGTTAGATGATGCTTTATGGGTAAACGTGCAGGAGCCATTTGTAACATTTCCTGTTAGACCATGAATTAAAAATAAAAATAAATAAGTAACCTAGTTTTAAGAAAGTAAAACATTTTTCTACACAGAAAAACCCCTCAGCAATAGTCAAGGTAAAATAGAAGTTGAATTTGAAATTGATCTCAGATAGTATTTATCAACAGTGTTTGTGCTTAACTTTTTTCTTCCTTTTTCCCTTTCTTCTTCATTTTTGTAGCTATATTAATATTAATAAGGTATTGCCTTTACTCACTAACTTTGTCACACTCATGACCCTGTTACGGCTACAAGCAGCACCTGTAATATGAAGCATAACCTGAAAAAATGGTTTGATTTTTCATCTATCACAACAAATGTATCAAAGTAACAATAAAATTCATTACCCACTGTCTGTCAATAAGGAAGTTCTGTAGCTGGGTACCATTACCTCAAAGCTGACTCTGTCACAGGAAGACTCACCCAGCCCATCTGAACAGATGGAAACCAGATCTCCATGATGGGGCACAACTTAATGTGCACCTACAGAGCATCATAAGGCCAGATGGGCGAAAGATCTCAACTCCCACTGTGCAGTAATATTCTCTGAGCTGAGCCCATCAGATGTAAACAGATTCTCAAATCTCAAAACTTTCTTTCTTTTCTTTTTTCCTGTCATATAAAATCTACTAGCAGCTTCCCACTCTCGAATCAATGATGTTTTATTTTTCCCTGTCTATAAGAGCAGCTTGTTTATTGTATTGCCAAAACAGGATGAACGAGACATCATAGAAGAAAACAGTCACATTAGAATCATTTACCATTATTACCAGTCCATCATTTCTCCCCTGTTGATTATAACCCTCCAGTTATTGAACTTTATTTAACATGTATAACAATAAATTTTAGAATATGAACAGTGTGCTGAGAGTATCATAAAAACAGCAGTCCATTTTCTTAAGTGGAGACCAATGGCAATATATCAAGCCTGTGATATTTAACAGTGTGTACAGGGGATTGTTACGTCTTTCATACCGCCACTGGATTTTTCCCAGTCCCCTTCAATTTTTAAACAAGTGTGAAACAAATCACACTTGAATGATGCAAGACATCTTCAAGTCTCATTGTGTGCGAGGAGAGAGAAGAGAAAGAAGGAATGGCAAGAAAAGCTGAGGGAGTTTCCTGAAAAAAAGTAACAGCCACAAAAAAAAAAAAAAAAAAAGGCAAACAAAACCAAACAAAAAAAACCACCAAAAAAACCAAAACCAAACAGAACAAAGTTGTACATGATCTTCAGAACTGAAGAAATTAAAACAATGAGAGCTAATGAACAGGTAGACATGTGTTTTCTTAAACAGGTGTTAAAAATTTTAGGGACCCTATCATTATGTCTAATTATAGAGAAAGTGGTAAAGGAGTTTGTAACTTTACAAATTAAATTGTATTTACCTGTGTGAATTCCACACCTATCTCAAGACCTCATGAAATTTTTACTGAGTTCCTGGTCAGATCTATTTTGCTAGAATCCATTTATCTCCAAGGAAACCATCAAATTTTTTGATAGCAATGTTATCCCCCAATAATGAAATTAGCTAATGTCCGTAAGTCACTTTTGCTTATAAGTGACCTCTTAATAAAAGTAGTATAACTCCCTAAATATCGCATGTGGACGCATGTGATACTTGTGTCACAAATTATTACCTAAATTTTAAGAAATTTAAAAAAAAAAAAAAAAAAAAAAAAAAGAAGGAGACAATTCCCACCTTGGGGATGGTCCTGTGCAGAGCTAGGAGCTGTATTCAATTATTCTTGTGGGTCCTTTACAATTCTTCGTATTCTATGATTCTGTGATACATGAAGTGCCTTCAGTAGAGTCCTGTACTGCCTGATAGCAAGTGGTAACCCTTAAGACAGCATGATTCACACCTTACTAGTAACCTTGGTGAGAGACATCCAGGAAGATATGTGTTCAGAAATAGACAGCTGGAGTTGCTTGCATTAAAATTTCTTCAACTGCAGTTTGAATTTACAAGCTGCAAATTTGCCAAATGGCTAGACCTGACCTATTTCTTATGGATGCTTCCTGCCTTCCTGGTGTCCAGGTTAAAGCTGAGCCCAATTTGGGCTCAAAGCATTACTGTGAATGGAGTTACATCCAGCTGTGTCTGGTAATCTGTAGGGTCCTTAAGGTCTTGCTTTTAGGGCTGGTGTTCTTTAATGTTTTTATAAATTATCTGGACCCAGCAATCAAAAGCATAGTAAGTGAATTTTCTGATGTTACTACACTCAGAGTTGCTGTGGACTCTCTAGGGGATCAAGAGACCTTACAGGGAGATCTGGGTAGACTGGAAAGCTAAATATTCACAAACTGAAAGTCACATATGAATCACTTATAAAGTTTATGAGACCAAGTTCTGGATTCTCCATCTGGGATGAAGTAATCTTGATTATGCATACAAGCTGAGGAGAAGAGGCTGGAGAATAGCCCTGCAGAAGGAGGACTGGGGGCCAGGGTTAGTGGCTGTTTAAATGAGTCATCAGTGTGTCATAAGAATGAAAAAGACTGGCTGTGTTCTGTGGTACATCAACCACAGCATCAGCAGCTGGTTGAAGGAGGTTATTGTCCCACTTCACACTGCACTGGTGTAGCCCCACAGTGTGCAGTTTTACAAGAAAGGCATAAAACTACTAGACTGCATCCAGAGTAGGGAGATCAGGATGCTGAAAGGCTGCAGGGCAAGATTCAGGAGGAATGCCTGTGGTCATTTTACTTGTTCAGCCTGAAGAAAAAAAGTGTACACCTTCCTCAAGGGAGGTAGCGGAGGGGGAGTGTTACACACCAGAGGGTCTATATTATGGGTCAGAACTGCCTTGTGAGGTAGGTGTGCACATGTGTGTGTGTGTGTGTGTGTGTGTCTGTGTGTGTGTGTGTGGAGGTGGAAGGGATAGATAGAACCTCAGACAGGTGGGGTGGCATCATATCCCTCATGGCACGGCCCTGGAGTCCACATGGGGAAGCCCTGGAGCAGCTGCCAGTCACAATCAGCCTGGGAAAACTATAACATCCGCAGCTCCAGGAACCCTGACTGGGCTTGATTTGGCAGGGACAGTGAGAATACAGACCCTTACCCCGGCCTGGGACCCCAGAGTGGTTGGGATTTCAGAGGACCGTCCTGGGGGGATAGGCCATAAAGACCAGAGCAGATAAAACCAGAGGTTTTAGGGTGCCACATGTCATAGCCCTGCCACCTGGACATATGAGAGCTGGTCTTATATAACTTCTCATGGGTAACTATCTCTCCCTCTTTCTGTCTCTCTTTTCTTGCTTCATCTCTTTCCTTTTACATACTCTTTTTCTTGATCCTTCATGTGGCTCAAAGCTGGAGGGATTGGATTTGAATTAAGGGAGGTGAACTGGTTGAATATTGCCTTGGGTGGTGTTGATTAATATGTACTGAGTTTGTGTTTTGTGGGAATATTTTGACTATCTTGTGTATTGCCCTTTTGAAGCATTGCCAGGTTGCCTTATTTTCTCCCCTAAATTAACAGAGACTCCTTAGAAAGAAGCCCATGGCTTATTTCATGGATATTTTCATAAGGTATTAAATAACTCTCTCTCCCTGTGTATATATATATATATATATATATAAAAAATTAAAGTATTACTCTTAGTAAACCCACAGCTCTGAGGCTGGAGTGTTACAGTGGGGTGCTGATCCCTCCCACTGGTGACCAACAATAGCATGTAAGGAAATGGAATGAAACTCTGTAAGGGCAAGTTCATATTATGTGAAGGCTCTTTAATGAAAGGGCGGGTGGTCAGTGGAGCAGAGTCCCTAAGGAAGTGTTCATGGCAACAAACTTGTCAAAGTTCAAAGAGCATGTGGATGGTCCTCTGTCGTAGAGTGGATTTTCAGGTAGTCCTGTGAACAGTAGGGAGTGGGAATCAATGATCCCTATGTGTCCCATTCAACTTGAGATATTCTGTGATTGGGTGAATATAAGGCTAGAACTGAAACCAAAATTAACCTGAAGACAACCAGGCAAATTACCTACTTTATTTTTTATTTTTTTAATTAACATAATAAAGGGTGAAAAGACATTTTCTTAGCTTCTTTTATCTTTAATGAAATGTATAGAGAGAAAGATGTAGATCCTCCTTTTTCCTAGAAATGTAGATTTTTTTTTTTTTTTTCTTTCTTGGTATTAGCATAACTAGGTCTCTTTTCCATATAAGGCTGTTTTGCAGATTTTTCTGTGTGACATATAAACATTGATTCTGTTTCACATGGTTCTGTTTAGAAAAGGCAATAATTGCACAAATGCATTTGCTAAAAGATTTCCTCCAAAATACTCACTAGTCACGACAATAACAACAGAAGGAGAAGCCAAAAGCACTCCAAAAAGCAGAAAAGTTTCAAGTGGTTTTGAGACTGCTGGAGAAATGTGGTTTTTTCCATATCTGTATCTGCTATTTTAAACCTCACTGCAAAATATTCATTAAACGAATTTTTTCTTCACATGCTCTTGAAAACTGATAAATGGTTTTTTTTCTTGATTATCCAGCTTCCTGTGAAAACAACTGGACAAAATCTTAAAAATTCATATTTTAAAGGAATATCATTAATTATTGCAAAATATCAATAATCTATTTCAATGAAGCCTACCTTCTCTAAAGCTAAAAATTTTGCAATAGTGGGGACAATATTTTTCATATTTTGAATTTTGATTTTACATTACGATCTCAAAGCTATCCTTGAGAAATGTCACTAAAAAAAAAAAGAAAAATAATTTGAGATATGGATATATGGCTACACATTACATTTTTTCATTTAAAAATACCTTTCACAAAACGTTCTTCAGTTTGCAAGGCTATATGCTATGTAATAAATATTTCACACTATAAATAACATATAAGATTAAATAGTTTGAGCTAATTGAATAAAATTGGTTTTGCAAATTTCTTTCTACTGCTATATATACTATGTATTTATGGAACTTCTTTGTAACAGTTTCCTTACCAACTGAATTTTGGTAAACCTAATAACCATTTCCCCTAATATGAGAGTTCTATTTTATTTCTTAAACTACCTATGGTTTTAAACTGAGACATTCTTAGTCAGTTTACCACAAAGTTTTATTCCTTTTCTATGGCAAAGCCAAGATAATTTAGCAATGATAAATTGTAAGTAGAGACAGAGATAGATATAGACTAAACTAGATTAGACTACACTAGAATAGAATAAAATATTTCAGCTGTAAAGGACCTAACCACAATTATCCAGTCCACTGACAGTAATGTTGAATACAGCACAATAATCACCAGTTTTGACTGTCTCTCTGTGCTGTGTTTGATATGCCCCAGGATGCAGTGTGCCCTCTCTGCTGCCCCAGCACACTGCTGACTCATACTGAGTCCACTCACAACCAGCACCACCAGATCCATTTCTGCAGGGCTGATCCCCAGACACTTTTCTCCCCGTTAATACTTGTGTCCAGAGTTAGTCTCTCCTAGGTGCAGAATGCTGTACTTGGAATTGTTCATTTTTATGCTACTGGTGACTGCCCAATGCTCCAATCTATCTAGATCCCTCTGCAAGACATCTTATACCTCAAGAAAGAGCAAACAGCACCTCCCAATTTCATGTCATCAGCAGAAACTTCAGTGGTGTGTTCAACTTCTGCACCAGAAACGACAGCTAGATAGCAGAGACTGCACATAAGTTTGCAAATGTCACAACACACATCAATAGAAAGACAAAGTACAGCTACCAGACAGCCATGCTGCGTCTTGCAGGAGATGGTTACTTTTGCATATACTATACTGAGCTCAGTGTCCATCTTGAAAACTCCATAAAATGAGCAGATGCCAACTATATTTGGGTGTCAATTTTTGATTCTGTTCCTATATCCCTTTTGTCCCTTCTTGTTTAGTAGCATTTACTGTAATGTAGTCGTGACTGAATTATCAGCTCGAATTTTCAATTAATTTTACCTTACTTTTTTGGGATTAATTTGAATATTATTATTTAAGTTTCATAAATATGAGCATTTCAGGGTTGTCTAATCAAAAGGAATAATTTATCGTTTATCTTGTACTGACTATAAACTGTCTGTCTGTGCAACATAGCCTGGAAATCATTGCTTCTCCAAATTTTGAAAAGTAGCAGAACTGAAGCATTAGGAAAGCAAACAATCACTATCTTTGTTTTCCCTTTTTTCCTCTACATTACTTATGTTTGCCTACAAAATAAGAATTTTCTGTAGTTGGTAATTGCATAATTTTATATTGAAATACTATGAAGTTCAGAAGCAGATGAATTTTGGAAAAGTAATACCAAGTCAATGTTAAATTTGATATATTACAGTCCTATAATTGTTACATTAAGAATCTCCAAAACCTGTCACTGCAGTCAGTGAAATTCCTTTTGATCAATTCATTTATCTCAGAACTCACTTATCTTTCAATTCCCCTCTGAATTTTGTGTTCTTATTCTTCACTACCAGAAGTGCTAGCTCTCCATCATACTGGATATGTTAGGATGTCTTGGAAAGCCGAGAAATACAGTGTTGCAGATTTGGTGTTCAGAAGTCTGACACTAGAGAGTTTTATCTTTTATTTTTTTTTTTTTTTAATTTATAAGAGTATTGATTACTCATTAATGCATATTAATCTGAGTACTTCTCTTTGCGCTGGCAATATACTCCATCCAAAGTATGGAATAAACTATCCATCTCCACTGTCTTACATTTCTGAAAATATGTCTAAGGCATTTTATTATGTGTAAACTAGTAATCCAGAAAAATGCCATTATTTTAGAAAAGAGCAATTTTAAAAAAAATTATGTAGGCTTTACCTGCTTTTACAGGTTCTTTCAAAATTCTGCCTTTAAAAAATGAGTATTAAAAGCATTTACAGGAGTGGGAAAAAAAAAAAAAAGTAGATGGGTGTGTGAAATGCTTTCAGTAAGGAAAAAAATCTCCTTACTTTGACAATGTTAAACAGACACCAACAATTTCTGTCTTAACAGCTTTTCTCTGTCCACACACGTCATTCCTTGGTCATTTTCATTTCCTTTCCCATAACTACTTTTCTTAAGATTATTATATATAGTGCAATTTTAATAGCTTTATTCAAGTGGCTTGTGAGACTAGTCAGAAAAAGAAAAAGAACGGAATAAGGAACAAAGGAGAAAAGCATATGTGAAAGAATGTGGCTGTCTGAATGTTGTTTGAATTCAAAGTTGACTTTGATCATCTGCTGTGATCAAACATTGCAGCTGCATTATCCATGAAAGCACCTATAAAAATGAGAGTAAAGTAATAACACTGCATCGAGCTAACTGCTTCTATATGTAAATCTGAATTTCTTTGCTTTCCTAGTGACCCTTACTTCAGATCAGGAAATCATAGCAAACACCGTCACAATTAGAGCAGGTCATTACAGAAAACAAATATTAAATAGTTGCTCAGGTTCCCATGAATCCTGCAGTATGACTGCACATATCAGATGCTGGAAAAGATGAGACTGATTTGCTATTCTAAACTCTTTTAAATATTGTATTGACTATTACATCTCAAGTCTCAGCACTAGGTTTATATGGGTTTGCTTTTTACTCCTGGGATTCTGTTGACTTAGACTAGACAGTAAGCTCTAAAAGTGAAGTATTCATTTATTTAACTTAAAAAAAATTCTGAAGGCATATTTCAGAAATACTTTGTCCACTATAGTTAGTGTACTGCTTTTGATACACACTTTCCATATATCACTATAATTTAGCAATTTGGTTGACTATTGAAAGGAAGTAAAATTATGATTAACCTGTTTATTAAAAGGAAAAATACATTTCTTATATCCAGAGGGTAAATAGAAACGTAACCCATAACAGAAAAAAAACTTTGGATAAGTTGTTTTTATCTCAGCTATGTATTTTACAAGTTGGAGACGTCTGCCACTACAAATGCTCAAGCAGAAATTACTAATGCATTTTGAGATGAGGATATAAGAGCTTCATATCATTTTATGTAATGTCTTCAAATGAGTGTCTGACATAAAATGAGAAGTACTGGGTACTTTTAAAATACTATTAAAATTGCCTGAAGGCAGATCAAACATGGTTGGTACCAGGCAAGCTACACCATTCAACTCAGGTAATCATCCTTTTTTTCAAAGTGTGTTGGTTCCATCATAAATCTTTAATTCAGTCTTAATAAATACACATATTACTGGAGCTTTTTTTATTTTTCCTTTCGCACAGACAAATACTTCCTCTCCCCCTATCCCCCACTGTTTTGCTTTGTGTTTCTTTGGCGTTTTTGGGAGGTTTGGGCTTTTTTTTGGTGGGAGGTGGAGGGAGAGGGAGGGAGTGGGGGTTTTTATTGGTTTGGTGTGGTTTGTGTTCGGTCTTTTTACAGTCGTATTTTATGTAGGTATGTTCCCAGAGGAAATAAGTAAATACACTAATCATATTCATGACTGAGTTCATAGGAATCTGTGACAAATAGCTGGGATCTGGTGGTATCAACTTAAGTAGATTTAACAGCTGAATAAAAACCTCTTGAAATCCCTTAAGCTTCTTTGAAAGATTTAGACATAACGACCAATATATTTTTAAAAAAGGTAATAAAACAACTTTGGGTTTAGATGAGAGTGTAAGATCAGATTTCTCAAGTCTTTCCAAAGTGAGTATCATAAGACAAATGTAGAAAGTTTATTAATGCATTTTTCTTTGAATTTTTTTTTATGTGAATTGTCATCTTTTGTTTCAACAGAAACTTTGAAATGGTACCACAAAATTTTAGGCTGAGCTCTTTGAAAATCAATTAAAATAATATTACTATGCTAACCTGAGTAAAATAAAAGCTTATGTTGATAAGGTCCAATAACTGTTATTATTTCATAGTCAAATAACTTGGTCTTGAACACTTCCAGGGATGGTGAATCCACAAGTTCTGTGGGCAACCTGTTCCAGTGCCTCATTACCCTCACAGTCAAGAATTTCTTCCTAATACCTAATCTAAACCTACTCTCTTTCAGTTTAAAGCCATTGTCCCTTTTTCTATCATTACATGCCCTTGTAAATAGTCTCTCTCCATCTTTTTTGTAGGCCTTGTTAAGTAGTGGAAAATCACAATAAAGTCTCCCTGGAGCCTTCTCTTCTCCAAGATGAACAGACCCAGCTCTCTCTGCTTGTTTTCATGGGAGACGTGTTCCAGCCCTCTGATCATATTCATGATCCAGCTCTGAACTTGCTCCAACAGGTTGAAGTCCTCCATCAGTACTCCAGGTGCGATCACATGATGGCAGAGTAGGGGGGCAGAATCAACTCCTTTGACCTTCTCCCTTTTCCTAGAGAACTGGGTTTGATAATTTAGAGACTGATTTCAGACTTCATTGCAACGTTTAGTCTGTTGTTCCCAGGGTAAGATGGATCACCTCTTTCAGTTAGTGTTGTTAAAAATAAAAATAAAATAAAATCCTGAGACATGTGTTGCAAAATGTGTCTGTGTCTTACTCAATTCAAAATATAAATGGACAGTTGGGTTTACTTCTGCTTAACATAAAATGAGTGTTCACTTTGACCTTCGCTGAAGGTTTTTGATATTTCCTTTTGTATACAAATGTATTAGTTTTAGTGCAATATCTCTGCATTACAGTTTTCCTCCAGAACAACTGACACACTATTTAAAGAAAGACTGCACTGACATGTACATGATACTGCTATTGATCAGCTGCATCTCAGTTTTGTCCTGGTTCCAGCTACTTTGCAAATTTATCGCAGCGTTAGTGAATCTCGGCTTTGCAGTAAGACCTAAATTCAGTTCTGCAGTACACATACTTCTCCAGTTACAAACCTTTCCATCTTTATGCATGTTAGTGGTTCTTTCCAAGAAAAAGACCTTTAAATCTCTTTATGAGGGATGTTTTCAGAGCACTTTCTTCTCTTGTTGAGCTAATTCTGAGTTCCACCCTGACCTGCTTCTACACCTGTGTTCTTCCAGTTCATTCATTCTTGGTGGCATCTGCAAACCATAGTGAATCCAATGTTCAGCCACTGAAATTATAATGAAACTATCAAGCACTAAAGTACATTTTTCAGATAGGAGACAAAGGCCTAAAGGATCCACTTGACATTTCTTCACTGTCTGCTGTTGAATTATTGAGACCTATTCCCAGATAACATCCAGTTTTGTGTCAGTTTTTTATCACTTTTACCAAGACAATATGCCTTGCTCAGTGTTATCTGTGACATAAGGTAGATAACATAATAACCATGCATTGTGGCTTGAATAAATAGGATGATAACACTCATATTTTTAATATAATATTATGATATCTGTACACCTCAAACAATATTGTCCATACCTCTCACTTGCTTAAGAATTTTTTGTATTAATTTAACATTTCACCTTCATTATTCTTTCCAAGGAAAATGAGGAATTGATATACAATTGTGAGTACTGAGAAACAGTAAGAAGTTGTAGTCCTGAATGGTGTCCTGAAATGGAAGGAAATTCAAATATTTTCTGAATGACCCATATGAAGTAAAACCATTTTAGGATTTGTATATGCAAGCTGATATTCCAATACATCAAGATACATTATTTGAAATACGTGTGGCCTAGAGCACAATAATCTTGAAAGAGGCTCATTTCTTTGTTTTTGGCTTTCCCATTCATTATAAATTGTCTTGATCATTATAACTGTTTAATAATTGAGTCATTAAGTAATTACATTGTCTGTGACAACTGCAGATTTAAAGATCACACAATGCATCAGTAAATTTTTAGAGATCCAGAAAATATTCACCATTCTCACTCACTCAAAAAAAAAAAAAAATCTACTTATGTAACCAGTATTTTAGCCTTTTTATATCATTTTATGGCAACACATATCTTCAATATTCTGACTTATGAAAAATGAGGATGAAATTTTCAAAGGAAATTCAAGGTTTAACATGTAAAAGGACATCAGAGAATGAAATTAAAAAATGCAAAAATATTAAGTTTTAAAACATGCTTTGGTATCTGTCATTAGATGTTACAAAATAAACTCCTGGGAGGCAAAGAATAGTTGCAATATTTACTCCTATATTACAGAAGGTCAGAATGTTAGAACTTTATACTAATGGGTCTAGAATGTGTGGATCAGCCCACAACATGATCTTTAGAATCACAGAATCAGAAAATATGCTGAGTTGGAAGGGACCCACAAGAATCATCAAGTCCAACTCTTAGACTTGCACAGGACCATCCCCAAGAGTCTTACAATGTGTCTGAGTGTATTGTCAAAATACTTCTTACCCTCTGTCAGACTTCATATTTTGACTACTTTCATGAGAGGCCTGGACAAGTGCTAAAACACCCTCTGGGTGAAGAATCTCTTTCTAAAACCCAACCTAAACCTCCCCTGATCCAACTTCATGTATTACCCTTGGTCCTGTCACTACAGAGAAGAGATCAGTGCCTGGCCCTCCTCTTCCCCCATAAGGAAGTTGTAACTACAATGAGATCTCCCCTCAGTCTCCTCTTCTCCAGGCTGAACAGACCAAGTCACCTCAGCCACTCCTCATACAGCTTCCCTCAAGGCCCTTCACCATCTTCATTGCCCTCTTTTGGACAGTCTCTAAGGGCTGAATATCTTTCTTATATTTTGATGACCAAAACTGCACACAAATTGATGGTGAGGCTACCCCAGCACAACAGCGCAGAGCAGGACAATCTCTTCCCTCAACTGGCTGGTGATGCCTTGCCTGATGCCCCTCAGGACATGGCTGGCCCTCCTGGCTGCCAGGGCACTCCTGACTCATATACAACTTGCCACAAACCAGGACCCCCTGGTCCCTTTCCCTGGCACTGCTCTCCAGCATCTCCTTCCCCAGTCTGTACATACATAGGGGGTCATCCAATCCCAGGGGCAGAATTTAGCCCTTCCTCTTGTTGAGCTCCACATAGTTTCTGATTGTCCAGCCCTCTAATCTGTCCAAGTCTCTCTGCAGGGCTCCCTGTCTTTGAAGGAGTCAACAGCTCCTCCCAATTTTGTGTCGACTGCAAACTTAGTATCCTTTCCAAGTCATTTATGAAGATGTTGAAGAGCACAGGGCCCAGGATGGAGCTCCATGGAACCCCACTAGTGACAGATCACCAATCTGATGTTACCCCATTCACTATTACCCTTTGTCCTCAATCTTAGAGTAAACTGCTCACCCACCACACATCTGTGTGCTGGACATTTTGTCCAGAAGGATCCTATGGGAGACAGTGTTGAAAGCTTTACTGAAATACAAAAGGATTACATCAACAAGCTTCCCTTGATCAGCTAGGTGCACTAACTTGTCATAAAAGGAGACCAGGTTTGACAAGTGGGTCTTTCTTCTCCTAAAGCCATGCTGGCTGTGACCAGTGACTGCATCGTGTTTCAGGTATTTTTCAATATCTTCCAGAACTATCTTCTCTGTAACTTTACTATGCAGTGTAACTTTACTGACAGCCTGTAATTTCTTGGGCCCTGCTTGCACTTTTTGAAAATCAAACAGTGTTCATGACCTTCCAGTCATCTGGGACCAGTCTGGATTCCCAAGACCACTCAAAAATCATTGAGAGAGGTTTTGCAATGACATCAGCCAGCTCTTTGAGGATTCTTGGGTGAATCCTATCAGGCTCCACAGATTTGTAGGGATCCATCTGGAGCAGTAAATCTGACATAATTTCAGAACCAACAGGGAGTTGATCATTCTCACAAAAGCTGAGAATGCAGAACCAGCTAATTGACATTATTCCCTTGAGTGACCTTGCCCCCACCACCCCAGGTGGCAGACCTCCCATCTTTTTATTCCTGGCTTAAGATACTTCAGATTCTTTTTATAGGTTTGAGGCAGCGTCGAGCACACATACATAAACAGACACACACCGAGGTCAACAGCCAGAACCAAGGACAGCGACCATTTTATTAACGGAATGCTTCTCTTTTATACTCACCTGTCCAAGCAGACACATGTCACACAGCAGCCAAGCACTTTTGTCCATGAGTCTTAGACTATCTTCTGATAGGTCACATCTTTCCTTATGCTGGCAAGACACAAAACACATCTTGTTTTTCTCAGTTGTTTTCCTTCTTTCTCCTACTTTCCCATGCCACAGCAAAGCAATAGACTTGTTTTTCTCCACTTTCCCATGCTCACACCTGCATCCTTCCTAGGCCAAAGATGTCTTCATCCCAGAAGTCTCCAACATAGGTTTACTGAGGAGTACCCTCCACTGCTCTTACTTTGGAAGTACATCTGTCCTGTCATTTCCTTGTAGGCAAAGTTACTAGGCAGCCCTTTCAAAAAAGAACTAATATTTAACACTAACAATGAGAACAAAGAAAATTAATTTTAAAGCAATGTACTTTCCACTTTTGCTTAATCTTACTGTCTGTTCAAGAAAAGAATAGCTGTCTAGCCTTACTGTCCTGTTTTAGTCACCTGATGTGACTCAGTTTCTTTGAACTCGTCTGAAGTTAGTCCAAACATTTTTACAAGCCTGTTATTTCTGTGGAATGTGATTCAGTTCCTCCTCTGAGTGTGCCTTACAGCTTTCCTTCTTCCCTAAAACCAACTCAGCAGATTCCACAAAATCAACAGACTGTATGAAGGTGAAATGGTTCTATTTGAGTTTCTCAACTCTCCAAGTAAGTATCTCCTCTGAAGTCATTCCTTCACTTCCTGTTCATTTTCCTGCCATCTCTTTGCTTAAAATCAGTTGGCTATGTCATGCCAGTGGTACATGGGTTTATCACCAGATTGCAGAGGGGTTCGGGACAGATCCAACTCTCTTGCAAATGTTCCTGAACTGTGTTTAGAACTGTTTTGAGCGCTCAGTGTTCCCACTGCCAGGGAGACAGGAGGTGTTTTCCGGTACCCACCAGCGCAACCTCTAATATATGATATGTGGGAGTAGAGAGCCAATCCTTTTTCATATCTGTTTACAGTGCCTTTGGCTAGAGAGTTGCCAGGTCTAACAGCCTCATAGAGGCACCAAGTCTGCAGTTCCAACTAGCAGCGAGGTTGAGTGGGCATTTCCAACAGGCACACAGATAAACACATACATGTGATATACGTACATACATATATATAGACACATGCATCTATACATGTAGCTTGCACAAAGGTTAAAATAAACAGATTCACATGGCACTCACACAAAGACAAAGAGGATCAATGGCCTCAACGGTCTCATTCTGCTTCCCCTTCTTTCTGAGCAGGATGGATGTCTGCTACTGGGAGTCGACGTATACACACTGAGCAGGATGGATGTCTGCTAATGGGAGTCAACGTATACACACACACACACACACG
>JAWMRC010000089.1:25356160-25385900 GCA_035584755.1 Thripadectes ignobilis | reverse complement strand
TATTTTCAATAAAACTTTTTCTAATAAACCATCTATAACAATAAATGCATTAAACCTGAAATCACTCCTAGCTCTAGAGTCTATTACAAAAGGAATAAAAAAATAGCAAGGTTTGGGTTCCCAATTCCTGATCAGTGTTTCAGAAGAGGAAAATAACGCTGTTCTTGTGATTTTGTCTCATTCTGAATCACTTCTGCAGTCAAGGGACTCCTGGAGGGTGTACAGTGCTTGGAAATGCTTTGATGGCACTGATGGAGCATCCTGACTACTTAACATCACATGCAGTCCATGAGCATTACTGTACCCTATTGGTACTACTTACATTTTTCAAAAGCCTGAAGATTTTCAGTCTTCTTCTTGCATGCATATCTTAACAATGAGAATATAGGATTTTTGTTCCCCCTGTTCTTTTATGGGAATGTCACCAAGACTGGGAAGTACCTAAAAAAGTAGATATATCAATATTTTATTGTTATCATTTAGGTGTGTTGCAGAGGAATAATTTCAAAATATTTGAGACAGCAGTAATTCCTGTAAGGAATATATGATTCATGGAAAGAAAATGCCAACAAAAATCCCCAAGAACGCACAGTTTTTCTGCAAAATATCCTTCTAACACTAAATTTGATAGCTACTTACACCAGATTAGACTGGTAAGTCTTTTCCCTTGACGTATCTTCGATACTGTCTCTGTATCAAAAAATCACAGGAGCATGATGCTTTAAGGTTTTTTAAATCAAATTCAGGTACAAATATTATTTGTAATAAAATTTTGAATTACAAATACAAATAATTGAGTTATTTTTGAAAATTGCTCTGCTAAAAAGCTCTTTTAAAATAAGATTTTAAACTATTAAATTTAGATGCCATTTCCCCTCTGAATGCATAAATATATATCAATTTTTTTCTTACAATACATGTTGCTATGTTAGAAAGGACATTTTAATCTTATTTTTAAGAAATTAGAATGTGTAAAACACAGTGCTGTGTTCTGTAGTTTCATTCTTTCCTTATTTCCTGCAAAATGAAGAGGAAAAAAAACACATGGTAATAAAACTACTCCAAGCCAATTCTACTGAGAACTGTTTTCCAGTGAATAAAAGAAATTTAAAAATGTAAAGGGGTAGTTTAAGGATCTGTGATTTTTGGCTCTATTCCTTTGATCTTACACTTTGACCATCTCTTTACTAACCTGTGATTGAGGGAATGCAAGTAGATTTCCTACCTTTCACTAATACCTCAAAATCTACTGGGCAGACTTGATATAACTCTATAGTCACCTACTTTTGGACAATGCAGCTTGTTGAGCTGCTCTGAGAGAGTTACCACCTTCACCTTTATTAGAGGCTTCCTTTGCTTTTTAAAGCAGGGAGGACTGAGGAGTAAGTAATATTTCTCTGCTTCTATTTCTTTCCTGTGAACTAGAAGTAACACACTTTGCCTAAATTTTTGTCTCATTTTTTGAGGTATTGCCTCAAAAAGCAGAGTTCTTTCAGTATGTTTCATCTGGGCAGTATCTGTGCTGGGTGTCCTGTAACAATGGTCTTCTAAGATTGCCCCCATTGGTGGCCCCTTTGGCCACAATGCATTGCAATTAAGGCTCTTTAGAGACATTTTCTCTGTGAAATCTTGATTTGTTGAATTTGTAGATATTTGTAGATGAGTAGAGAATGTTTGAATGACAAAATTGTGAACAAATTTCAGACAGGTCATGGTCAGTTCATGTAAACACATTCAGCACTTCTCTGAGTAACTTATGAACTTGTGATTCTTCAAAATTGCATTAATCCTTCAGAATTGGATCATTTTGGCACCAATCCATCTGTTCTCTAAAAGCATTGACAATTTTTGATGGTTTTATCTCTAGTTGTCTTACTACTTAAGATATATTGACAGAATTAAGGAAGTTCAATGACATTTAAATAATGAATTTTTCATATAAGTTTTAACAAGACTTATTTTTAGTAACAACACCAGTTGACTTCCAGTCTTGTCAGATAAAACAGTTTCCACTTTAAAAGTAAGGAAGCTGTAGTAAATGTTACTTCTTAATGCAGCTGCTGGGCTTTGAATAGTGTCTCGCATCTAATCAATAAGTTAAAATTCATGTAAATTTTACATTTGGAAAATTTCCAACTATTTTTGGGCATATCCTACATATGAACCTGCTGTAAAAAATTTATCTTGAAATTATTACCAGGTGTTAATATCTCATATTTATAAAATACTTGTAGAAAAACTAGATTTTCAATAAAAGAATAACTAATTCCTAAACATTAACCAAATTAGCCATTCAGTGAATGACCTGAGCTTGAAGAAATTAACTGTTCCAGAGAATATTCCAGTATAAGAAGTCATATACACTATTTTTTATCAAAATACCTGAGAAAGACTAGTGTTTTACAAATGAATTATTTAATTTGTGAAGCAATTTGAGCAGCTGTGATTAGAAGTGGATGAGGAAGCTTGTTTTTTATTCTGCTTGCAGTCAGAAAAGTAGGTTGTAGTGCTCTACATATGAATGTAAGAGGTGAAAAGAGGTGATGAGTTGCTTTATGAAGAAGACTTTCTTTCCCCTACTGTATAGATCCAATATATCCTTATTTCTGTAATTAAACTTCCATTTTAAACAACAGATAGATTTTTTCTTTTTAAATGAAAGTTGGTAGTTTTCTCCAGGTAATTACCTTTGTGCTTGTAAGACTATATTTGGATCAGTAGGAGTCTGTGTTGCTAAATTTTCATTTTTATTTGTATAAAAATTAGAAGAATAAGTAGCAGAGTGAGCAAGCAGAAATAGGATTTTGTGTAGCTGTTTCTGAGCTATGTGCTGAGATCTCTTAGAAGGTCTGAAAATAAGAGGGGAGACAGCTGAGGGCATATGAGTCAGGGCTAAGAAGGCAGACAAACCTGAGTGATGTTGTAAGTGTCTGTCATGACATCTTAATCAAGAAGTAGGTGAGGTTCCTTCAAACAACTGGAAGACACATCCACTTCTCAGGACTTAGACCTCGTTGTGCTGGTGTAAGGGCTCAAAGAGCACAGTTGCCTGTCTCAAACACTGCTAAGGCCAGAGAAAGATTTTATCATGACAGAAGCACAGAAGGCAACACTAACTCCAGGCTGGCTAGCACATATCCTGGTTAATGCATCCAGACAAAAATTCCCACTGTGCAAACTGTGCAAAGAACCAACTGCTCGTACATATATCACAGGCCAAACAAAGATCACCCCAAGTTATGGAACAGATGGCATCTGCTACTACTAATGTCCACAGAAGTCCACAAAAATGCCTCTGTGGATACCTGGAACCTGGACAGTAAGTTAAGCCACCACTGCAGGAATTTCAGGTAAGATAAAGATGATACTATTGTCCAGGTGCCATGTCAGACATAATGGAAGATTAAAACACTTGGGAAGAAGAATGAGTCACTGGCAATGGACACAAAGAATTCAGAATTTATGGGTCACAAGGAAAGCAAACTCAACAACTGTTCTGAAATCAACTCTGACTCAGTAAAAGGTATAGATCTGGCAGGGAGAGCTCATGACCACCAATTCCAAGCCCACCCAAGAAATCCATCAACTCAAAAGAAAAGAAAGGCTGACCTTGCAGACTAATTAGCATTAGAAGAGAGGGTATCATTAGAACTGTGTAGCCAATGAGCATTAATTCCTTTGTTTTAAAAAATATATAAACATAAAAATACTGAAAAGTTCTGAGTTGGGATCCCCATCACTGAGAAGTAGAAACCCAGGGTGAAGAAGGACCAATGGGATGCTGCTGGATCCACAAGTGGTGACCATCTTCTACTTCGTCTCCGTCTCCGTCTCCGTCTCTGTCTCTGTCTCTGTCTCTGTCTCTGTCTCTGTCTCTGTCTCTGTCTCTGTCTCTGTCTCTGTCTGTCTCTCTCTGTCTCTGTCTCTCTCTCTCTCTCTCTGTCTCTCTCTCTGTCTCCACCCACTTTTCTGTTTCCTTCTACCCCTCTACCTCACATTCACTTTTAAATAAAATATGTATTATTGACTTCAGCCTATGGTCTCACTTTCACCTTATTTTGGGCAGAGGCATCTCTTATTCATCAGATCTTAACATGTGGTTCTAGTGCCCCATGTCTGCTGGAGGAAGGGTACAATAGAGCACAGGAACCTTCAGGAGTAAACTCATGATACCTAATGCAGGAACAATCACAGAGGTGTTCTTGAGGGTGTGAATCTTAGAAGCTGGAAAGGAATGCATGGTGAGGGCTGGTGGCAATCAGCTCTAGTGACCATGAAATTATGGAATACATGTTGTTCCTGAGAGGAAGAAGCAGGGCAGAAGGCATGATCACAATCCCAGACTGCAGAGGAGCAGTCTGAGGCAGAAAACCACTTAGAATCATCTGATGGGAAACATTGATGATAAGGCCACATCTGGAGTTCTGTGTCTGGTTCTAGGCTTCCCAGTAGAAGAGACAGAAACGTATGGAAATCCGTACAGCAGTCACAAAAATGGACCAGAACACCTCTATAATAAAGACAGGTTGAGAGGTCTGGCAATGCTCATCCTGGAGAAGTCTCAGAGGCAAAACTTATCCATGTGTGTATCTGAAGGGCAGGCATACATAAAACAATGTAGGCCAGTGTCTTGGCTTTTACTGTGAAAATGAACATTGGTTCTCTTCACAGAGAGCTTGTGAAGTCTCCATCCTTGGGTGTATTTAAAACCTAAACACTTCCTAAGACAATTTACTGTAGGTGACTTTTCCATGACCCAGAGTTTTACTAGTTGATGTCCAGATGGTATGCTATCCTTATGGCTCTGCAGCCCTGTGCAGCTGATACACCTCAGTTCTGTGAGTATCAAAGACCTTTTAAAAGACAGGATACAACACTGAGGCAATTGCATGCCTTCTAGCTTCATTAGTATGAGGGCATATTAAATTGTTCTTAAAATTGTTATTAAAAGATAGTCATGACAAGGGAATAGAGGAGCTGATGGTGGACGGGAATGGGGAGAGGGGACTATTCATTTTAAATTTACCTTAAAACTATTTCTGTATAGCTCAAATGAATTCCATGAAGCTTCAATGTTTAGTCTTGGAAGGATTTGGTCCTAAATATTGAAGTATTTGGGAATTACGAAAATGTATCAATGGACAGACATTCCGCAAAATGTCATTATTCCTTTTATCTCCTCATGAATATTATCTGCTTGTTTGTTACTTGATTCCTGCAGTTTGCTTAAACTCTCAGCTTTTCTGAAGCTAGTATAACTTTGGTGACCTTTAATTAGATTTTAAAAAAAACGAAGATTCTTAATGTCTGCTTAAGACACACTATGTATGCCTGCCTGATTTTTTCTACAGGAATATGTATTTCCTTATAGCACATTGTGAACTCATCTCATCAAGCATTTTGAACTAAAAATTCAAGTAAAATATATGCTTCTATATAATATTGAATATTTCCAGGCCCCAAACTTCCAGTAATATTTCAAGAAACATACATCTGTAAAACATTCCTATAAGATACTCTCACAAGTATGATGTCATTTTATATCAGAAAAGAAGAAATTAAAAAAAAAAAAATAGATATTTTGAAATGCTGACCTAAATTTTACTATGAAAAGACTGAAATGCTAACACCTAAACAAGTATATGAATGCACTCTCATTCAGTTAAGGGAAAAAAAAAACAAAAAAAGGAAGTTTAAGATGTAATAAACCTTTGCCAGATCCTGGTGATGCCGGAAAAATGGCCGATAATAACTGTTTAGAGACAGAGTTTTAGTCTATAAACAGCAAGGTATTTATTTTCAACGTTGGGGTACTCCCGGTTCGCACGGAACAAAGAGTTCTACAGCTTTTAGTGAAAAGCAAGATTATTTATACAATTTTTGTAAAGGGTTACAACATCTTTTCATGCATATTCATAATATTGCAACATTTGATTATAATATTCATAGTAGGTGGAGTCTGGGCGTGGTCATCTCTTTTGGGTAGTTTCATGGTGGGAGATCCTGTTGCCTTCATCTTTTGGGGGTCGTATTCTTACTCCTCTTCGTCAATACTTAGGCCTTTATCTCTTTGGTGTTCTTGTTCTGTTCTCTCTTCTATCGGTGTCCTTCTTCTGTTCCTTAATGCATCTTCTTTATCTACTGTTATGTCTGTGTGTACATTTTCACGGATGCTCTGTCCCTAATCTTGTTCCTAACCAAGCATTACTCATAGCTAGTTCTCAGTGCTAGTGTTTTAAGCTAATTTTAACCCTTGGGGCTTTTTAGCTCAGCTTCACTGGTACCAACGTAATAGGAACATAACTTTTTTCAAGCTTTTTTAATATAGTGTAGATTGTTCCAAATTTTCTAATCTATTAAATATCAGGGATTTGTTTTCATTTTATTAAAAGTGATAGAACTGTGTCTCTTTTAAATGCAGAGAAATTGACTGAGAAAATAGAATTTGTTGATTCTGGAACTGATTATTAAAGTACAAGAACTAATGATTATTACAGCTTTTGATAAAGTTTCTGCATCATATGGTCATATTACTGTAACTCAAAAACATTTTTTTTTTTTCAAATAATATTTCAGGAAGATTCTAGACACATATAAATTATTTTATTCTTTGTGGAGTGAGTTTGTAAATAACAGCTGAACAACACAATCTTTTTTCTATTAATTGTGTGTAGAGTACCTGTAAATGGCCAACCTTTTGTAGACAGGTAAGTATTATTTCTAACTCTACAAAAAGTAAACTAAAAATATCATTCTCCAAATTGTTGATAAATATTTCTAGTCATATCACATGATATGAATTAGCTGGATTGATTTTTTACTAGAGAATAATGTTACAAGGATATGTATTTCTTATTCTAATATGGATGTGAACATTTTCAGCAGAATAAATTCAGAGATCCACACCTTAGAGACTATTTAATCATATTTTTTCAACTACTTAAATAAGTAAAATTCACACATTGATGTTTATGTCAGATTCATCATGTGTATTATCCCATCAGAGATCCATAGACCATGAATATTTTAGATGTCTGTAAGCATGGGTGATTTGAAGTAACTGAGCACAAGAAACTTTGAAACTACAACCACTTACAAATATAATAAGCAACATATCCTTTGGATTAATTCTTATTATTTTGTAAAATGCTTCTGTTCCAAATGAGCCAACTATGAATTCTTAAGTCTCAAACTTCTATTCTCATGTGCCATGAACTGCATCAGAGAACAAACTTGCAAATCTTATAAATTATTTGTGAACCATGACTTTTTGTTTTCAAAGACAGAGGGCAAAGTTTCAGGTGTTGGTGGATAGTATAAAATAGTCATTATTCCAATATTTATTTATTTATTCAATCTGTATTTTTAAATCAGCATGAGATAATAATTAATTCATAAAAATATGGAGGAGGTATCTGTGAGCTATGATGGTATCTCACTGTGCTGTGTAGATTCTCCAAGAAAACATGTAGGAGACTGAAAATTTTATGAAATTTAATAAGCGATTTTAGCTGGCTGTTTTAAATGTTTTTATGATATGGTTCCTATGTAACCAAGCGCTTTGCTCTTTGAGAAATTACAAGAGAAAAGCACTGAAGGAAGAACAAATCTGAAAGTACTTTTTTAGGCACTCAAGATTTAGAAAAATTAAACCCCAAAATATGTATTTTGTTTGGGTTTTTGGTGTATTTTTTTTTTTTTTAATACTAAGTGCAGAGGAATAAATTGATTGAAATAATAACTATGCAAACCAAAGCAAAAAAACCCCACCAAAACAAAACAATAACAAAACAAAAAACCAAAACCAAACAAATAAAAAAAGAAAACACTTTATCAGGTTTACTTGTCTAAAAAAAGAAGGTAGCATGAATGCAACCTTTTTTCTTACATTCTTCTTAAGCTCATCAAAGCACTTCCCCACCCTACCAAGCAGTAGTGTTTTCCTTTCCCTCATATCCACAGATGTTTGACTTTTCTGTTTTGTTTACTGGCATCAAGGGAAGTGACTCTTCACGTCTGTGGCAGAGTGCTACTCAGTTTAGTTGGTGTGATTTTTGTTGCCCTTATACCCCTTTCCATGTTACATTGGCCACCTCTGATAATTATAATTACCAAGTTCAAGATGGAGGAAAGAAGAAACAGGAGTGTGATTAAGAATTGTGCAAGCATGGCAGGAAAGAATCACTGGATGCTCTGTGGCAGTGAAAAGTTTTTAATAGTTGTCTGTTTAAAAATTTCATAATTTTAAAAGTTGTCTTCAGTAACCATTTTTAATTGAAAAGGTAAGAAACAAGGTATATTTTTCATTAAAGAAGCTATATTTTTATAAATAATGGGAGACAAAAAGCCTAACATATAGTCCAATTTTAAGTGACATTATCAAATCTATTTAACAGATATTTAGCTAATCATCAAAGAGAGAGAAATGCTTTAAAATACATATGTATCCTTTTATCTGTGGAAGACCATTATAAATATCTGCAAGATTACTGGGCCACACCTCTCCCCCACTAACATTCAATCAAAGAACAAATTTATCCTCATGCAGATTTCTGTATCCCCTGCAGTGTATGGCCACTGTATGTTTACATATTCCGCTGATCAAAAGAACTGCACAAACATAAGAGACAGAGGAAGTAGCTCAAAGCCTTCATTCTCACTGAAAAATTTATGTCTCTCATAGGATGGAAAGACTATCCATTCTAACAATGAGCCATTTCCACTGTATTGAACACTCACAATCCTTCCAACAGACACTTTTTTTAGAAGGCCGGGAGACTCCAGTATCCCTGAGACCAACCTTATCTCTCCTCAGCAATAACTGGAGAAGATGCAACTGAAGTAGTGTCAGAGCTTCTACAGTTTCATTGGTCTGATATTTCTGGCAAAGCTGCTTGACAGAGTACATCTCCACAGAGCCATCTTCAAATAGCTTGCTAAACTCTGTAGCCTGTAGAAGCATACTTTACCATGTACTTTGGTAAGCGAAATTATTTTTTAAAATAACATATATATATATATATAATCTAAAAACTTGCATCAAACAGCATTTCCATCTGCATATCTTTCTCTGAAAGCATACATTGATGTAATAAAATTATAAGAATTTTATCTATCAGTACAGCAGTTTCTTGAGAATCAGAGATCTGTCACCAGTACCAAAATAATTTAACAAGTAACATGGAGGTTAGTGGTGTCTCTATTTACTGACTCATGTAAGTTATAGGGGAAATAAGATATCTACTATTGCTATGCAGAAACTGCATTGTAGATCTTGTCTTTTGCTGGGGGAATTGTCTAATTATGATTTGATGGGAAAACAGAAATACCCAGAGTGATCTGGAGGGCATGATAACCTTGGCATTTGATTTGTTTGGCTTTCAACTCTGTTTGCCTGAAAGTGAGTAAATACAAAACAAGCCTTGGTTTAATATGGTCTGAATACTGTCCCTTGCTTCTATTCCACTTTGAAATCCTGCAACATGTCTTTTCAAGTTAGGCTTGCTCTTTTCACTCTGGACAGCACAAACCCTTTATTTTCTATCACAATCACAAAAAGTTTTAAAAGCTCTTCAACTGAGTTTGCATGACAAAGTTCTGATAGCTGTGGGGTTACAGGGGTGAATTCTCTGAGAAAATTCTAGAAGCTTCCCACATGTCTGATAAA
The DNA here is from genome assembly GCA_035584755.1 of Thripadectes ignobilis. NCBI lineage: Eukaryota > Metazoa > Chordata > Aves > Passeriformes > Furnariidae > Thripadectes > Thripadectes ignobilis. Next base: position 25,376,233 of record JAWMRC010000089.1, on the reverse strand, counting down.
ACCAAATCCATGTATCTCTAAGAAAGGACCTACGACTGGCCAAGGCTGAGTCCATCAGTGATGGTGATAGCACCACTGTGATAACATATTTTAGAAGACGGTGGGAGTGGGGAGGGTGGGGTAGAGTGCGGCATGGGGAAGTTACTACACAAAGACAACAGCAGCCAGGGAAAAGAGGAGATGGAATATGTGAGGGAAACAGCCCTGCAGACACCAAGGCCAGTGGAGAAGGAGGGGGAGGACGTGCTCCACGTGCCAGAGCAGAGGTTCCCCTACAGCCTTTGAGGAATACCATGGTGAGGCAGGCTCACCATGGTGAGGCAGGCTGTCCTTATTCAGCCCCTGGGGATCCACAGTGGACCCTTCCATGGACACTGGGTCTCATCTCGTGTGCAATCTTTGAGATAAACTGGTAACATCATAGGTCAGATGATTTGTTTAACTTGTTTAAATTATTTGTTTAGCTTGTACCTAGCTGTAATGAATACCCTAGCTAAATTTTAGTCATGACCTGGATATTTTCTTCATCTGCTTACCTCTCTTGAATTCCTTTCAGCAGAATGATTTTCTTAGAAACCCCACAGTATGGCTGACAATATGTGTGGTTGCTAATGTTGTTCTGAGTGCCTATCTTCCAGGATTTTAGTCATCACAACAACATAAATATATTGTTGTAGACAGGTGGGAATCAGTCCCTGTACTGAAGTAATAAGTGTTAGAACCAGAGGAAGGGTCCTCAAATTGTACCAGGGAAGATTTATATTGGATATTAGGAAAAATTTCTCCATAGAAAGGTTTGTCAGGAATGGAACCCGGCTGCCCTGCAAAGTGGTGGAATCACCTTTCCTGAAAGTATTTAAAATATATGCTGTGTTGTTTAGGAACATAGGCCTATACTAGCTACTGTGAAGAATAGTGTAGGTCAGTCAGACCTAAAATAGAAATCACATATTGTCTTAAACCATTTATTGCTCTTGTTGGTTTCAACTGTAAATTACAGAAACTGATACCCTGGGATCCCAAGATCTATGTTCTCAAACAATACTGTTGTCATTTACTTAAACATGGGTGGATAAAGGGCTCGCTAAAAATCACTGCTGTCTATTTTATCTTATTTTTAAAAAATACTGACAATTACCTCCTTAAACACCTTTGAAAGAAAGCAGACCTGAAATGCATTTTCAAAAGAATTGTCTTATTCAGAGGTTAACTCTGAGAGTGTCCTGGAGATGACAAAGAATCTGATCACCTCAAAAACAAATTTGGTAGGTTTAGTCCCACTGGAATATAGACTGTGGCTTGCTTCTAAGTGCATCCTATCAAAGTATTTTCCAGACATATATGCTGTGGTGTGTCTGTTTGATTTCACTTTCAAGAAAATAAGAATGTCCTCAGAAGTGAACGTTGTCTTCTTCTGTTGAATTTCCCTTTCGAAACTGTGGTCATGGAATTTTTGCATGCTGAAATGCTACATACCTGTTATTATGTAAACAAGAAATTGGGAACATTGAGGAAATGAGCAAAAGAGATAGTGTATGCAAGGGTAAATACCTTTTTTTTCCAGAAGATAATGTTACAGAGAAGGCAGTCATTTTTGCTAAGGAAGCTTTCTTGCCTGGAATGAGGCATCTTTCCCAGACACAATTTTGGATGTTTCTACACATGCATTCCACGGAAGTTGACTCCTCGCGTACAAGAGGGATAACACTCATAGATATGCTGCGGGGCTTTAGCAGCCAGTGGGGGAGACAAGGGGGGAAAAGTGATGGTAAAATCCCAGGAATGAATGATAGGTTTGTTTTTCCCTCTGAGGCCCAATGCTGCCCTACAGCACCATTAGGATCTGTAGGTTTTTATCATCTTCACCTCTGAAATAAACCTTTAGGAATCATTTCCACTACTTTGGTGTTTCTGGAGGGAATAGATGTATATATTTTGCTTTAAAGTGTATGTCCTCCCAAATAGATGATTAGCCAGAAAAATTACTATATAATGTCTGATGAATGCCTGGCAGGTACTGAACTGTGGCGACTGACACTACCTTCACTGGATAGGAAAGGCATAATCCTAAAATCACAGAATAATTTAGATTGAAGAAGACCCTTAAGATAATCAAGTACAACCATTGCACTAGCAACTGCGAGTCTACCACTAAACCATGTTGTGCTGGATTTGGCTGGGATAGAATTAGAATCCTTCACAGTAGCTAGTATAGGCCTATGTTCCTAAACAACACAGCATGTCTTTTAAATACTTTCAGGAAAGGTGATTCCACCACTTTGCAGGGCAGCCGGGTTCCATTCCTGACAAACCTTTCTATGGAGAAATTTTTCCTAATATCCAATATAAATCTTCCCTGGTACAATTTGAGGACCCTTCCTCTGGTTCTAACACTTATTACTTCAGTACAGGGACTGATTCCCACCTGCCTACAACCTCCTTTCGGGCAGCTGTAGAAGGATAGAAGGCCCCCTGTTGAGTCTCCTCTTCTCGAAGGGGTGAATTCCCTCACTATAATTCCCTCAGCCTCTCCTCAAAAGGGTTTGTACCATTCACCAGCTTCATTGCTCTTGTTCAGACATTCATCAACACCTTAATGTCTTTTGAATGAAGCAGTTCATTGTCTCATATATGTCCCTGGAAAAATGAAATTTTTATCTGTCTAAAAAAATTCATTAAACTAAAATATTTATTTAAACCAGATAAAAGAAAATGAAATGAAAACTATTCCAAATACTGCTGTATATCTTGCTGGTACAAAAATATTTAAGTAGACTATATATGGGTCTTTTCAGATAAATATATTATCAGCATTTAGCAACATTTACTATAGTTATGTGTGCTTAATTAAATGATACACAATTTTCAGTGAATAGTGTTAATGTCCTTCTTTTGCCTGGTACATTGTGAACCTATATTCCTAAACAACTATTAGACTTATATGAAGGCAGTAAATTGGCGTATGAACAACAAAGTAAGGTGTGACATCCGTCTTATTCCTCTGGGTTTTTTGGGAGAGTAAGAAAGCAAGAAAAATCCTCTTTAACAAAACAGTAATGTGAAAATGCTCATATAGTCTACATTTACTGATGTTGTTATATTTTAAACCTTTTCTTTTTGGTTGACTTATGAAGAGAAACCGTGAGCTCTACTTCAAGGCATGTCAATAATGAAAATTTTTAACACTTAAGAATGGCAGAAAATATGTAAAGCAGAAGATAAAAATGTTGAAATTTAGCAGTTTCCTGCATTTCTCATGGAATAGGTCATATTCAGCAATATCTACTGAAATGGTAAATGTTACTTCAAAGTTGTAGGATTTCACTTTCAGAATCCTGGATTTATGGGAAATTTCCAAATTCAGAAAAATGTAAATGTTGAACATGAATTTAAAAAGAAAAATTACCTTAATATTTCCAACATACAACCAGACTAATGAAAAGTAAAATCATGCAATGCTGATGACTTAGTATAGAAGGAAATCTATACACAATTACATGATTTAGTTTAACACATCTAATACTTTCTTATTCTTAAAAATAACTTTACTGTTTGGACTATACTTTCAGATATATTGACATAAGTTTGTAAAAGGTTACATTTAGATCTTTTAACACCATGTCTTAACAGGATTAAACCAAAATAGCAGAAGTGGAAACTCACAGAAAGCAGAAACTTCTTAGTGTATAAATTGCTGCTTTTTGTTTGTTTTTTGTTGGATGTCAGCATAGAAGAAGATCATTGCTTCCTCTGCCCTTAAAATCTGAGTCATGAATTTTCACCTAGAGTTCCATCAGTCACTGTAGATCACTAATGTTTAATCCTGAAATTTGAAACTAAACACCAAAGCACATTCCTCTTCTCTTATACTTGAATCTATAAATAAAACATGGGTTTTGCTGGAGTACAGACAGAAAAAAATAGTGGTCTACTGCAAGACTTACCCTTCTTTTGTTTATGTTTTACAGAAGATTAGTCTAGCTTGTGATAACTCTTTTTCTTCCTTTAGAATCTAACAGTCTTGAAATTTTTCCCTGAAACACTCAAGTCACTGGCACAAGTACCTATATATTACTAATATTTTACTCTTGGTAACACAAAAAAGGAACTCTGGAAAACTGTAAGAAACTAAAATGGAGCCTGTTTTTTGAAAAGCTTTAACTTTTTTTTTCTGAGTGGGATTTTCAGGTGATTCAGAAAAGATTACACCATTTTGATAATAAAATTGTAGACCTGGAAAACAGGTTATGATGTTCACGTCTGAGGAATTACCATTATTACAGAAGAAATTAAAGTGAAGCATGATCAGGTTTATAACCACTCTTATAAGGAAAGTAATCTGGGGATGTGCTTTCCTACACAAATGGGCAATGATGTCACCACATGGAGTTAATAATCTGAAATCCAGAGAACAGGACAAACCACATTATTTTTATAAAAATTGATGTCACTTGTACAAAATGGTTAAAAAGTTTCTCATGCATCCAGGAAAATACAGAATTAAACTCAATATTTTTATTGCATTTTCATGAACAAAAACTTGGAGAACAGTGAAAAGAAAGGAAATCTGGAGAGAATGCATACTGCTTCTTTAATTAAAAAAAAAAAAGACAGGTTTAGCTGAAGAGGAATCCACATGCAATGCACACATGTTAATTATAGGAAAGGAGCAATTTAAACTCAAGAAAAGAAAGTCAAACTTTATGCTGAGTGTGGATAGCTTTCAAGATTCCTAGACAGACATTGAGGTGGAGTGCTGAAGAAGAGTGAGCTTTTTGGCAGAAGTGGTGCCTGGGCATGTGATACAATAGAATCATTTGTGTCCAGTTCTCTGTTGAAGTTGATATTTTCCTAAGGAAGTAAAATATGAGACAGTCAATTCTCCAGGAAAAAAAATAAATTTTCTTAGTCATAGAACCATAGAACCATAGAATATGTTGAGTTGGAAGGGACCCAAAAAGATCACTGAGTCCAGTCTGTGGTAGGATCAGTCCAACATGTCATTTCCATGTGTAAACAATGTTAGCTTGTTAAATATGTAATATGCTCATATACCACATCCAGGAGGCAGACATTATTTCATTTTTATAGCAGTTGTGCAATACAAGAGACCTGCACACGTATGGATGATATTATTAAACCAGCTGCTTTGGTTTAATATGAGAGTTCATATTCTGAATATATTGTCTGTAGTCATTTGATAAAAGTAAACCTCTGTAATATAGAAATTTGTTGGGGTTTTTTTTGTTTTGTTTTTGTTTGTTTCTTGTTTGATTTGGTTTTGGCTTTTTTTTTTTAACACTAATTTTGGAATAACATATTGTTATCCTAGACAAACACTAAACTAGTGTACCATACAAGTAGAGAAAAGATCTGGAGTACTAAAAGTCTAGGTTTTACCTGTGACTTGCTGAGTAACCTTGGCCAATATAAACTACACCCTTTCCCTCAGTCTGATGATTTGTATAATGGGAGTAATGAACCTTCTGATCTTCAAGTGTTACCTTTGAATCACATTATAAAAATTCACTATTATTTGTTTATCACTTAAAAAAAAGAATATTGAAATGATTGCAAATAAGGACAGAATTGAATTTTAAATTTACTTTAATTTTGAACACTTTGTTCTTCTTTTTGAGTAAGCAAAGGTACTAAAATAACTTTGTTCAGCTAATAGATTTTCTTATTTTTTTCTTAAAAAACGTGTAAGAAAAAATAATTTCTCAGCCACCTATGAAGATAATATCATAAAGAAAATATAAGAAAGAATCTGATCATAAAATTTGCGCCTAAGTTGTTTATTTCACACAGAAAATCTTGGAACTTGAGATGATAGTCATACATCAGAAGTTCAGTAGTCCATATGAAATAGAAGTGATCCGTAGAACTCAGTATTTCTTTTTCTTCAGAGTTTTGCAGTACTCTTTTGTGTCTTTTTCTTCACCATTTAAAATTTTTCCTTTTTTTTTTTCTAAACAAACATTAATGTATTTTGTCTATTGTTCTATCTTTCAGTGACACTGTTGAAAAAGATATTTGCAGCAAGTCACTGGGTAGAATGCAGCAGAATATCACAGTACTGATGTAACTGTCTCATGTAACTGCCCCGATGTGACTCCCAGTCAGCAGGATATTTCATGGAAGTCTGAATAACTACCTAAAATAAAGAAGGATTCTTCTCTCTATGACTGTAGTCTAACTGTATGTGAAAGTTTATTTGAAGAAGAACTGCTCTAGCACAATTTTGAGCATTTTTCCTAGCCTTACCAATGCATTTTATACTATCTGTCCCTTTTGCTATACACAATAGTTCAAGCTAAATTAGATGAACAAAATACATGATCTCACAAATATTTCTGTTTAACATTTTTTTTAATGAAAAACAGGAGGAGAACAAAAGGTAGATCCTTTTATAAAAGAATTCTGGTGGAACAATGACACTTGATATCACTAATGTATCACAAAAAGATGCCAACTCTTACTTGCAATCAAAGTTTTGAGTTTATTGGTCCCCAGAGCTCTAATAATTCTTGTATTTCATAAAAAAAAAAAAAAGACCTTACAAAAAACTGCTCTGGAAATATAATAATAATAATAATTCTTTGTGTAACCAGAAATTCTTTTTATCCTCTTTTTCTCTAGCAACCACCTGCTCTTTCTTGGCTCTTCTAAGTTGGTGGTCAGTGAGCAGGAAGGGACTTGTCAAGAACTTTGTGATATTTGAGCTCTTGAAAGGCAGGAAAACAAGAGGAAGGAAGACAGATCATGAAATTATAGACTTTTTAGTTCCTGGAAAAGTAAGAATGTGAGTCAACAGAACTGTTTCCTTGGACTTCTACAGGGCAGACTTTGAGCAGTTTAACATTCTCTTGGGCGGCAGTTGTCATGAAGGGCAAAGAAGTCCAGGACTAGATAGCATTCAAGAAGGAAATTCTAAAGGTACAGAAACAGGCTTTCTCCATGTGCCAAAAGATGAGACAGAGGGAAAGAAGGCTGGCCTGGCTGAACTGAGTAGCTCTGTTTGGAACTCAGGGGGAAAAAAAGCAAAAAAAGGAGTGTATCTCCTTTTGCAGAAGAGACAGGCAACTCAACAGCACTGCAAGAGTGTGTCAGGAGAAAACTAGAATGACCAAAGCCCACCCGGCACTTAATCTGGTTATTGTCATAAAAGAGTGCAAAAGCCATTTTATTGAAAACATATAACCAAGAAAAGGAGGGCTAATCCTTTATTAAATGCAAAGAGAAAAACAGGGACAAATGATGAAAGGTTGAGGTACTATGACCATGTGATCTGCTTGCTCAGGTCACTGAGGAAAGACTATGGATTTTGTCAACCTGGATTTTAATAAAGCCTTTGATGCAATTTTTCACAGTGTTCTTCTGGAGAAATGAACTGCTCATGGCTTGAACAGTTGCACTCATTGTAGGGTTAAAAACTGACTGGATGGCCAGACCCAGAGAGTGGTGAATAGAGTTGAAACTAGCTGATGGTCAGTCACCAGTGGGATTCCCCAAGGCTCAATATTGACTCCAGTCCTGTTTAATATTCTTAGCAATCCATACAAAGGAATTGAGTGTACCATCAGTCATTTTACAAGGGTCACCAAGGTAGGCAAGAGTGAAGTTTCTTTCCACTTCCTTGGTCACTGCATTTAGCCCGTTCCCAATGTGTAAAATGGGGGAAATTAATATTTCATTGTCTTTTGTCTGTTTAAACCAGAAGTCTTGGAAATGCAAACTGGGTTGTGTTGTTACAGTTTTCAAAACACCCTTGTTTCATTTGAAATGTTCAGAATGTAACTTCTGCCTGAATAGCGGCAATAAGAAAACCAATATAAAATCATTGTTTTCTGATCACATACCCAGGAATTAAATCAGCAAATACAATTAATTTAGTATTTCTAAAATGAAAATATATTCCTAAACATTCTTTCTAAGTTTACTTAAAGAATTTTGAAAACATCAAAAATATATCTGTCTTTATTTTTTATCAGTAAAAGAAACACAAACATACTTGGCACACTATTGTACTATAAATTTATACTATTAGAACTGTGTCCTCAGTTGATAATACATTAGTTCAGTAAACAAAAGCATCAGATAAATATATGTTGAGAATAAAAATTAAAAAGTCAGGGAACTCACATTGCACTCTTAAAGTTTTCTGACTCCGCAATATTGAAGAAATTACTTTCGCAGTCCATTTAGGATAAGATCAAAGAAACTAGGGGTCATTTTTAAAAAATGAAAGTCCTCCTAGTCAACCACAACATTCTTATTCACAAAGAGTAAATAATATTTAATAGGTCATCTGTTTATATACAGGGAAAAAAAAGTTGTATTGTACCTCAGATAAGTATATTCCAGCCTAATACTGTTAAGATCCAAAAGCTGTCCTATTCCTAGCTTCAGCGAAGTTCGAAGGGTTTAAAACTCATAACATAGCTATACTGATGGTTGTACAAGCACAGGTGTTTTACATTTTGTGTGATGACACAAGTGTGTGTTTCCTCATGCAACAACAAACAGGTATGCATTGACCCAAGTAGAAATTGTCACAGTGAATCTAAATATTGGGCTGAAATCCTGGGCTTTCACTCTAGTTTGTAAACACACATAACTGAAATAAAAAAAAAATTGTTATTTATATTGCTAACTCAGTGATTTGTTCCAGTTTTTGATTTTATAAAATATATTTAAAGGTTATTCACAAAATAGTGGAAAAAGACACAACAAAACACTACTGTGAATTTTAATGAAGACTTGTATGTATACCAAACAATGATAGACTATCACAATAATGACTAAGTTTTTCATAGTTATAGTCTGTAATGTAAAACAGCTTCAATTGATTTTTCAAGATAGCAAGGTAAAACCTTAGATCTTTCAAAGAGAACCTTCTGTTTGCCTGTGTTGCAATTTTGCCTGGAGTGTCTTTTTAAATGAAAATAGTTTGGTCCTAAATTATTCTTTACATGAAACTTACTGTGATTTCCAATGTAATTTGTAAGACAATAACATAAGTGATTAATTAGTGCTTTCCAGCATGAGTACGAAACGTAGAAAAACAGTTTGTTTCATCTGCAAAACAATGTACATTAGGATTGCCGTGTTCAATATTAGCCATCTTACAAAAACAGGGTAATGAACAGCTTTGCTTAGTATAGTGCTGGAAAAGACAAAGCTGCCAAGTGATGCCTCAGTTTTCAGAGTCCAAAGGAATTTAAAAGTAACTGAAAGTCCCTTCTTCAATTAAAAAACAAGCAGAAAAAAAAAAGAGAAAATTTCACCCATTCAATCTGCTCATACTGTACTAAACACTCTTTTGAAAACCAAAGGAATTGATGCATCTTTTCTTCATTTTGCAAATATTGAGTCTTATCTTAATTTTGTATATATTAAGGTATACATGTGGTGGTATGTGCTTTCCTCATTACCACCAGTGGGAATTGTGATGGCCACATCCAGCTTACTCTGGATTGGGGAAGAGGTGGCAATATGGTAGTCAAGGACTGCCTGGAAGGATGACATATTTGTCTTCCTGTTAACTAAATATAGCTATAAATCAATTATCTTACTTCATAAATAGTGGAGAGCCCAGGCCCCAAATATGCTCACCTTATGGCAGCCCACAGGATCTCTGCTTGAGCCAGAACAAGTAAGCTCTCAAGGTTACACCTTAAGGTTGACATATTACTTGCCACAACAGATTATTGGTAAGTGATTACTAGCATGTTAAACTTTGTAATCTTAGCTAAATTATGTAAAGGATTGATTGCACATATATAATTCTTTTGAGATAAAAAATTGACTAAGTCTGGGATTAGTTGTGGAAAAAAACCCCCCAGACTCCTCTGTGAGAAGATGTGTAGGAAGCAGTGGTGTCCCTTCTGAACCTCAAAACTCTATGGGATGTTAACCTGTCCAACCATGTCTTCTCTACAGTAACTAAATGAAATGCACCTTGGTATTGAATCTTGTTAAAATTCTCTTGCACTTACTATCAAACTTTGTTAACTCACTATATTAATAATAGCATTTTGTTACTTCTCTCTTATGAATGAAGTGTGTAACTCCATCCACAACAATATATTACCATTCCTTTTTTTGCAATCTGCAGAAATAATATAATTGTCTAACAGCTGACAAAACTGATAGTACATGGGTATTTAAATAGGGAGGAAGGTCCTCTACTACACAAGTGCCTTTTGTGAAAGCATCCCTCAGGAATGCCTTGGACCAACCTTGAGAAGTAGTCAGGGTGGACTGTAAATGAAGTTTCAGGTTTATTACTGTGATGTCAGGGGACAAACATGTAATTTCATCTCTGCCAACATCCTTTCATTGCATAAATAGCTCATTTTGAAGGATTTGACCTGTGAATGTATATTTATAGAGGCAATGAAAGCATTGTCTGTGTTAGCAGCAGAGATGGCAGTGGTGACCATTCCCTCTGAGAGGGCAAATTTCTCCAACACAGGACATCCCTGCAGTAGCAAACACTAGGAAACATCCTTACAACCCATCAGAGAGCAAGTGAAAATCAGCATGGGAACATCCTGTTTTCTTATCCATTTCTGTTCAATTGGATTTGATATCTTTAGAACTCATTTTTTATTTAAGTGGACAGAAATCCCTTTTTCATTATTATGTCAAAATATGACTCCATATTTAATTTTCCCCCCTAGATCTTTTGGTCCTAGGGACAACACCTTATCTTACCTCAGAAAACAGTCTGAGCATACTGAAAACTTTGGTGTTATTGTTTCCTTTAATCACAATCATAGAAGTAGACCTCTTAAGTGTTCTGAGGGAATTTGAAAGTGTGTATATAGGATCTTGTTCCTCGTTGCCTCCTGTTAAATCTATGAAATCTGTGTCCTAAGCTTAAATGATATTTTCAGAATAAAATAAAGCAAGATGAAATACAATACAAAATAAAAAGATACAAAACTAATATTTTTAATCTCTGTCATTAGCATAACAAATAAATTACCTGTTCTAATTTTCTTATGTGCAAGGAAAAGGATGCTTATTACCTTGTTGGGTATGTTGGAAAGTTAACAAGAAGCTGTAGAGAAGTTGTCAAGTCAAGATTCGGCCTCCTGACCTTCATCCTCTACATAAGAGTGAGGCAAGTAGCTTTCTGCAATGTGCCAAATAGCACTGAATATATAGCAGATCTAACTACATTGGTTAGGATATACAAATAACACTCAGATATTTCTGGAGAAGAACAAGGAATGGGGTATCACCCAGCAGTCTTATTTGCTTTTGTTCTTCCAGGGAGAATTGTTCCAGAATATGCCAGACAATCCAACCTCAGATGGCTTTTGGGTCCCTTCCAGTTTGTGAAAAATTCTGTTTGCCAAAAAATCAGCACTAGGATAAACTGGATCAGATGATCAGTTTGTGTGTCTTTGAACTGAACTATTCTGTTCTATTCTATGAACTACACAAACCCTCAGTTACCAAGGCTCAAGGGGCTGTGAGTGAAGGGAAGTCCAGGAGACGAGATCCAGCTACAGGGGTGTTTCCAAGTTGATGAATGTGTGCAGCAGTCCTATGACCTGGGAGCCATCAACAGCCAACCAGGCAAGGAGAGGGCAGTGACATAAGCAAACAGAGATGTGGCACATCAGTGAGGGGGCAGATCAGGCAGGCAGAGTGAGCAGGAAAGGTTCTTCTCTGACGATCCAGAGGCAGCCAATATAGGCAACAAAAAGATTCAGTAAATGATAAGGAAGAGAAAAGAGATCCTTTCAGCTCCAATCTTATTTGCATACTAATTTAAGCTTCCTCAGTTATATGTTGACACACCGCAGAGTCAAACTCTTTGAACCAGCCCGACCTACAGCAGATGCAGCTCTCCGGGTGCCAGGGTGCCAGGAGTGCCTGATGTCTATTCAGGATGTTGGGCTGACAAAAAGTTATTTTGCAGAAGGTGTGCTGTGCTTGAAGTTCTGAGTTGCCAGGAGAAGGAGCTATAGGATGAAGTGAGTATGTTGTGTAATATTTGGGTGAATTGGTAAGAGATTGACTGGTTATTTTCAAAGGCGCTGCAGTCTCAAGACTCTCAGAAGTCTCAAACATCTATTATAGTGGAGAAGCAGGTGGATACAAAGCCCTCCTTGCCAGTTCCTCAAGGATCTGTTAAAGATGAAGGCAGGAAATAAGTCACTGCACATACCAGGAGGAAGTTTTCTTCTCAGAATTTAAAAAGCAGTACTGGTACAAGTATTAGGCTCTAGAACTAGAAGGCCAGACAATGGATAAGGTAGGTGAAGGTTCTATTGGAATAGCGGGGCCTCCTAAACAATACCACCTGTACTCCGCATCAAGACCTCCATTGTTAAGAGAAAAAGGATAGTTGTAATAGGAGATTCCCCCCTAAAGGGAACTAAGGGCCTGATATGCAGACCAGACCAAACTCGCAGGGAAGTCTGCTGTCTCCCAGGGTTGCAGATAAGAGATATTACTTGAAAACTCCAGTCTAGAAATGCCCTCTGATTACTAGCTACTATTTGTTGCTCCAACTGGCACCAACAAAACAACAAAGAGGAGTCCTAGGGCAATCTTCAGGACCCTGAGACAATTGATAGAGAGATCAGGAGCACAGGTAGTGATTTCCTTGATCTTTTTGGAAACTAGTAATAATACGATAGGAATAAGGAGATACATCAGGTCAATGAGTGGCTTTGAGGTTGGTGTAATAGGAAAAATTTTGGATTTTTTGACCATGGGGTGATCTACTTGACACCTGGTCTACTGACACCTGACAGGATGCACCTTTCTCAGTGAAGGAAAAGAGTTCTAGTACAGGAACTACTGGGGCTTGTTGATAGAGCTTTAAACTATCTTGGAAAGGACAAGGGGAAAAAACCAGACTCACCATTGATGCGCAATGGGATGGTGTGCCAAAATTTGAGAAAAGGAGCGCTGGTGGTATCCCCTAGTCTGCTCCACAAAGTATTGGCTACAATGTAACGCGCCTGAAATTCTCCACCAAGGCATGCAGCATGAGGAAAAAGCCAGCTGAACTCAAATCTTTATTCCAGTCCCAGAGATTTGACATCACTGGACTAAGTGGAACCTGGTGGGATTAGTCCTGTGGCTGGAGCACCCTGTTGAATAATTACAGACTGTTCAAGAGGGCTAGGCAGGGCAGAAGAGGCAGAGTTGTGGTACTGTATGTAATATAAGGGTTAGAATGCACGGAAATCACCACTGGCACTGGTCCAGTTGAGAGCCTCTGAGTAAGAATCAAGGGGCAAACAAATAATGTGGGTGTCATTGTGGGAGTCTGCTATAGATCTCACAGCCAGAATGATGATGCCAACAAATTATTCTTTGAGGAACTAAGGGATACTTCCAAAACAACAGCCCTTGCTCTTATGATGGACTTCAGCTTGCCATAAATTAACTAGAAGCATCACACAGTACACTCTGGTACAACGTGGGCCAGAAGATTCCTAAAACCCTGGAGGACAACTTTATGGGACAAGTCCTAAGGGAGCTGACTCAGAAAGATGCTCTCCTTGATCTGATGTTTGGATCTCATGAGCCAAATGGAGATTGGTGGCCTCTTAGACACAGGACCATGTTAAGTTTAAAGTATCTGCTACAGGAGGAAAAGAGCTAGCAAAACCTCAGTTCTGGGCACGAGGAGGGCAGACTTCAGGCTGCTCAGGGAATTAGTGAGTAAGATCTCCTGAGAAAATGTTTTTGCAGGTGCTGGAGTCCACCAGTTCTGGTCAGTTTTCAAACATTACCACCTAAATGCACAGGCGCAAGAAATTCCCAAATGTCAGAAGTCAGCCAGTGAAGGCAGAAGGCCAGACTGACTGAGAAAGTCCACAATATTAAATCATGTTTGGAAACAGCTACCTCACTTCAGCTGAGAATAGATACTGGGAACAACTGAGAAGCAAAATCTGGAGTAAATCCACATTATAGAAATTTTAACACAGAATAACTTGAAGTGAACTAGTAACAGTCACACTTCTGTTTTGGGGGATTTTTTAGATGAGAAAGGAATAAGTATTTTATTTGTTGGAGTATTGATTTTAACAGGTAAAATTCAACACAAAATTAATATAATCCTTGAGAGTGATTTGTTTAGAAGTTCTTGTAGAGCATCTGCTGAAAACTGCAAGTCACAATGCAGTATAAAGTGAAAATGTAACATGAGATGAAAGCTTAAAACAATGATTATTTTCTAGTGTCTGTCAAAGGCTTTATAGTTTGTTATATTCCCTTCATGCATAATCACACCTGTTCTGTACTGTAATGGTCACAAAAGGAACACACTGCTCTTACTGCCAAGTAAATTTCTCATATATTTGTCATTACTACCTACTGGCTGAATAAGAAACCACTGTATGGAAAAAGGCTTTCTCTTTTCTATTAATCAATTACAGAATCATACACAAGATTGACAATTTACTTTGAATCCCCCTTCAACTTTTTCTCTTTACTTTCTGGTCTTTTAGGAAGTCTCTGATCTCTTGTTGGCAGCTGCTTGATATACTGTCAAAACAAAAGTAAAAACAAAAAAGTACAAAAAAAATCACACTAATTAATTGAAAAGAAACATGTCTGACATATTCAGTGATTAAAAAAAAAAAAAAAAAAACCCAAAAAACCTTACTAGTAAGTTGCATTCTGTACTTAATCTTCAGAAAATTACGTTCTGAGCTATCACCACATCCACTGACTTGAATATTCAGTGTCATGCAATTTATTGTACTACAGACTCAGCAGTTACTATCGGCACAAGGATGAGTGATGGAAAACTGGTAACACTATAGATATGGTTGTATGCAAACCAGAATAAATGTGTTGAGCTGTTTGGACAAGAATAAACTCCTTGCTTTGAAAAGGAACTTTTTTTTTAATAGTATACTAAGACCTCCAACTTTCACTGTAAGAAGTGACTGACATGTTTTTCTAGAATTTGCAAATATAGTTGTTCTTTCAAGATTTCCCAGAATTTAAGCTCTAGATAATGCCTTTCCTTTGTCCATGTTATTCACATCAATTATCCAAAAAACCTAAAGGGAATGTGGGGTAGTTTTGTTTTGTACCATGAACTTAAGTGTCTGCGTTGTTAGCACATTTATATACAGAACTCTAAACACTTCTGCTTGGATTCCCTAGCTGGGTATTTATAAAGTGACATTCATACTTGAGGTTTTTCCATGTCATCTCACAACTAGAAGCCTGCACTGAAATCTGAGATAAGATTTGGAAGACACCTTTAAGACTTTTTTCCCAATGTTTGGAAAACATAAAAAGAGTACTTTGCTCTGCCACAGATTTCTTCTAAGCCTACCAATATACTTTTATTGTTTCTTTAAAAAAGGGAGAATGAGATCAAAGACAAATTTTTTCACTACTCTTCTAATTGCCCATATAATTTTAAACAAGATTCTTGTCAAGGTTTGGCCAACTACATGTTCACAAGCACATGCCAGGGACTATTAATAATAAGCAGAATAGGTGAGTCAAAATTCATTATAGTCTTTACCACCCTGCATAGTCCTGCAATATTAATCAAAAAGGCTTTGTGTTCCTCTTGATGCCTTCATGACTATAATACATACTCATTTTATACTATTCTGAAGGACTGCTGTGCAGACTCACACTGTTTCAGACACTTTGAAAAAACACACAAAACCAATCATTAAATCACAAGGTCGCCAAAGCCTATAAAACACAAAAGACTGGATTCATTGTAGTGCAGACATGACCTTCCCACCATTCAGCTTCACAGACAGAAAAGTACTAAATGCTGTTTTACTTAGAGATGTAGATTTAACTAATGTGTTCCACTTTCCTATATGTAACATGGGGATTAAATTTCCTAACCTCAGAGGCTATATGTGAAGATATACCAATTTCAGGTCATCAAATATTTCAATACTATTTGAATGTCCTTCTTTATTAAAGAATGTAGAATTCCCAAATTCAGTGTTTGTCTTCTATAACATCACTAATTCAGAAAATATTCCCTTGCTAATTTATTTAACAAGAATACTTGTGCATCATAATTGCAAGCACATCAACTAGTTTATGCAAATTCTTTCAAGTGTTCAGGTGAACAATGGCAACATTTGACAAATAGTACTCTGAAGAATTGACCGTGCAATAATATTCACACCAATATAAGCAAAAGCCTTTTTTTTTTCCAGACTGTGTAGGTTTTTATAAATGTTTACCAGAATGAGTGGAAGAACAATGAAGACTAGATAAGAAGTTGCTTCAAGCATGTTGGTTTATGAAGAAAACCTGAAGCTAGAAGAGAGGAGACTGAAGTATAAGCATCAAAATGGAGGTAACCTTGCTGTGGAGAGCTTTGAAAATAACAGAGAAGCTTGTGTCTAAAGCAAGACAAATAAATGAATTAATACATAAATTTAAGAATAAAGAGAAAGGAAAAAAAAATATAAACTAAGGATATGAATAAAGAGATGCTTCAATAAAACACTATTTGTGCACAATTCTGTAACAGAAATTGTCACAGTGAAAACCGTTTTGCTCGTTCACAATTATAAAGACAAAAGCAGTTTTCTAGGAGAGGAAAATTGGGCCACTCTTGAAGTATTTTATATAGGGGAAAAAATAAAAAAAATCTGGAATGTGATCTCTGACAGTCTTGTTACTTTTATAATTTAATTTTCCTTAACATGAGCTTTTTTTTTAATTCAATACCTACATACAGAATATAATTTGTGTATATGAAAGTGACTGTCTTTTAAGAGCAACTCTAAGAAGACACTTTACGAAATTAAATACATTAGCTCACGAAACTGTGAATTTTCCATCCTTGGAGGCATTGAACACCATTCTGGATCCTACTGTTCTCAAACTGCCATAAGAAACCCTTCTTAAGCCCTGGTATTGAACTATAGACATCTAGGGGTGCCTGCCAATCTTGCTGATTTTGTGATTCTGCCAAATGTAGAAAGCAGGATAAAAATATTTTGCCAGATGGTAGCAATTGTTATGTTTCATATGTATCTTTGTAAAAAAGTTTAATGTAAATACGTAGGGGAGAGCTGTTCTAACATTAAAACAAATCATAAGGATCTGAACAATTTGATATCTGAAAGATACAGGTTCTTCTCAAAATAAGGTTAGGTTTTTTGTGCTTGACTTGAGAATTATTTATCCCTACAGTGCTATACAGAGAAGCAATGCAAAAAAAAAAAAGCAAAAAACAACCCAAAGAATTAAAAATTCTCAGCCTACAAAGTTCTGGCATTTTGAGGAGAGAGAAGTACAATTTCTTTTTATATAATTGAGATATGAATTTGCTGACATAGTTGGTTATTTCAAATAGATTAAATTACTTTGCGTGTGTATATTTATTTAACCACTAAAAATAATGAAATTAGAAAAAAAATCACACATATTTTTATTTGCAGTGAAAATTAAACAGCATATTCACACTCGTATCAGGAAAGTCTCCCAAAACAAAAACCTCTCTATATTTTGGCAGTCTTAAAAATGAATGGAAAATGAGTGAATCCACAGATGCTGAGTTTTTGGGATTGGAAAACAAAAAGTCTAAATCATTTTTCAGTGATGGATGTTAATTGCAAGTGGTATAGGTTGATTTTTTTTTATTTTGTGATAGTCATGTGAGCTACTGTGTATACCACAGCATAGTAAAATTCACTGTGAGTTTTTAGTCCGCTTTATTAATTCCAAAATCACATTTTGCTTTCATTCTCAAGAATGATGATGCATACCCTAATATGAGAAGCCTTCTCATTATTTTGAACTAATTGTTTTTCAGAATGCCAAAAGGAAACTTTCTTGTATCTTTCAATAACAGTATAATTAAGGAGACCATTATATCTTAACTCAGACTTTTTCCAAGGAAGAGGTAGTCCACTGTACCTGTAAAATGATTATGGAACTTATGGAATAAGCAGATGTTGCATGAAATATGATTTACTCTATGTGAGGAAAGAAGTCAAGTTTTAATGCAAGGCATTTATTTCCCTTTGGATTATCCTGTTTTTCTTACAAATACATTCTCTTTTTTGGAGTGATACTTTTTCTTAAAACTTAGTCTTAATTTACTAGATTGAAATCCATCATTTGCTTTGAATGTCTTCAGTGTGAGTGCTTCAGGATCTAGGTTCTTTAAACAAAATAACCAGTTGTTTCAACGTCCTGATAGCAAAATAGAGGTTCAGGTTTCCAGAAGTCCCACTATAGGGTAAGACAAAGGTTGATGAAAGTATTCCTCCCAAAATCTTTTATTTTGGAAAATGAATTTTTGATTAGTGTATCTTGCCTTCCACAAATGGTGCAATTCAGAAATATTCTTATTTACATTGTGACAAGTATAAATCTTATTCTTAAATGTGCCATTATCTAAAAAGCATGTTTAAACAAGCTCATGCAAGATTGGATGCAGACAATATTTAAAGTCAATTAGGGAATTACTTCAGAAAGACAGAAGGCTCAAGGGGAACTAGGAATCATGGAGAAGGGCAGAAAGCAACACACATTTATGATATTTAATATCTCTCTTGTGCAGCCTGAACTACTGAATACACTAGTACTGATATATATATAGATAATACCATTTATAAAAAACAGTAACATGTTAAAGTTGCAGACCACTTGCTCCTTTTAAAATCAGAGGGCATTGTTTTTCCTTTTGCAGTGCTCCTGTAGTAGAAAGATCAAAGAGATTTTATGATATCTTTGGAGATACTAGGTTTAAGCATCTGCATTGATACATTTGAATCAGCTGGCTTTTATTATGCTGACCTTTCCTTGGAATGGTTTTGAAGATCAAATTGCTCTTGTACAAATGCTCACAGGAAACAAAGACTGTGAAGATGAAAGAAAACCCATAGTTTCTATTTTAATTAACATTTTTGAAAACCTGCTTTTCATATTAGATTAGAATATTTTAAAGGAATATTAAAACTAGAACTGTATGATACAGATAAAAAGAGATTGTTTGTGCCTAAGTACAAAACAAGCACATTCCTTCTAGAAACCAGAAGAAAACTATTGCTTACAAAAAGTTGTTTTTTAAGACCACACTTGAGAAGCTATTTTCTCTGCAAAGCTGAAAACTGCAATTGACTTCTTAATACACTCTAGAATTGTTTGAACTCTGCTGGATTTTTATTATAACAGTCAGAGATTTGATGACAAGACTGAGTAAGCCAGAACTTTAAGTAAACTGTGATGAGTTGCCATGAATTCAATGCATTTGTATGAATGAATGTGAACAAAAGTGAAAGAGAATTACCATGGCTGAAGCATAGAAGGAGCTGGGGTAGCCTTGTCAACGGAGCAAGGACAAATTGAGAAAAAAGGCAGAAGGAACAAGACTTACTCAAAGTATGTAGAAGGAACAAGATTTACTCAAAGTAAACTGGGATCAAGTTGCAAGCATTAGATTAGCTAACAAAAAAGTATTGAATAGGTTAGTTCAGAGGGCAGAGAAAAAGTTATCATGCAGTATGGCAAAAGATTTTTTCCTCCTTCTGTATTTCAAAAGACAAGGGTAAATAAGAAGAGATCATAAGGACTATTTGCAGTAAAATATACTGTTAAGAGAAAAATAGTTAGAAAATATCTGATAATCTTAGAAATTTTTAAAAACTTTATGGTTCTGGAAAACTCACCAGTAGGAATAACAGAATCCTCTGTTTTTTAACAAGATTGGAAGTGAGGTAAGCTAACTATGATTTTGGAATTTGTCAAAGTAGTTTTGCACTGCTTTATCTCAAATGTCCTTCAGCAGACAAAGGACAGTGATAATGATCTGAAATTGTGATAACAGAACTTCACCTTAATTAGGACTTATTAGACTGTAGCATTTTCTATAAGGATTCAGATATATCATTCTGCCTTTAATAATATCTCAATATAACTACAAACAGAAAGTGAGGATTGAGGAAGTTCTAATTTTCATTATCCTCTTGTTCTTTCCCATGTACCATCGTTCAAGCCTGACAGCTGGAAAGAAACAAGATTTGCAAGTTTTTTAAATGATGTTGACACAGGCCACGTGTAGGACCTTGACAAATAGAC
>JAWMRC010000089.1:25327253-25356150 GCA_035584755.1 Thripadectes ignobilis | reverse complement strand
TTTAAAAATACAACATTCCCCCCCCCCCCCCCCCCCCGCCCTTTATTGCTGTTTGCCATGTTGCATTTTCCTGTTGCCTGCATGATATCATGCACTGTCATATTATAACCTTTTCTTTACACAGAAGTAAGAGTGGACCCTGGCTCCATCTGCTTGTTAAGACATCTTTGAAGGTCCCCTCAAACACTGAAATTTTTTAGTAGCTTTTAGATTTCTCTGAAGCAACCAGCATACCATGCTATGAAAATAATGCACCAACTCAGGAAACTAGTTTATTCAGTTACCTATTACTATGAATCTGCAGAGACTCTTCTTGCTAATTTCTGCCACTTCTAAATTTCTGAAGTTCCTGTGCAATTCTGAACTACACTGGAGACATAAACAATATTATTTTAAAAAAGTAAGTTAAGGAGTCTTTCCTTGAGGCAGACTGGGAAGCACACATTAGCCCTGAGGTTTGGGTGTGTGCCTTACAGTGAAAAATAAAAGAAAAAAGATTTTTAAGGTGATACTGCTCTCAGATAGTATAACCAGATCAGGAAAATTACACCTGCTGTAATTGTTGTAAAATGTGCTGTAAACCAATGATTCAGATTTATCTATTGTGACTTTAAAGTGTGTGGAATTATGAACCGCTTAAATAAAAGAGTTAATTTAAAAATTAAGATAAAATTTAATAAAATTTTGCATTTAATTAGCAGCAAGAAAAATAGATCCATTTTAGCTTATAAAATAATAAATATTATTTTTCCAAGGTTACTTGGAAAAAACACTTTTTAATTGAAGGTGGTGTGCTGATTAGAACAATAACTTAGATTTTTCAAAATACATTACATTAGTTGATAAATAAATCAATTTTTGACTAAGCTATCATCCTTCCTGTACCCTTCTACCCCTCTCTCCCACTGGAGATGTCTGTGATTTATTCAAAGTAATAAAGTTCTTCTCTAGACATTCAATGTTAACATGTTATGTTCAGGTACTGTATTACTACTATCAGCCATCATATCCATCAATTTCATACAGAGGAAACAGTTGTTGATAAATTTAGGAGTTAGGAAAAGAAAAAAGTCTTTCAATGAACTTACAAAATTCTGCTCAGCTTTCTTACTGTAATATCAATTCCATAACAAATAAGTGTCATAGCACTTGCTTTGAGGGAGTTGGCAGTTGAACCTAAAAAAAATGGTTCACTTATGGAGCTGTGTGTCATTTTGAAAGTTGAACTATTCTCAGTAAACATGGAAGTAAAGTCAAGTAAAGTTTCAGGCATTGAAAGATCTTTCCAAAGACTTGTTTCATTAACAACTTGACATACAAGTCACTTCTCGAAACTTCAGGTAACTTTCCTATGGGTTTGCTTGTTGTCTAAAATTCAGGATAAAACTTTTGAGGAAATATTCGTCTGGGTAAAGTAGACAGTAGTCCTTTACTGAAAAGCTTTCCAGGTTCACAAAGTATATATACTCATGTGCTGCATAGGGGTGCTTACTAATTTTTTAACACTACTTAATTACCATAACTAAAATTTACATCCCACCCAAGAATCATTCATCCTCATGCCATCTTTGTGCCAACCCCACAACCTCCTTCAGGTTTGCCCCTTGGCACACCTCCCTAGAATTGAGTCTGGTCTTAAGACTCCTTACTTTTTCACCATCATCATCTTCACATCACATTCCCTCCTTGGAGCTTCTCCAAGCTCCCTCTATCTTCTCTCTTGTTTCGACTACAACATGTATTGTTATTCTAGGCCTGGTACATGAGTCCCAAGCAAGATGTTCTAGTGCTATCTTATCCTGAACAAAGAAATTCAGGAATTTAGCACAGAGGTAGAAACTGCTAGTTGCTACATTAAATATGAGCTATATACAGCTATATAAAAATTTACAAATATAAAAATATACAAAAATATATACATATATAAAAATATATGAATTCCTAAGGCATCAGTGTTTTCTCTATTTGTTAAGGAGAAGGCAGACCATTCTTCTTTGCCTTCTTGTTTCTCCTTCCCTTAATAGTCTTTCCAAGAGGCCAAAGCAATCAGAAATTTAATGGCCTCCCCCCTTGAAAGTAGTTTAGTTGTGAAAGTACAGGAATAGATTTACTCTCTTTTTGTAGACACCTGCTGTTACTTGGACTTCTGCTCAACAGAAACAGATGTCCCTTGCAGAGAATGGGGCTGGGAGGTAAGTGATAGTTAAAAAATAAATATGCATAAATAATTCTTTAGGTTCTTACATGAAGAAGAGAAGACAAAGCTTTGCAACACATAAGATCATTTAGTGGAAATCATGTGGAAATGGAATAATTTTCTTCCTTTAGACTGATTACTTAAAGTCGCAGGTAGTTAGGATAATGTTTTATCCTTATGCAAATTAAACCTATTTTAGAGTTTCAGTCACAATTAATTTTTCATTTGAAAACCTTGTCAACACTCTACTGAGCATAGTAATTGATAGTAGCAAAATCTGATGATATAAGCCCGCCCTTTTTATTATTTCTGAAGGAAGAACTTAGATGATTTGTGGATTTGTGAGGTCTCATGTGTCTAATCTTTTTTTATTTGTGTCTCTGTTGTGTCTTGTGTAAATCCTTTATGTTAGTAAAAGTCCTGTTTAAAATAATTAAAAGAAAAAAAAAGTTTATGAGACCTTTTAACATATATTTTTTTTCCTTTATCTTAAATGTGTAATATTCAATTTCACACACGGAAATGCATGCTAATTTCATTAAATTAATTTTTTATATATGTGACCATTTGGAGATTAGTTATTTTGATAGTAAGACTGGTTAAAATTATTATGAATGAGCCATAGTTTTTTTACTCTTTTACTTTATATAAATTCAGATTTTAATAGGAAGGGTTAAATAGAGAACTGTACTGGTCTTCAAATCACCTTATAAGTACTGTTGGCAGCATCTCACAATTATTATTGTGTCAGCCCAACAAAACAAATCATATATCTTTAGATTTAAACAATGCACATGCACACACACATGTGTGCACACACACATGTGTGCACATGCTCACGCACACACTAAAATTCAGGAATTACAGATATTATTCTTTCTTTTCTGTAAAATCAATTTTCCCAACAATTACTTGTCTCTTGTGGTAAGAACAAAGAGGGAGGGAAGAAAAATTATAGGGTAGTAGAATATACTGAGTTGGAATGAAGCTATCAGTATAACTGAGTCCAACCCTTGGCCATGCACAAGACACCCCAAGGATCACATCATTGTGCCTGAGAAGTCAAGAGCTTTTTGAACTCAGAGCTTTTCTCTGAGAGAAAAAGATTTTCCTGATATCCAGCCTAAGCCTCCCCTGACACAGTTTCATGTTGTTTACTTGAGTTCTGTCACTGGTCTTGAGAGTGAAGAGGACAGTGCCTGGTCCTCCTCTTCACCTTGTGAGAAAGTTTTAACTGTAACGAGGTTTCCCCTCAGTTTCTTCTCCAGGTTGAACAGACCAAGTCACCTCAGTTGCTCCTGATACAGCTTCCTCTCAAGGCCCTTAACCACCTTCATTGAGCATCTTTGAATGCTCTCTAATAGCTTAATGTTTCTTTTATATTGTAGTGTCCAAAACTACACACAGGACTCAAGGTGAGGCTGAACAGGTTAGAGCAGAGTTGGACAATCACCTTCCTTGACCGGCTGATAATGCTATGCCCTCTGTTACAATCTGCTTAAACATTGCAGAAAGAACTTTAGATTCAAATATTCCTCTGAGCAAAATTAAAAGTCATACAAGTTATTTATTGATACCAAAATCTGATTTTTATTAATTACTAAGAGATGGAAAGAGAAGAGACAAGAAAATGTTGGAAAAAGCTAAGATTACTTTCAGAAGCAGACAAAAGCTACCAACAAAAACTACCTTTTTGCTGAGATGGGGAGGTAAGGGGCGGGTGGAGAAGAGCAGAAGTTTGTGCCATTTTTTTTCTCTGTCATTTTTCTGATGTTATATTTTTAGATGTGGAGGCTCTTAGCTACTTTATTGCTTTGGTATGCAACTAAGAGGTGTGGTTTTGTCACTCATGACACATGAACTGTCTCACTGGCCACACAGGGTCCTGATTCAGCAACGCTTTTTGTCCCTCAAATATATGGTAAAGGTAAAAGGATAAGATATAATTCACACATGTGACTTGGTGGGTCTCAACTCTCTCCAGGCTGGCAGAGTTTCAGCCTCTGGTGGCAGGAAGGCAGCAGTCTGTAGAAAGAAAACATAAGCTGAGGGATAGGTGAAGAGAGATTCTTGGCTATGACAACCAGTTATCTCTCTCTTTCCTCATCCCTGATTTTCCACTTTTTTCTTTTTTTTTTTTTTTTTAACTTTTACAGTGTTCAAAAGAGACTGTACATGATTTCTTTGCAAGTAATCTTATTCGGGTGTTTTAAGAGATAACAATTGCAAGATCCTCGGGCACAAAACCTCTAGCAGGAATCTCCTGCGAGAACTTCTGGCAGAAAGATGACAGAGAATTTTTGATGGGAAATTTTGATAGGCAGAAACAGTGGCAAAACATTATTTATGTCATTTTTATATTATCTGTGTGTAACACCCTCTTAGAACCATTTACTAGGCACTGAAGTGCAACTGATAGACCCATTGTTTCTGGAATCCTCCTTTTTGGTCTTTTTGAAAATCAGGATAATGTTCAGCAGATTCCAGTCAGTTGGGAACAGTCTGAATTCTGAAGAGCACTTGCAAATTATCAAGAGAGGTTGTGTGATGACATCAGCTGGCTCGCTGACAATTCTTAGTTGAATCCCATCTGGCCTCATAGATTTAGAGAGATCCAACTGGAACAGCAGATCCCGCAAAAGGCCAGGGTCAAGTGGGAGTTTATAATTCTCCTCAAGTTCCTCCAGCTCAAGGCACTGCCTCCCTCAGTATTGCCCCATGTTTTTACTGATAATTCAAACGTCTCTAGTACTGTGTGGGGAATGGACTCAAAGTGTTATGTTTTTACTGTATTTTGTGATTTGCTTTTCTGTCTATGTGTAGACAGAAAAGACACTTGCTTTCTACTTTTTAGTTTCCCAGAAAAAATGAACCAGTAGCACCTATGTTACAAACTGCTGATCTGTGAAAAAACAAACCTCATGAATGGTCATTTTTCACTATGGAAGTTTTTCTTAAAATGTAAATTTAATGTTTTATTGAGTACTTTAAGAAAGGATGCATATTTCTTTAACAGATATTTTCAACATACGAAGGGAAATGCAAATTTCATAAAACCTATACGAAGGTGGGAACAAAGATAACTTTGTAAAGAGCCCTGAACGTCTCACATAAAGGGTTACATTCTAATACCAAGGTAAATGATTTGACTTTATTGTAGTTCAAGCAGATTTACATCAGTCTATCTGAGATAAGATCTCTTCATATGTGTTTATCCCAGAAAAGATGTCCCTTTTTTTAATGTTCATCCATCAAAAGATCAATCTGCGTGAAAGATTGTTCTGTGAAGGGGAGTAAACCAACAGATCTGAACTTCTCTTTCAGTCTTATTGCATATCATAACAATTACTCTTGGTGTCATGAAAAATAAAATTTGATATCCTTTGAGATTACATATGTCAAATATAGTCCTCTGAAATATAATACAAGCTGTAGACTTAAAAACAGAATGCAGGTTGCAATTTGCAGCCACTGCTGGGATGTGTAGGCATCTAACTTGTAATATTCACAGGAAGTGGGAAAGTGATAGAAATACTCCATGCATCACTGCAGAAAGCTGTATCCCAAGCGGGGATAAGAGACAGCATATTATCTTGCATGCTTTAACCATATGCACCATACAAGAGACGTACTTGATTACTAAACATGTCTTCTCCCCACAGGTAACTCCTTCACTGGTTTAGTTGCCTCTGCCAATTTCTTCAGTCTCTTTTTTTGCCAGAAAGGTTTTAAGACTCTGAGTTGCAGGGCTTATAACATTGGAAAACTACTAAATATTTCCGCCTTTAATCTCTCTTACATTGGGCCTTTCCTTTTCCTCATGGAAGAACAACATAAATCATAACACATGTTAGTTGGAGCAGTAGAAATACACATCAGCCCTTACTTTTATTTCTTTTATTTCCTTTTTTTTTTGGGGGGGGGAGGGGGGAGGGGAGGAAGTTCAACATAAGGAAAAGGAATTGCTAAATATTAAGTTGGTTCTCAAAACGTGTTGAAAGAAAAAGTGACTCTCTCCTGCTAGATAGAAGAAATTTTGGTGTTTCTCTTTAGTTCTATACAAGTGTGGATTCATTAAATCTTTGTTTTCCAGCTCCTAAGTCAAGGGTCTGGTCTAGTGGAGGTGAAGAGTTCAAGCAAAGAAGCTCTATTATACTTTGGGGGGTGTGTAGTGGCAACATTATTCTACTTCCCAATTCTATTCCCAAATAAAATTGAAAGACAGTCTCGAAATAAAAATGACCTATGCAATCAGCGATGCTTAAATTCCATAGAATAAACAATAGAATATGCAAAAGACCAAAGAAGAAAGTATTAATTAAGTTTATAAAGCTTCTGATGGCTTATTACTGTTTTTCTGTGAAGAAATAATTTTGAAATACAAATACAGAAATATCTATGGAATACTACATGGAGTACTTATTGGAAATTAAGAGAGGGGTCAAACTATTATTGCTCTCCCAATTGTCTCCTACATGCTGTCTGATTGTCATGTTACTGTTTCACTAACAATCACATTGGCTAAAATCTGCAATAAATATATGCTTAGCATCCTGGTAATCATGGTGAATAAGATCCCTCTTTCAGTAGATAGATTAGATAGATAGATAGATAGATAGATAGATAGATAGATAGATAGATAGATAGATACATGCATGCATACATACATACATGCATATATAATAATAGACAGACAGTATCAAAATGGTATAATTAGGATGAAAATACTCTATTTTTTGATGGGTTTTAGATTTTTTCAGCCTGTTTCTAATGAGTTGGTTTCATTATGAAATATGAGTAGCATTACTCAAAAAAACCAAAACAAAATTAAAAAAAACTCTCTGGAACAAAGAGATGAAACTGGTGTGCAAACATCTCAAATAATATTTTATATTAGTTTCTTCTCTTTTTTTATTGATAATCATAATTTTTATGCAGCAGTCATACATTTCTTTGTCCTCAGGAACAAAATTGAGAAGCAAAGTGGGAGAGCGGAGCATATATCTATCCAACTGAGACAACAGAGAGCAACAAGTGGAACATGAGTTTCAACTCACAAAATCATGACTTAGATATCACATGAAAAGTCATATTCCCTTTGTGAAGAAATAAACCATTATTTCCCTTTAGTATCCCTGTATGTAGTTTGGTCTGGGATAGAGTTTATTTATTTCGTGGTAGCTCATACTGTGCTATGCTTTAGATTTCTGACTCCCCACAGGGAGTAAACAAGTGACTGCCTGGGGTTTGGCTGCCTACTAGGGTTAAGCCACAACAATTCCCAAAATAACACAGCAAATTCTTAAATATTTCTTTTCTCCCCCCGACCCTTCTTTTTTTTTTTTTTTTTTTCCTCTTTCAGTAAAGCAAAGAGTATTTAGTTCAAAAGGGAAATCTTGCTGAGGTTAGTTGTTGCTGCTTCAAATCTCACATACCAAAAATATAATTAACATCTAGTCTAGTAAAGGGATGGCTTTCTTGCCTGTTAGGCATACAGAACTAAAAATACTTGCCAGACCCTTCTTCAGTAAGCACAACAAATCCATGTGTTAAACCCAGGGCACTGAGTTTTCAGGTTCATTTGCCATCACTGATCACTCATCATTCAGGCTAGATGAGCAGTATTCAAATCAGTAAATAAGTGAATACTGATCAGATGCATATTTAAGCTCCAAATATGGGAGACAGTTGGGACACAGAGACCTAGCAATGTGACCAGGAGGCTCACAATGATATTTCTTGATCTTTCTGATCTAGAGATTCAGAACATTGTGCTGAGAAAGAATGCTGATGTTTAGGGTAATGATGTTTAGAATTGTTTCATTCCCTTTGAAGACCTGAAAAAAAATAGAGGTTGGAGGAGAGAGATGCATAGCATAGTTTGCCCTGTCCATTTTTCTTATGCTGAAAGGAACATTTTGCTGCCACAAATACAGAAAGACCCTGTTCTTAAATTTCAGAAGGTGTGCTCTCTGAAGAAAATGAAGAAAGCAGCCATAATGCCTTAAAAACTGAGGGGTTTACTGTATTGTCAAATGGATTCTTTGCCTTTTTTTTTCCTTGAGTCACCTTTCTTCTTCCCAAGACTCCTTGAGAAAACCCTTATCTTCCTAGATTAGTATGCAAGAATTTGCCTTTGCATGTCTATGTGAAAACTCCCCTTATTTTTAACCCTTTCCCCATTGGTTTTTAGACCTCAATTTTTTATTGGTTGCAACCAAAATCCCCTAAAGCCCTTTAAATACCATTGACAGTGTGAATAAATGCTCTCTCTACTTTCCTCTCCAACAGCCTCTCTCCTGGGACATCTCGGGAACCATGTGCCTGGGATGGAACGGGAAGGGCAAATGTTCCACCACTCTGTTGTAAGAAAGCAAAGAGTGCAGAGCTGAACTATATTCTCTTAAAAAGTCTGATCCTCCATGCACATGTTCCACTTCTCTGTTAAATCCATACCAGGTTCTACCGATAGATGTTACTATAGTCACATAGTAGTGTCTGAGCTTGTCATAGCATATTTTTCTTCTTGATAAGACATACTGCCTTGAGCTAGGTCCCATCTTAAACATATGTGTCAACAACATTCTGAGTAAAGAATATATGTCTCCTCCTCAGTGTAAGCAGAAAAAACACGGTTCTGCATGCAAAATCTCACCTGGCATTGCTTGGCAAGGTTAACCACTGTACTTCAAGGCATGGAGGTCATAACTGCTACAGCAGTTTCAGCACAGCCTGAGATTTGGAAAGGTAGAAATAACTAAATCTCTTTGGTTCTCTTGATTTCACTTTGTCTGCTGAAACATTTTGGATTCTCCTAAAGTGAATATATGAAGAGTCATTATGAAAGTCTACAATGTTCAGCATCCATGTTGCCTAAGCATGAAGTATTAATGTTTGAATTATAACTTAGAAAACTCTCCTTTTTCTTGTAATAAAATGGGACTTGTAAATCAGAGTAGTGCCTAGAAATTTTCTGGGTTCCTTATAAACACAGACTCTCTCTCTTAGTTTATCCTGAGCAAGTCATACATGCCTCTATCAACTGCAGAATTATATCTAACACAAGGAGCTGCTGATTAAGCAATAGCAAAGAACTTTGAGAACTTTTGAGTAAAGAACTTGGTCTGACCATACAGCTGAGGCTCCTCTGGGCATTGAGTCAGTCTAGAGATCTCCAGAGCCCATAACTCCCTAAACTACCTTGTGGTGTTACATTCATACACAGCTCTGTGAAGACTGGTTTTCCTTTTTATATCAAAGAAAAATCCATCCCTCCTTTAGTAGATCAGGTTCGTTTGTTTATTGATCAGTTCCCAACAGCATCAAAGTCCAATCTCTGTGTAAACCTGTTTCAAAAGACTGATGTGGTCCTTGTGTTTTCCTTGCTTGCCTCTGAACAAGCAGTAATCTGACATGAAGCACAAGTTTTGTAAATAATTGTATGGCACTCCTCCTCTGACTATCTGAGATTATTAATTTAAATTCTGTTCTCTGTGGACATTTATGAAACTGTTGTCCAAATACTTATTTTTTTATTGTTGCAATAGTAGACCTGAGAAGAAGATTTGAGTGGCAGTGGTCATCCCTGAATATAGTTGACATTTTCTGCATTACTGTTAACAAACAGTGACATACATTTTATGATAAGAGAGCCTGGTTTTATTAGTATTTTCATTTCATCTGCTAACTATGAGTGTCTAAAATATTTGTTTCATTGTACCCTAAATTCTCCACTGACTGTTCCAGAATTTAAAGAATCTTTCCAAAGAGGTTTCTTATATAAACTTTTATCTCTAATAATGTAAATCTTTCTCCTTTGAGCTTGAAATAGTAGAATCAGATAAATTTTATTGGCTTTAAGCTTCTCCAAATGCATTTTTCTCATAAAAGTGTTTTAGATAACTTTAAATATAATTTTATGTATAAAATTTATATTCCCAAGTCGCAAAAAAAAATCTCAATTTCCCCAAATTTTACATGAGTTTTCATTACAGTGTCTTTTACAACAAAGTTATTCAAATGGTCATCCTATTTTAAGGCATATTATTATTATGAGAAGCATAATTTATGGAATTATACAATTATATTTGTTAGAAAATTTTTAGAATATCTTTGTAAAGAAAATTTGTAGAAGTTTTCTGCTAATAATATTTAATGGAAAGGTGATTTTTGAGATTTGACATATAAGTTCTGAAATATTTCATTTAACAAAAAATCTTAACAGGACTAGAACATATTACTTTATTCCTATATGAATCTTATGTTTCTAGGATAATACAGTTTGAATGACCTGACTCATTTCATTCAAGCAAATTAAAATTTTTAATCAATCAGTCACTTTGACTGAAAACTTCAAGTATATCTATAACAGTTTACTGCATTTATTCCTGAATACTTATGGGTATCTCAAACTTTAAACACAATCAGAAAAATACTGTTGTATTTATCTGTATATTGTCTCTTTGTATTACGTTGATAAAGCTGCCATACAAAAGCTTTTGAAGGATAGGGCTCTTAGTTAGCTGTTAATGCTTGAGTCAGTAGATTGTTAATGATTTTTGTAGGCCTCGCTTCAGCTGTTTTGCATACTTGGCATTTGTGTAGTATTCTAAATCACTGACAGATACCTTGACTATGTGTGATTTAAATCAAGATCTGAGAATATCTTATTAATTTCCTTCGTGAAAGTGCACAGTGAAGTGTTTCTCAATATTTATATTCTCTGTGAATATATAGGAACAATAGGCAAATGAGTATTATTTATCATTCCTCTCAAAATAAATTTAAATCACAGTATCTGTTTTGTTTTTCTATCCTCAGAGAAGGAACAATCCCTTTCATTTTATGTACCTCTCTTCCCCTTCATATTGCAGCATTTGCTGTCAACCATAGCTCCCTCAACACTTGGCAGTAGGTTGTGCTGATGGAGAAGAGTTCAATACCTTAAGATGGGAAACGGAGGGAGTCAACAGTTTCAAGGAAACTGAAAGGACAAGATCAGCTTGCTCTATTCTTTCCTGCCTGTAAATATTTTCGTGGCCATTTTTTTCAGGCATATTTGTGTCGGGTTTTTTTTTTTTTTTTTTTTTTTCTGTTACTATTGCATATTTTTTACAGGAAGCAAGATTTGGGTCATACATGGAAATAGCTTCTGTCACATGAAAGGGTACCCCACTTGATGAAAATTTGTACACTAACAAAACAGAATTCTCCCCTTAATGTGATGAAACTGCAAGGACAATAAATATACTCCTGAGAATGAATCAAACAAAATCTGTGCAACCTAGGAAAACACAGGTTTTAAGTGGTCAGAGCGTGCCCTTGTCACTTTCATCTATTGCTGCGACTTGAGTGTTCAAAAGCATGATTGCATATCATTTGAAACCTCACTCAGCAGCAAGAAAGACTTTGGGATGCAACTCTACAGACAGAGGACATTTTTCTGTACAGAAGCAAAGAGCTGAAACCATCAATTAAATAATTATCTGTGAATTATTTTCTCATCTGCAACCCAAAACAATCTGTTCCTCCTGATAGTCCTGATGCCACTACATCTGTTAATCCAAGAACTGCTTCTCTGACATCTACATATCAGTGTCAGTTATTAATGATGAATTCTATTATGTTTCCCATACAGACTCTTATTTATCATTTATTTATAATTAGAACAGAAGCTGATCTGGTTTGGTAGTTATATGGTTAGGCCTGTAATCAGTGAAAATCTTTTGGTACTGATAAAATGAAATATTAAGCAGGTATTTTGTAGACATCAATAAACCCTAAAGGCAATATAATTTCTGTTCTAAATTAGATGTCTTAAAATAATATTTTTGTGCATATCATTAAAATATACCGAGTAAAACCTTAAAATATTTAGGATAAAATTGCCACAGATTTAGTAAAAGGAAACTTTCCAGAGAAAACATTGACACTGAGCCCTTGCTCAAAAACTTCCTTCAAGAATGCATTTCAGTAAGGACAAATGCTATTACTATAAAGTACACTGATTTATTAAAACTCTTTGAAGTTTCAAAGGTATCCAGAAGTTATAATCTCATGTATTAATTCTCTCTACTTTCAAGATTTTTAGTTGAGATACAACTTTGAGGATGAATCTCAGTTTTACTTGTAGTGAGATTCATTTGTCTCATGGAAATATTTAGAGAATTACAGGGAAAACTTGGGTCCAAAATTTTCCTGATGTATAGCAAAATTTGTACATAATACACTTATAATTCAGTACTTATTTGGGCCACAAAATGTATTGAAACTGTACAGGTTTGAGAAAATCAAACATGGCTTCTATTAAGTTGAAGGGTTTGCTATAACCAATATTATATAATCAACATAATATTGCCAATATACACTTACTTAATAAGGAGTTGCAAATTCCATGGTAAAGATATGGCCATACAAAAGCAAGGTGTCATGAAAGGAATTTCTCTAGCCAGTCATAATCTTATACTAATGTATTTCTCCAGTGGGACAATGCAACAGTATTTAAAAGGTATGTTTCAATAGAAATGATTTTTTTGGTACTTTTCTTCAGAGCTGTGCCTTTGTGAATTACATCACACTTTTTCTTCCACATTATATTATAATAAATAGTGAATAACTGTTTTCTTCTTTTTTTTTTAGCAAAGTTATCATTCTTTACCCTGAGTTTTGATTAAGGAAGTCTGAAATTCATACATTTTTATCATGAACAATTGAAATTTAAAAAAAAAAAATATCAGGATGCATAGTCAGTACTCACTGGAGCAGGTAACTGCAGTGATGAAAAAATTCCTTTTGACTTTAACCATTAATCCCCTCAACAAATACTTCAATTTGTATCAAAACTAATGAAGTTTTTTACCTTTTTTTTTTGTTGTTGTGTTAACCAAATTGAGTTTTATTTAGGCTTTTCAATCCTTGGTTTTCAAAACATCCATTTTATTGCACTACAAAAATGAGAAAAAAGCTCTACTCTTTGTAATATTCATGAAGTAGCATCAGAGGTTGTAAAAAGGCTTCCAAAGTTCTAGTCAGGACTACACTTAACTTTTTTTCAGAAAAAATGCTTAATGCATTTCTTAAGAATGAGAACTATTGCTAAGAAAGCTAAAAGAAAAGGTACTTGTATCATTCCTGGGTTTCGAGGTTATTCAAACCAATTAGTTTCACATTCTTTAGACATTTCAAGTACATGCAGTGCAGAAATTAGAGTAGCATCTTTTGACAGTATGAGGAGGAGTGATCAGCAGCAAAAACTAAATGATCTTGCCATACTCCTCAGTGCAGATAAGACTACTCCTGGTATTCTGTACCTAGACGTGGGCTTCTGCTGCTGGACAGATCCTGATGTACAGTAGTGAGTTCAACATATGGTCCCTGTGACTGTCATTGTAGAATAGGATGCATAGGGGAAAGCAGAATGTACTAAGCTGGCTTAGGCTGGGGAAGAGTATGGGAAAGAAACTACTGTCTGTAAGTTGGTGTGTAAGTACATTTGGGAGTGTGTGGAGTGCCTCCATCTACTCAGAAGTCACAGTGGAAGGCCAAAAAAACCAGCCAGAAGATATAGCATGGGAAAAATTACATCTCGAAATGCCTCAAAACACTTTACTACAATGACAGTAATAAAATAGCATCCTAGAACTACTGCGAGACATCCATCCTTGGAGGTGATCAACAGGTAATGACACTGAGAAACATGATCAAACTAACCTTGCTTTGAGCAGCACATTGGACCTGATGAATTCCAGAGGTCTATTCTAACCTACCAAAAGATGTGATTCTATGATTAGTGGTCAAGCCACGTGTGTATTTTGCAGCTATCAATAAAAATGGAATGGATTCTCTTTTTTTCTAAAAGTTTCTTTTTTTTTTTTTTTTTTTTTTTTAATATATGCAGGCAACAAACAAGCATAGCACAATGTTTTTATTTGTACACAGCTCAAAATATTATACCAACAACAAAATCTTTCTTCTTTTACCTATCTATGCAACTCTCAACTTGACAACTTACACGAGGAATACCATCTGATTTAAAAGTATTCATCTAATTATGAGTAAGCATTATAATTCTTTCTGCAGCATAACATGGTCCTTAGTGTAAAGCTTTGTGGTGGTGTTAAGAACTTATTTGGAAGATAAAGGCTATTTCTTAGTAATTTAATACGTATCTGTATTATTTCAGATAGTCAGATATCAGAAGATAAATTTACCATCATGTAGAGAGTATAGGCTACACTAATTTACACAGGTTAGCACCTTCTTCAGTTCTCCTTTTTACAGTGGAAACTGCTTTTTCAGAAGTCCATGTCTTTCTTTTTTTTTTTTTTTTTTCCCTTATTAAACATTAAGAGTTGACCAAATTATATGCAAATGTAGTTTTCAAGATTTTTCTCTACTGGAATAGTATTAACTGTCTGAAAGGGCACTTGTTAGAAGCAAGAAAGGGTTTGATTGCATTCTAAACACACTTTGAATCTACCTCTCTGAAAGAAATTTCTGCTTTAACTATTTTCCCTAAAACAAATTTTCATGTTTAGCTAATTATTTTTGCCTGGGCTGCAGTAAATATCTTTATCTTTGTATTTTAAGTCTCTGAGTTTTTACTGTGGTGTTTTTCAAGCTTAACATCTTATAGAGATATGTCTTTGACTTTTTTAAAGGACTTCCTTAGTTGATTCCCTAGGCACAGTTTTACCTCTCATGAAGTCAAAGAGAATAAAGGTTCTCCAAAATGACTGTAGCTTCTTTGAAAATAGGTGTGTGTCAAATCCTAAATCCAGAAACAGAATATCTTATGATAAAGTTCAAAACATTGCCTTTCAGACCTTTCATTCTTCTTGCTGAAAACAAGGAGGCAAATCTTAAAACTTGCAAAACCTATGACTCCTGACTTTAAGAAATATGACTTCAATTTAACCATTAATTTTTCTTTCTTATCAATCTAAACCTAGATCAAATGTCAATCCAACAAAAAGGACTAAAGTTCTCTCATCCGTAGGAATGTAAACATGGAGATCTACTCAGGTTAGCTGCAAGAGCGCAGAGCTCTTCTGGGAGTTGAACTGGTATATGTGTGCCTGCAATACTTTCCTGTGCTAGTGCAGATACATGCATATATTTCTGATAAATGTTAGAAATTGATGGGTTTTAAATCTGCTGTTATCTATAATCATTTTTATTTAACTGACCTAAATATTTCTGAGGTTTCTATCAAATATCTAATGGTATTTATTGAAGATAACATTTTTCAACCTCTAAAATGTCTGTAACAGAAGCTGTGGTTATAAAAAACCCTGGGTTTTTTGAAGACCGTTCTGTAACAGGTGGCTAGGGTCAGAGAGACCCTGAATGCAAGTTGTATTTGTATATGTCAAACCCTAAGCCATGAGTCTCATTACTTTTTAGAATTGTCCTTTGTCAGTAAAATTCATCACGTACCTTTGCATTGGCTTAAGTGAAAACATAAGATCATTAAATAGTTTAGGTTGGAAAGGATCTTTATGTTGTCATGAGAAAATTATTTAAGAAGATATTTAAAAATAATTTCCTTAAAAAAACACAGTCTGTAATAGACCCTGTGTTAATTTCATTACCTTGTATCACAGTATCTTAAAATCTTTTGGATCAATATGTCTTATATAGAAGATATTTGTGCCAGAAGGAGTTGCTTTGTAAGAAACTGTTCACTTTGAAGTAATGAGAAAAAGGTCATACTTTGTCATAGACAATGAAGATGTCCTTGAACTTCACATGAATTAAGCTCAGTAAAGCCTTTTTGAAGGCAAGCAGAAATAGCCCATGAGGAGCAGGTGGGAATATAACTGATTGTTTGCCATACTCATGCAAATATTCTGTATTTTATTAATTGTGTAGACTTTTTTTGAAGAAAATCTGCATACTCAAGCTATTCTGCCCAAATAACAGCTGGAACTTCTGAAAATTTTTGTTGTTAACATCAGTCCTTGCATCTCACTTTAGTGAACCCACATATAGATACATTCTCAGATGCTTTTTGCTAAGAGTTAACTGGTAGGAATTTGCTTATAGCAAGAGACAAAACCAGTTCCAGACTTTGGAGGTAAAGGAATTGAGCTTCTCCTAGAAAATCCGCTACACTTCAAAAGCCTTGTTTATCCCATGTCCAATCAGAGTGTCTAGTAATTTTTCAGTTTTCCTGTTCATTCAAGTTTATTTCCTTCCACATCAGTAAAACAAAAACTGAGATATTATAAGCATTGGTGAAAGACAGATTGCTAACATTCCATAAAGGCATAGGGAAACTCTGCTTCAAGGCACACTCAAAGCTGGTTTATATATCAGATATACATATACATTAACTTAAAGAATTGCTGAACAAACTGTTAATAAAAATATTAAATGGACGGTGCTCTGCAATTTTTGCACCCTTAAGAACATCACAGTCCTGTATAGCTGGAAAGTCATCCAGTTCTTATAGTGTAAAGATTGCTAAAGTGAATTATTTCCTTATTCATTGTTTATTCCGTTCAATTTTCCCTATTCCTGAGTAATGCAGAGCAGACACTTCCTCAAGGAGGACTTTTTATCCAGATGAGTAAGGTTTGTTTGTATGTCTTCTTGATCATGAACTCAACAAAAGCTCCTGCCCAAATGTATCTAAATCTGTTGTAAAAATCACAGTGTTATTTATTATAATCATTACAAATACAAATAAAATGATCAAGGAAAATCATAGGAGACAGAAGTCTGATTTCATATTAAGTTCACTACATGAAGAGAGTTCATTATTTCTCCTTAAAAATAATTTAAAAGGGAGTTTAGGTCACTTCCAAATGAAAACTCTACTAATTAAATACTGTTTACTTGAAGAAAAGGCTAGAAGAGCATATTGGAGAATGTTATGCTTAATTCCTTTATGACTGAGAATTAGATAGTGCCTGTGAGTATGCTGTCTGTCAGCAGGTGAATTAGCATTGCTTAAAAATTTTATTGTTTTACAAGTAGTAGAAGAACTCAGTACAGGCTGAAGCCACAGCTAACATTTGTATTCTCTAGATCTAAGAAATACTTAATTATTTCTGCAATCCCTGCCTTATATGCCATGAATAAATATTTTCAAAATATGATCTATATCTCATTAAAAAAAAAAAAAAAAAAAGGGGGGGGTGGGGAATGGGTAGAGGGGAAAACGAAAAGAAAAAAAATAAAGACAATAAAGCCATCAACTTGCTCAGAAAATTCTTAAATTGTTTAACAATATAATAAGAGTAACCCTAAGGACCCTAAGGGAGTCTAGTCAGCCATAGCACTGTCCTGCAATTCATTGCAGTCCTTCACAATTATTCCACTCTTCTTTCAAGTTATCTTTGGTTTAATTTTAAAATACGCAGCTTCTGTCTGGTCAATGTTTTTAAATATTTACCTTCAAACAGTAAGATTTTAAGGAAAATATTTAGCTGCCTCAAAGATAGAAACACATTACATCTGGGTTGACTTATGGATCACTGATAAGTTCTTTATGGTGCAGTGAAACACTCATTCTTTTTTCAAGCTTGGCAATCCAGCTTTTGAGGTTACCTCTCCAGTAACTTCTTTCTTCGCTTTCAAAACAGATGGCACAAATTTGTTTATGTGATGTCTTATTAGGCTTGGTTTAACCTTGGCGCCTTTTTGGTTTTGTTTGTTTGTTTGCTTTTCTGTGAGGTTTTTTGTTTGTTGTTTTGGGGTTTTTTTGTTTGGGTTTGGTTTTTTGGGTTTTTTTAAGCTTGAAGTGTCTTCACTATTGCAGAATTTTAAGTAATGTATTAGGTAATTATTTTGTCACACAGGAACTAAGTTTTTTCTGATTTTTCTTGGAGTAATTTTTAAATTGTTTTTTGCACAAGTTAACATTCCACCAACTAAAAGATTCAGTTTCTCTCAGCAAACCACAGCCACAATATTTTCCTTTTCTATTTGTATATATACTGTCATCCTCATCCAACCTGCCAAGTAAGCCTAAAGCTAGACCATATACATTCATTGAGTTAGGGAGGCTCTGTAGTAATCTATTTTATGCATTTATTCCTTCTTATCATTGTATTATTTTTATCACTTAATATTTCTTTGATTATCAGAGAGATGAAGCACTAATTTTTGATAAATGTACTTTTCCCACATTTGCACAGTTTTGACAGGAGAATGAAGAACTTAAGCCCCCTTCTTATAATAATTTCCATGTTAAATACATAAGGTTCTTTGCAAAAATCATAAATAGAAAGTACCTAAAGGAAGGAGGCGGTCATTTCTATTAAACACTGATTAATACAGAGCAGAGGTAACACAAACACATAGAGGGAGAGTAGGTGCCTTCTAAAATGATCAGTGTAGATTATTAATCTAAACTTCCTCATAAACAACTATCTGTTGATATTAATATGCTCCTCAACTAAATGCTGTTTTTCCTGTGTTCTATACAACCAGTAATACAGTATATTGGTTGCAGATGTATGTGTATAAGAACTGCTAGACTCAAAGGGTTTTTCTTTTCTAAATGGGAGGTAAAATATTCACAACCCTGGCCTCAGTCAATCATGGACATTGACTTTTATATCTTCCTTCCTCAGGGTCTCCTGCAGTGGTTGTTGTGTCTGGTCAGCTGCTTTAGGGGCTCCAGTGCAAGACCAAATTAAATTCACTGCAGAAAAAATTCAAACCAAGTCTTTCCAAACAGCAAGTAAAAGTTCACCAAAAGCCAGATTTCTAGGGTAGAGCAAAGCAGTTTGTACCAACTACGATTTCAGCTATAGGTAGCAGAAATAATTTCTTTGTTCAAAATGTTCACTGTGGTAGCAATAAAGTAACATTTTTATGGAAAGTAATGTGGGCTTTTACAGCAGACTGAGCAATTTGCCAGCCAAGAACCAAAAGGCTTAATAACACTATAATCTAAATTGTATTTGTAGCATATGTGATTATTTTTATAAAGATTCCAAAGTAATTTAGAACATAAAGTTTAAAGATTCTTCCATCTGCGAGAAAGAGAAAATTGATTAAAAAAAAGAGCTATTTTTCCTGTATTTCAGTTCCAGCTAGAGTACTAAGATTCTAATTGTTAGCTCACAGTCGTTTATTACACAGAAGACTTTCCAAAGTCCCTTTTATCTTCCTGCAGTTTCATTAAGTTAATTCCACACACTGACATGAGATTAGTTTAGTCTTCAGCTGGAAGTAGGACTTTTCTGAGACAGGTCACCAGATGCAGTGTCAAAGAGAGAATGATAAAGTGTATTGCTGGTCGTCAGTTTTGAATAACATTTCTAATAGAAATCACATTGACTCCTTCACTGAGCATCCCATTGACTTACTTTGTTGCAGTCTGCTCAGGCTTGCATGCACTGAAACATACTTGAAAGGCCCTTCATCTCAGCTACAACATATTATTTAAAAATATCAAGCCTATTTTGCTGTTGCTGGAAAATAAATTATCTTCTCTGTGCTCCTAACATGTACACAGACTCTTTTCTCACAAATTTTCTTTAATTATGTATTTCATTGCTGTCTGCAGAAGATAAAAGGTGACTGTAACGTTTTCTTCTAGTGAAGTATTTCCATAGTTCCATTTTCTCATTTGACTGTATCTTTGAAATATGTTTATCCTTTGGTTTAATTTTGGTAGGGATATATTTTGTTTATATTTTGCTGTATATATATGTGTATATACACACACACACACTGATTGATGCCTGCATTCATAATGTGTCTATTTTCAAGTCTAGGAATCCTTAGCATTTTTCTGTGTGATTCAAGATTGCCAATGTACTTTTATTCCAAAAAGTGGAACTCTCGTAAGCTTCAGCCTTTGGCAATGGGTTTTCCATGGTTACTACCCCAAAAAGAAAAGCCTTCTATCTTGAACTTGGCTCCTTGATAGTTTTAATTCATTACTTCCTGCACTGCAAATGACACTGAGCAGCTGATCTCCCTCCAGACATACTGCTTTTCTGCAGACACGTGCCCTACCTACCCACTAACCAAAAAGTTACCTCTTTTTCTGTCTGAAGAGCTCCAACATACTTGTTGATTACTCTTGTGTAAGCAGTTCTATACTTTTTCATCATACAGTGATACTAGTTATATTGTCTTTGAACTCCTGCAGTCTTCTGGTCTGAGTACTGTCTGGTTCTGATACAATTTTTTGTTTGCTCATTTTGTCATGCATTCCTTAATATGTACTCTCATTTAATTCACAGATATATTCTATAAAGAGTCCCAATGAAAAATGTTTCTTGAATAGGAGATTTTATTACGGTGAGAACTCCAGTGCAAAATATACATTAGGTTTCACCACAACAGTCTTTTCTTCTCTGACTGTTTCTTTTATACCTGGATAACCAATTTACTCTACAAACTCTCTGGTAGGATTCCCTGTGTTCCAAGAAAGATTTAATATTAGTTTTATGTTATAATTTTATTTATTTATTTACTTATTTTTATTTACTCTAAGGCAGTTTATGATCTTTTCTATTTCTTCTCTTGGTAAACAGATTTAGTCTTCTGAAGGATGTCTTCTTGCTTCAAATTATCACCCTTTACCCTGCTGGAATGCCATATTATCTTCCTTTTCTTTTCTCAAACGTTTGTTAATAGGCATTATGAATTAGAGCAAGATCTGCTAAGAGGGGCTGCTATAAGGTATTTTTGAATATTCCCCACAATTTCTGAAAGATTTTGAGGTATAAACTCTTTTTTTAACAAGATTCCTTCTTCTTTTTTCCTTCTTTCTATGCCCTTATTTTTAAATATCAGAACTGTGGTTGCTTTTAAACTATACATCAGTTAGTATTGCCACCCTTATCAACAGAGCAATATGAGGGGTAAATACTCATCTCTCCTTCCAGGTTCTTTGCTCTCCACTGAGGTAGTCAGTTTCTTTGGAGTTGATCTAGAGATTCCACAGACACGGAAAATTATTCAAAACCAGCATGATCTATTTTGAAGATACTTGTATATTTTTTTAGCTCAATATTGGAATAGCATAATGATTACCTTCCTTCTACCACTTTTATAATATATTTTGATCAGGACCAAATAGTTAGTTATCCTGTATAATTTTTTTTTTTTTTTTTATAGTGGTAATTATGCAGAAATACTAGTATCACTGTTTTGGTTTCCATGCTAAACATAACAGAACAATTTTTTTCTTCCATTTGTCATAAGTTTCTATTACTTCATCTATTCATTATCTGACTACCACAACAGAACAAAAAAAAAAAAACCCTGCAAGCAGTATTTTTACTTATAGTGGAAACATCAGACTAAACTGAGTAACGTTCTTCAAAGTTAGAGATCCTTTAATTGAACCACTGATCAAAGTTATTGCTTTGAAAACACATGAAAGGAGATAAAGAGTATTTACACTGCTTCAGCCACAAGTTTTGTTATCTGTTTCAAAATTCAGAGGGAAGGCAATGGAGATGTGAGATTACACTGGAAAACATGAGGTTGAAGTGTAATTTCATAATAGCAGAATTTCTAAAGTATATGAAATGTTTTAGGAAAGAAAATATGACAAGATGAAGAATCAATCAGGCCACTAGAGATCTGGTAGCCCAGATCCGGACAAAAGGAGCTGTAGAAGTGAGCAGCAATTCAA
This sequence comes from Thripadectes ignobilis, assembly GCA_035584755.1. Classification (NCBI taxonomy): domain Eukaryota; kingdom Metazoa; phylum Chordata; class Aves; order Passeriformes; family Furnariidae; genus Thripadectes; species Thripadectes ignobilis. The sequence goes on along the minus strand of JAWMRC010000089.1, from coordinate 25,334,341 downwards.
AAGGCAATGGAAGACCCTGTGTGGAGTGAGGGAGAGGTTAGGATGTCATTCAAATATTTTCTGCAGATGTCATAGATGTTCATTTCTCTCCTTCTGACTAGCAGGTTCCTCTTGCTATGGAGACTTCCTGTTTCCAGATCTGTCAAAAATATGCAATATTGCCTGACAAAAGGAAAACACAATATGCAAGTTATACACTATAAGAATTACATTTCTAAGATTCCCTTGTCCTGTTTGTTTAAAATAACTTCAAAGTGAAAAAAGTGAAAAATATAGCTTATAGCTTCGTGAAAACACATCACCTTTACAGTTTAGCCAGGAGTTTACTTACCATCTAGTCACCTTCAGAAGGTCAACATGCTATATGCATTTTGCATTTCTTAACCTACTCTCTTGAATATTTCTACTTCTTCACTATGCTTTAAAATTCAAAACATGGGAGAACTTCTTTAATGCATGAAATGTCTCATTATTTTGTAAATAATGACATGTGGTAGCATAAAAATTTTACCTGTTGCTGTTCTTAAATGTCAAATATGATACAACCAAACAGCACACTTTGTACGTTAGTACAATATTGTTACAATTTCTGAAGCCTTATTTTTACAGGAAAAGTTCTCAAAAAAACCCCAACAAAACCACACACACACAAAACAAACACACACAAACAAAAAACCAAACAAACAAACAAAAAACAGAAAAAACCCTCCTTTCATGTGAAGTAGACATATTTAATAAGATTTTTTTTCTTTTTAAGATCAAATAAATTAATAAATAAATGAGGTGTCATTTTTTATTTTATTTTCCTGCGTATCTGCTCCCTTGAAGGATTCTGTGGACACAAAAAGTTGGGTAAACTTGACTCTGCATTAGCAATATTATTCTCATGATCCTGTCTTCTACTGATGCTTTAAGGTTTTTTTATATATATTTGTAGATTTTAATGTAGCTGTACACTTTCTCACACTTCAGGTGGCAGCTGACAGTTTCTAAACCCCTTTCTCATGGTTCATGCCACATTCTTGGAATTCCGTTTCATGATCTTTTCAAGGAAGGAGATTTCAGCACAGATATCTTGTTTGGGGCACATGCACCTGGACGAGAACAATACCATATATTACAGTTAAAACAATATAGACAGCCCAGAACCCTTGGAGGGGCTTCAACAGGGCAGTTCTGAGGGTTGTACCAAGGGCAAATGGTTTTTGGGTTAGATGTACCCTTTAAATATGGTAATTAGTTAAGGCTACGAAATTGTGAGAATTCTGTGGTGGTATGTGAACCTGAAAGCTTTCATTAAAGCTCACTACCTATAATAAAATTATTTGGAAAGGTTAGGTTTTTTTCTCTTCATTTTAGGCAAAACTGCAACTAACTAAAATGTTGCCAGTTCTCAAAAAGATGTGACATTTCACTTTTTTCCATTGCAGTTTAAAAACTGCATGACTTAATACAGTAAATTTTCTGAGTCATATTCAGGTATACATTTTTCAGTGAGCTCACAAGGCCACAGTCACTAATCTTCCTCTCCTCGCAACTATTCTTTTTGGGGAGTTTTCATCCTGTTACCCTGTACAGGGTGTATGATTTGAGCCAAAGAAACTCACTGTCCAAAAATTGCTGATACAAGGCTATTTTTGCAGCCTCATTTATTAATTATTGTTAATAACTACTATAGTCACAAGGATGCTGAGGGTAAAATGCTGTTCAGACAAACGATTTGAGGTTCATAAATACATTTTAAGGATGGAAGGCACCCAACTCTAAGTACCAAATTTGATTTCTTTTCTGATGTAAAATGGTAGCTTCCATAACAACGCCATAATTTCTCACTGAAATTTAAATCTAGTTAAAGAAAACACTCCCTTCCAGTCACCCTTGTAAAAATACAGACTTACCCTGATCCATTTCTGAATCAGGCATGTGAAATACTTGATCCTTTAACTTGTGTTGTGAACGCATTTATCAAAACTTCTTGGCATATAGATGAAATTAAGTAAATTTCATGAAGCATTCTGGCAGCTTTCATGCAGGTAGTCTCCACAAAGTTCAAGCCAAAATTGTTTAATGTAAGCTTCTCTGAATTATTAGCTTAGTTTGTTTTTAAATCTATTTACATGAAACTACTCAACTACTTAAATGAAATTTTCATCTAATTTCAAGTAATTTATGACTCTAGGTATTTTCTCACCATCTATGAACTAAATTCTGAATAAATGTATCTACTCACAGTTTGTTCTGATTATTTAGACTTTAAACATTAGTATCAGACTTTTAAAACTTAAGGAATGTAAGAAAAAGCTGCAACATCTCAAGAGCTGTGTATTCCCCAAAGAGAAACAGTACACTGATCTCATGAATCTCTGTACAGTTGTTTATTATCTGTATCCTCTCTTATGAATATTGAAAATAAATTGAAATTCTCTGATAAATAAGAAAATTTAAGTCCTGTCCCACATATAATTTCAAGAGATTGAACATATGTACGTGGGGTTTTTTTCATTGATTTTAACAATTTTTTTATAATTTCCTTAATTTCAGATGTTATTCCTTAAAAGTTTCTCCAAATTCTTAGTCAATGACAAAGGTTGGAAATTTCTAATTGTTAATTTTTTTCAGTATCAATAGCCATATCTCAGTTGAATGGATATATTTCATCATTAAAAGCTTTCTTCATGCAAGCACTGAGGATAATTATAAAGTTATTTTTCATGGAAAAAAAGATGCTAACATAGAAAAGCAAATTTTTAGCAAAAAAAAAAAAAAGAAAAGAAAGAAAAAATTTGAAATTTTGCAAATTCTATGGACATAAACAATGCAATGGTTTTAAGGGGCAAAATAAAACTGCTTAATTTAATCCATCTGATCCTCAGAATGAGCCCAGTTTCACTCAGTCTGATACAGTTTCACAGCATTACATATTTTCAGACAGTCTCTGTTTTAAATAGCTCTTTTCCCGACCTAGCATTTTTTGAAGATGCAGCTTTTTAAAAAACAAATATAACTAATGTTGTCTTTAAAAAAAAAAAGAAACCAAACTATTTTGGGAGTAGGAAACATCTTAGGTAATTTAAACAATAAGTCCCTAGGAACTATGTGAGATTTTTCATGCAAATTTAGTCTTCTGAATTTCATATTTTTTAAAAGTGGAAATGGTAATAGGCTATGAATTGTATTCTAGATCAAAAAGTAACAAAACATTAACAAATTTCTGAAGAAATAATTTTATTTTAAACCAAACAAAACAAAAACAACAGGCAAATGGAAAACTATGTTAAATATATTTTTGAAGGTTAAAGGTAACATAAAGCCATTAGGAAATGGAAGCTACCATGGATTTTTAATTACAGTGACACCTCTTAGTAGATTAAAAAAAAAAATTCATTTAAAAACTGTGAAAACATCATTGAGGCAGAAGACAAACTCATTCAACAGTAAGAATATTCAGCTTTAACTTTTCTCACTATAACCTCAGTCTGAATATGATTTAAAATGAAATTAGCTCTTTACACTGAAGACATTCTTAAATGCACAATTTTAACTCTCTCATCTTGTGCACAAGAATTAATCCTTAGCCATATTACTTCTGAACACATTTTATAATATGTATTATATAATACATCTGTTCCTTATATTGATGCTATATTATTTTTTTTTCTCAGAATAGTACTTAAGAACTTTTATCTTTGCATTAGCCTCAATATGTTATGTTGTTTTTTGGTTTTTTGGGTTTTTTTCAGAAAGAATTTTTAATCCTGAAAAACAAAAACAAAATAGCATAGCACATTTTCTAGCTACTCCAGGTATGAAAGATTCTTTTGAAGAATAATTATTTTCAGAGAAAATACTTAGAAGTATAGCTTTTTAAGGCTGGTTTTCTTGAAAATTCTTAAAAATCCATTCCAGTATTTGCTGGGTTTTCCTGAATGCCTGGATTAATATTGACTTGGATTTTTGAAGACAAAATAACTTAGCTGACAAAGCTTCTTAAGGAGGAAGTTGTTCTTAAAAAGTGGTTTGATAACATCTGATCATGTTTTTCATGTATACCATGAATTTTATTCCAGCAATAAAACTAGCAGAAGAGGCTTGAGAATACAAGTAATTTGCATTATATTGATCTGTGTGTCTCCAAGGCTATGGATCCCTATATTTTCAAGTCTGAAATTTAAAATCTATGACAATGCAATCTTATAAAGGAGAGAAGTTAATTTCACATAGTATTCTGTTTCTACAGTGCAGTAGGACATTTGCATAAAGGTTCCTTACTCATCTGTTGTTGAGAAAACCATTGGGCATCAGCAAATAATTAGGATAAATTTGCTAAACATTGTCATTTTAGCCAACATCTCCACAAATGCTGCTATGTGAAGAACTCAACTGTGACACAGTTTCTTTCAGTCTTACCCCATTTGACTTACATTGCACATCTTGCCTGTTGCTTTGTGATACCTTTCATATGTGTCTCATCTCCTGGTTTGGTTGGTTTTTTGGTTTGGGTTTTGGTTTGGGTTTGGGTTTTGGGGTTTTTTTGTTTGGTTGGTTGGGTTTTTTGTGAGCATAGACTACCCTTGTTTCTAACACTTGATGTGTTCTCTCTCATACTTTTGGTTACAGAAAGGTAACCCAAATGACTCTTTTTTCATTCATTTAACAGTATTTTTAAAGGACAGAAATATTATTTAGATATTCTGCAATAAGTGTGATCCTTCCTCTCCATCTTTCTACGTTTTTTGAGCATATTTATTGGCTGCAGCCTCCTAAAATTTGTCAAATGCAGGAAATCAAGGTGACTTTTTTAAAAAGGCTAAAAATTATATTAGAACTAGGCACTAAGTTACAGTCTGTATTTATTTGAAAGTTTGACCTTTTTCTTTTTCCACAGGTTTTTCTGTTTTTACTTGTTTTTTCCAAAAGTTACTCTGGTTTTACTGGCTTTTTGAAGATTGGATTTGCAAGTATGAAAATAAACTGTTAAAAAAAAAAAAAAAAAAAAAACCAAAGAAAAAAACCAAGGGAAAATAAAAGAAACAAAATTAACTGCTCTAAATTACGGGTAGATGTAAAGATCTGATTCAGATGAGGATTAGTAAGGAAAATAAAGGAAAATAAAATGGATTCTTTGTTGGGTTTCATGAGTATTACAGACTTGTAATTTATTTATAATGTACTTCAGTGAGAAACATTCTCAGAATAAATTTTTTGGGTTCTACCCAACAATACAGAAAAAATGCACATTGCAATCATTCAAAACAAACACACAAACTAAAAATAACTTCAGTCTGGTGAGAAACATTTTTCAGTGCTGTAAAGGATGCCTGGGTGTCACTGCCATTCACTGCAGTCCTTGCTTGTGTAGTCATGTACCATTCAGCAGACATAACCTCTTACATATAATAGAAGAGGTTATATATAATCTACTTAGGCATTCCTCAGTTTTATGAAAGCCTGTTGTTGCTGTTAGCTTTAGGACAGAAAATGAATGATTATCAAGCTCTGGCAAATCTCCTCCCAGAGGTGGTACGAGATGGAGTTTGCAAACTGCTGAGTGTGCCCAACACTTATGGAAATAAGTCTAATGTAATGAAAATTAATCAGAAACAAAAATCTGAAGAAATGAAGTTTACCAAATGTTATCTTCAGATCAAGAAAGTTAAAGAACAAAGGTGAAGGAAGTGACTCCAAAAAGTACTTCCCATGTCATTCTGAATAACAGAGTTAAAGCCAAAACCTGCAAGTATGCTGATTATTTTTTTTACTTCTATTATATGAATTAAAAGTTTACAAGCAAACTACACAGATCTGCTGTTACAACTTTCCTATGCTCTCTCCTAGTCAACATTTAATATATTGTTTCAGTCCATCAGCTTTTAGATTTTTTGTGATAGTAACTCAAGTTTTAAGGAAAGAATAATGCAAAGAAAAATGCTAACAAAAAAAAAAATTCCACTGTATTTTCCCAATTAATTAACCAATACTTTTATTTTAATTTTTGTCTAAATGTTGCTCCAGGAAAACACATATTTGAACAGCAGTACTTAGTAAATGAGGACTGATGTCATACTGAGGAATAATATGCAGTATATTTTAAAAGGTTGTATAAACAACATGTCTATTATTGTAACTGAAAAATATTAGTAGAACAATACAACAGATAAGAAAAAAACTACCATGAAAGAGCAAGTAAAAATGGCTATCATTTTAAATCATTGCTCTGAGGAGATGTTGAAATTCAAGTTTTGACATCAAAAGAAGGGATAGGGATGAAAAATAGACATTCTTTGGCAGGATCAAATGAAAGATATTGATTTAGAAAGAGTAAAGTAGCAATGTTTAAAAGTCTGGGGCACTAGAACACTGTGTGTATTTTGGCCAAACTAGAGCATAACAAACCAACTTTTGAGGCCTGTTCCAAAGATTACAACACGTTACTCTGTGTAGATAAAAGTTCTGAGTCATTTCTCAATACTCTATGGTTTAACAAGCTCACCCATATAACCTAGACACTCGTGGAGTATTCCTTCAATGCTTGAGCAAGGACACTAATTCATAAAGTCTCTGTCACCCGTAGTCTTTGGTGACATTGATTAACTTCGGGAATGACATCAGCAAGAACCAGCACTGTGACTCATACACTGGAGAGAAGTTTCTTATAATTTATTTGCAGATTAATTACTGTGAAATGATGCTTTAATAATCCTAACCAGATTTTGCTTCAGCCTTTACCTTGATAGTTTGAGAATTCCATATTTTCCTTTCAATCAATCTTACAAAAAAAAAAAATTAAAAAAAAGTCAAAGACAAATTGATTACCCCATAAATGCTAACGCTGGTAAAATTTTGACACGACTTGCTGGGTTTCTTGTTTCTTTGTGTTTTGTTTTGTTTTCATATCTCCAACCTCTGTCTTCTGTTTGACCATAACTGGGCTAAGGGTTTCAGTTTGGAGAACTTGACTTTACAAAGGGTGTTCAGTCTATCTATTCCAAAACTCTTTTCTATTCATATGTGTGTCAAGGCAAGATCCAGGTAAAAACTATGATTTAGAAAAAAAAAAAAAAAAAAAAAAAAAAAAAAAAAAGTTTGCA
>JAWMRC010000089.1:25284964-25310022 GCA_035584755.1 Thripadectes ignobilis | reverse complement strand
CGCATTGAAAAAAAGAGTTGCATAAGAAAGATTCTTCAGTGACCAGATGGTCTGGAAGAGTGGAGAGGCAAGATCTTGAACATTACATAAATAGTAGTAAGACTGAATTAAGACTCCTCTTTGTGGTGCTGTCTCTTCTCTGGCACTGAAAGTCTCTCTCATTAAAATGGTACAGGGAAGGGAAGGGAAGGGAAGAAAAAGGCTTTCACCTCAATGTGCTGAAAATAAGGTCTTCAACTTTCTTTTGGGAGTGTTGAAATAGTAATTTTCCTCACTAAATTGTAAAATACAGCAAAATAGTGTGCAGAAACTAAGAGAAGAATGCAAGAAGCCATGCCTCTGGAAAAAAAAATAATGAGGAAAACAACCACAACAAAATACAAAAACAAAACAAAAAACAAAAACCACATGCCGAGTTTTTCTTACATGTGTCATAATTTTTAAATTTCATAGAACTTTACACATCTTTACTCTTTCACAGTGCATAAAAATGGAGATTTTTATCTCCATAAAAAGGAGAGAGATACCATAGCAGAGGTTACAGACTCTTGAATTGATACACAAGTTTGAGGTTCTAGTATCATTGAACTAGTAAAAGTCAATACTGCCTGACCTAGAAATCACTCGCTGTTATTACTGGATATGAACAACCCAGTCTTCTCATTTAGAAGAACTTCTTATAGGTTTTTTGGTGTTTTTTTTTTGTTTTCTTTTGTTTTGGTTTGGTTTTTTGTTTTGTTTTTGTTTTGTTTTTGTTTACTTGTTTTGTGGGGGTTTTGTTGTTTTGTTTTTGTTTGGTTGTTTTTGTTTTTATTGTTGTTGTTTTGTTTTATTTTAGTAATAATACAATGAGAAAGGAAATACCTATATATACTGCTCCTAATTCATGTTTCTCCTTCTGTTAATCACCAGAATAGTAAAGTAGAAATCAGAGAAATAAAGGATGAAGTCACAGCTGTCACTACCTTGTGACTTGTCTCAGTAGAAAAGGTGAAATAAGATAATACTAATGCCCAACTGGCATTAAAATGAATTGATGAACAAATCCTTTGCTTATATAGTTATAATTAGAAGGGAACTACTCCCTTGCTTACAGTCTCCTGAAAAGTAGGTCCTGCCTTGTATTACTTAATGTTTTGTACATAATCTTACCACCCCTGAGCATTACTGAAACTGATTCACAAGCTGGTTTGTTAAAAGCTGAGCTGATGATACATTTATTGGTCAGTCTGATTTCTACAGGAAACAGAATGCCACATCTTTGTTTGTTGTACAATACAATAAACCCATTCATTTAAAAACAAACAAACAAACAAAACCCCAAAACAAAAACAAGAACAAAACAAACAAACAAACAAAAAAACCAAAAAAAACCCCACCACACTTTACCCTATTAAGATCAGAACCAAAGACTAATACTTCACTATTCATCGTGTTTAGTTCACTGGTTGATGCCTTTTATTTCAGGAAGAGTTCAATCAACATAGACAAATAAACAAAGGGAAAGGACAGGAGATTTCAACTAACTCTTGATAAATAAAAGTAATTCATAATAGTGCAAAGATGCATGCTGTTTTGAAAAACAGTGGTAAAAGTTTGATAAAACACTGGAGTAGTTGCACTGGTTAGACTAATGGGCTGAGTAACTCAGCATTTTTGTCTCTAGCAATGCTTGAGAAGGTGCTTGCAGGGAGTAGCAAGAAGAAAGTAAGCACTACAGCAACTTTCTCTTGGCCTTCCTCCCAGTCTCTGACCATGTGTGCCAAGAACTTCCTGTGCCTGAGGTGACTTCTGTGTGCTCTATTATTTTATGTAAGTTCTTTCTTCTGTACAAAACTTTCTAGTATTTTAATGATGAATAGCAGGGGTTGTCAAAACCTGTGATTAATCTCCCATGCCAAAGCCTGTTCTTGTTTTAAGATATTTTGGTTGAATCAGACAAATGGAAGAGGTAAGTTCTCATATACTGGTGTCTCAAATTATAATGATTGCTAAAATTTAATAACCATCATTATCATAAAGATTATGCCAGTTTTATCACAGTATTTTCAGAGCAAATATTTGAAACAAATTTACTGAAATACTTAATTCAAGGTGTATCTAGAACACTTGAATAACAGAGTTATGATATTGTGGAGTTAGATTATTACTACTACAATTACTATTAACAACCACAACTACCACCACCACAACAGTAACAACAGCAACAAATTGGTGATGGTGGTGGTGATGATGATGATGATGTGAGAAGTAGCTTTGTTCCCACAGAAAGTTTCACTTGGAAATGTTGGCAATTTCCATTAAGAAATATAACACAAATTCCCAGATACTGAAGTGAAAAGCTTTTCTGCTTGATGGCATCCTGCAGTCATTTAGAGCTATCTTATTTTTCCTTATTTTATTTAAAGAGTACCTACTGCTTAATTCCTTTCTGCTTAATAATAAATCACTTTGATAATAGCTGGGTGTTGGGGGTTTTTTTTTGTGTTTTTTGGGGGGTTGGTTGGTTTTGGGTTTTTTTTTTTTTTTTTTTTTTTTTGCATGTTGATATACAACAATAAAAAGTTCTTCCTTTCCAGCACAACAGCATTACTGCCTCAGCTTTAAGAACAAGATTGCTCTTGTATTCATTGATTCTGCCTTTAGGCAAGCACTATTTCAAACAAGTATCATTTACTCAAAGTTTGAATGAGGTCTAAAGATCTCAAAGGAGACTCTTTTCCAATTAGTAACTTCAAGTGGAAAACAGTAACAAAGTATTTGCCTATGAAGAAATTAGTGACACATGAGCTCAATCATATTATGAGACAACAGAAACTCATCCTGAGGAAAGAGAAACCAAAACTTTACACTTGTCAGTAACTGCACAAGGCTATTCTTTTCCAGCTGAAATTTAAAGAGTCTGTCTTCATTTCATGCCTCAGCAATATCTAGCTAAACCAGTTGTTTTCTCTACCAACAATAAGCCAAGTACCCTTGTGTTTCACAGTTCTGTTAAGCCTCTGAACAGCAAGAAAAATGGGGGTTTTTTAACTCTGCTTATTTTAGATATTTCTTCCTTGTTATTAAGGCATCAGCTTTCTGATCCATCACTGTCAAATGTTTTTTTTTCCTCTGGGTTAGATGATATATAAGGCCATTACACAAAATTTATGTAGTTCAAATCTTATTTTATATGTAGATAAATTTGTTCTTGATTTTAAATCTTTCTTATTCTACACTGATAATAATATCACAACTATTGCTACTACTACTACAATTTCCTGATAATATAGTCAGTGGCAAAACGATGGTTGCCTCAGAACAAATTAAAATTTCAAAACCAAAAACAAGACTATAAGAAAAATCAACAACATTATTAATAATAATAACAAAAACCACACCAAAAACCAACCAACCAACCAAACAAAACAAACAAAAACAACCCCCAAAAAAAGACCAAAAACCAAAACACCATGCCCTGTTACAAAAATAACTCATTTGCAGTTCAAATTTTGACACCTTGATTTTAAGCATAAAAGAATTTTTTTGTGAAATATTTAAACAGAGGCTGAAAGGTTCTTGACTCACAGGGTCAGGATAACAATAACATTTTGCCATAACCATTCTGCATCTAGGGTTATAAGGTTATTAAAAACATAAATCAACTAGCGGTCTCATAATTAGGTGTAATATAAAATAAGTAAAAACACATTCCCCATTGTAAAAAAAAAAATATAAAGAAATTAAGAAAGTCTAGATCCAGAGATTAGTCACTCCTTGGATCACTTAACTAGTTGCTGGTAGGTGGTAACATCTTTGTTCCACAGTGTCTGTAGTGTCTGTTCTACAGGCATAATTGGAAGAATATCATGTACAACAGCTAAGGCTATGAACTGTACAAATGTGAGGTGAAACTGATCAGCTATTACTAACGTTTCTCTACCAAAGACCACTTTGGGGCTGCAGGCCCGAATTCACAAGTCTTGTTAAAACTACAGAAGCTTAATGAAAAACCCCCTTCAGATGCTAATAGACAACAAGCAGTAGTGATTGCTAGCAGAAATTGTCTTCTACTTAAAGAGCAACTGCAATAGTGAAGCGTTCATTGTTTTGGTCTTGACTTTGCTGAACTTATTTTCAAGAAAACTGTAGCACCAAGTCTACTTTGAGTGATTTTACGGTTTCAAATTTGTGTTGTCAGATTTGGCTTCTTATGGTATATAGGCTCAAAGCCAATTTTTTGTGGTCTTCAACTAAATAGTGTGACTAATGCAAATGGCCATGTTCTGAAAACAAATTTTAACTGCAGCAGTGTCATCTTCCATACCTACATTCTAATTTGGGAAAGGAAACCCTCCCAGTTTCAGTTTTAGTCTATCAGAAGCCTCTACAAACAGTATAAGGGTCTTCTGTATACATGTAAAATCTCTTACACTTGCTTCTGACACACCCGTGGCTTTTACAGTAGTCAATGATTGTTTAAGGAGAGTTTTAGAACAAAATTTGTCACTGCTTGCAAACAGTGCTGAGTAGATAAGATTTGCAAAGTTCAAGATACACAGCTTTCAAAAATTCATGCTCCTCAATAACAGTAATAAAATTTCTCAAGTATGTAAAAAAAAGTCTTTTAGGGACCGCATATTAGATTTTTGTGGCAGAAGTCAACAGGGTTGATTTAAAAGTAGGTTTCTTTTTTTTTTCTTTTTTTCCCTTTTTGTGAAGATCTTAATTTCATAAGTAATATGACTTAAATACATGTCTTATTCTACCCATTGCTTCAAAGAAAACATGATGATAAACTTTCCCTGTTCTGAAGCTGTTCCTGACTGCCATCAGAATTTGACCCATGTCACAGTATGGAGATAGAACAAATTTTGTCATTTTTGTTAGAGTCCAGGAAAGCCAACAAGGTAACTGAATGTCTATCACAGTGTTTGGTCAGATTTCAGAGGTTGTAAAGTCATTAATGTTAGTCTCCTAATGGAATTCTATTACATTTTAAATCAAATTAGAATTAATACACCATGAGCAGGACTAGCTGCAATCTAACAGATCAAATAATTTTCTAAATAAGAGAAAGAACAAAAAATTGTGGGTTTTTTTAACTTTTCTCATTTTGATTAAAAAACAAACAAAAAACATAAAACAAAAATTAAAAAAAAAACAAAGAAAAACTAACCAAAAAAACCAACAAAACTACAAAACAAACCACACAACCAAGACGGCCATTCAAAGACTAAAACCACTTATTTTCTAGCCTCTGAGGAATGCAGAAATTCTTTCAACAGTAAGAACGTCAGTGGATAAGATAGACTACAAAGTTCTTAAACACGAAATATAAGCATGCCCTCATGGCACCCAGCAGTAACTCTGTCAGATGCATGTGAGCTTATTGCATGGTTACTAATGGTACTTGCATATTGAAGGATCATATCAGTGGAAGGCTAAAGCCTGCATTGCCCTGTGTTCTGTCAGCATAGTCCATGGACTTAATGTGATTACTTCAGTAAAAATCATTATATCTCTCAAAACCTTGAAGATTAGTTCTTGAAAATTTTACAGTATGCACTAAACCATGCTCTGTAGCAGGGAATTCCTACTCTTTTCATACAGGTGGGAGAATAACAGATTGTCTTTCTCACATTCACATGCAAGACAGTGATGGTGTCACAAATCAGATTTAGAATTCCACAGGCATAGAGAAAGCCTGGATTGTAGAGAGTCTGAGGCTTCAGTGGACTGACAGGTTAACCCCAACATGGGCATGTGATAAGATGTTATGAATAGTGTCAGATCAGTTGGGATGGACTACCAGATACCTCCTTATTAAAAAAAAAAAAAAAAAAAAAAAGCAAAAATTAATGTCATTCTAGGCAGATCCTTTGAAGCTATCCAAGACTGTTTTCTAGCCTGATCTCTACTTAACTGTGATTCTCAGCCAATTCAATTCAGAAACTTACCACATTCACACAATGTATTTATAATTGTCACCCATTCCCATCATTTTTCTCTGAATTTCCTAGCAAAAGCTGGTAGAGAGACTTTTTTTATACTGATGCAGAAACAATAGATAACCCTTCAGAGGTACTAGGCCATAGACCTACTTTTTCCACAATTCTAGATCAGTGTTAAAGTTGAGAAAAAGGTATAATCATAATCCCTTTGTGACAAGATGCTAATAAACAATAGTCTGGAGTAAAATATGTGATCCTAGGCATTGTGATAAATATGATAAATAAACCCTGGAGAGTGAAAACAACAGGTACTGATAAAGTGAGTCATCAGTCAATGGTAGGGGAAAAGGGAGATGGGAAGAATTAGTGGAGAAGGGACAATGAAATGAGTACACTTACACCGCAAGTGTCTTGCCTGAAAGATACCACATCTAGTGACTGAAGACATGCAGTAATAAATCAGCAAAAATAATGCAGCATGTTAGAGCAGCACAGTGAGAAATGACTTCTTATCATGGTTCAGAAAGCGTCACTCAGATCAGTCATTCCTTACTGCAATGCCATGAATGTGGTAGGCGGCAAAGTTCTGACTTTAAAAAGGCTTTAAGAAGGCTTTAAAAATTACTGGGGAGAAAGGAAAATAAGTTATAAGCATTTGGGGACAATCCAAAATTAAGGCTAATGAGTTATTACTGGGAAAAGACAGGCCTTCAACTCCTGTGGTGGAGAAATTAAAACTACAGTAAGGGAGAGGGAAAAAGCTTTTAAGCTAAAAGAGGCCCTTGGTGGAGGTATACTGTGACTGAGTTCATAAAGTAGACTGACAACCGTGCAGTTAGTATGTTATCAAAAAACTAATCCATAAAAATGGAATTGGGGGATGGGCCCTGAAGACTCTAGCAAATCAGTTCACATCAAGAGGAAGCCACAGGTCAGACTGTGAGACCTGCAGAACAGACATATTTGTTTCACCAGGTCTTTTGCTTCTGCTGTTATTGCACCTCACTCTAAACTGATGCCTTATGCTAGATAAAGTCAGTGCAGTTTATTTGTGTCAACAGTACAAAACACATAGAAGAAATCAGGATTGGGGAAACACCACTCTGCCCCACACTCTGCAGCCAGTATTCCTGATAGAAATGCCAAGAAATGGTCCATACATCCTCTATGTGCATCACTGATTTTCAGATGGATTTCGCAATTCCTTAGAAAAAGATAGCAAGTGATAAAGTGATGGTATTTCTGGGGTGTTTTTCTACCTGCTTTCCCCACCCAATTTTAACCAACATCCACCATCCAACTTTTCAGACTGAATTCCTCCTCATGTCTTTTAGCATCTTGAGACTGCAGCTCCAAAGTACTTGGTAACATTATCTATCTATGCGGATACTCAGAGAAGAAAACCATCTCCTTAACTATCGACATGTATCTCAGTCTGTGTAATTTCCTGCCATTACTTCTTCACCTTTTGTTTCTTTCAACCTATGTCAAGATGTTCATGTATGCATCCATGGTACAGAGTCTAATTTAATATCAATTAGCTTAATAACAAACAGTTTAGTTATGGAAGTGTGAACTATTGCACAGATAATCAGCATAACTTATCATTGAAGTGCTAGCTAACTTCAACCCTGTGATGACACAACAGATAATGAAAATAATTTGGAGAATGTTAACTGAAACCACAGGAGTGGGGGAACTGCTTTATGGACATTTGTTATTTTAAAAAGTTCTACCTACCTGGCCTATATGCTTTTTGCTGCACTCATAACCAGTTATTGATGCAGCGTACATCTCTAAAGATATGCTTGCAGTTCTGGCAGATGTACTCAGCATTGTACAGGAGCTATCTATGGTCTTAATATCAGCAGAGCCACCACAGAATGGACTTTGGGCAGACTACACAGCCACAAAGTCTCAAGTTGATTTTGCAGTCTGTTTCACAGACTATTTATTGCAGACTGCAGAGCTATCAAGTTAATTTAGTTAGGAGAAGAAGGTTTCCATAAATCATAGGTATTCTTTTAGACTGCAGGAAAGAAATATTTGGGATGGCTACCAAAATTTACTTGTAATAGCTTTTGTCGAATTCTACATTTTTTAGTGGGAACATTTAGAGCCACCATAATTGTTGCTGCCAGGGATAGATCAATGTCCCTGGAGAGTTGGACAATGAGGAAGAGAGATTTATATCAGGCAGGAAATGTGAAGAAATCTTTATTTCTGGTCCTTTTCCTGCTGGCAAAAAAATATTAACACATGCAGGCAACTTCTGCTGGTGATGACAGCAACTTTTGCCAGTTGTGTTTCTTCCTGCACTTCCCCTCAGTGTTTGATTAGCTAGCAGAAAAAAGAAAAGATCAAAAATTACAAGGAGATTTAGTTAGGAATTCCACCACAGCTTCGTGGGCAATATTTTCTTAATTAGAATAGAAAAAATTTAAAAGAAATGGACAAACTGATTGTCTTTTCCTGATAGAATGAGATTAATGAAGAATGGGAATGACTGTTTCATAAATCCTTCCTTTAGAAAGAAGCTAGGCCAGGTTTAAAAGTATAACAACAAAAGGCTGCTTAAAACAACATAACAGTTAAAGAGATAGAATTTTATTGAAATGTATTGTTGGATACAATGGGTAAATATTTCATACCAACAGTTTTCAGTAGTGACCTTCATTTAAAAATCCTGGCTTTACAGACAGGTGACAATTTATTTTCTTAATATTTTTATTATTATTATTTTTTATTTTTTTTATTTGTGTGTGTGTGTGTGTTTGGTATCATGGTAATTTTTTTTTTCTTATCTGAGAAAATCTTTTTTTTTTTTTTCTATCCCCTTATTTTTAGTTCAAATAAATAAATAAATAAATGATCTGTTTTGTTAATTTACTTATATTCTCTGTTTTTCTAAATCTCACACTAAATGAGAAGGAGATATTCCATTTGATTATGTCAATAATAAAACTGTTCTATGCAGATTGTCTCAGCAGAGGTCATTACATGCCACTTTAGTTGACTTGGATAATCCAGGTACTTCCATGTCGGGAATATCTGGAAACTGTCTATCAACTAGAAAGATGTTAACAGGCCAGCTGGCCTTGGAGCTGCAAAAGAAGGAAAGAAACTCTCCTACCCAAGCCTTGAGAATTCACAGAACAAGAGATAATTCACAAGACTTGTATATTAAATCACTAACTTAGTTTAAAAGCCCTTATTTTTTTAGGTTTGTAATTAGTTTGCAGTTGTCTGTAAGAATTCCTTTGCTTTTTCTCCTGTCTAAGCACTGTGATATGTAACCACCCAGAGCCCCCCTCCTTAACCAGCACAAATGTTATTCTGTTACACCTACCAACCCGATATATTGTGAAGCATTCTTTTAATAAAGGTTTTCAGTTATTGCCCCGTAACTGGGAACGTGTGGATTATTAGCCTCACACTTCCATACCGTCAAATACTTTGTGTCTAGAGAGCTCCAAAAGCTGACATTTGCATAGAAATTAATTTTGATATTAAGACCTCAACTGGAAGCTGTGTCACCTTCAGGGTCAGGACCTGTTTCAAATTCCCTTTAGTCCATTTTTTGACTTATAAAATATGGTGGAGAACACAAAATTTAATTTTCCATAAAGGGATACATTAAATAGTTGCTGCTTTTAATTACATTATTGATTTTGGAGATGAAATTTATTTTAAAAAGTTAATAAGAGTAATAGACAAAATGACAAAAAAATGTGACTCTTGGGGATGGTCCTGGGCAGGCCTAAGAGCTGGACTCAAGGATCTGTGAGGGTTCCTGCCAACTCAGAATATTTTGTGATTCTGTGTTTGTGTGGAAAACTGGCAAAGAAAATCAGATATATAATCGAATATATGGCCTGGAATTCACACTATGTTTGGCTATGTAAAACATGATTAAATTTTAACACTTAGTGCCTTCATTTTCAGATATGGGTCTAGTTTCGCATTTATACTACCTATGGTCACTGAAAACAAATTCTGTGCAAATTTTATTAGAGTAGTATTTTGAATATCTGGGGGTAAAGAAACAAGTCACTTGTGTGACTTTTAATTCTACTAGGAATTTCTTTGGATGCAGTATAACATTTGAGTTTCAGTGTTTGAATGTGGTATTTTAACTTCTGCAGACTTTTGAACATCTATTGAACTGCCTTTGTGTCAATGGCCAGGAACTGGTGTACTCTTTTATTAAAGCAGCTGAGAACTTCTTAAGCCTTAGGCTTCCAAATGTTTTGCTTGCTTTTTATTCCAGTTTTCAAATAAGCCATCAAAATGGTAATGGAAACATAGAAATAGTACCAATATGATAGCAAAAATGAATTATCTTACAAAATCCTTTTTCTATTATCAAGATCAAACATTTTAAGTACAATCAATATACATTTATTACCATTTAAAGTGAACCTAAGAATCAGGTGCAAAACCTTTGATGGTTAATGGCAATACACCCTGGAGACTCCTATGTATTTTGTGTCAGGTCACTGCAGTATAATTTATCATGTTATTCATTTACAGGAGTGAATCAAATAAAGAGTATTTTAAAGTATTAAAGAGTATTTTAAATTTTATTCATCATTTATCACATTTTAATGTCAGTTTAAAAAATATTTTGTGATAAGTAGTTTAATGCAACAAGTTTTTTGAAAAATTGCAAAGACTGAAATGCTACCTTGAAAATCCACACCATTCCTACAGAGCTGACTCTGAAAACTTTCTCTCATGAGCACACCTCACAGTTATAGAGGGACTGTGCACTAGATGGTTGTTTATATTTTTCTGTTGTATGCTACAGCAAACATCCTGAATATTAAAGAAACCCCAACATTTACATATGTACTACATCAAAAACACATGTGCTGACCTCTGCTTTGCCTGTAGCAAAAGTAGTATTGTCAATGGGAACTGACACTATACCTAGCACCAAAGGCACTGACTGCTTGCAAATAGCTGCACATTAGATATTGTCAAACAGCATGATGAACCTTGCAGTGATTTTATTCTGTATGTTTATTTTTATTAAATTAATGGGAAAAGTAGAACAGCAAGGATTTTTTTTTATCTTAGAACAAAGTTGCAACAGGTCATGCCAGGCCACCTGTGCTGCAATTTAACACAGGATTATAATCTGGTGAACTAAGAACTCTGAATCTGAGTTTATAACTATAATGAGATGAATTAGCAAGAAGTATTAGAAGAAAATTATTATGATGTGCCACAGTTAGCCTGTTAGCTCACTACAGACTCTAATCTTAACTAATGGGTTCCAAGACTTGTTAAATTTCAACCCAATCCTCTTAAAATAATACTTCTTAAGCAAATGCAGACATGAATTTTATGAAGTTAATAAATCCTTCAAGTACTGTGTTTGGAGAAAATATTTCAGTAAGATCAACAACAACAGCTAAAAAGAATTAAATAATTTATGGTTAAACATGAATGAGTAACAAGGTACTTGATCAGACCATGAACATTTGTTTTTTACTTTTTTTTTTTTGCATTTGAAAACGTCATAATAATATTTTTTAATTTTTCTTACCTTTTTTTTGACCAAAAACCCACAAAAAACTATTTATCTCAAATTCTTTACTCCAATATAAAGAATTATAATTACTTATAATAATTATTATAATTAATTAAAAGGAGGCAATATAATTTCCAAAAATAAGATCTTTCTAGTCTAATCTTCACAATGCATGGTTGCTGAAAAATGTGAAAATCATCAAGATATGTATTGTTGCTTGTAACTTCTGTTGAGATATTCAGTCACAAGTTTTTAAACAGACAGTAATTAAAAGTTTTCTACTATAAATACTACATCAACAAAAGCTGTTTCTATAAGTCAGGGTTTCATTTCTCAAATTCCTAGAAAAAAAAACAAAACACAAACATTTAGAGAGTCCTGTTTTTTTAAGTGCTCGTGAAGCTGCAGCAGCAGCAAACAGAAAAATAATTTCCATTGTCTTGCACAAAAAACAGTATCAGTTGAAGTACTTTCTGCATGTGTGTGTTTGGAATCCCGACAATATATATACACGTTCCTAATACACTGGGAAAACAAATGTTTGACAATCAGTCATGAATCTGTTGACATCATGAGATAAATTTTGTCAGTTTCATTCAGTGATTTCTTGCACTTGCTTTTGTGTGGAAAAGCAGCTGCTGAAGTATTTAGCACCCTAGAACACTGCATATTCTGACTACTTCTTTTACAAATAGAAAGAAATTTCCCAACATAATGTTTACATTAGCTCTGACAGGAGGAGACCTCTAGGGCAAGGGGAACTAGAGGCACTAATGTTTGTGATCCTGTTTCCAGCCAAAGGAACTGCATGAGAAAGTGTCTTGATTTGACTGTTCCAGTATTTGCCACCACTTAACTTATTAAAATAAAAATGTACAATGGCATCTGCTCCCCAGACTGTTTTCACCATGAGACAAGTGAAGCAAGCTTTATCAGTTAAGTGGCTGCACATCATGTAGAGGCACATGGTCTAATTAGAGTGTTAATCTTTCATCAGGATGTTTCCCTGATTCCCCCCTTAACATCTGGATTTGTGGTACGCCCACTAACATCTGAGTGGTTTTTGACTAGAGTTATTATAGGAAGTTGTAATACAGTACAAATAAAAACATAAGAATAATCTCTAATTCCACAATAAAATGTGGTTTAAAAACTTCAGATGAGAAACTCCTTAACTTAATTGATATCAATCTTGTTGTTTTCTGATTATCACTCAAACATTACTAGAGGCCGTATTACAAATCATATTGTTGGTCCTGCTACAGACCACTTTCTTTCCTATAGCATGAGAAGGGCTTGGGAAAGACCTGTAACAAAGACTACAAAAGATCCCAAAATTTCTGAAATAATTTTGGAGTGGAAGCAATGAAACAGCCTTTACATTATCCTTTGTTAAATACTAGGCCTATTTGCAGTTTAAGGCCTACAGGTTTAAAATCCAAAAGGTAAAATAAAATGTAATTAGAAATTTTTTCTCTTATTTAACTCACTAGTTCTTGAAGCATATTTCCTCACAAACAAAACTACATTTAAAAGATTCCAAAAAATATCACTTCTACATTTTTTTTCTGCCATACATTTTCCAGGATTATTGTATAATGTAAAGTTTTTTAAAAGTCGCAATGCCAATATTCATTCTTTCTGTAAAGTTCTTGATATTTGTTAGTGCTTGACAGCATATGAACTAAAATTCTATGGAAAGAACATTATTAAAGTAAATTTAATATTTTTAAAAATCCTTTTAAATCTTTCTCAAAACCTTGCTTCACAAGTTTATTTAATATAATCTTTTTTCTTAAGTATTGGGGGAAAAGATTACTAACCTTTTGTTTTTGCAAATTAAGGCTATTTCTATGGGTCTTACTGCTTGTTTACTAGAAGACTATTAAAATAATAATGCCTTATATATATGCAATCAGAGGGTTGGAGCCTCTTTCATAGTAAGACAGGCTGAGAAATTTGGGGCTGTTCAGCCTGGAGAGGATAAGGGTCTGTGGAGACCTTATAGTAGCTTCCAATACCTAAAGGGGCCAAAGAGAGTTGGAAAAGGACTTTTGACAATGTCTTGTAATTATATAACATTGGAGAATGGCATCCAACCTGGCCTTGAACACTTCCAGAGATTGGGCTCTGAGTAACCTGTAGTAGTCATAGGTGTTGCTGTCCATGACAGGAGCATTGGAACCAAATAATTTTTAAGGTTTCTTCCAATCCAAATCATTCTTTGATTCTATGAAAATGAGGATGTAGAATATAGCAATACTGTTTATATTTTAAAGGAAAAAATCTAACCCCTAATCCTGAAAACACTTTGAAACTGATCTTAATAAGATCTGAAATAGAGTTGTTTTGTACTTGCTTGCTACCATTATTAGAATGGTCCGCAGTTAAAATATAACCTTTCGTATGCGTGACGTAATTGGCTGTTCTCAAAACCATTTATATATATCACAGCAGTCTGGTAAGAGGAAGAGCTGCTTCCCTACCTTGTTCATGATCATTATTGAATAAATAGGTCTCTTCTGTGATCCAAAATAATTGCTCTGTCTGCTATTGTTTTTAGTGTCCATGGGTAAATGACTTATCTGTGCCTTTACAAGACTGTCTTTATGACTTCATTTTTTACATACAATGTGTTCCTTTGCATGTGTAGAGAAAAGAGTCTTTTCAAAAAATAACTTTAATTATCAGTTGTATGCATATAATATAATAAATATCAGATAATATCCAGATGTGATGATGATATGTCAAGCAATAAAAAATGCAACAGAAAACTCAATGTTGAAATAATATTGTTCAACTTTGGCTTTGAAGGATTGCGTAGGGTCCACCTCTCTTTTCCCATGTTAGAAAACAATTATTTAACAAGCTTTTCTTTAGTACAATATTGCAATAAAAAGTATTTTGCGTCCTCTTTTCTTCTTTTTGAAAGAATGTTTCCTTAAGCAATGAATTTGTTTATTGCTGATGAGTATGATTTGATACCTGTTGGGTTTAATTGTATTCAAATGTGCATTACTTTGAACCAGGTGAAATACAGTCCCAGTTTAAGACACTAAGTGTGAATTCATCACAGAATTTTTTATTTTTTATTTTTTTTTAAAAAAAAGCTTTGTCAATTTAATTTTGTGAAGTCTTTATCTGTCACTAATTTAAACAAAATGTACTTTGCAGCTTGTATTAATTATGCTTTTAATTCACAAATTCTTGCAGTGGTGTCAACAAAAACATTTTCACTGATAAAATGAAGGGAAAAAATCATTAATCTACAAATATCTATTTCTTTAAAAATGAATTTAAAATTATTTCACATAAACGTACAATGGGACATGTATACTCCTCCAGGTATGTTCAATGTTTGAATCAGGCAGTCTGTCATGGAGCTGTCTGTAGTAAGTATTTTATGATAATGACTTATAAACAAGTAAATAAAGGATCTCAGGAAGATAACTCCTTTTGCAGTTACACTTCTGTAGCATGAACTGCAAACAAAAACACTGCAAGCTTGATTGTTATCCTTCATTAAATGCAGTTCACTGAATACAGTTTGTATGTGCATTTTCAACATCAGGAGGAGATTCTGAGTAGGTGCTACCTTGAGGTCACTGCCTCTATCAGCTCAAATAACTTTGCAGGATCAGTGCTATCACCTACATAGTGATATATGCATATCTGATCTGAGAAAATCTGACGCTGAAACTAATGTAACTATTGAATAATTCACATCACTGTCTGGGACCTGAGTGAGCTTATTTACTTGAAGTCTTCCCATAATCCTATATTTTTCAAAACAAACCAACAATTCCTCATAGTATTCAACTGGTAATTTCAGACAGCAGTCAAAAGACCTTCTCTGGTTTATGGTGATAATGGCTTCTCAGGAAAAACACATTTGCTTCACTCAGAATTTTTAAAAGAGAAACTATCTTCAGTTTTATATGGCTCCTAATACATTGTAGCTTTTACCTATTAAAATTTTTAGAGGGGTTTTCAGTTGGCTGGCCATGTTTGACAGACTTTACTAGCAGAGCTAATCTGTGATTCTTTAGTGATTATGAAAGTTTAGTTAAGAATGAAAGTTCTTTAGTCTTGGAAGTATTTTCCACATTTTTTTCATTAAATGATTACAAAATCACTCCCATTAATCATGTAATTAGTCTATCACATATGTTTAACAATCACATTTCATCTGTCATATTTTTATTTTCCCCTTTTGTTTATGTATTAACGCATTAAATATTTGTTTGCTTTGAATTACTTTCCTAAAGTCTTATCAAAACACATCCTAAGTCTGTGTCTGACATATGTTATAGGAATTAACATTACATTTCACAGCAATTTGAATTTGTTGAATTTGATTATGAAGATAATTCTGAGTATGAATTTGTGTTTTCAAGGCAGATAATAGGGAGAGAGTATCCATTCACATAAATAAATAACATACATGCACAATCTCTGGAATGCTTTGAACAGTCAGCAGTAATCATTTTGTATTAAACCAACACCTGTGGGAAAATAGATGTCTTTTGTTCATGGGTCACAGTCAATGCAGCATCCACATGGGATACAAAAGCTGTTTTTCATCCATGAGGTGAACATTTTGAGGAACTTTGCTTCAAATGATGTTTCCAAAGGCTTGAGTAGATATTTCATTGTTCCTTCTGTATTTATATTTGTGGTGTGAGAACCTGATGCTCTGACTTGGAACAAAGGGGTAAAGGAGTGCCCTTGCCAATTTGAACTTGTTTATAATTTCTTTATAACAGAATATCAGGTTCTGTTGCTGAATAAAGACTTTTGCTATTTTCTTTTTAGTTTACTTGCAAAATGCAGCAATTGTATTTTTCTCTGAAGGCAAGGTTTTTATGGTACTACAGACAGACTGAGTATTCTTAAAGGCCAGTGAAGGAAGAAAGGAATTTTGCCATACAAATGCTATATATTTTAGGGTTTTTTAAAGCTTAATTACTGCAGAACCACAAAACCACAAAACTAACACAGGCTCAGAGATAAACGAATGACTTTGCGCTCACATAAAGAATGACCTCAACACACAGAGTATTTATAAGTGTATTAAGGAAATAATAGAGGAGGAGTTGAGCCTCTCCTCCATCAGTGTGCAAAACTTGCTGTGAACTGGGTGACTGCAACTGACCAGCGGGATGTAAGCCTCCAGTGATAGCAAAAGATGAGATTTCCAGGCTCCATTAATACAGCAGTTCAATTAGATGAACATTCCAGTGATTTCAGTCACCTGCTTTCTGTGATGTGCTGGTTTTCGCAGGGGCAGATCTCGTTTTCTTCACCATGGCTAATATGGGGCTGTGTTTTTGATTTATGTTAAAATCATGATGATAATATAGACATGCTTTTGTTACTGATGAACAGCACTTGCACAGCATCAGGGCTTTTTTTGCTCCCCCCTCCACTGGTGAGGAGGTTGGGAGTGCACGAAGAGCTTGGAGGAAGCGTAGACAGGAAAGCTGATCCCAGCTGACCCAAGGGATATCCATCATCAGATGATGTCATGCTCAGCATATAAAATAGGGTGAGAAGGGGGAAGTGATGGAGATTCAGAGTGGAGGGGTTTGTCTGCATAAGTCATCATTACATATGATGGAACCCTGTTTTCCTGGAGATGGCTAAACACCTGCATGCCCATGGAAAGTGATGAATTAATGCTTTGATTTGCTTTGCTTGAGTGCTTTTGCTTTACCTATTAAAATGTCTTTATCTCAACCCACAAGTTATTTTCATTTTTACTTTTCCAGATTTCTCCCTGATGCCACTGGTGATGGACCAAGCAAGTCACTTTGTGGTATTTAGTTGCTGGCTGGGTGTTAAGCCCAAGATGGGGTGCAAAGTGTCCAAGACACTGAGGGGTTTGGTTGGGATGTGGAAGATTGAATTTACTGCTGTTACTGCAGTTTAGCGGTAAATCAGGAGGTTCCTGTGCTTGCCATGGGGTCACTTGCCTGACTGTACTCTGGAGTTTAGTGCTTGTTAGGGGCTGCTTTTTGCTTTGGCCACTCGCTGCAGTGCTGTGCTGGTGATCACCTCACGCTGCTCTGCCTGGGAATGTTTTATAACTGCCTGGTGATGTGCCTGGTCTGGCAGGTGGCCAGGACATTGCTGCTGTGTTTGTGCCACTGTATTGGACAGGCTGGAACTCCCATATCAACTTGAGTCAAAGGGACTGTGACCTGTGGGTGAGACCACAGTGGAGCACATATCCACCTGCAGCCTGTGGAGAACTCCACATTGGAGCAGGTGAGAAAAACCAAAGGGGATTGTAATGCCATGGGTGCTGGAGTGGGTTTGCTGGCAGGACTTGTGACCCCACGGGGGACCAGTGCTGGAGCAGTCTGTTCCTGAGGGACTTCACCCCATGAAAATGACCCACACTGGAAAAATTAATGAAGAACTGCAGCCCATGGGAAGGACTCACATTGAAGAAATTTAAAAACTGTCTGCTGTGGGAGGGACTCCACACTGGAGCAGTGGAAGCAGAGATTCTCCTGCAACCTTTGATGAATACCATGGTGAGGCAGGCTGGCCTCCTGCAGCCCATGGATGTTGTTGGATTGTAGCAGGAATCCCTTGTTGGTAGCCAGGCTAGAAGGAGGGGAAGGCACTTGTTAAAGCATTAAACCTGATGGTCTGACCCAAAGGTACAAGATGTCAAGGCTAGGTTGGATAAACAGGAGGAGTTGGGACTAGGCGATCTCTAAATTCCTTGCAATCCCTTAAGACTCTGTGGTTCTATGATTACAAGCTGATGTCCCCAGGGTTTTTCATTTTTGATTTTTTTATTTTATAGATTTTAGAAGTTATTGTCGATTTAATGTACCAGTAAAAAAACTTCCGTAGCTTAATGTTTACACACACCAACCCCATCCTATATCAATCCCTCAAAACTCCACTAGCTGTTTTAGTCTACATTTCAAGGTAGAATTGCAGAAAAGTGCCATGAAGCCTGCACCAGAAGATAAAGACACAGACAGAAGGACCTCCAGATCTGGAACTTTGGAAGGCCCCCAAGGATCTGACATGCTGTGAGGAAGAAGAAGAGGGGTTCTGGGACTCAATTCCCGATGGGGTGTGCCAGGGGGGAATGGGGCTGGAGGTGGGGGGGGGGGGCAGGTGGGGAATAACAGGATGGGATTGATTGGATGGACATTATTATAAAATCTTGGAACCAGGGTCAAATGGGGGGATCCTGTGGACATCTATGCCTGGAGGCTCATTAAAACTTCTATTCCCATTATCTCCTACTAAATTTGCCTGGAGTTTTTTTTCCTCACTCTTGAAGGCATCACCATGACCCGAGTCACAAGTTATAGGAATTACTTCAACAGGAACCACCTGATCCAGGGAAGGAGAAGATGTACAAGAAGCAGTCCAAATGCAACCTGAGTTACCTTTGGTGCCCACACGACACATGAACACCCTAATCCCTAGTGACTATCATATCTGATCACCCACAGGCAAATCCATGAATTAACATAGCACATTAAACATTAAATAAATATTGCTAAATATTAAACTATTCATAACATCTTTGTAACATTACTTACACTCTAATTATTGAGAATTATCTATTCTGAAAATGCAACAAAAAAACCTAACTGTAGCAATGGACACTTAGACATACAAAGGCTAATTACATACATTCCACTGATGGGTATGTTCTGCAAGTCAGAGTGAATTTCTGTCCCACTGGAATGAAAACATTTTGAGTATTTTAAGCAATGTGAAAACTGAAACTCTCTGTGTTTCTGAATGAGTAATGTCTGATCTTTTCTTCTTTGCTAATAAGGTTGAGTTACAGTTTACATGACACAAACCAAATGTTACAAACCAAAGGTGAAGGAACTTTTGAGCTTTCTGGAATACATAGTAAGCAGTCAAATACAGAGGAAACTATGACATATGGAAGAAAGTGTCGCTGCATATGCAATGAAGTAGAAAAATAACTTATGTTTAAGCATTCTTTCTTTGCAAATTCCCCAGAAATGACAGGTACTGATAATACATACTGTGTACTGTCATCCCACACTGGCACCCATTCAGCTTTCCCAGTGAAACAGTGTAGTATCACAACTCCTTTTTCTCTGTAATTAAGACAGTAGCCAGGATGTCACTCATGACACATCGTCAACTCCTTCAGGCTAAAAGACAAGCCTTATAATGCTCTGTTCAGAAATGCCAGAATCCAGTTATTAGCCACAAAAGTTAACTACAGCAGCTTGTCTTAATTTTTGCACACAGATGTGCACACTTTTATTACAGTTACATAGTGGTAGAGGAAACACACAGAAGAAAAACAAAGCTTTGTTCTTCCCTACGTTTTCTCAAAGCATATAGAAAACCTGTAGAATTAACTGATGCAGGCTTGCATGTGCAGGAGGTAGGATTTTTTAACTGCCATAGTATAGTAGATACTCCCACTAGAGTCAATAGAAGTAGCATCTTTAAAAAGTTGATTATGCTATTATATTACAAAGCTGAGGATGAATGGCAGTGTGATGGGAATGTGTATCTCCATCTTTCTTCCTTGAACATCCAGTTTTCAACAGCCGAATTCTGCTCTATGTCTTGCTCAGTGCTGGACAAGAAGGGAAGCATAATAGGTGGTGGGGACAGTTGTATAATTCCAGTTCTGGTCTCCAGATTTATAAATCCTATAGCTCTTCTGGAAGACAAAAGGAGCTTAAGTATTTACAAAATTTCTATTCTATACCCAGTAATTTTTTTAAAGACAATCTCCAGAGAGAACCAGCTTGACTAAACTACTAAAAGTAGGGGATCCAGTCATTTCTCATGGTTATTATGGCAACTAGCAAAAGTCACAAAAAAAATATAAACTATCTAGACTCTCAGGATTTTTTATGGTCTGTGTTGGCTCCAACAGTTTCAACATAAAGCAACTCATAGCTTCAGTACTTCCCTGACATTATACTGAAAACTTCAGAACATATTTTTTCTAAAGAATTTCTTCAGAATGTGTTCCTGGAACAATATCTTAACTTTACATCTTCTTGAAGAAAAAAATATGCTCTTAAACCACTTGCTTGCTTAAGTTCATCCCTATTTATTTACCACCATTTAAAATGACAGGTAATTAGACCCTAACCAGATTTCCTTTTAATGAAGTTAAGTTGTCTTCTGATAAGAATATTATGAGAAGAATTATTGATACAGATTTATAGATTTTTTTTTCTTTAAAAACTCATTATGCTTTGATTTTAAAGTCTATGCTTAAATCAGTTAATTAGTACTACCAGATTAGGAAAAAAAAAATAAGTCCTTTTCACTTGTCCTCTCCTTTTTTATCTTTAATCAAGTGTGAACAATAGTACTAATTTTCTGAATATTCCATTCCATTTCTTCATCTGAGAGTGATAAGTTATATTGTTTAAAAAAGACAAGAAATTTTACTGTGAGGTTTGCTGGTCAGATTGTTATGAACCCCCTAGCTTGTCAAATATTCACTTGAAATGAAATTGTGTGATCTCACAAATGTGGGCTGATTGCACCATCATCTACACATCTTCTAGACACTTCATTCAGATTCTCCATAATTTTGTTCCTTGAGTCATCATCCCCAGAGACACTGAAAGCAAGTGTGTATTAGTACACAGACATGGAGAATTGACCCATAATTTTAATCATTCTCTTTTCTGAGGTATAAACAGAAAGCAGAAAAAAGTGGTCTGTCAGTCATATCAGCCAAGGATGGGGCTATCAAAAGAGAAAGTGGTGTGGGTTTTCCCACAGAAACCTCTTACAGAATGTGTCTGTATAATCTGTTTCTTACACTGATTACAAAGATATGAAGGTTTGGGCTAGAAATGAGTGGCAGCATGCTTACCATGCATATCAATCAGCTTCTGAAGAAATGTCCATGTTTTTGATGGAAACATTAGAGGCCCTCTAGTCCTTATCATCATACATGACAACATTAAGTTTCCTTGTATTAGAAACAAAGAGAGTGAAGACCAGAAAGATCAAATTAATAAATGTGTATATGGTAACTAAGGCACAAGATTTGTAGGTAATTTTAGGGCTGCATGATTTGACTTTGTATTCATATATAAACTACAGTGAAAATACTCAGTGAATAGGATTATTCACACCTTTAAGACTCTGCATTTTCAGATTAGTATATGTGTTTGTGTTTATGTATCTAAATAGAGCTTGCTTTATTTGATTTGGGTCAGTGTATGTAACACATAGGGTTCATATTATTTGTGTCTATTTATATTTGG
Source organism: Thripadectes ignobilis (assembly GCA_035584755.1). Taxonomy (NCBI): domain Eukaryota; kingdom Metazoa; phylum Chordata; class Aves; order Passeriformes; family Furnariidae; genus Thripadectes; species Thripadectes ignobilis. The sequence continues at coordinate 25,288,276 of JAWMRC010000089.1, read as the reverse complement.
ATATATAACACATAAATATATATTAATTATAAGGTAGTAAATATTAGTGTAAATATTGTTGGTGTACATAGTTTCTCTTATAATAAAAAAATATTTTCTGTGTCCCATTTCTTTTTGAATTTTAGTTTTGCTTTTTAACCAGATGAACTAGAAATATTATTGTTCACAGAATTTCTCATTAGGCCCATAAGAAAAGCAGAATTTTTAGACTAACTTAACTCTTGTCCTGACTCTGTGAATGGCCAGAGAAGAAAAAGAGACAGAAAAGAAAGAAGCACAGCAGAGTGCTTCTCCTTTTCAAAGAGAATAGACTTCATTAGAAGTCTATTTGCCTGTACCTCTTCAGGGTCCATAGGGCAAGCCAATCCTATGTCAAACCCCTTCATGTATCTGAACACTCACAGACCAAGAGAATAATACATCAATTTCTGTGTGGCATCAGTTTTATCTTAACATTTCATCCCCGTGGTTTTCTGGGAACAAGTTAAATTGGCCTTAGCATTAAAGATCAGGAAAAATTATTGTCCAGCAATGTTATAGGAAGCCTGTTGTTAACAAGAGGGAGAAAAGAACTATTTCATACCAGTTAACAGGATGCCTTATTCAGTTTCTAGTTTTGTTCTGGTACATTTTAACAACAAGAACACAAAAAACCAACCAAACCAAACAAAAAAAAACACCAACAAACCAACCAAACAAAAAGAAAACAAACAAAAAACCCCAAAGAAACAAAAAAAACCCCAACTAACCAACCAAAAAAACAACAACAAAAAAAATCCTTAGTTTTGTGGAGTGTTCTGTACCAGGGTAAGCACTCAACACTGTAGCAACTGAACATCAAAAAATTACATGTTATTGCATTGCTTTAAGCTCACAGAAGTGAGGTAAAGACTGATTTGGGAGAATACCTTCAATGAGGTCATCATAGTACATTCTTACAAGCCCCAATTTTAACAATCTTTGTTTTAGTTGTAGCTAACTGTGCTTTCATATAAAATATGTGCTCATATAGCATAGTACTGTACATGGTCAGTATGTTTTTTCTATAGGAATGTAGAACAAACAAATATGTTTAAAATGCAGCAAACTTTAAAATAAAAGGTGATCCAGTGTCTGTTAAACTCACCAGCTGGGGAGAGTAGATTCATATGCACCAAATATAAACTATATGATTTACTATTAAAAAGAAGGGAAAAAAAAAAAAAGAATAGGGGGAATAGGGGATAGTGTAGTAGAATCTGTAACAAAACTTGGAGCAAAGTAGGTGTGTAAGTGTGGTGAAGACCTCAAGTTGTGCTGGAAGGCCTGTTTTTGTAAGGTCTTATTGGGACACTGGATAAACAGAGACTGGAATGTTTTTCTTTTCATTTCTTTGTTGTGGACTTAATATCTTTAGCCATTATGCTGTTAGGAAGAGCATTACCTTAATAATTAATAATTAACAAAACTTACTCAGATAGTTTGATGACAAACATGCCAGTCTGCAATTTGCACTTTCTTGAAATAAGTAAACTTTAGTAGCAAATATATCGCTAGAGTAAATCAAGGAAAGTAAGTTTGATTATAGGAGTTTTAAAATTTTAGCTTTCTCAAGAGAGTAGTCCTGAATCTCCTATCAGTGACACATCCTTACTCCAACTTTCTTTCATATTTGGATGTAAATTTGAACTGCTAGAATCAGTCCTTTTGATGTCAATTTAAATTGCATGGTATGGTTTTTCCTTATTATGAGTACAAACACCCATATTTTTGGTGCAAGTTGGATCAGAAACTTGTGGGGTTTAATTCCTGATTTAAGATGCCTTAACATTGTGCCTTGTGCCGCCAATAGAAGCTACATTTCCTGCAGAGGCACACAAGTGACTTGTGTCATGTGGCTGGAAGGTAATCTCAAATGTCTGATTCTAAAGCACCACTGTTTACATTTCCTTAGTACCTCTAAAGGCACTCATAGTGTTCAGAGTGAAACAAAAGTCTGGTTCATCACTGTCATAATAACAGTTATCTGGAGCCTTGAAAACCATGGACTTCTAGAGGCCGTATGTTGGTGACTGTCATTCTGATAACAGGAAAACTTAACTTCCAGATATATTGCTGGCTAAGCATTTGCAGATTAGGGTTTCTACTGACATATGATTTTTACAGGTACATGTATGAAAAGGCAAGGCTGCTTGAAGCATTACTTGTGACACACTGGCACAGGATCACTGAAGTTTATTAAACAATGTCATATATTGAGGATCTGACCACTGTGAAATTTACTCTACTGGAAGCTGCTGATGGACAGCTACTTATGTACTTCCATCATGGCACATCCCAGTGGTATTATTATCAAGGAAACGTATAATTTTTCATGATCTGAGCTTTTTTCTATTTATATCCCTGATGCATTTCAGAAGAAGTGCTGAGGACTGCATTTCTTCATTGCCATTTGTAGTATAACCTCATACAGATACACTATATAAAGAAAATTGTTGGAAATTGGGTTTTTTTTTTTTTTGCAACCCGTGCTACAAACAAATTGCTTCCTCTTATTAATAACTATACAATATGACACACCATTGTCGTATGAGCAATTCATCATTTCCCCCAAGTGGATCACTACATTGTACTACCAATAAAATGTTCTAGGCCTATTTTAATTTTATTATTTCTTCTATGTTCCGATTTAATATGAAACTTGCATTGATGAAACTGTTATATGTCAAAACCAAGTAACTCAAAAATGCAAATGAACTTTTCACTGAAGAGAAACTGGTTCATTTGCAGTTTTATTCCACACAGCAAATCCTACTTGTATTCATGCAATGTATGCATACCTGTATGTATGATAGAAATTAAAAGGTGGGCAAAGAAACAAGCAAGTATAATTCCATATATAAAAGCTTTTGTTAGAAAGTTCCTTAGCTTTTTCTATGATCAAACACAGTAAGAGGCATAATGCTCCCAAAACAAATGAGGTTCCTTGAGAATATAAAGCTGTACTTCATATTGTAAGGGTGACTGAGCACTGTAACAATTTTTTCACAGATGCTGTGGAGACTCTACCCCTGGAGATACTCAAAAGCTGTCTGAATGTGGTTCTTGATGCTGGTGCTGAACTAAATGGCCTCCAGTGGTTCCCTTTCGTCCTCAGCCATGAGGATGTCTATGTCTTTCTCTAAGAGCTACAGAAAAGTTTGTGTCAGCTTACTCTTCTGATACTCCCTTCTGATATTCCCTTTTTTACATGTCAGTTGTCTTAGTTTGAGAGAGAAACTAAGATGTAATTGTTGGCTAAGAAATAAAATAATCCCTCTCCTTAAATTTAGA
>JAWMRC010000089.1:25245764-25284864 GCA_035584755.1 Thripadectes ignobilis | reverse complement strand
TAACCACTATAGTTATGCTAATGCATTGCCTCCACTTTTCTCTTGGGAGGAATTCCACTCAGTTTGAAACTATAACATCAGTGTCCTTTGGCTTGGAAAGCATTAATTGGAGCTGCTGTATTTTATCTATCTCTATTACTCTTCAATATAATTTTTTGGCTGCTGTCAAAGGAAACACAGGTAACTTTATCATTGCATGACATGTGAGATGAGAAAGGCAGAAGAAGAACACAGGTAAAACAGTCAATGAGGCATAAGAAAACTATGTATAAAACTGTCAGGTGTAAGGATTAAACAGTTTATAACAGCAAGCATTATCTCCAAGTAAATATATTGTAGAGATTAAGAATCTCCTAAAGAGATTCTAGATCTGTGGATGTGTTCTCCATGTAGGTCTAAAATTGCATTTAACAACGAGCTATCAGTGTTATTATCATGTGAAAAATGACACAGGAAAATATTAGACATATAATTGAAGTTCTAAAATTTTAATCCTGTAAAATTATTCAGAAATTGAAATGGCAAAGAGAAAGCAAAATGTTGGAGTAGACACTGGTTGTTTTGGAAACAGACAAAGATAAGTATGTGATATACAAAAATTATGACAGTGTTGAAGCCTTACTTTGTTGAAATATAGGGTGAAAATAATTACTTTTAATCAATTTTAGATTAGATTGCTGTTGGCTCAGTATGTCTTTGGAAAAAATTCGATGTTCCTTTTCAGTCCTGAAATTGGAGTATCCCACACACACTTACAAGGGGACTTAAAAGGCAGAAGCTGTAAGAGACCCTTAAAGACTGTAAATAATCTTGTGTTACCTCACTCTATGTACTAAGTTTTTATCAAAGTGGCAATCTAGCACTTTTTCTGTGGTTTCACATTCATGTGTAATTTGCACTTGAACAGAGACTTGGAATAGAAAACAGAAAATTGGAGCAGCAGAACTTGCATGTGCTTTGTTCAGCTGTAAATGATCACTTAAGACAGTAAAGACTTAAAAGATTGAATACTACTGGGTAAAGGAAAGGAATATAATCATGATTTTTGTGTATGACAAATGTAAATGAAGTATTTATGTGAATGAAACCTTGCTTCTGTAACCTAAATGGTAAGCAGATTACATTTGCTTCTTAAATTACTAAAAACTCTTTTCATTTCTGGAAGACAAGGAATTCCCAGTTCAATTCTAGAGAATATTTCTTAGAAGCTTTTTGTTTCACTGTAGTTAAGGATTTGAGTAATCGGGTGAAAGTGTTCCTTTTGCTTGTCTTTTTTGTAACAAAGAAAATTTTTGTGTTAATGGATACAAGAGCACACAGAAAAAAGGGAGAGGGTTTAGTGTTTTCATTTCTCTAATGGAAGCTACCCTCTTCTATTAATACTGAGCATGACCATCACATTTGCATGGATAACAGATATAACAGATTGAGAGGCAGAATAAATAAATCTGTGCCAGAATTTAGATTGCTGTATCTAGCTTAATGAATTATCTCATAGAAATAGATTACACTGCATCGCAGATGTGGCAGTAGATGGAAAATTGATAAATCTTTTGCATTCCTTACAGCAAGTCCAGGAGTCTCTTCTATGTTCACACATATTCAGTTATAAGCTAGACAATGATCATTCCATTCAATAAGAGAAAATATCAAAATTCATTTTTTGCATTCAAAACTGCAGTGTTTTGCCATGACTGTAGTTCATCTTCCCAATGCCCCATCCTTATTAAGATATCTATTCAAACTATAATTGCCAGAGCACAAGGCTTTCTTTCTTCTTAATGTAGCAAGGACTGTTTGCTGTTTTGAAACCAACCTGACCTGGTATTATAGATGGTTCAATCAATGCTTTTCAATTATTTTTGGAAAAAAATATCTGTTCCAGAATAAAATGGATAAAGTCTGTATTCACAACCAACTGAAGATAAAAAATAAACTCATAGTTTGGGGGGATTTCTTTTTTGTTTATATACTACTAGTATTGGGCCATCTGTCAGACATATAAAATTAAATATTTGAATGAACTGTTTACTTTCAGTGAAGGATACTTTTCCTAGCATTCAGAATTTTTTAAAGGATGATATGGTTGCTGTGGTCAGCTAAGTAACAATGACACTTATGTGTGGAACAGGCTGACTCTTTGGGTTAGACCTTCCTTTGGGGAAAATGTATGTAGTTGACTTATATTGGGTTATATTATTATGTCAGTATTAGGTTTTCTGTGTTTCTTTTACTGATAAAACCAAATATCCTTTGTACAACAGAAAATAAAACTTGGCACAAATTCATATGACAGTGATGCTGGAAATCATTGCAGGTTTTGTATGTAACTTACTCTTCCTCAGCAAGATAGAATTGAAAGATTTTGAATTCATTTTCTAAGCAAAGAAAAAGGAGAAAAAGGCCAGACTCTTTTGCAGCTGAAACAATAGCTTTTGCAGTAACAGGGTAGCAAAGGGATTTCTGAGTAGGGTTTAAACTACTTTGCTTACTGAATGGTGTTGTGAGTTTGTTTTTTGGTGTGTTTTTTTTTTTTTTCCCCAAATGGTGACAATTCGAATACTCTTGCTACAGAAGGCAGTTCTTGACTGATTTGAGTATATGCACATACATACATCAAGATATGTGAATATGCTTCTCTATCACCTGTATTGGACTAAACACAGAGGAGAAATGTACAACCAGGAATAATCAATTAAGATGCTGAGAGATTTATTTGGCATCAGTATTAACCATATTTTGTTTCTTCAAATTCTGAATCTAGAAAATATTTGTGTATGACAAATAGAAATGAAGTATTATGTTAATACTTTAAAAAAATAGAATTTTTCTAGAATCGATATACAATTGTAGAAGTTTTTTATCAACTTTATCATATAAATGTATGTTACTGTATTCCGAAGTTCACCTGATATTCAAGATGCTTTTTCCTTGTCTTTGTATTAGAAAGCTTTCTTCCATCATCTAGAAGAAAAAATGCCTTCATATAAACAAGGACAACTTTTTACTGTAAAAATCGAATTAATTTTCTATTCCCTATTTTTAAACCTCTAACAACAAACCAACAGATTGGAGTTGTGCCACTGTAAAACAAATGTTCCTATACAGACTACCTTACAACCACTTTCTAATGGATGTTTAAATGTCAACATGCAAACAGTTTTGTTGAGATGCATCTTAATGCAAGTAGAAGTTTGTACTTTTCCCTCATGTTATGCATGGTCTTTTTTGGGAAGAAATATAGTTTTATGGCTTTTAAAGACCTTAAATATGTTTAAGTATTTCCATCACTGTAACAGTGACCCCCAAGGTTTAAACCAAAAGTAGCAATTTTTTTGGTTTTTTTTTTTTTTTTTTTTTTGGTTGTTAATCAGTAGCTGTCGCTGGGCAGTTACTCTTGGCTAACCCCTTTTTTTTTTTTTTCTTCTTTTTTTTTCTTTTTTTTTTAGGGGGAAAAAGAAGACATTCCTAAGGTGAATGGGTTGTCTGGACAAGAGCCACCAGGACTGAAGTCAGCAGGACTGAGCAGTAATTGGGGAAAGGTAATTCTGGCAGTGGGATATTGTGACTCATTGAGCACCTACTCATTGAGCCCAAATAGATGAAATGGGGGGAATAACTGTGCTGGTGGACTACCTGTCATGAAAAGTGAAATAGATGAAATGGAGGGAATAACTGTGCTTGTGGACTAACTCATGAAAAGTGAAAGATACAATTAGCCAATGAGTGGGTGAGTACCAATTAATGCAATAGTTATGTAATTTGTAACTAGTGAATGCTGATGCCTTTGTTTGTTAAAATCCATAAATACTGTGTACTTTTAATGAACAGGAAACCAGCCATTTATGGGTTACTACTCAGGTCCCTACTTTGTGCAAACTAAGATAAAACACAGTAATACTTGACTCTGCAAGAATTGGCCCTATGGACTGAGTAATGAGCCTGCATTCAGGACAGCAACAGGGTTCCTTTGAATTATGGTTAAATACACGTTTGCACTCCAAAGGGATTTGATCAATATAAAGTTCATAACCAAGTATGTTCTAGGTGTAAAAAATATTTTGAAAGATTTTCATAAATACTGCTCGTATCATCTGACCCTGAGAAAACATATTTTGCTAAGCTGCTCCAATGTAGCTTTGGAGACAGTGCTCAACTTCTCTGTTCCAGCTCTGCCTTTCTCCTTGAAATATTTTTAGTTAATTTCTTCATTCCCTACCAACTATCTCCTTTTTTGCAAGATGGGCATAAAAGCATCCTTTTTCTACCATTCCTTTTGTGGAGATGGAAATGTTTTTTGCTTGGGAAAAACTTATTTACAAGGCTATATTTTAAAGAACACAGAATATGACGAGGTATTTGCAAATGTATCCAAAACTATTCAAAATGACAGCCTCCTTAACTGTTTTATTCAGTTATAGACAGGGAAGTAGAGAGCAGGAGCATAGTGGATTCCAGCAAGAGATGAAAAATCTCAAATTTTCACTCTTTCAGTTTCAAATTCTTTACCATTTTTCTTTATTTTGGATGTAGGTGGGCCTGTGGAGCTCTCAGATTTGCTATGTTTTTTTTGGCTCCCTAATAAGGGAGCACTGTTTTTATGACATCTTGTTTGCCAACACCCCATATTTATAGCACACTGAAAATGACAAAATAGTGATAATGCATTGTGCAGTATTTCCACTTGGTTATCAGTTAAAATTATAAATAATATTAGTCAGTTTTATCCATAAATAGTGATCCACACCGATATAATATACTCTATCCTTGTCAAGCTAAACATATATGAATTTTGAAGTTCTGCCTATTGATGGAAGGTTTGATAACCACCATGGTGGTGTTTTGGTTTTGTTTTAGCTTTTGTTTTGTCTTGTTTTGTTATTTTTGTATAAGAATAATAATTGTTTAATAAAAACATTTAAAGTGCTAATTTCATTTTATTAATTTTTATTTCAACAAGCTGTATTGCATGTAAAAAAAAAAAGAAAAAGAATCCTGTTAAGAATCCATATGCATGTTGAAGAAAAGTTTATGACTTTCTTGGCTACAATACTTGCATGAGTGTTATTACTTTCTGAACGTAAGTGCTATTTTGAGGGATTATTTAGAAAAAAAAACCAGTGTATGGCAAGTAACATCCAAGGAGATTTCTAGGTCAGCAAAAGACAATTTCAGTCATTTATTCAACTCTTAATATATGAAAATTGCAATCAATTTTTACACTGGCATGGAAGTTAATCACAAAGCATGTTTCTTTAAGAATTCTTTAAGATGTGATGTTGCATCTGCTATTATAAATATGGTTTTTGTTGACTATTGAAATTAATGCACTTACTGTATAAAGTGCACATAAAATTACTATGTTTGTGCTCCCAGTGATGTCCATGGGCTGCAATCATACCTCATTTCTTCCATTTTCTAAATATTAACAGATATTTTTTGTTTGTTATTGTATTTGTATTTATTTACAGATGTACATTTTCACAAACTGGTTTACATGAAATAATATTAGTAATTTTTAAGCTGATCAGTTGCAAATTTCTACAAATCCTGTTTTTCCTAACTTTTCAGAAGTTTTCATAGTCTTGTTCTGGGATGATCTGAGAAGATACTGTTCTTTTTCTGGTTTTATGCTTAACCTGTCAACTGAAGCTTTACCTCCAGATATTAAAGCTCTTTTAGGACTTAAAAAATTAAACAGCTCTGCTTTGTGAATTAAACAACAGTTGAGAGTTGTGAGGCCAAAAATAAAAGATTATATGCCAAACTAATAACTCATGCAATATTGGTAAGTTTAAAATTGCCTAGTAAGAGATTTCAAGAACTGAAAAAGTAGATTTTTCTTAGAACATATGCGTTGGAAGGACAGAAGGTGTCAATATTATTGCCATGTCTACTCTTTCCATTCCTAGGATGGCCTTTACCATTTCGTGGATCCCCACTGGACACTGAACAGGTCTAGTGATTAGTAGAAAGAGTGCAAAAGAAAGACTAGCCACCAAGTAAGTGTTTCAAAGGAAGATTCATACTGAAGTACTTTATTATTTATTATAATAACCTAGGCGGAAGGATGACAAGCTGGTGCTCACGTCATTAAAAACAATGCAAAAAGATTATGTAAAAGCGTAATGTTATGATATAACTATAAGGTTATATTTAATCAAGGCACAAAACAAACACCATAAGCTACAACCACCGGGAGGCACAACACAAAAATTTTACAACCAGTCATAAAACTAATATTTAAATAAATAACCAGCAAAATCAAGATGATAACAAGACATAGCTAGAAGACAGGAAAGACTAACCTATCAATGATACTGTTTTTAAAATTTCATTACATTCTGCTGATTAATCTAGCCTTGAAAAGTTTAATTTTGGTAAGTGAACATTTTAAAACTTTCTAGTGCAGTTTGCAGCTCAGTGAAATCTTTTTCAGATGATGCTTGATTTAACAACAAACATGAACTTTAAAAGTATATATCTTGTTTATTTTCAAAAATGTTTGATAGAACTGATGTTTGAAAATTTATTTCACTATCACATCTACTGAACATTTAAATATTTTCTTCATTTTTAGAAGTAAGATAGAACTGTCTAGAAAAAGTTTGAAGCAGAAATTCAGCAGTTAGTGATTTTTTTTAATTTTTTTTTTTTTTTAATGTCAGGGAACTGTTTTCTGGTGGAAAATTAATCTCATGTTGACTGTTTAAGCACACCACAAACCATGGACTGGGAAGAAGCCATCACAGTAGCAAAGCTAGCTTCCAAGGTCCTAGTGCCTTAGAAGTACTCACTTTGGTCACTTTCTTTTCAGTTCTCAAAAAGTAATGCTTCAGTGGACGCCAGAGGGCCTCCAGTGCCTTTTCCTTTCCAGCTTGTGATAGTGACAAAGATGGTATCATTGTGCATCCTCCACACGAAGACACACACCCTCTCCCTTGCAAAGGTCTCTGATGGGCTGTATGATTTGTGCTCAAATGAGAACACCAGATGGGAATTGTTCAAAAAATGATACCTGATGTCCCATTATGATTAGATTTGTTGTCAATACAGTACCTAAATATTTTCAGTGCAGTATATAATACAGGCAGATCTAAAGGGTTACAATATTAAGCAGGTTCAGCAACACACCAGTTTACAGTTTTTGGCCTTGCAGAATACACAACTGCAAAACAACAAAGGACCTACTTTAGGATTTTTTCACTTTATGTGACAAGATCTTAGCCAGCGTGGAGCTATGGGGAAGGCAGACCACCCAGAAGCTGCCGGCAGTTTCCCTAGTTGGCCCTGTTTCCAGCAGCATTTTGTACCTTTTGCAGACTGATACAACAAAGTCAATCTCAATCATCACAACTCAACCATCTCTGGAATGTGAGCATCCAGACAACTCCCACCTGGTGTTCTTATCTTATGACAAGTCATATTGCCAACAGTGACAATCAAAGGACAGGGAATGTGTCTGTGGGAAGACTGTGAAGACCTGACTATCTTGTTTCACTATCACACTACTATGTGCTCCAGTGCTACTTACCAATTCATGATCAAATCTGTAGTGTCTAGGCAACTTCAAGATCACTGATTGATTGAGTGATTGACTGAAACTAGAAGCTCAAAAAGATGAGCAAATGTGGCACTTCAAAAACATGGAACACCTTATGCAACAGTGCAACATGTAAGACTGTGATATATACATCTGATCCTGTTGTGGATTATTCTGATTGAATTGTGGCGTTGCGGCCAAGGAGGAGAAACCATACTCCAGAGGTTACAATCTGCTATTTTTTTGCTACCTAATTTTATTACAGTTTTTCTTGCAAGATCTCATTATTTCTTAATTTATGGATGAAGATCTCTTCAACAGTGGATAAAAGTATATTCATGGGTACCAGGCACTTAAAAGAGAGAACAGTTTCTTTTGATTGATGAGTTGTTTGTTTATTTTAGTAAAGTGACATCTACTTTGAATGATAAGAAAAACTAAGGGAGAATACTAAATATGTGTACAAGGAGCAATTATTAGGGTAGTCTTTTCACTGTTAAATATGTATTTTTCTCTTTCACATATGAGGATACATACGCATCATGATTTGATTGATACCAGATACATATGTGCACATGCAGGGGAGGAAGGCAATTAACAAAGAGCTCTTGACTCTTGTTCATCCTGTGATAATTCATAATTAGTGGCATGTTTTCCTAAATAATTCAGTCATGCCATTAAAGCTTACCTGTCATTGGCTCCAGCAGTCAGTTGGGGAAGCTCCTCATTCCCTTTCCACCGTCCACGTGGTCCACAAGTTGTTAAAGTTATTTACTGGGGTTTAAGGGATTTTCCGAACTCTGCTACCCACCTCTGCCTGCAAACTGGGTGATCCGTGCCTTCACAGCTCAGCTTGGAGCAGCTGTGAGAGACACATCAGCCCAGTTCGCAGGCAGAGGTGGGTAACAGCGTTCAGAAAATCCCTTAAACCCCAGTAAATAACTTTAACAACTTGTGGACCACGTGGACAGTGGAAAGGGAACGGGGAGCTTCCCCAACCGACTGCTGGAATTGGTGCCCCGTGTGAGGAACTTTTGCAACCTTTTCCATGAAAAGGATGTGACTTCACTCAGCAGAGATTCAGGCGCAAGATACATTTGGAGATTTTGTGTTCAACAGCAGTCCCAAAAGCTCAGCGGTTCCATGGATTTACAGCTCAGCATCAGTTTCATCCATTCGTGGAGCAGCTGTAGTTTCTGCATCAACCTTACCTTGCAGGCAGTGGTAAGGTAGCAGCTTTTCGGTATATCCCTTAAAACCCCGTAACTAGGACCATGTGCACCACGTGGGGCTGGGGGAGAGGGAATGGGGAGCATTCCCAGTCAGCTGCCGCAATTGGTGCCCCATGTGAGGAACTGATCGACCTTTTCCGTGAAAAGGAGGTTTTTTGACTCATCGGGAATTCAAGCATAGGCACGTTTGGAGGCCTGTGCACCGGCAGCAGCCCTGGAATTCAGCGGATCGGAGTGCACACAGTTCAGCCGAAGAGCATCTGTTGGGGCACACCACAACTCACTTTGCAGGCAGTTGTGAGTAGCAATTCCAGGCATTCCCCAAGAACCTCCGTAACTAAGTTTAAAATTGGGAACTTTCCTCTCCAAGAGAGGAAAAGAACATTACCGAGATTTAAAAAATCGAGCAGAACACCCTGCCCTGGGTCACCCTGCCATACCCGTGCCCAGCACTGCCCTCACAGGAGCTGCAGGGGCTGCCCCCTCCCCCACCCCGAGGGTCCATTGGTGCATGCACAGCGCACCCCACTGAGCCACCATCCCTTGGCGGCACGCACAGGCTGTGGGCGGTCAGCAAGCCCACGGTGCCCTTCCCCTGGGCGGGGAGCGTCCTCCTGGTACCCCACAGCTTGCCCTGCTCCCCCCCATCGGAGCAGCCACCCCTGCAATCGCTGGAATTGCCCACGGCTGTGAGACCTAGCCGAGCCGGCCTCGTGAAGGGGACGGCCCCGTCCTTGCCCGTGCCACGCGGCCATGCCCCCACCTCGGACACTGACTGCCACATGATACCCTCAGCCTGAGTGGCTACCTGCAGGGAAGAGCCGCAGGGGAAGGGAGGTTTCCCCATGACATCACCACCCCGGAGACAGCTTTAATTATTCCACCGAGCCAAGACGCCTCTTCAGGGTGGGACCATTCAGATTTTGCTACATGTAACCAGTTTACAGGCACACACACAGCTTGGCAGCAATCGGCACTGAACTTGGACAGCTCACAGACCTCGGAACAGCAACGAAAAGAAACAGAAAAATGAACTTATAACAACTTCTTTCCCCCTAACCCTTTTTGTCCCCTAGCAGGTGATTTGGATATCAACAGATGGGACAATATTAATAACACAGCAAAAGATTTCTCTGATTTCCATGTAGTAAAAGCATTTCTGGTATTTTATTCACATAACCAAGCTCCTGTCTGGGAACCCACTATCACCTAAGGGTGCCAGCAAAATTCGGCAGTCAGGATATGGATAGCAGATGCCTAAAAAGCTCAGCAGAGAAATAAAAACTCACCCTAGTAATTGGATATAAAACCCCTCAATAATTCAAAAAAGACATCCTAACATTTGCTTTGAGTCTAGCAAACTCAAAACCACACCAAATTGTAAAGTAAATGTGTCATTACAAAAACAGATTTTTCAACTGCTTTAAGTGTTACAGTTTTTGCTGGTTGTCTCCTGATGGGAGAATGGCTTAGCCTCGTCCCTCTAATTGTCTGCGGAAGGGGCTATGCTTGTGTTTCAACAGGAAGTGGCCCACGATGGATTCCATCCAGACTGGTGAAGATTCATCAGAAGAATTTCCCCCCAGATCCAGCACCAGCAGAAAGATGCGATCTCCCTTCAACATCGTCTTCTGAATAATCCTGTTTTTTGCATGCAGCTTAACACAGACAAATCAGAAAAGCTCATTGTCAGGAGTCTTAGCCACATCTCCTCCTACAATTCTGAACTGGGTAATGCTATCAAGAAAAAATATTTGGTTAAACCTGGCACAATCTCTGCTTTTTTGTTTGTGTCTTTCCCTATGTACTCCGCTGTGCCCAGATTTTCAAAACGATAAAAGCCTATCCGGCTTTAGAGAATAAAACAGGAGGAAATGTTGCTATAGATGTACATTATCTGAAGTGAAATAAAGCTGGTAAGAAATAAGTCTCAGAAGATAAAGAAAGTTTCACCATAATGTTTCAAAGTCATAGGTTTATTCCCTTGTAAAATGAAGTTTGTCTGTCTTTGTCTGTTCACAAAAGAACTGTTAACACCCAAATTAGTATGCAAGGGGCTGCCAAAACAGGTTTGGCAAGAATGTATCCCCTGTTCCCTGTCCCTTGCATCTGTTGTTAACCCTTTCCCTACCCTCTGTCCCCCAAGGTCCAGGATGTGACCTCACTTCCCCCTGAGACCCCTATATATACCCATGACCCTGGGAATAAATCCCTCTCTGCTTTTCTGCCCACCGCCTGCATGTGTGGTCCTTCCTGCAACATCTCTGGGACCACATGCACCACATGGGGCCAGGGGAAAGGGAACGGGGAGCATTCTCTACATCAGCTGCCGCAATTGGCCAGCCAACTAAATTAGAATATATTTTATTTCATGATGCTGCATACTATTCACTCATATATTACCCATTTATACCTATTCTTCACTAATTTAATCACAACAGTACAATGACAAAGCAAAACAGAAAACTATCTCAATTTATATTACTTGTATGAACAAAATGGAAGGCAGGCTAGTAAGTTAATGTGATCACATAATAATTAAAATTATTTTCATAGTAGTTGACAACGTGAGAGATCACAATATTTATCTATTAGAAAAACCTTTTAAGACTCTGGATCACTAATAAAACAATATTTGTGGCCTTTATGTCAAAGATCTGGAAGGATATTTGAAATAATATGAAAAGTATTATTAATGAAACAAATATTAGTAAAATTCCTTGGGTGCGAACTTTGTATTTTAAGATAAGAGTTTTTAAATGAGTTTGTGAATTTCGTCTTTGTATCTGAATCAAAAATTGAGTTCATTTGTGCACCCTGCATGACTGCAACTTCTCTTCTCCTTCACAGGGTAAAATGTGTGAATGATTCTTCAGCTTGATCTTCAACCCTATCTATGCTTTGTGGACTCCATCCTGTGTAATCTTGGGTAAGGTATACTAGGGGTACATTCCTGTCTATTCCTCTTAGTATTTTCTTTTGAACACTACCAATTTTTCTAATTTTTTATCCAAGATTCCGACACCGTCTAGCTTCATAGTATCCAGTCTGAATGTAAGTTCACTAATTACTGTAAAAAAAAAAAATTCAAAAAAGAAATCTCTTTAATATGGTTCTATGTGTCAGTAAGCTATATCATTCTAGAAAAAACAATTATGCATTCATCCATATCACTGATTTCATGATTTTGTCAAAATGTTGTTTCATGGTTCCTCAGTGGGATTGCACTTGTTTTCAGGTAGACTAATAAATTAAGACTCTTGAGAAGCTAGTTAGAGTCCAGCTGAAGAATGTTATTAGCAACTAGTCAATTTTACTCTACTTATGCAAGTGTAGTTGTTACAGGTAATAGATATTGCCTCTCCTAACACTAGTCAAAGGGGAAACTGGAAGTCATTATTGTTGAAGGTGACAAACAATCATAGAATCTTAGAATATCCTCAGGTGGAAAGGATCCACAAGGATCACAGAAATCCAGCTGCTGTCCCTGCACAGGAGAACCCAAAGGATCACTTTGTGTGTCTGAGAACATTGTGCAAATGAACAAAGACGTCCATTGAGACTCTCTTTTCAGCAAAGCAGGAGACACTGAAGAGAAGGCCGTGTCTGCTTTACTGTTGTGGTTGGCTTCAAACCTCAAGGTAGACATGAAAGAGAATAGCCACATTTAGATAAAACAGTGCACAGTTGTTTCATATCTTACAGTATTAATACAATTACTAGCAAATCTTCTGTCTCTAGTTACAAGATTTTTTTATATATGTTTGTCATGCTGTGGTACTGAGTACAAATTCAGTCCTGAGAACATTTAGTGTTACTAACCTATATATATTGTTGTAGGCATCAGTCATGTGCATTGTTTCAATTCTGTGATATGAGTAGAATTTCTGGTGAAGATGTCCTTTGAATTTCTTTTTTAGATAATGTCATCACAATACCTTTGATATTGCTACTCTTCACTATAAAACTGTTGACTTATCAGTGAAAGCGGTTCCTCCACAGTTGCTTCTCTTAAGAAATTATTATCTAAGTAATATGGTGGGAGTGGTGATAGAAAAGGCAAAGATGTAAAAAGTATGCAATATACAGGTATTTTGTCCCCTTGCTGTGAACCAGCTGACATTTGTTTCAGAGTCTGGCCACTGGCACTGGCTTCAGCTTTTTCATAAGTGTCAATACTTAAATAAACCAAAAAAAAAAAAAAAAAAAAAAACCAAAAAAAAGAAAGGCTCCAAACCTTTCTAACAAAAGACAAGGAATGTCTGAGAAAGGCCAAGTGTTATAAATATGTGTTTTATAGTCTTTTAATCAAATTTTTGTTATCACTTCACAACTTTCTCTTCATTCCATGTGCTGATTTTCTATATCTGTCCCAACAGCTAGTTTGGTTGTCAAAATGAGTTTGTCTTCACATTCATAGAGTTGTTAATATACAAAAGACAGAGGAGATAGAGGGTAAAATGATTATAGAAATGATATTTTTACACATATATATGAAGTCTTATTTTAAGTTCTATCTAAAACATGGGTACCCATATTGTGATTTTATGTTCAATTTTACCAATGGCTTGGAGAAACCCAAACATGGAAGTAATTTTTACAATTCTTGCTGTAAGTCACCCCAGGTTGGGGTACATAAGCACATAACTTGAGGGGTAAAATTATGTAACAGTCACCAGCATTTTGGTGTATCATAATTCGCTTAGGCTTTTCATAAAAGTGTAACTCACAGAATCACAGTCAGTCATTAAGGCATCACGTTCTGTTTCTCCTGAGATTCGTGGGTTTTAATCCTTTCTCGAAATATAAATATGCTGCTCACAGAGTGCATGCTCTGTGCTCTCTGCATGTGAGTTAATTCCCATTGATGAGTAGGTGGAAAGATATATACTTTAAAAATTTCAGTGATTAAACTGTAATATAAATTGCAAAGAAAGACAGTTTCAAATGGAGTCGTCTTGCTTTTTGACTGCTCAGAATTAACTACAGCAGGACATCTGATAAGTCAATTTTTTTCCGTCTTTTGATCTTTATACTGCTTGAATTTGGAAAATATATTTTGTCATTTTAACTGAAGAAATTTTGCTTTCTCAGATGATCAAAATTTCTTGGCTGTTAAAGTGTCTATGTAACACTGTACATATTGTTTTGTAAGAAAAAGTTTAGAAAATTAGATATATGTTTATGTTTGGAAGACTCCAAAACTACATTGTTGTTAGATCATTATTTCCCACTGACTATTCTTATTCTGAAATCCCTTTATTTTAAAGGATCTTTCATCAAATTGAATTGCATCCCAAGTGTGAAGTGTACCTCTATGACTGAAATGCTAGGCATCTAGCTTAAAAAAATTGTTTGACTTGTTTTTCTTAATTTGTAACATGTGTACTTTATCATTTTCTAAGGACAGCTAAGCAAAAATCTGTTGACACCATATTTGTTCTGCCGGTAAGCTTACTGTCAAACATTTGTAAAGAGACACTTGCAAGTAATAAGATTTCATTATTAAAGCTCTAATTCTTTTGTGCTGAGAGATATTGTCTATGATATGTGGAAACCTGAAAATGCTTATTTATGTATGAGGTAATTATATTCATGTCAGCAATCCCATTGAGTTAATGAGATTAACAAGAGAAAAGTTGCCACTTTTTGGGTGTTTTCAGAATTAGACCATGTACTCGTTTCTATGATTTCAAAATCTTAGAAGCCATTTAAGCAACTCTTTCCCCCCTAGATTTGCTCAGTCTTAACTGTTAGACCTATATGTTACTGAGAAGTGATATCCAAGTCCTTTAAGCAGCTTTAAAAATCTAAGCCTAATATACTAGACAGATGCCTATGCTAATGCCATCAATTTCCCCATCTCTGCTCTGATTTTCCTAAGCATTGCTAATCAGTATGACAGAACAATATGATTCCTTTTTTCAGTCTCAGGAGTTCTTAGCTTGTCTTATATGTGGTCCCACATTGTAAAACATAAAAAAGCCCACATGATTATCTCCCTGTTTTGACAAAGAGTGTTTCTTATATATGAATCATTTTTTCTTAACATCTGCTGCTGGCAGAGGTGGGATTGTGTGGCTTCTGCTGTGACCCAATATAGGTTTTTTTCTTCCCTTGTTTTTTAAAGATGACTTCAATTTCCAAACTGTTCTGAAATTCTGTGTTCATTTTGCTGTCTGGATACCCATTCATCATGATATACCCTAATTATGAATACAAAGTGTAATTACTTCATGGGGAATTTGCAAATCAGAAAAAATATCAAACATTCTGGAATTACTGAATTGAGGAAGATCTATGCTTCAAATACTCAGAGATACTAAAAAAAATTATACTTCCATTATTGGTGATAAAATCGTGGACTCTTGCCCCATGCAGAAATTTCGCACATGATTGCAAACTTACAAAACAGATAAGAGAACAGTGTGTCAGTATGACACCTTAACTTGCATCCCTTAGTGTTTCAAAGATCAGTGTTGGCTGCTCTCTTATTATATTTACTCATGGACACTTTGGTATAGTTTTATTTTCTCTTTCCCTCAGACAACGCAGAACTTCTTTTTCCTTCACCAACAATGTCTTGTGACTTTTTTTTTTCAAAAATAAGATCTATAGGTAATGGACAAGTCCTTGATTGTGAGTCACTTGAAAAAACTCAAGCCATGAAATCTCGTGGGACCTAGGCAGCTATATCTGAGGGTGCACAAACTGGCCAATGTCCTTGCACTCTCTGTCATCTTTGGAAGGTCACGGAGATTATAGGCAGTCTGCAAGAGCTGCAGAGAGGTAAATATAACATCCATATTCAAAAAGTCCAAATAGATCATGGTGGAAAATGCAGAACTCACTTGGCCTCACTTGGATGCCTGAGAAAATGGAACAAGTCCTCTAGGACCATATTTCTGGGCACATAAAGAACAAAGAGTTCATGAGAAACAGTCAGTGTGGGATACTGAGAGTACATCATGTGTGACTTTGTGATAAAATGGCTGGATTTGTGAATAAATAATGGATATAAGCTATTAGATTAGGACGCGATTATTAGGTGTGTGGGCAAAGAGAAGACACAAAACTAGCTGGATCATTGTAGTAGTTACTGGTTCGTATTACACCTAGGGTTAGCTAGAGGTTAAGTTCCTCAAAAGTCTTTCCTGAAATATAAGCTGTTTAAAAACCTTAACTAATGTGAATGAACTAAAACAGTACACGCTCACCAAGTTCATTTATGATTTCAACCTTAGGGCACCAATCAACACACTGCTATTCAGAGGGACCTGACAAGAAAGGAGGAACAGACCAACAAGGAGCCTATGAAATTCATGAAGGGCAAATGCAAAATCATGCAACTAGGATGGAGTAATCATGCTTCCTGGTATGATGCAGGCTAGGGACTTATCAGCCAGAGACCAGCTCTGCAGCTCTGGGGTAAGAAAATAGCAGCAGTGTTACTGGGCAGCAATTAAGAATTGGCTTGGGTTGTATGAACAACACAAAGAGGAGACTCAGGGAAGTGTTTATACCTCATTGCCCAGGACTTTCTAGTCCCTATGTGGTTACCAAATTCTGTTTTCAATCTTCCAGCAAGGGAATTATGTTTACAATCTAGAGGAGCTCAGGGATGATCAGTGGACAACCACCCTGTGAGGAGATGTTGTCAAGCCAGGAGTTGTTCAGTCTGAAGCACAGTTAGTTTCAGAGCACCTAACAACAACTTGCCTGTAGGGAAGGAATCAAGGGGGTGGGATCTTCACTGAAGGCCCTGCAGGGAGGAAGAGAGAGAGCAGATATAAATAAAAAAGGGGAAGATCCCCAGTGGACTTATGGAAAAAGAATCACTTTAAATGTAATTAAGTTCAAAGCAAGTTTCCAAGAGGGATGGCAGACTGCCAGTACTTAGAAGATTTGCAGGAATGAATGTACAGTGGTACCCTGAGTACCTTGGTCTGAAATGTTAGTGCTGACTTTTCTTTTAAGCAAGAGACTTTCCTAAAGACAGATTCTAAGTCTCTAACTAAATACATTTGTGGGATGAAGAGGGGAGGGAGTGGATCATTCTCAGTGGAAAAATCTTATGATAGAACATAGTATTCTGGATTAGTGTTGGCTGATTCATCGATGCATAATGAGAATACCATAAAATAGAATAGTGCATGTTGGGAGGGATTTCTGGAGTTCACATAGTCCAATACTCAGGTGAAAGCAGGTCCAATTATATCATGTTATTTGGGTCATTTTTGAGACATAAAATTGGTGAGACAAGATGCTAAATATGTATTTTAGGCTAGAGTAACTGTACCACTACCTACCTACCTATGTTAAATAATAAATAAGAGTTCTGACTGCAGATGATGACAGTGAGTTGTCATGGCCCAGTTTTATTTTGAGAACAATCATTTGTGGTCATAGTGAGTCTGTATAGACCCCACTGACACCAACTCATCAGACGAAGCTTCTTGTCAGGTTGGAAACAAAATATCAGAAAAGGGCCTTTAGTCACAGACAAAGAAGTCAAATAAGCAGTACCTTTCTCTGAAACACAAGTGCTCTATTACCAAAATGCAACAGCAATCCTAGTGCTTTAACTTCTTCTCAAACTTTGCTTTAAAAATGTAACAAGTTCAAATTTGTGTTATGCTTTTGGTATATTTTGCTTTCTAAGAAGGCCCTGGACAAATATTTTTTTTTTTTTTTTTTTTTAAATTAAAAAGTCAGTTGGCACAATTTGTTCTACTAATAGTAAAAAATATAGTGTAAATTTCTCTGGGATGTTCTAGAGCCAACAAAAGAAATTACAGAAAAGATATTTATTCGCCTTTCCAGTATATCAGATATACCCTCTAAAATGGCTGAAGAAATGAAGGGCTGGAGTAAAATCCAGCTTTCAGGGATACTTCCTTTCTTCTCAGGAAAAAAATGGCTTTCAGGAGACTGCAGGGAAAGATCTAGACTAGATTTCATGGAAAAGCTGGGAAAAGGATCTTCTTGAACAGCTGCAGCAAGAACACAATTACTTCCAAGAGAAGTGAGGAAGAAGTTATGCTGTCAAGGTTATGCAGGAAAACGCTTTCAAAGATCAGTACTTCCTCTCTGGAATTCAATGAATGTTTACACTGCACACTAAGAAATTTGCACTTCTTTGATATAAACTAGTATCTTTATGGTGTTTAGCATGCCCTCTGAGTTAGCTGCTATAGCTTTAACACTGTACTGCATTGCATATTTTAACTTTAGCCTCACCTAAAATTGGTCTACTGAGATCAATCTTCCATACCTGCCTTTTACTTTACACAGTTATTCTGAAATATGTGCAAGGGGTTAATCAAGACAGCACTGTGCAGCACTACAGGAGCTGATTGCTTGGTCTGCTTTAGAAACAATATATGAAAGATTTCACAAAAGGCTGTGGTATTTTCAGCTTGAAGCCTGAAAGGATAGAACTGCTGCTGTGAAGTGATGAGGACTGAGTGAAAAGACACTCTAGAAGTGCTGGTCCCTCCTGAAACAACTCTTTATTCCCACTGAGCAATTAAATTTTTCAGTCTGCATGTGTCTGGAAATTGCAGTGTTATCTACTGTCTGATTTACCAGTTATGTGGGAAATAGAGGAATTAGGACCATTATAAATATTTTGGAGTTTTATTGGTTTGCTATTTTTTTTTTTTTTAAATTGGTGGCTTAAATCTCACTAATGTCGTTTAAATACACCTCTGCTATTAAATTGAATTGGTTTTTTATGTAGTTTGAGAAAAACAAACAAATTAAGAAAAAAAAAAAAAAAAAGAACTCCCAAAAAACCCTAAGACAAAACAAAGCAGAAATGTATTTTTGATAAGTTACCTTGAACAGTAAAATTTCTAAGTGCTTTATCTTGTTTGCTAGCCAAAAATTGAAAACTCCCAGAATTTATTTCTTTAGTTTCATGCCCATTCCAGCTCAAGGTCTTATGTTGTCTAAATACGGCAAACCTTGAATACCAACTAGATTTTTCCCCCTTGCAGCATCAATTTCTAAGTGTTCATTTGCATCTCTGTCAAATATTACTATTTATATGCTAAAAATACAGATTTCTTCAATTTTCAATTATCTACTGAAAGGATTTTTTATTTTTATTTTTTTTTTATCATCCCAGAATAAAAGAAATTCTGACTCACAATTTTTTAAAGAAAATCATCTTGGTCAAAATGTGTTCTGGAATATTGAGGTACAGTCCAAATTAATTATTTTGCCTTTCCCTAACATCTCTCCAAGCTCAGCTCAACAACAAAATTGTCTGACTCTGTCAAACTAGGGAGTTGAAGTCCTAGTTTAATGTTAATATCTGCTTTTCTTGCACTAGACTCTAGTGAATAATAAACGTTGCCTGTGATGTATGCCAAATTTGTGGATGGGTATGGAGAAAGCCTCAAACCATTAGCGATTACCAGCCTGGTTTACACTGACAACAATGAAGGATGAGGAGAACTTAAAGGCCACAGAAAAGGTAAGAAGAGAAGAAATAGAAGTAGAGGGCTAGGGGAAAAAAAAAAAGGTATAGGAGCAAAAGTGCAAAGAGAAGCACAATAAAACAGTAGTCTATTGATTTATGAGAACTTCAAAATCTGTTTGAAGAGGTTTTGCTATTTATTGTCACTGCATGATTTGCAAGGCTAATGTGTTTTTCATAGTTATAGCCAACTGTAGGTTAGGCAATAGATTATTAGATTTTAAAATCTGCTACACATGATGTAGTGATAGTAGAACTTTAAGCTCTACAGGTATCATGATCCTTCCCTCTTTATTAGGGTGACAAAATAGTCATGTGTCACATCAGTTTCAACTCAGACAATTTCATAGAATTTCAAAAATGTGCCTTAAATACTGGAGTGAAAAGGCTATGTTACAGTAACTATGTTTAGGTTTTCAGGCCTTTCTAAAGGAAAAAAACCAAAATAAACAAACAAAACCAACAACAACAAACCAAACAAAAAACCACCAAATTTGATGTAAAGTTCTAACATCATGTTACTAAATCCTAGGGATGACCATAAGAATGTGACATCTACCCTGCACAGTTTCATTGGGAAGAAATTTGCAGTAAATGACTCCTTTTTAAAGTTATCTGGATGTGTTTTTCGTGGGTTATTTTGTGCATTCAGGGAAAGAAAATAGCTAAGAAGCTTCTTCAGAAAACCCCAAAAATTAGTATCTCTATGGTTACTAGTGATCAGGATGTCCTTATTACCAAAAAGCAAGGGATCCACAGAAAAACACTGTCTTCTCCATGACCTGGTAAGGGGAGGTCACTAAAATGAAGAAAAAGGTACAATTGGCCTAATTAATTTCATATTGTGTATTTGGCAAGATTTTCCTTCTTTTACTTTTGCAGCAGCTGTGCCACCAACCACAGGCAGCGGTAGCACACACTCACAAGGGAACCAGCAAAGTTTCTTTAGAAGCCATATGTTATGAATAGCAGGATTTTGTTTCTTCAGCCTTTCCTTTATGTTCACTAATAACGGCTGGCCCCACTGAGCTGTGTACCCTGCTCTCCTGCTGCCACTTATTTCCAGCATTCTGCTTGCCACTATAACTGCAAGTCCAAGCCTATGATGTTTCTGCTGTGTTTTTGTTTGCTTCCTGAACAGGACAGAGAAAGAAGCTCGTTAAGATTACCATGCAACACTTCAGAAGGCAAAAGCACTTACTAGTGTCTCTTTGCACTTTTGTAAGGAATGATAACTCCTAGGGATGAAGAATCCTAATAAAGTTAATATTGCTGAAAAAATATGATCTTGCTTTCTTTTTTTTTTTTTTTCCTTCCCCCACAGTCACATCAGGTGAACTTCTCCGCTTTCATGCATGCAGTACATTGAACTTAGAATCAAAAATGTTCTATTTAGAAGAATTTAGAATTGGGATGGAAATAAGTCTGTCATCATTGTATCATCCATCATGATGTGCCCTTGGCAATTTTGTTTAGTCATATGTTAAAACTAAGTGAACCAGAAGCAAACTGAGCTGAATGAATAATAAACTAGAATGAGAATAACAAAATGAAAGGAAGAAGAAAAAGCTAAAAAGCTAAGAAAAACTTGCACAGGGTTTCCTTTTCCACCATAAATTTTTCTAGTGACACTCTATTATTTCTAATATGATTGTTTTTCTATTCAGTTATTTTAATTCTGTTTGCTGTTAAAATACTGTGTTAAAATACATAGCACCATCCTTAGTCTCACTTCAGTAGATGTTAACATAGGAGATTGTAGATATGCTGAGTTTATCTACTAAAGACTCAATAACAAAGCTGAGCTTTCAGGATCTGATTATGGGTAATTAAAAGTCAGATCAACTACAATGTTGCTTTCCC
The DNA here is from genome assembly GCA_035584755.1 of Thripadectes ignobilis. NCBI lineage: Eukaryota > Metazoa > Chordata > Aves > Passeriformes > Furnariidae > Thripadectes > Thripadectes ignobilis. The sequence goes on along the minus strand of JAWMRC010000089.1, from coordinate 25,263,740 downwards.
CTCACTCTGAATGAGTACATAGTTAAAGTTTGAGAGTGCAAAAGGCACATTTTCCCTAGGTACATTTTTTTTATTTCCAACATAACTAAATTTCTTGTGAAGAGGAAACAGAAATGGGAGGTCCTCTGAATCACTCGCCATTTTGTCTAACAGTCCTTAAGTTCTAGTTTTCCAGACTATCTGTTTTATTCCTGCTCTGATCTTGAATGGTGACATTGGGAATCAGATCACCACAGCTGTCTAGCGATACATGATCTTAAGAATGATCACTCACTCCTCCCTGGAAATTTCAGGCACTCTACTAGCTGCTATCCCTTTGCTGCTCTTTCCAGATGTCAACATCAATTCTGTTTTGTTGGAGTATCCCTTTACGGTCTCCTCTGATGTTCAGGTAAGACTTTGACTATTGTGTCTTACCCCAGATTGGTCCTTATTTAGGAATGAGAGCCTTCATGCCCTTTCAGATTGTAAGAGGTAATCCTCCTTGGGAGGAAAAAAATGTTTGCCTACTCTTTTTTGGCAGAGAGCGATCTATTTGCCAGAGTACATCCACTGAACATGGAGAGCAGGTAGGGCTGCCACTCCATCTTGCAATGGCCTGAAATGAGGAGCAATCTTCTTACTCTGAAGCCTTCATTGTTCTTGATAAGAATGGTGTGTGGTTCCTAAACTGTCCTCTGTCTGTGGGCCTTTAATACTAAGTGGGATATTTTGACAATTAAAGATCTTTAGAGGAGGTTTTACTTTGGAAAATGAAGTAATTTCACTCTGATTTTTGTGTAACAGTCTGTTGGTGTTTGTTGCTAAAATTTGATTTGATGTGGAACTTCAGATGATGGGAGGAGATGTGAATTCAGTGAGAAGGCTAAAAGGCTGCCATGTTGAAATTGCTTACTAACTTCTCACAATTTTCTTTTAACATCTAACCTCATGTAAATGTGCACAAGCGTGTGTACATTGCAGAAACACATTGCTGAGCTGAGGATTTCAGATAGCTATTTATAGCCCTTCTCTATGGGATTATTGGTATCCCACTGCAATGACACCTGATGTTAGTGAATCAAAAAAATTAAATATCTGATTTAAGAACATTTCCTAAAAGCAGTGACTGGGACATTCAAGAATTGACGTGAAAAGTTCTAGAGGTACAACAGGTGTGAAATCTCTTCCAGTCTAAGCAATGGAAAAATTTAATCTAGTTTTAGCTCCTAACTCTAGCAGGGAATCCATAGTAATCTGTATACACTATGGATTCCCCCAAACCCAATGGGAAAAGATGTTCTGTATCTTTCCACTTGTATTGTTCTTATTTCAAATTCTTTAGGACAAAAGTTTATATTTACCATACGTCTCCATGTTGCGTAGAACAACTGGACAGGAATCTAGATTTGCCCTGTAGGTATTCCCAACCTTTGGACAACTCAAGTATTACTTTTTAAGTATTATTTTAATGCAATGCCTTCCCCTAAGGGACCTTATCCTATTCTTGTATTTCTCTTTCCTATTATGGTTAATTCTTAATCCACTTGAGTTTTACTCCAATAAGCAACATATTCAAAGTCACAAATAATTACACCTAAAAATTATGTCCTCTTTCGCCTACTGTTTTTCCATTGGTCCATATATTCATTTATTAGTTTTCAGACTGTGTGTGTAAAAGAAACTAATAGCTAGAAGTCAGCAGCTGTCACCAGGAGATATGTACCTACCCTTCTCTGCAATGGAGGAAAATAATTTACCCGTGTTAACTGTTGTTTAGTGACTATTCTGTTTGTAGCAGAGAAAAACACAGCATTCTGGGATCTGCAAGTAAATAGATTTACATATTGTTGTATCAGGTTACAAGGTTCTCAGTTCTCTGACTGAAGTTGGATGCAGTAACCAAATAGAAAACAATAATTTGGCCAGTAAGCCTTTAAACATATATGACACTTACATAGCAAATACCTTTTGCTCCAAATATAGAAAAAATTACTCCCTATAATGAGAAGGCATTCTTAATGAAGTGATTTGTGGTTTGTGTGGAGGCCTTTAAGAAAGAGCAAGCTTGTTTTGCCTTTGGAGCACCAGGTGGGACCTAAGTGGGAATCAGTAGCTGATTCAAGAGTTTCTGAGGTGGTACTTTCACCTGCTGGATTAACACAAACCTAGAGAAAGGGGGTAGCTGCTGAGATTAGCCCTTTGCAACAGGTCATAGGAGGTAAGTCAACCACACATGGCATATTTTTAAGGTGCCCAGGTTTGCACTGCTCAGAAAGTGCAAGTGTAGACTTCTGAGCCAACTAAACTAAAAATAAAATAATACTAGAAAATTAAGAGCTGAAATCTCCTTATGAGGTGTTAAGATCATTTCTATACAGATGTTGTGTTTCAGATGAATAAACACAAATGGTATTAACTAGGCCTTAGGGATGGTGCTTGTGTTTCCAGTCAGTCTGGTTTTAACCAAGTGCCTAATGTGATACAACTTTTTTCATGCAGAGGACATGGTGTCTCATGTGGTCAGCTTGCACTGGCATGGCAGGGCTACTTGTGGGATCCACCAAGATGTAAAGGTGAGAACATGGGGTCAGATTAATTTTTTTGGACCCTTTCTTGTCTGCCAAAACTGATTCCTAAAGTTCACAAATAGGACACATTCTGTAAGTCTATCTTACTAGAACAAATGCAGAAATTTTGTCATTATTTTGCTAAGGGAACAGTATTTTGATGAAGGCAACAGTTCCCACTTTGTCTCGTGAAAACAGAAGCTTGTAGCGATGATGTGGATCACATTCTTCATGTTCAACTTCCTTGATATATTATGGGTTGCAGATGTGCTTGAACTCCTGAGAAATAAAAATAAAAAAAGTTATTATTACACAAGTTCCAAATTCCAAAGCACACATTAGAAGAAAGAAAAAAAAAAAAAAGAAAGCAGGTTTGTTATTTGTTGTTTTTTTTCTTTTCTTCAGTATATGATGTGATATTTCATCTGAATATTCAAGCAATCTTTTTTATCAATGAAATATGATCAATGTCTGTCTATTCTAGCAGAAGTTATGTATTGTTGTGGGTTTTTTTCTCGTTTCATAAACTATTACTTTTCAGTGGTTCAGAATGATCCTTGTACACAATTTTCACTGGTTGCCACATACAGATGGAAGATCTTGTGTAAAACTGTTACAAAAAACAAGTGGTGATTATTTCCTACCCTACTTATCTACAATTTTCATAGGTTATCACAAGTCACCAGGTCATTCAGACTTCATGGTACTTAGGAGGAGATTAATATCCCACTTTCATGGCACATATGCATTACTTCTTTAGCAGGCCTGTGTATTATTTTTTTCCCTTGATACTTCCTATTATCATGCTTACTCCAAATGAAAAGTAGTCAGTTAACAATCTAATATTGTTGGTACTGAAGTATAATTTGTAATACATTGGTGATCATTTTGTTTGGGTAGCCAAAGGGATGAAACAATATGTGTAAGTTACAGCCTATTAAGGCTTCGTGTGGATTTCTAATTCAGAGGGAAAGCAACCACTGCTAACTTAATCCGTTAGAGATTTCATTCAGCACTACTGGAACAAAGCCATATGAGTTCCAAATTAAGGCATCTATACAGGGATTCAAAAATGCCTGGCAGTGAGATTAACCTCTGGTGAAATAAAGCATTAACTTCACTCTTTTCTGGAGGATCTCCATGTAGAAACACTGTCTTATAATTGTAGATGAAAGCAAACACAGAAGCAGAATTAGTCTTTCAAATAACTGCCGGCATAAATGTGATCAGACATTCAGTCAACAAAATGACCAGCAATCTCATTTTTTAATTTCTATTTTTTTCTAGATTTGAAGTTTCTATAAAAAATATAACCCAGAAAAGAGGGCTTTGCATTGTTTTAAATGATTAAGTTCAATTAGGCTGAAACCATTTGAAAATGCTTTTGTCACTTTCAATATATCCATGTGGAATGAAGCCATGAATGATGGCAGAGGACTGGTCTCTTGAACACTCAAGAAGAGTAATATAAAAATCTCAAAATTATAGGAATAGAGCCAAAAAAAAGTACAAATTGTTTGAATTGTAAAAAGCTGTAAGGAATAAGTGTAATATTGCAAGTGTTTGCATCATAATATAAAATATATACTAGAAGCAATGTAAATATGAAAATATATTACCTATCACTAACTGACTCACTGACTGAGGTGTGAAGTTACTGACTTTTGTGTTAGATCATTAAAGCCTCCATTTAATTACAAATCTGCACATTCCAAAGTAAATTCTACTAGAAAAAGTTAATTGGTATGAAATCATTGTCAGGAGTTGCTTTTGAAAGTTAGATACTTATATTCCAGTCTAAATCAAAAATAAATACACTTTCTAACAAGGTGCAGTGTAATCTCTAGTCAGACCCATTGCCAATGTGCGGTCTCTTGACATTTGTTTAGAGAAGATGACTTTTTTGTCATTATGAGTGCAAATAAAAGTGTATCTATGCATATAAAAAATAATGTAACTGAAGTTAAATTCTTTAAAGTAATGGCCTTTTTCTTGTAGCATCTAGGTTCATGCTATAGCAAAACCAAAAACATATTAACAAGCAACTCCAAACAAAAACCTGTGTGAAGTAACATACTTTATGTAAGATCTTTCTCTTAACACATAAAATCAAGCTAAAATGTTCTGAATATGACCTAAGAAAACAGAATTACTTTTGCCTTACTTGCTTAGGAATGTATAGTATTGGAATATCCTGGGGTGTTTGTTTCCTTTGTAAAAAGCTTTGTATGCTTTTAGACTGATTGAGCTATGAAAACCTAGCAATATCATGTTTCAAAAAGCAATCAGGTACCAGGAAGTTTTATACTTCATAAGCTAATGTTATAATTAATAGAATCAAGCTATATGTGTGATTGTATTGCCATGTGTTCATTATTAAAATAAACTGAAATATAAACTATAACTTAGGTAATATGTATAAGGAAATCATGTTCTTCAGAAATGAACAATCTGTACAAGCATTTTAGTTATCAGCAAGTCAGTATAGTAAAAAAGAATATGAGAAATATAATCTTTTTAGATTCAAAGAAGATCAACCCCAAAAATGACTGAAGTTTGCATCCTGTACATGCAATTGCGCTCAAAGTTTGAAGATCTTACCAGGAAGAGCCACATCATACAAATGTTTATTTAATAACTTCTACAAAGCCTATTATCAAAAAAGCTTTCATCATCAGAGTGGATTGTCTGTCTACTTGAGCACAGAATTATGCAGCTTAGCATTGCATGGAGTAAACACAATGAGCCTTGAAATCTGGGGATAGTACCAGAAATAAACTGTTTTAGACACAGATTCACTGACAAATTGAGGTTAAACTGGGTGTGTTGGAGAAGCAATTGGGCTACAAGAAGATGAATTATCTATTAACATGCTTACAAGAAAAACTGCTTGGGGCAGAAGATTAATACAGTGTAATATATTATATGACAACAATTCATAACAGAAACTAAAGGCTGGTAAGTATTGTTGCAATAGCATTTAGCACTTTCCATTATATAAATACTATTAATTGACTTAAATTTTATATGGTCATTAACATGTAGCCTAATTCTACTTTTACATCCTTATTAATAAGGGTTAGATCTAGTCAAGTCAAGTCAGTAGTGCAACATAGCATTTTCAAGCTCCCAAACATCAAATTACAAAAAGTGAGTTATTAATGGGAAGAAAAGGCACTGAAGTCTCTGTCTTGAAGAACATGAAATGTGTGAAAACATTTAGTGTATGGGTTCTTCAAGAAAAGGGTTAGATTTTCATAGCACATTTCATTAGATGAATGAAGTACCTCTCCTTTGAGAAAAGACTAACAGAATTGGGATTGCTTGTGCTGGAGAAGATAAGGGTTTGCAGTGACCTAATTCTGGCCTTTCAGTAGCTGAAGGGAGTCTACCAGAAAGATGGAGAGAGGCTATTTGCAAGAGCACATAGTGACCTGACAAGGGGCAATGGCTTCAAACTGAAAAGAAGGGAGATTTAGATTAGATATTACAAAGAAATTCTCTAGTGTGAGAGTGGGAGGCACTGGAACAGGTTGCCTGGAGAAATTGTGGCTGCTCTATCCCTGAAAGTGTTCAAGGTCAAGTTGCATGAGGCTCGGAGTAACTTGTTCTAGCAGAAAGTGTCCCTGCCTATGGCAGGGAGGTTGGAACTAGGTGATCTTTAAGATCCCTTCCAGCCCAAACCATTTTGTGACTCCATGATTCTATAATTCTATGATATTTCACCAGAGAAAACTGACAGAAAAATGCCTGAATTTAATAGGATGTGTTTTTAAGGGCAGTCATTATCAAATAAGTATAGGATTATCCTCAAGTTTTTCTGATTTGGAATGACTATAGATTTTGGTTTTCAAAATGTATGATTGTTTCCCAAAGTAAGCAGAGAGGAGGTATACACATGGAGGGTGAGATTGAATTTTGACAAGACTAATGGAGCTGGCTGCTATTTTAAGCAGCAACCTGTTAGATTGATATTGTGTGGTGTGGGGGGTGGAAATTAGCATAAATATGAGAAATCACTATCAATAGGTAGCAGAGTTAACAAATTTTTTGAGTGGATACAATAGCTGAATTTTTTGAGCCTTCAGGCTGTCTACAGACATTGGTAGACTGGTTATGTTGGATTAGCATCTTTCCTAAGATATGAAAAAACACTTCTAAAATGAGAAGCTAGTTTTTATTGAAGATATTGCTACAAAACTAATGCCTCTAAGAAGGGAATGATAGATGTGTCACTAAGAGTATAGAAGTCTCCTTTCCATTGTTTCAGTACAGCTGGTCATTGTTCTATAGGTAATTACACAGTTATTGTCAGAACCTGCTACCATCACTCAACATGAAGAGTTTTAAATGAGGAATATGGTTGATGTTCTTTGCTGCTGAGTATCAGTAGCAGAATCTGGATATAACTAACATGAGGCAAAACCCTGGGGAGGGGATAGGGTGGGAAAATTCAGTAAATGCAAGAACTGTATAACTTTAAATACAGATGTAATTTAAGGACTGTTAGAAATATTTATTTTGCTAACATGCTAAAGACTCCAAGGTACACATCCTGTGCTTCACAAAGCAAATATAATAGAAAAAATTATGAATAAACTTCAAGAATAAATTCCTCAAGATAGTCTAATGCAACTGTTTTTAAACTTTCTGCTCCTTATTTTTTCTCCCACTGTTTCAACCTTTTCAGCAACCAGAAGTCTGCAATTAGACATATCATCTCAGTAGATCTGTGTTTTCTCTACAATGTAATTTCAAAACAACAGAATATATCTGTACTTAGGGAAAATGCCTGTGGGGTTTTGGTTGGGGTTTTTTATTTATTATTTTATAGCTTCTTCCAGAAAATTTCTACTATATTTGACATACTGGTGCAAGCAGCAGTTTGGTTTTCCACTTCTAATAACTGTTTTCTAAAAGCTGTTTTCTTTGTCACTTTAAAAAATAGTGTTTATATTTCAACAGCTGCCTGACAAGAAGACCACCAGAGAGATATTTTGGCTTTAGTGATATAAGAGGCTTTTACTACCTTCTTGTAGGGAGCACTGTATACCTGTAAATTTCCCATGCTTGCTTGCGTAGTCTGGGATTGTGTTAACATTCAGCTTTCCCAGCTTTGTTGCAGCTTGTCAGTTTTGTATGTAGTTACACCTCGAGTTCCTGTAGGACGATTTGGCCACAGTGAAACAAGGTAGTGGCAGCCAAATTTCAAATATCTGAATGAGTCTGGTGATTATGATGGGGCCACTTGATATGGTAGGGAAATTTGCGTAAAGTAACAGTGTGGAAGCATGCCCCACTTTAACAGCTGTGGTGGGGTAGCCCGGCTCCTCTATTTCCCCAGCCTGCCGGGGTCTGGACGGGATTGCGAAATCCCCACGTCGTCAGGAGTGAAAAGATGTAGCAGACCCAGGTCATAAAAAAGCCTTTAGAACTCCTTTTTAGGGGTTTAGGAAGGTAGGGTGTGATTGGGTAAGGGTTCAGGGGGAGTGGTGTGGCTTGGGGGACACCGGGGCCCATAAGGGAGCAGGAGAACCAAAACCCAGTGGGAACCCAGGAATAGGGAATGACAGGGGATACATCCAATAGGATCGGGAGCGAGGCGGGGCTGGATACCCATGAAAAAAGAAAGCTCTTTTCACATGTGAGCAGGGATTTCTAGGGATTACAATCTAAACAGGGGAAAACCCGTACATAAAAGACGCAAGTGATGTTGGATTATAAAGTCTCTGTCCTTTGGAAGCTGTCACAGCACTGGTCTTGTATCCAGGGGCTTCTTCTTCCATGATGTATACTCTGGAAAATCCTCTGTCTCTGTTTCACCTGTGCTGTCGCAGAGGTATTTCGCAACACCACTTACTTCCCTCCTTCCTAAGCTTATTTGTATTACAGAGCTAAGAAATGCTTTGATTGTGTGCAGCTCATTTTCACTGGTTGCTGTGGGGTAACTGTGAAGCATAGTTTCATGACCACCCATGCTGCCTCCACCTTTACTCTTGGACACACTGTGGAAGTCTTGACAAGAGCCTGGGAAATGGGGAGATGGTTTCAGTTGATGTTTCCAGGACCCTCCTTCTCAAGTGTATGATTAGCTCTGGGCACCCCACACAGACATGCTACACATACAGCCACTGTGGGTAACACTTCAGCCTTGTACTCGTCAGCCTAGGCACCCTTCCAGACTTCAGGGGCTGGTGAGCTAAGTGGACTACTGATGTGGCACAGTGTCTGTTTCCAGACAGGTGGACTGTAGTGCTGCAGCAAGATCTTCTGCAGAAGTCTGTCATTACTTCTGGGACTGCCTCATATCCATTTATCCTTGAGCTTGGATGAGCACTTCTTTCATGGTTTTCCCACCTACCTGGTCCAACTAGCCCTTTTCTTCTATGCTGCTACTGACTAGTAGGAATAAATCTGTAGGTAATGAACAGAGAAGCTGATGATATAAGTGCCTTGCCAGCCATGGTTCTTCAGCATGCTCAGATGCCCTATGTCACATCCAAAAGTGCTTAATCTTTCCCCTCATCTGTAGGAAGCATCTGATGGTGTGTACTTTGTTTTTCTGCAGCCAGAAGCCTGTCACCCATGCCGTCACTGTTTTTCCTGGCAAGCCACAGAATCTACACCAGAATGTGCAGATACACAGGAGCATGTAGAAGGGAGGAAAGTTAAATAGAAAGGTTTTCTTTTGAGTGCATCACGTTGTCTGCAATGCACGGTGGTGTGTGACCATATGCAGTCCTTACAGGTCTCTTCAAGCAATGCCTTGTTACAGAGACTCAGCGGTGTCTGAATAGTTACATGGTGACCTGATTGATTGTTGGAAGAAAAAAGCCAAGAGGAAACATTGGTCAGGTTTTGTCCTATGAATGCAGATGACCCTTATATCTTTAATCTATTTCACTGCTTTTTTACTGTGTCATGTTGCCTATCTTTTACCTCCTTGCTGTGTAGTTTGGCTTTTTAATTTTCAGTGCAAAGACAGCTTCTTGGGGGAGGGGATCTGTTCAGCAAGACATCACAATCTCTAGTGTGTTTACACACTAAACTTGGAAGACCAATTTGCAAAGGTGAACCAAGGCTAAATTGGAATAGTGGATAGGCTTGGTCCTCATCACACACTGTGAGAGACTTGGTCACTGTGATACAAGAAGATCAATGTCACCACTTGGACTGATAGTGCTCTTGATGTTGGCTCTTCATAGAGTGGTTCTGCTTCAAAAGGTATGTCCTTCCATTGTAAGAGTTGTCTGTTTTAGTCCTGAGGTAAGCACAGCCTATTCAGCCCAGTCCTGACAATGAGAGTGTCACAGACACATTGCTGCACGAGAGCATTGCTTCATGCAAGAAATCACCTGCTGCTTCATTTCTTGGAGACATTTAAATAAAATATTTTTTTCCACTGAAGGGAAGATCTCCTCTTGAGAAAATATTTTCAATCAATCAAATAACAAAATTTTACTTTGGAGGTTGAAATGGCAGGACAGAGGAAGTATCTTGTCAAGGACCCTTCTCTTGAGTTTCTTGCTTTTCAAAGAACTGCTGCCTTAGATTTGGACCACCTGGCTGTTGCTAGGTGTCAGGCTTCAAAATGGAGGAGGAGAGAGTATCCTTTTTGCCCAGAGGTTGCATAGCTTTCAGAGTTGCTGGGGTTGCAGGACTGAAATGTCACTCTTAGCATGTGGAATAATTTTTGCTTAATTAGCTCAAAGGACAATCAGCTCTTAATTAGGCCATAATGGTTTTCTTTTGATGATCTATTTTACATCCAAGTCTGGATTTTGAAGGAAAACTCTCTGCTGCCTAGATTATTAGTTGTCTTTCCATTACAGAAAAATGTGCTAATATTGGCATGGAGCATGGAAGAAAAATCTAGACATGCACAGACAGATCACTTGAGGGGATAAGTACTAGAAAAGCATAACCTTAAAAATAGTACAAGTTGAATGAAGTATTCCATTACACATCTCCTCTGAAATTTGCATTTACATTAAGGCCATCATGCTCTGTTAAAGGATTTGTTTCCTTGAGAATTTTAAAATGTATTTGGAGAGAGTTACATTTTCAATGTTGAGCTCTTAGGTTGCTTCTTGAATTACAAAATACAGTTTGAGTTACTTTGATGCATGAAAATTGGAAAATATAAGATATAAATGGAGCTTCATTTTTTGTTTGTCTCTCTGAATGAAAACAACATGTATCCTATCTTCGTATAATAGTAAAGCAAATAATTGGCCATCTGTCAGTAAATGAAAGGGAAGCCCCCCAGTATTGTTATTTTACAATGTCCAGAAGTAATGTTGCACTAGTAAAAACTGTGGAGTATTTTACATTTCAATTAGTTAAAGTGAATTGACCTATGCAGAATTAGGAAATGCTTTTGTGATTATGTCTTTTGCAATACCCAAGTAAACTCATGATTTGCCAGTGCACCTTCCTGCACAATATTTACATGTTCTACTCCTAAATACTTTATTTTTAAACTTAAGGCTACAACAATTAAACCAGAAAAATAACTGCAGGTTTTCTTCTTCCAAGGAAGTAGCACTATTGGTCCAGACAAGAAAACCATTTCAGAAAATGTGTGCTTTAAACACAAAAGAAATATCTGTCCTCTTAAGTACATAATATCTTTATATAAACACTTTATTTTGTTTTATTGCAGTAGTCAGATTGAGTTCTAGTTAGGCTTTGGATCTTCTAATTTTCTCTATGCATAACCTCACAACACCTTTGCAATCTTTCTGAGTTTTCTGCCCCTTTTTCCAAAGGTTTCCTTTTCCCCCTGCATTCCAGTCAAAGCTCTCTGTTCAGCCAAGCCAAACTTCTTTCTCACCGGCTCATCTTTCAGTACACAGGGACAGCCTGCTTCTGGGCCTGTAAGTTTTGCTTCTTGAAAAATGTCCATTTCCTGGACTCAGTTGCCCTTCAGAGCAGATTCTCAGAGAACTCTACTAACCAGACTACTAAAGAGATCAAAGTGTGACCTTTGGAAGTCCATAAAACTTTAATAAAATCATCACAGGTATAGAAATTATTTTGTCACTTGTTCTGTGAAGTACCATCCCTAAAGGCAGCAATGGGTACAATCCATAGTTCTGTCTGTCAGTACTTCTTAACTTTATATTTTTATAGTTTATTCTTCATTGTCTATTTAATGTGCATTTCCCTCAGGTTTTAATACAGTTTATTTTAGACAAAAGGGCTGAAGAAGTAGTGTTGCCAAGGGTTTTCTCTTACCTTGGAAAAGTTTCATGACTATGAATTACAGAATAAATTTTTTGTTGTCTATAGAAGAACTATTTTTACTCATAGTGATAAGAATAATGATTAAAAGGAATAGAACTGTTAATGTTCGCAGCAGAGTCAAGAGAGCGACTCACTGAAATTTTGAAGAAATATGTAAAAATTTCAGAAAAAAAAGGAGCATCATTCAACTGCTTCCAATGAGAGGTTTCTTACAGTAACTCAGGTTAACAGCTGTGGCATCAAAATAAAACTATTTAATTTTGCACATTATTCCTTTCTTAATTAGCTTATGGTAGATATTTGATCATCATGAAAGGCAACTCTTTTCTGAAACAGGGAGTGAAGCATAGTTGCATAATCTATTAGTGCTGTGAATTTCTTCTTTTAGACAAAAGCTTTTGCTCTTCATTCTGTAGAAAGTAATTTTGCAAAATTCAAAAGTAAATATATAGGTTTAAATGTCTGATATATACATTTTAATAGTAACAAGCCTTGAGGCTGTGTAGTTACCATGAATTTAAAATGGAAAGATGAATCCAGAACGGTTTAACACTGCTGTGGTACTCCACTATTTGGTGGACAGTAATTTGTCTCTTCAAACTTGCTTGTATGAACTTCAAACTGCAAGATGAAAAATTACAAAATGCAAAGAATATGCATACCTAGGTTTAAATGGAGTAATATAGAAGCTAAAAATATTCTCTTAGAAAAACATCCTAAAAATGTCTTAAATTGCCATTTAAAGAAGTCTACATTAGCTTTCAAGTCTGTGTGTATACAATGGTGTCATGAGAGATGTTTTGTTGTTAGAGTTCTCTCAGGTGCAATGCCATTGATCAGTGATTATATTTGAATTACTGTATTGCTTAGTGATGTCTTCCTTTGTTTTTGCTGTACAATGGAAAATTTTTTCCATACAATGTTTGCTACAGAGCAGACAACCATGACAACTGTCTTTTCAGACCCCAGCATTGTGCCTGGCAGGTGTAGGTGTTGGGCTATTATGTTTCTTTCACCTGGTAATCAGTGACAAATCTCTACTGATTTTAGTAATTAGGATGAGCCTCTGCAGAGGGAACATAGAACTAATTCCTCTGCCCTGAATCTCATATCCAGTCATATTCCCTGAGCAGTTTTTACCACGATGGCAACTTTCTGCATCACTACATGGCATTTAAATTTATCACTTACAGTGCTCTACTACATTAACTGGAGACTTGAAAGCATCTGCTAAAAATTTTGCTGTAGCTACAGAATACCTGGTGGTGATCACAGGAACACGTGTTCAGCCTGTTTAGGGCTCTTGCCTTGAGAAAACTCTAAAAGCTCAATGTTTTTGAATGTTCTAATTTAAATACACTTTGCATCAAGGAGTTCTGTCTGAAGTGTTTATATGCAAATCACTTCTTCAATGTCAATAGCACTATTTTTTTTTCAATTAGTTACTTTATGTAAACTTGCTTATTTACAAGTCTGTTTCTTTGTATTTAGATTCCACCATATATAATAAGTAGGTCATGTTTTGTTGCTTGTTTTGTTTTTTTTGTGGGTTTTTTTGTTGTTTTGGTTTTGGGTTTTTTTGTTTTTTTGTTTTTTTTTTAAATAAACTGTGCTCTTTCAAGTTTTATTTTCCTCATACAATGTGAAATTACCAAAGCACAGCAAACAGATTATACTGTGTACTGTATTTGCTGAAATTTGTGCTTAAATTTAGACTATTACTGAAACCTTAAAGTATAAAAATCCATCATTAACTTATAGTCTAATTAAAATATACCTCAGTATCAGAGACTGGATTTACAGTGCACTGATTAATGGGTTGAATAAACCATTTTTTCTGTGTGTAGGGGGGAGGGGGCCAGGCATCCCGTATCAGTGTCCACATGGTAAGCCTTGCAGCAAAGACCACTGGCCGGGGTCGGTGACCAGATGGCATGGAAGGTCCCACATGGGCAGAGTGGTCACAATAGATAAAAGAGGCATGTAGATAAAAGAGGCTTGCAGGAGGTCTCCATCTTGCCTTGGCCGGTCCTCCTAGAATTTGCCCATATGTGACCTCTTGGTGGTAACTATGTTTTTCTCTCTTTATTTTTTTTCCTCTTTATCTCTCTTCCCTTGCTTTTTTCTTCTTCTTGAGGGTAACTTAGACACCTATTTTCTGTATTACACTTAGGTTGTAGGTATTTCACTTAAGTTGTGGGTTGGTGTTTGTCTAGTTGCTTGCTATTAAGTGAAATAATTCTGTGAAATATTTTCCTTAGTTGTATGTTGTTCCTGCGCTCTCTTTGCCAAAATGCCTATTTTCTCACCAAATTAAAAGAAATCTCCTAGAGAAAAGTGTGTAGTTTTTTTCTCTGGGCATGAACTCAGGGTATCAAAGAAGCAAAGACTTTGAAAGAGTTCATGTGGGTGAAATCTCTTGAAGTTTAAAATTAAAGTCTACACTTGGTAAAGTTCGGATCTTCTCAACCAAGACATCCAGCTATACTATACTACCAGCTCAAATAGAGGCAACACAATACATCAGATGAAGAATTTCTCATCCTTAGATGAGAAACCTTGCAACACCTCATCTTGTATGGGTGTCCCAGTGAAGAGTTGTGTAGTTGTCAACCATTATTTAAAAATAGCAGTCTGACACAGCTGATAAGATTTTGTGAATACATTTGTCATTTCACTGAGTGTTTGAGTTGAAGAAAAACTGTTCATGGAAAAGCAAAGGACAAACAGTTACAGGATAATATAAGTATTGGAAGGAAAGATTTATCTATTGGAGTTGTTGTATAGAAAAAGATTACATATTCAATCAGCTTATATTAACACTGGCTTCCCCCCCCCCCCAACATATCTTTTATTTCTGGTTCTTTTGTTCTACTTTTGTTCTTTTGTGCTTTAAGTAGATTTTGCATTTTTGTATTGCACTGGTTGTTCCTGAAAGAAAAGGCATGTAGTCAGGCCACACAAGCTAACTGGTATTGATCTCAAAATATACCCTCTGGCAATCAGAATGGATCAAAAGTACAATTATTTCAGGGACTCTGATATATGCACTACCATAATTTGCAGCTTGTGGAGAAAAGCAGAAATTAACATCTCCACTTTCTCTTCAGTAAAAGAAAGATAGCACTTTTATATGTCTACATCTCTAGGAATGTTGCTGATGGCCTAATTAATTTGCAGCAGTGTACATTATGTGGTTCCCTTTCCAAATCTTTGTTTGCGAAACCTAGCTATGATGAAATGAAAACTTTGTGAAGTATAGTTTTTTCAAAGATTTCTATAAAATATCAGTCTGCCTCTTCATACAAAAAGCTGTAGCTAATAACACCACATCTTGTGACTTCTCATATGAACAGTCAACTGAAGCTGCAGGCTTGTATAAAAACTACTGTTGCAAGATTCAAGGCTATTTCTCATAGTCTTGAGAGTCATAAGTCTTTTCTATGCTTTTAAGTAAAAAAGCAGGGAAAAGACTGTTAACAAAAGAGTATATTTGATATGACATGATAATCTTAGAAAAAAAGTATTCTTCCATTGGAAGTTGTTTTTTTCTTTAGAGTATCTCTTGTATTACACTTAATCAATATTCATTAATTAAACATTAATGACTAAGCAAAAGTGCTCTTCACTGCATTTAAAAACCTAATTCAGTAAACATCTTCCAGAGATGTTCAATGCCTATACTTCTTAATCCATGTTTTATATTTAAAGGTGTATTGAAGCATTAAAAGTGGAATCTTAAAATTAATAACAGTTAAGAACACTAACAGTATTAAGTAATCTTGTCAAGAAGCTGAAGTAAGAATTAAATATCTGTGCTTGGCAGAAATCTAAAATGACAAAACTGACATATCAAAAGGGCAGATTTTAGCATCCTTACACATAGACATTAGAGTTTTTAAAGCTATGGATCAAAAAAGGAGATCAATATGTCTTCATGCATTAAAGTGGATGCATACTGAATCATAAGAATGATGTAGAAGCTTGACATTGATGTTATAAGGGTGTCAGAGTTAATGATTACTGCATTTTTTTCCTAGCAATTTTCTGTTTTAGTGTTGTCATCAGTTCGTGACTATCTGTCTTCAGAACATGCAAGTGGAGCACTCAGAAAACTGGACAGTTTTAGGGTTCCTAAGACTGAATTTTAGAAAATTTAGGTGACAACTTTGAAACTCAGTGCACCAGCACTCTGTCCAGAGACAAGTGGTTTCCTAAATTTGAAACTATTACACATAACTTATGATATATTGCTTTGTGTGTTCTACATATCAGCCTTTCATTCACAAGTATATTTGCATAGACAAAGCTCAGAAGGAAGTTATGAAGTGGTAAATTCAAGACCCAGTGCATGATGCAGAAAAGTAGAGAAAATTTTTTTCAGAACTAATCCAGACCTCACACGTTACCTTGTCTATCATGATTAATTCATTAATGTCACAGTACACTTGCATAAAATAATTCTATCCCTCTTCAGACAGATGCTAGAGGGAATTAATTACAATAGACATTTAGCTAGAACACCTTTAAATGTATGCTTTAATGAAAACAAAACTGGATAAAATCTGCTTAGAGTTCTACAGAGGGTCAGGAAATGCCCTCTGCACCTTAGGCTACTTATGTTAAGCTGAAAGTAAAATGATGCTAAAATTATTGAGATTTCATTCAAAACTTCATCCTGCAGTTTCATGTAACATTCAACTATTGCAGGCTGAGCCAGCCTCACATCCTTTTCTCTATATGTATATGAACATGTCTTAGGCACCTTCTACTGGAAAGGATGAATGATACTATCCAATTCTATAGTGGCCAGTTTTCTGGATGGGGATGGAGCAAAACCTAGCCCTTTCCCTCAGTGTCCTTAGATTCAGCCTGGTTCTCAACACTGTACTGGTGTAAAGGTGCCATTTTTCATTCATATTCTGAAACAATCATGTAGAACCACAAGAAACAGTGAAATTCTGTGATTTCTATACTTTAGATGGCTTCTTATTGTATTCGCATCTGTTCAATAGATAAGTGATCTTTTCAGATTGCTGAAATGCAACATATAAAATATGAATTACTGAAGATGTTAGCTCACATACACTGTGCTTTGAAATACAAGTGGCAGACACTGAAAATTTTCAGAATAGCAATAAAATTGTTATTTCTTTAGCTACCAATACCACAAACTCAGGAGAATTAATTCTGTTTCTAACATCACCATCCACAGCACAGATTATTTTGGCTGTAACTAAGGTAACATAATTGTTGATGTGTATCCACAATGGAGTCCAATATGTCTCCCAAGCCTCTGCTCTTAAAATCTTGCACAGAATTACTTTGAATTTGCTTGTGTCAAGGAAATAAGCATAACTAAATGCAAAATATTGCTGAGCTACCTTGCTTCTTAACCATCTAGAGCCTCGTGCGTGTAATGCTGTGTGTAATGTTCAAAATGAAGGTCACATGGAAAACTTCAACATATTCAAGACTTGTCCCTTCTGTAGATAACTTGTTTTATACTGTGCTTCTCTATTCTGCAGTTCTGACATAAAACTCAATATGGCTTCTGTGGCTTTCATTAACTTATTTCTTACAGGTTTTGCTCTCTCTCATATGAGGAAAAGACACTTAAAACTATATAAAAATGTTTAAATTATTTAAAAATGCAAGTAACAGGGTTTTTTTCAGTCCTCAAAATCTATTTTTAACTTGGCCTTTCTTTTAAAATTGTTTTTGGTAATAGTACAGCTTTTTTATATATTTCATTAACCCATCAGCTCACTGAAAAGAAGGGGGAAAAAAAAAAAGTAAAACTGCCAAATTTACAGGGTTCTCTCCTATGCTATGTTGCTGTAAGATGCAATCAGGACAGCATTAGAGCTCTTAGAGGATTGCTCTAGAGAAACTCCTATGAACCTCTTCTCAAAGTCACAGAATTGAAGTAAAAGAGATGTTTGAGTGATTTCTATGCTTTTGCTGTGACAGATGCATTTTTCAGAGAGCGCTCAGCCAGCCATGCTAGATGTTAGTTTTTTCAGTGTTCCACAAAAGAAATTTTTGATAATATGGAGCTTATGACTGACACAGTCCGCTGGGGTGGAAGGATACGGTCCGCACTCGAGGTGGGGGGTGGGAGAGTGGAACGTTTATTAAGGGAGCATGGAACATTTATAGGGTCGGTTATGGAAGC
>JAWMRC010000089.1:25210824-25230117 GCA_035584755.1 Thripadectes ignobilis | reverse complement strand
TTGGGACTGGAGACTGTGGGCAGTCCTTTGCAGAATGTCCTTGATATTCAATAATGTCCACGCCTCTGCACGCTTTTATGATGTCCAGAGGGGTAGGGTTTTGTAGGGCATGCAGGATTTTCTGGCGATTGATAGTCTCTTTCAGCTGCTCTGCCAACTTAATGAATGGTTCTCCAGGTTCCTGGGTGATTGACATGGGTGATGGTGCTGACTTGGTAATGGCAATCACAGTCCTAAATACTTGTTGGTGTGCTGAAAGTGGCTCACAGTCCGGGATGGATGAGGACTGGCGCGGTGACAACAGCTTTGAGTCCGGATTAAGAGAGGGCTGGCTCGGTGAAGGGGTTACCGGCAAGGTGGCATGGGCACCGCCATCTTGGACTGGATGTTTTGGTTGGTCCCCCGGAAGTGGGCGGAGATGGGCGGTGCCATCTTGGGCTGGAAGGGGAGGGGCTAAGGGGGCGTGCCTCCTCTGGGGGCAGTCCTCCGTTGATGGACAGGTGGGCCCTCCCCCGTGGGCGGTGACGTAGCTAGGGGGAGGGGTTGGAGGACCGGAAGGGGCAGATCGGCCATTTTGTGATTCCTCCAGGGTGGCCCCTGGGGAGCACATGGCCCGACCGCCATTTTGTGCCTGAAAGGCACCTGCAGGAGAGCACGCAGCATGTCCCCCATTCTGTGGGCGGCTAGGGCTAGTGGGCAGGGGGGTCCCGACGCCGGGGAATCGATCGCGGCTGTTAGGGGTTCTGGGGCGCCCGATGTTAGGGGAGGGGGACCCAGAACGCGATGAAGGGGATTCCCTCAGCTGGGGTAGCTGGCTCCAGACAGAAGTCCAAGCAGCCAGCGCCCTCCCTGCCTTTAAATCATTATGAAAGTAGGACGCATCCCAAAGAGCATCCCCTAGCCTTTCCCAGGATTGGGGATCTAGGGGGACTTGTACCTCATGGCCCCTCTCAGCCATCCACCGAGCCAGAGTCTTTAAGGATTTCTTCTGTAGAGGGTGGTCATGCGCCTTTAAAAAATGTTTGAGTCTCCGATAGTTGTTATTCGCCGGTGTAGAGCTTGAGGAGCCCATTGTTTGAAACCGGGGAATCGAAAACTGGAGAGAATGGGGCGGGCGGGGGTTTTATAGGGAGGACAGTCACTTCCCCGCTGCTCACCTCTGGTCCAACGTAGAAGCCGTCCAGAGGTGGTGATCGGTCCCTGGGTGCGTCGGGGTCCACGTTCCAGGGAGCGTCCAACGGGGGGAATTGCCGGTCCTGGTCGACTGTGGCCGCTAGCAGCCAACCAGGCATAGCCCAGGTTACCCCTGATCGGCACTGGATACCAGAGCGTCTTCAGGGCCCCTGTTCAGGCGCCATTTGCCGCGTTCAGCCGGGGTGGAAGGAACAAGGTCCACTCAGGGTGAGGGTGAGAACAGGAGTGAACACTTTATTGGGTGAGCAACAGACTTTTATAGGGTAGGGAAGGATGGTTCTGGAACCTGGGCGGAGGGAAGGGCGGAGTTGGGGGCGGAACGCGACACAAAAGGGAATGAGGGGAGGGGACACTCCAAATAAGGAAGGTTCGGGGAGTGGCTAGCCTTATATGGTACTGCTGCATTGCACCACAGGCTAGCCAATGGGATCGGGGGAACAGGGACCAATGAGCAGGGGGGAACTGGGGTAGCAACAACCAATGACAGAACTGAGGGTGGAAAACTGGGACCAATCGGAACAATCGAATAAGTACAACTGCAAAACAACTTATTACAACTGTGCATAACAACTATCAGAATAACCATGAACATATAAAACTTAAACCGGGGGCTCCTCAGGCAACCAGGCTGCTTATATTTGGTGAGTGTTTTCTGCTTTCTCTACATTTATACCTTTCTATGATCTAAAATCCTTAACCGGTTCCCCTGCATCTGCTTGCATCCACTTTCCATAGGATTAATGATCTTGGTCACTTTTAACACATAAGTAGGTCTTCCAAGTGCTTTACACTACTACAGAGATGTCCAGGAAAAATCCTTCCACATCTGCCTCAAACTGATGCCAAGTGCAGTGTTTGCACCAGTTTAAGTGCAAACCTCGATTTTTTTCCCTCATATATAGGCAGTCTCAGGGACCTTCTGTATAACACCCCAGAAGAATGAGTCTTCAGTAATTTCCTGAAAGTCAACCCTCAAGAACAGAAATATTTGATCTCAAATTTTGTGTGAATTTCACAATTGCTTTAAAACCCTTGCAGACCTCACCAGTTAAAATCACAAATCAGCATGACCTAACCAAGTCAGCACAAATCAACAAAGCAGTGACTTATTTGTAAAAAAAATGCTACAGCATAGAGGTTATGTCTTACTTCTGACTACTTCCTCATCTGGCTGTCCAGAGCCTAACCACATGCTACTGCTTTTTACTGCAATGTGCTACAATTCTACTTATCTGACAGGGCACAGTAAAGAATGAACTGTACATCCTACTGGTATGTAAACACTGTAAGTCCACAATAGGTATAATAATAAACTGCTTCTGCTCTGACCTAAACGAAATTGAATTCCCATTACTTCTGTGTCAACAAGATGATAAAAATTCTCTCTTCTAAACTTAAAATCAGTCTGTATTTTATAATGGCCAGGTATTGCTTTTTTCAGGCAAAACTCCTGACAAAGTTTAATGACCATTTACCCTGAAGACTATGAACCATAGGCCCCCAATCAGTTTCTTAACATGATGCAAGTTTTGGAAGAATGGTTATCTAAGAATCTGTATGAAAGATGTAAAATATTAATTTATCTGTCTTCAGTTCTGAAAGAGTTATGCCATGATTCAAAGCAATTCCAGTTTAAGAAAATCCAAATTTCTGAGAGAACATATGGATACTGTTTTACTTGTCTCTTACAGGCATTGTGTAATGAAAAGCTGTGACATCTCAATTCTGTATTATTGTACTTCTTGTGTCCAGCTGTTAGAAAGCAGTCATTTATTTAAAAGAAAATGAATAAACTTTCCACTGTTACAGTCTCATTAATCTTCTCTGTTTACTGACTGTTAAATTTTTGATAGTTAAGGATAGTTAAAGGTTAAAGCTCTGCTGCTTTGTCTTTCCTCTAACCCACTGTTTATGAAACAGTCATACAGCCCAATGGGAATTACATATCTCCAGAAAAGCATCAGTGGCACAGTAATAACTAGGATTGTCTTCTATCATGCAGCATACTTCCTTCCTGAGTGAATCCTTAAGCCAGAGTTGTGTGTCAGAATATTTCAGGCCCTGTGGAAAAATGTGGTTTCCCACCACTAATGTAGTGCTATCCAGCAACTCTTAAAATTTCCATTCACTAAACAGGAACAAAACTCCATTATTTTCCTCTTTGTTCTCATTATAAAAATATAGCTCACATTTGGTGTGGGAGGGAAATGTTACAGAGTGCACTTAGAGGACATATATTGTTGAATTAGAATTGCCACTAGAAATACATTTTAAAAGTCACTGAAAACAGAGTAAACCTCTATCAATTAATGTTAGATGCTGGTCTAGTCTGATTCACACACAAATATCATAATAGTCACAAGCGCAGATAAAATATTCATTTATCTTATTTTCTCTGTGACAACAACTGGCAAGGTGTATTTTCTGATCTTCTACAGTAGCACCAGCAAGCACCTTCTATCCTTGACTGAAGATTTTTCAAGTGCTATAAGCAAGCTATAGATTTCTAAGTTTTATTTTGTCAGATCCATCTTCCTATGTGGACTGCCATTTGGTGCACACAAATGACTTTCAGTCAGACATCATTCTAATTCCTGTTCTTGCTTGACATTCATGAAGTCACAACATGTTCGCTACTGTTTTCAAAACACTAGCATCTGAACTCTTTATCTTTATTTTTTATTTTTTTTATGAAAAATTGTAGGCAAGATTTTAAAAAATTTGTTTGTATGTAAAATGAACTAGTAATATTTTCTAGGATACTCCATAGGGTTGTGATTTCTGTAGATGACAAATTCCTAGGGTATCCCTTTGAACAGCACAGTTGAACAATAAAAATGCACTGCTAAAAATGTGGAGTCCTTTAAATAGCCAGAAAAAGCAGCTGTATTACTAGACACTGTTCTGAAGATTTCAAATACAAAACAAAACTTTCCTTGGCTAAAGGGTTCTCCTTGAATATGAAGGAGATGTAGTTTTGCTCGACATTGACCTGCCATACCTGAAAAATATGTTCTATTCAACATAAAGAGTTGTTTGACTTGGGTCAGAGACTACAAATAGAAAATTTGTCTTTACACAATTTGATTTCAAGTATTGCCCTTTAATTAATTTTTTTTTTTTAGGATCTCTTGATGATGCATATAGTGATGGATTTACATGAGCAAATGCATAAACTATCTGCTTTTGTCTCTTCTTCTCATGCAGCTTCTGAGGATGACAGGTATCTATAAAGTGTGTGTGTGAAGGCCAAACACTTCTTGGTCCCTTAAAACTCATATTTTCCCTGTGTGGTGTATTGTTCCCAGTTATTCTGAACACTGAATTCAGGCAACAGAAAAGGTCATCCTGCCCTACTAAGTGCTTTTTGAAGTGATTCTTTAACTGTATCCATTCACCCTCCAAAGCAACTGAGGAGTCAGAAACTATTGCTAGTGATGGGCCCTTTGCTATTCTGAAAGGCAAGCTTTATGTGTTCAGAAAGGCACTTCAGGAAATGCATGGTGTATTCCCCTTACTGGGTGTGTTCCCACACTTGTTCCTCTCATGATCAACTTGTGAGGCTAAGTCCTCTGCAAAGTGCCTGTTGCTGTTCAGGGAACAGAAGATGGGAGAAAAACCTGTGACCACACAGCAGTCCTGTAAAAGTCAGAGCCCAGCACTGCGAAGATGAACTGATTAGGCAACAGAAGCCACAGCAGATGAAAACCAGTCTAATAGCTGGGTTGAAGAACACTCTGGTGCTGCTTCCAAAAACGTTTATTATGCATTCATCATTAATTTTAAAAGACTCCTGAAAGCCTCAGAGCTGTGGATGGGCAGTCTTGAAATATTTTAACTCCCTGGGGAAGAGAAGAAAAATCATGCAATCACCTGGTAGGTGCACAGAGCAAGAATAGGATGAGGAAGAAAATGGTAAAGAAAATGGAGAAACTGAGGCATACAGGCGGAAGTAATTGGACTTTGAGAAAGGACATGTGTCAGATATTAAATATGCAAGTGACTCTCTTATTCACAGACTTGCTGTAAAGATGGGAACTCAAAAGACAATTGTCTAAAACCCCTTGTATTCTTATTCAATTAATGTAAGAATTCCCAGATTATGGTCATTCATAAAACATAAAATCCTTGTTGGGGCATCAGGTGGATATTTCCCAAAATTACATTTTGCCCTGTAAATGTACCAATGAGTCTTTTGCCTGGTAAAGTGTCAGATCTGGCTTATTTTGGGTTTGTTTCTTTTTTCAGGATTCTTCCATCATATCCAGCGTCAGAGCAACTGCTGCTGGAGAGAAGACTGATTGAGAATGTGCATATACTAGAGGCAATGGGAGTCCCAGGTGGCACAGGATGTCTTGTATGAGAGTTGGAAGAGTTGTGTAGTGTGTCTGCTGGGCTTGGTCTTGGCAGATTAGGACTATCTAGGGACAGTCTTTTATTAAGGAATCTGGGGTAGAGGAAACCTGGAAAGGTGAGTTACTGCTTGTGGATAGTAAGAACAGAGTGCACATGCTGTTCCAATGAGTATTAAGAACAGAGTGCACGTGCTATGTGTGCCAGGAGTATACTGGATGGAGAGAAGAGACGTGGGGCTTTCCATGTTGGTGTTGTTCCAGTTTAAAACAAAAACTAGCTGAGGTTTTGTTCTAGTGAGTTAGAGCAACACATTTCAGTGAATTTTCAATTACCTGCACTAGCTTTAAATTCCTTTTCTACAGTATTTTAAATGACTGAAATATTTTCTTCATGGACAAATAATAAAATTTACTGCAAAAAAACCTTGTTCTGGATAAGCACTCAAGCATCAAAGACTTCATAAATCTTTTCTACATTCACATCTAAAATGTGAAGTCTTATAAAAGAGTTGTCTTAGCTGTTAACACTTATGATGAAATTATAATAAATGTATATGACAATGGTACAGAAGAAAATTTTATTATATATTTGTTCTTGCATGTTTCTCCAATGCATGCAGACCACCTCTTGTCTAACTGACCATTTCTCCAAAATTAGTTTCAGTTTCCAGAAACATCTGTAGTATCCAGTAGCTACTGCTTGGACTACCAGAAGAAATGTGTATTTCACTTCTTTGAGGAAAAGGAAATCTTGACTTCTTGCTGGGAACTATGTCACTTACAGCAAGCTGTGGAAGAGCCCAGACCACCTTTCCTCACATTATGGCATATTAATGTCTAAAAAGCAAATTTTAGATATTTAAAAAAAAAAAAAAAAAAGAACAGCAGACACTTATTACTTTAAAATTTTCTTTATTTTAAGCCCTGTTTATAGGGTGTTTTGCTGAAAGCACTGTTTTAAGACGGAATACAAGACATATCTTACCCAGTTATATAACAGGTTTGGGAAGACTTTTTTTTCTGGCTGTATGTGGTTTCTGAAGAATGGTTGTTGATGAGGACTAGCTTTCTGCCAGCAATTCACAGAGGTAAATATTGTAAAGATGGTTAGCACTTGAGTAACTTACGGTCATGAAACTGTGTTGTTGGATTTTTGAAATATAATTATTTGGGCAAGTCAAGCTATGAAGTTTCAGGGGCTGGGAGCAGATGGATGTGTTGTTCTGCCCACTAACTACCCAGATAATCACAGCTCACAGAACAGAACTGCAGCTTGTTTCGGGCAGGTTGGATTTCCTCATCATCCTACAATTATAACCCAATGTATGCATTCATCTTCATCACTGCTTTCTCTGTACCATTCAAAATGAACTGACCACCTGTGGTGCTCTGCTGTTCTGTCTTACATCCCTGTTTTAGTTACAAGGGGAAAAGTACCATACAGACATGAAATGAAGATAAAAGCTTGTCTGCACACCCCCAAAGAAGTGCAGGCAGACATGGTTTGGAGGGGGAGTCCAAATAATACCCTGCCCTGACTGCTCCTAAACTCCTCACAGGAGTCAACAGCCCATCACAGGCCTGTCTGCATGAGCACAGCATCAGGGGGTCCATGTGTCAGTGATTTAGAGTTGAGCAGCCCAGGGGTATGAGTGAGTGTGTGATCACTAGCAAGGATCAAGACAGATAAGGCAGTGAGTAGGTGAGATGGCCTGGGAGTGAGGGGGTAAGAGGTTCCCCACAGGCCAGCTATGGGTGTTAAGAGTGTCAGCATGTCCCAGGAGCAAGAGCACAGTGGGGTTGGCTGTGGGACCAAGGAAGTCCTGGTCAGCATTGCTGGGGTGTGTATGTGCACAACAGTCTTAAATAGCTACTGGAGTGGGGCAGTGGCCTTGGGTTCCATGTGTCCAGCTGAGAGTACCTGGAGACACTGGGATCCAGGTGCAACTCCTGGGTGGACTGAAAGTTTGAGCACTGGTGTTAGAGAGATCCATTTTGTGTGTATATATACTGTACATATATATGCATAAATATATACATATATACACATATATTCTCTCTCATGAACCTCCATACTACTCAGCCAGAGAGGGGAGCAGGAGAGGGAATGTCTGTGATCTGTTCCTGGTCAGGTACATATATGTATGCATGTGCTCTATACATGTGCTCAACAGGCATGTGCCTACTGTGAACACATCTTGGGCCATGCTACTGGTTGGGCTGGGAGACATGGATCTGCAGCAGCCTCATCTTCTTCAAGCTGTGAAATCTCGCATGATATTTTTTCCTTTAACAGTTGACACTGTTGTGGGATCCATATCCACCTCTACATTGCTGGCAATCATCACTTGTGATCAGTATGATGTTTTAATAAAGAAATCTGCATGCATTCTAAGTTATGGTATGTAATAGGATACACAGTAAGTATGCAACCATGCACGTTATCTAAATTTTCAGAACCAGCTAACAGCGTTGAATGTTTCTTGCTTTAAATATTCTGCTTGATTTGGTTTATAAATCATAATTATATATTGAAGGACTACTCCTTAGTAGTTACTGAAACACAGGACTTAAATAGGTACCTATTCCTTAAAATAGAAGACTTTTATAAATACTACATACAATAAGGCAGAAAGAATGAAAGAACATGAATAACCAAATTGACTTACAGGCCTTCATGACCTTCAGATGATCACATTGCCTCTGTGAACAGAGAAGTTACCTGAATGTAGTTCCAATGTCTTTTCTTTTCCCTGATTACTCTGCCATTTCCCCAACAAATCCAAGGTCGTTAATGAACTTAACATATGATAGTTATTTGCTAAAGAATTTTTGAAGTAATGGGCATATAGAAAATGTTGTGCATAACTGCAAGGCTCAACTGAAATTGCTCTGACAATTATTGTAAGAAACTCTTTTTTGAAATGATATCTTGCTGTGTCTCATCATATCCTTCACGTCCCTAAACTATGTCTATTTAAAGAGTTCTTTCAAGTTTGTTTGTACATTTACATGAGTGTAGAGATAATAAAGGCCAGTTCAATAGACTAAATACAGTTTATCTTCACATATTCATAAGTGGCTTCTCTAATACATTATAGGTTAGCTCTTATCTATAGCATAAGAAATTCTATGGAAGACAAAACCAGTGCTTAGGTGTGGAATTTCAGTAGTAATTAATGCTAAAAGGGTCATCACTATTCCAGCTCCTTCCAGGCAGCAAAACTCAAAATATGAAATATTTTTTCTCCACTGTCTCTAAGGAGTTTCAGGAATAATATGATCTTGCTCGTATTTTGCCTTTCAGGGAAAAAAAAAAAATAATAAAAAATATGTTTTGCTTTACTCAAGCGTATGGTAGGGAGAAACAGAGAGCTGAGCAGTCAAGCACAACCTCAAGAACTTGTCACCACATGTGTATTTCAACCAGATAAGTTGCATCTGGAAGACACCAAAGTACTTAGAAGATAAAGGTCAGTATTATCAGGTGCAAATCTGCTGACAGTTTAGGCAACCCTGAGTTTTGAGACTGGCTTATTCTCTTCAGAAGCTGAGCTGGCATGGAGTGAAGGGGAATTCACACAGATCAGATGTCTCCCTTTTCCACAATTCCTAAATGAATCAGAAGCCTTCTGCTATGCATTAGTTTGTAGAGAAACACTATGCCATTTCATTGAATTCAGTTTTGTGTGTGAATTCCCTTCAGTTGTCAGTGCCAGCCACCATCTGTGTCTCCAAGTCAAGGATGCTTTGATACCTTCCTATGTTTTGAGGAAGGTATCCTTCTACTGCTAAGGGCAAATCTACTCACCTTATTCATGAATTACACAACTTTCTCTTTTAAATTTGGACTGTTGCCTTAAGGTTATGGAAAAAAAATTTCTATGACAATATTATTTGGGTAAAGTAGAAAAGAGTTTTTTACTTGCAGGGTTTTTGGGGTACAGAGTATAAAGCAGTATAAAAAGAGTATAAAAGTATAAAAAATATAAAAAGAGTATAAAAGAGTGCAACCCGTGATGACAAGTAACAGGCAGAAAAAGTTTCCTCACACTAGAATTGCAATTCATGGCCTCAGGAATACTGGATGAGTTCCTTTTCCAAGCACCACCACCCACTGCTTCAGACATGGACAGAGCATTTTAACTCCAGAGGCATCCCTCTCGTCCCTGGCTGTACCTAGCTGACCCCTGAGCCACCCTTTGCTCTGTCTTTACCAAAGCCAGAAGGGACAATCTGTCCCTCCTAGGCGAAGCACCCCTTTGCCCACAGGCAGGGAAACACTGGCTCTTGCAACAACTGGGCCCAAGGCAGCTCACCTCCCAATCCACCATAAACAAAAGGAGAAACTCCCTTTTTGCAGCTGCTCCCCTGCAGTGCTCAGCCAGCCCCTAGCAGCTCATGCCAGTACCCAGTTCCCATTACCAGTCTCATCTTCCTTCAAGCAGGACTCGAGGTTCTTCAGGTCCAGCCCAAGAGAGAAAGGGAGGGGCAACCACCCCCCCTCTCAGGTGCCACCGGGCACCCAACCAGACGGGGCATCAGGGAGCAAGGCAGGCAGAGAGCATGAGAGTGTGTGGCAGCAGGGTCATACTATTTTATAACACTACTCAATTATCATATCTAAAGATTGCATCCAATCTAAGAATAGTCCATACCCAGAACTTCCCCTGGGTCTGTCCCATAGCACGGCTCCTAGAATTGAGTTGGAGGTCTTAAGACCCCTTACTTCATCCTTTATCATCATCTTCAAGCCACTTTCCCTTACTGGAGCATCTCCAAGATTGTTGGGTATTCTTTCTTGTTTTGACAAACATGATATCTAATTATTAGCCCTGGCACACGTGTTCCAGGTATGGTGTTCTAGCTACTATCTGACCCTTAAGAGAGAAAATCCAGGAATCTAGCACAGGGGTTAGAAGCTGTTAGCTACTCTAATAATAAAATAAATTACATAGTTGTGTAAAAATCTATAAATACATAGAAATCCTAAAGGCTTCAGGCCCATGAACCCAAATATCTGAATAGTTCAATTGGAACTAAAGGTAAGTACACCGTGTGTATGCGTACACACACACACACACACGCGTGCACACACACAAACATACACACGTATACATATAAGCCTTATCCTCATCAAGCAGTTTATTTTTGAAATGTTCTCATTTTTTAATTATGCATTCTTTGCATGGTCACACCATGCCACTTCAGTAATTTCAGTTAAAATTACTCAAATAATTGAAGGAGCTATTTTCAGGTAAAAATTTGTTTTTTGTCTTTGCTTAGAGCCTTGCAAGACATTACCTAGCATAGTCCCCCTGCTAAGAAGGCACAATGAGGTCCAGCAGCTAGCTCTTGCCTCACACAGTGTGTGTCCAAAACATTCTACTCACTTCAGTGAGGGTGAGTTTCATCCCGGGTCCTGGATGCACAGGACTGCAACAAGTCAGACACCAGTTCTTCCCCTTTTACAGGACCAAATAAAATGAAAATTAAAATCACAGGGTGTAGTTTTTAGCATATCAGTAATATTTGAATAGCTAGGTTTGCAGATAAATATATGCAATGTTGATACCCTTTTTGTGAATAAGAACAACTCTGATCATTTAATGAAAGCAGTTATTTCTTTGTCCTTGAGTTACAAATTTATTTATAGAAATTAATGTAATTCTAAATAATAAGCAAAACATTTTCTGATTTTATTTTGTCTCACTGTCAGCCGGCCAACTTCAACTTTTTTTTAATGTCTACAATCATTTTATTACTTTGGAGATGCCACCACTTGATGACTGATGAAAACTCCCTCATGCAAAAGAAACCAAAGCAGTAAATGCAGATAAATTTTCACAGAAGAGGTTCCTACAATAATTGTTAAAGCAATTTCAGTAACTTTATATCTATGTACATTTTCTAAACCAACATTACCTTCAAAATTCTTTATCAAATAACTATCATTCACATATGTTGACCTGTTTACAGATATATAGAGATAAAAGTTCAGCTTTCATTACATTAAATGTGAAATCATATTTCTCCCAGGTGATTGGTCACCTATTGAATTAGTTCTATATTATTCAGTTAACACTGAGGATTTATCTGCCCATATAAAACATAAAATTGTTATTAGTTGCAGAGATACAGATATTTTCATTTTCTGACAAAAAAAAAAAAAGGATTTAAAATTGCACCTTAATTATTATTCTAATATACTTTGAAACTTAGAAAGTTTGCTAGTGTTCGCACCTCTTGCAGTTTTAGAAATCTATGTTCAAAAAAGCTGTATGATAAAATATGAGTAATGTCTGAACAAATGGATTTTAGGTTCCATAGCAATAGATGGAAATCTGAGGCAGAGTAGGGCAGGGATGTATTATTGTTTTCCTACTATCAGCCTTAGTATCACCATCTGGCTTTCAATTACGGAACTGCAACAAAGCCTATTTTCTCTTTATCACCATCTGGTACCTCACAGTCAAGTGACAGAGTCACAGGACAAATTTAACTGAACGTTTAAAGAATTTCAGCAATTAAACTTGGAAGGTAAACAGAAGCTGAAGTGCTGCATATGAAATACTAAAATAAGTAGTCTAAGGATACAGGCACTGAAACTTGGTCAGCTGCACCTTCAGGGATGAGAGACTGGGAAATGGCCTAGTTTCAGCCTGGTTCAACCAATATTCTGGGACCACACAGAGTTTGGATGTGGCCACCCTTTGAGGCACCACCTTTGGATGAGGCTGTGAGATTTCGATAGTAGGAGTGTGGACAGGCCATTTAGTTGCCATCTAGGCCACAGAACAGCCCCCAGAACTATTTAATACAGTAGCACAAGAGTCCTACTGCTTGGGAAAAGTTATGCTGCTGTTCCTACTCATCCAAAATGTGAGAAGTCACCAGATTTTGCCTTTGTTTACCAAGTGACTCAAGTCTTTGGTTATCTGCTGTTTGAAGCTGCTAGCATGAGACTATGATGTAATGGTGATTTTTTTTTAATATTTCCATCTCTGTGTGAAGAAACTTCATGATTGCAGAACTGGATCTATGTTAAGGAAACTGTTCTGAATGCATTACAATTTTTTTTTTTTAACAGTTTCAATACTACTCAATCAAGTAAGGAAAAAAAAATGGATGCTTATTTAAATTATTTTCAGGTATAACTATGTGATGGTTTTGACTGGCATAGAGTGAATTTTCTTCACAGTAGCTACTATGGGGTTATGTTTGTATTTGCAATTGAAACAGGGTTGATAGCACAGGGGTGTTTTCATTCTTGTTGAGCGGGGCTTACACAGAGCCAAGGCTTGCTTCTCCTCTCCCCATCCCACCACTGAGGAGGCTGGAGGTGCACAAGAGGTTGGGAGGGTACACAGCTGGGACAGCTGACCCCAAATGACCCAAGGGATATCCCACAGCATATGGCATTAGCATATGAAGATGGGGGAAGAAGGAGAAAGGAGTGGACTCTCATAGTGACAGCATTTATCTTCCAAAGTCACCATTACATGTGATGAAGCCTGGAGATGGCTAAACACCTGCCTGATGACAGGAAGCAGTGAATTAATGCCTTGTTTTGCTTTGCTTGTGCTCACAGCTTTTCCTTTATCTATTAAAATGTCCTCATCTCAACCCACGTGTGTTCTACATTCTACTCTTCCGATTCTCACCCACAAACTGACTCTGGGGGAGTGAGTGTGTGGTACTTCGTTGCTGGCTTAGGCTAAATCAGAACACACTGAAAATAGATTGCATTTTATTATTACAGCATTTGTAAATTTTTGCCATAAGTCTTTGTTTCCACCATATTGGAAACATAGACTCAGTTATTTATCAACTGCTATCATACTTGGGGCTTTTACACAGTTACCAGGCATGTTCTATTTTGTTCACAATGTGTTTTCTTGTATGTACCTCATGTACATTGTATATGTGTATTTTAATGAAATGCACTGATGGTTAACTGGCAACTACATCAAGGTCTAAAAAGAAGTCAACAGAAGATGTTGAATAAAGGTTGGAAGTAATGGTACATACTGCTGGCCTTAAGCTGCCCACCTATATTGCCCTCTCTTTAAGAAATAACAAATGATGTCACAATTTTTTTATTCCTTTTCTGTCAACAAAATTATTACTCTTCCTGATTTATGCTCTTCCTGCTTTATGTGTACGACAAGTACTAGAACCTTGGTATAATTATCCCGAAATTACATTTTATGATTTAGAGAAGTAACAATAGCTACATCCTGTTCTTTAAAAGAGTATGAATGTTCTGTAGCTGAGAGAAATCACTGAGAGAAAATGTTAATTTAGAAATTTCAGGTTGGCTTCACCTGTGAGATACTCCTATTTTACACTGGTAAATTACATCATAGTTTTCATTGAAATTGGAGTAAAGTAACAGTGAAGATCCAGAAAACATCATTCTAAGAAAATGATAAGCTTTCTTTCAGCTAGATTTCATATGATCATGATTTATGAACAGTTCAGTGCTTTTCTCAAAGTCTTTACTCGTGTAATGTATCCTCAAATAAAATGGAAGCACAGAATGCCCCACTATGTCCATCTTCTATGATCTATAGCAGGTCAATACGAATACATCATTATTTCACTTTTGTGAGAGTTTGCTATGGCCCTGCTTCTGAACAAAGAAAGAGAAAGTGGGTAAATAAGCACAGGAGACAACGTATCGTTTCTGAACAGATAGAGATGCATGTAATTCTGGCCTTTCTAGCTTTTAAGAAAGAAAAAAAAAACCCTCCATCTTTTGGGAACTGAATATGTAGTAAACTTGCATTGGAATTATTTTGCTAGACTTCATACTGGTATTTAAGAGGAACTGCTTCCCATCCAGAATTATTTGGTGTCCTCTAAAAAATTTTAAAAAAAGAGTTTTGATTTGTAGTTTCTAAAGACATGATTCATACTTGCTGAATATTGTTTAATATAACAGGGACATTTTATAGGTGATTAGAAGTATAAGATAGCAAAATATTCACCTTTGTGATGAAAACAGCAGAGCAGACTATTTATTGGGTCTGAACTTAGTAAGTCGTGATATATACACATATCTTTTATGAAACTTCCTTCCCCAGTGATGCTTGGGATGAGTGGGTGGTGTACCACAGTGAAAACCTGCATGTATAGGAAGGAGTCGGGGATTTCCACTGTTGATATATTGCAGCATGAACAAAAGCTGTGCAGAACTGCAGAATGGTATTATTTTGGTAAACATGATGATTTGAACTCAAATATGTGATTGTGATGATTCTCACATGGCATACCACATGCCGCTGAATTCTAAATTGCATGTCAAAAATGCACAAAAATGTAGGTCCTACTCATGCAGCAATTGTACTTCCAGCACAGGTCCTTTATTCATTCCGAAAACTAAGAATGTCACCTTTGGCATGGATGGTAACAGTCCCATCTCCACCACCTGATAGGCAATGCACCCTGTTCAGAGCTAGAAGAGCTACCTGACACCAAGGTAGATGTCTGCTCTTTGATTTTGGAGATTTAACCACTGTTCACAGGTCTTACCTTTCATGTAGAGACACTGCAAGTATGGGCTTTAAATGAAGAAAGGTCTCATTATAATCCACTGACCAACTTTTACCTCAACAGAACATTTTTTAATTCCATTCAAACCATTTCCCAAACGGTCAAATGTTGTTTGTAAAAGCAGCAGAACTAGGAAGATATTAGATCTTGAGTAAAACTAGTGGCAGTGTAAAAAGTATGTCATAGGAAAACAATCATTGATTTCCAATTTATTTTTTGAGTTCTTTTTCAGGGATAGAATAATACATATTATAAAAGGAGTTTTTTGGGTTTTTTTCCAAAACATTATGTTTTTTCACAAGACTAGATTATTATATGAGCAGTATTTTTAAAAAAATGTTTTTTGAAAATGTTTAAAATTTGAAGTTTTGAGTTCAGTTAGCATTGAAACTACTTTTGGGAAACTTTAAACCATATACTGATAAGTGGATGCTAAAACACTTTATCCAGATTTTATTTTTTTTTTTAAATATATTTCTTTTTCTAGATAGAGACACACCTGATATGGTATGATAAAGTCCAAATCATGATTTAGTCCATGATTTCATCCTACCTAGATGCCAAATAATCTGCTAAATACTATAGCAAAGAAAACACAACACCATTGTGAGCCCAACTCTTCAGAGGTTCATAAGATTAAAATTACTGTACACACCAAACCCAACAGGAACATCACTGTTTACATTCTTTCAACAGAAATCTTAAGAGACCTAGTACTAATGGAAGAAAAGTTTACAAGACAATTAAGAATGGCTGAGACATTTTGATACATTTAATATTTCTTATTAAATGATGAGTGATTTAAAGATTATTTAATTTCATTTGAAGAGGCACTGTAATCTTTACTTACAATAGAGTTGAAGATAAAAGTGTAGTCATTCTTGTTTCTACAGAAACTACATTTTCAGAGCTAATTACCAAGAAAGTATAATTGTGATCTTCTTTTTCCTTCCTTTTCCAGACTTAAGGCAAAATAGAAGTACAAAACCCTTTCAAAGGTCCTTTCCAAGTGAAGAACTAATGGGCTCTTTTAAAAATGCTTTCAGATTGCAATATGCACATAATTCCCCAGAGGAAAGATAAAAAAAGTCTCACCAGTTTTGATTTTTATATGGACACCTAATTGAATGGCCAGCTTTACAGAAACATTTAATTTCCTATGCATTGTTGTTTCATCTCTTCTGAGAGCCAAATGTCTTCATTTGAAAGAAAATGGCAAGCGTCTCAAGCTGCACTAAGATTTGGCATCTTCCTTACTGCAGAAGTACCTTTTCTTATTCAAAAAATTTCTATAACATTGAACTGGTCATCATAACTGGTATTTGACTGAAGAGATGCAAGAGAGTTATTAAAAGTTCAGTCAGTATAGCTATCCTGCTTTATCTTTCACTTAGACTAACACTCATAAAGCAGCAGTATTTAGAAGAGACTCCCATTTCTTCTTGTCAATACACTTCTTAGAGTAGATGGACTACTTTATTGTGCTGCTTATAAACCTTCAGAGAAACTACACTTAACTGGCAAATTTTAGATACTTCCATATGCTGTATAAAATTTCCAGTGGGTATGAAAACATCAATGTAATTTTCTCAGAACAGTGATCTCTTTGTGTTACTGGCACTCCACAGAAATCACAGTAATGTTTTCTGGACTTAATTCTTAAGCAACAGCTGGGACCCAATATTAACAACTTTGGGTACTCAGTTTGAGACCAGTTGGAAGAACCTTGCATTATGTGGTCAGCACTTTCTAAAAATCAGCTAATTTGAAAAAGTCAGTGAGTCAGTTGCTTTTTAATCCACATAATATGGAATTTATTCCATGAAAATAGTTTTACCAGATACTGTTTATTTCTGGTTCTTCTCCAAACTTTGAAGGAACTCTCAATCCTTTTATTAAGGATTATTCCTTCCTTCTGTTTTTCTTCAATCCTAAAACATTCCATATAACATAATATAAACCATAGTTCTCCTGGGTGGATGTTTGGCATAAGATTCTCCATTAGCAGATCTTCCTTTTATTGATGAGTGCATTATGTGGATTATAGCACCATCACAGGCAGGGCCAAGGTCAAGATACTGCTCTTTAACTTCGTATTTAGCAGCCACTAACGGTTGCTAGCTGCTCTTCTTTGGTTTTAGCCTCCCTATTTGGGTGGCTTATGTCAGATAAGCAGACAAGAGAAAATGGTAAATCTTGGTAACACTGAAATAAACACTGAAGCTGACTACAGAAACTGAAGGCAAATGGACAAATGCTTCTGCTGTAAAGACAACAGGTTTTTTTTATCTCTGAATATGGCTACCCGGGCTACTGCTTGGGATGCCGCTTGAAAGAAAAACACCAAGTACATTGAACGTAACACTGGTGGTAAAAGAACAAAGAACTGTTTCATTTGTGGTAGCTCTCTTTATTGAAAATCTTTCAACATCTTGGTTATGAAGAATGTGGTTGTGTGTGTTTCCGCCCCACCCTGCTACGTTAGCAAAATGCAAGTCACAATTATCATTCAGTTACTTGTGACTTTGATATCACTGTTCCTACTGGCAAGAGAAACTCTCTTAATGTAACATTTTTTCACCGGTTTTATAACATAAGGTTTCTGAGGATTGCAGCCTCCAGCCAGCTTTCCACAGACAGGGATATGATTTGCTGTCAGTTAAAAAATTAAAAAGAAATAAAAGACCATTCTTCGAATCATCTTAGGGACCTGGCATCCCTGCTCCTGAATTGTCAATACTAACCCGACACTCCACCTAAAAGTCTTCCGTCAAAATAGGTTTTAAACGTAATTGCTGCAAAGACTACACAGAACAGAGTGGGGTACTGAGCTCCAGAAACCAAGCAGCACCGACTTCAGCAAGGGCAGGCAGGAATAGGGGCAGCAACAGCTCTTCCAGCCGAAAGTACAACCCAAGCAAGCGGCGCAGTGGCTGGAGACACCCTCACACCACCGACGGCCACGGTCCTCGCCACAGCACGGTCTCGAGGAGGCCTCGGATGCGTCCACCTGCAGAATACGAGGCCGACGGCGACAGCCACTGCTCCGCAGCCGCCCTAGCCGTCCTGTCGGGCCCGTGCCCGCCGCTGCCCGCGGCAGACCCCCGCCCTCGCCCGCGTGGTCCTCCCCGCTGAGCCGGGGCGCCCTCGCCCCGGGGCGCAGCGCCGTCCCTGCCGCCCGCGGCCGCCGCTCCCGGAGGTCGCCGGTGCTGCCCCGTCGGGCGGGGAGCGGAGCGGCCCCAGCGCAGCGCCGCGCGCTCCCTGCCCTGCAAATGGCCGCCCACCCGCGCGGGTCCCTCCCGCCTGCGTGCGGCCCCGGTTCCCGGGGGAGACACAGCCCACTGCGCGGCACCCGCACAGCGGGGCCGCCCGCGCCCCCTTGGGAACCACCTGGGCGGCAGCAGGGCTGGAAGGGGGCCGGGATGGAACGCGCTGCCGCCTGCACCGGGAATGCGGGGGCGCCGCGCGCGCCCCCTCCTCAAGGCGGGGCAGGGTAACACGGGCCGGCCGGTGCCACAGCCCGGGGCGCCTTCGCACAGCCCGCCGGCGGCCCGGGGCGGGCGGCACAGCCGCTGCTCCACCAGCCGCTCCGCCTGCCCGAGGGCCCACCGCTGCCTCAGCACGACTCACCGGCGTGTGAGCCGCCTCGCGGAAGAAGCCGCTCCGCCCCTGACAGGGAAGAGACGCGCCCCCCGCCCCTCCCCGGCCCTCCCCTCCCCTCCCCTCCCCTCTGCGGCCGCTGCCTAATTCATGGCGGGGCCGTTTGATTTCCTCGGGCTCGCCCCGTCCCCGCCCTCCACCTCCGCCTCCTCCCCTCCCTCGCCCTGCCCGCACCGCCGCCTCCCCCGCCGCCGGCGGGCCGGGCCGGGCCGGGCCAGAGCAGGGGGGAGCTCCGCACGCACGGACACACGGACACACGGACACACGGACACACGGACCGCGCCGCCACCGACCCCCGAGGGGCTGCGATACCCGGTCCGGAGGAGGGGCTGCCCCCCGAGGGTCTGTGTTCCCCGTACCCCCCAAAAGGGATGCCCCTCGAGGGTCTGTGTGCCCTGTACCCCCCAAAGGTCTGTGTTCCCCGGCCCTCCAAAGGGGATGCCCCCCGAGGGTCTGTGTTCCCCGTACACCCCAAAAGGGATGCCCCTCGCGGGTCTGTGTTCCCTGGCCCCCCCACGGGTGGGGG
>JAWMRC010000089.1:25191800-25206882 GCA_035584755.1 Thripadectes ignobilis | reverse complement strand
TCCCCTCCCCTCTCCCCTCCCCTCCCCGCCGGAGACACTAGTTTCTCTTCCAATACATTACAAAAATATTTAAAAAAAGAAAAAAAAAATCAATACCCCACGATAACTGTGTAAAGAATAGAATTGAAATATTTGAAATTTATAGATATTGCTCCTCAAAACATTCAGTATATCAATTAATGTTTTCTGTGCTGAGATATCAATATTATTCTTATGAGATATTCTGAGTAAGGTTCATATCTGAATTGCTTGCCGTCTATATTTCTGTGGATGATTCCATTTCTTAGTGATGAAAATCTGTGGAGGCAGGAAACATAGAAGATAAACTGTCATAAGTGTTGTATAAGACCTTTTGGTGGCCCATTTTCAGGGTGTTTTTTTGATGATTGTTTGTTTGTTTGCTTTGTTTTGGTTTTATTTTGTTGGGGGTTTTTTGTTGTTTTTCTCTCAGCAACTATCCTGTGAAGCAGTAGTTCATGAGATTATTTATAATCGTACTGATGAGATTTGTTATTTGATTAAAGTCTAATCTCTCACTCTCTTTGAAACTGGAAGTAGATACTTGTAACAGCAGATTGTAGGCGAGTCTTGTTATATATTGATACACTGTTTGTGTTTTCAACTTGATAATTATTATGAAAGTCCTATTAAGTCAGTGTGGATATTTAATGAACATCTTTTCTGTGAGGTGGAATTCGTGAACTGTTTAACTCATCTCCCAAAAAAACCTCCTAACTGCATACAAATAGAAATAAGGGTGTATTGAAACTAATATTTTATTTAAGGTGGAAATATTTTAAACTTCTTCTTACTATTGTGTAGCACTCCAGTTTATATTTTTCTTATTCCCCTTCATAGTAGGAAAGAAATTCCTTCTAGTTTTGGCTTTCAAGGAAGTGTCGAATCATGTGTGACCTGATGGATTTTAAGCAGTATAATCAAAGTAGGTGACATTGTCAAAAATATTTCAGAAAACTAAATGTGTCTGAAGGAAATAAGCATGTGAGTTTTCACACAATGGACCAATTACATTTCCTAATGAGAAAGAAAACTTGAAATACTGGGTTTTAATTTGACAAATAAAATAACTTACTAGTTGTCAATCTCAGAATTAATGTTGCAGTGAAAGAAAAAAAGGTAAATAATGACAAAATTTTGTTATCATTGAAAATAAAACTTTATTTAAATAGAATGAACAGAATTCTGTTCAGCAGAAAGATTTGTCTGTATAAAAATATCTTTTTATTGTGGAATTTGTTTGATTAACTGCAAAATGCCTGTCCTTTGGATAATGAAGAAGAATAAATATTTTGCAGTCCTATTTCTTTTTATTTAGCTAGGATTTATACAACAGTAACAGTGATTAATATTTTATAACTTTAATAAATGTATGCTCTATTTTTACTGGTTTTTTTTTTTTTTTTTTCCTTGTAAAATTGCTTGTCTTCTTAAAGCCGTTATTCTTCAGGTGAAAACAGATTCTTTTCAATGCTAAAAAAAAAAATAAATCAGATGTATCCTGTAAAACTATAAGTAAGATATCTTAAGTATTAATTTTTTTAATTCAAATTGATACTGTAAAAAATTACAGTTTTTCTTATATTCATATTTAATGCTTAGGAGCAAGCAGTGATCACTAGTTCAGATTACAGAAACTTATTAGGACTCTACACCCCTCATTTCATCCCCTCTTCTGCCCCCAATAATTTTACGAATACCTATCTTCAGTGTTGGTAACTTGTAAGAGCCATGGATTGGCATTTACTGAGACAAGACAAAGGCCATCTTTGAGCCATACGTGCCAAGAACTGGGCCATCTCTAGGGAAGAGTGGGATTTCACTGGGATTTCACTAGCCCCTTCTCTTGACAGTTTTCTTGTAACTGAGAATGTGATATGGGGAATCACAACAATAGAGAAATCAAACTGGCTGGCCTTAGGGTAGGACAGCTACATAGACTATCATTCTTTGTTCACTTTCTAACTTCCAGGTTAGTTTTGCCTCCTGTTATAGCCTTCATTTTATCTTGTTTCTAAGAAAACACAACGTTTTCACCAAATGGCATTTATCTCTTGATTGCTGTAATTGATAACTGGAATTTCAGCTTGTGTTTTGGTGAAGTCTTTGTGGAATGCCAGAAGTTACTGGATGTGAAGAGTCCTGTAAGAGAGAATCTTCTGCAGAAAACCTCAGTTTGGCATTTTCTGGATTTTGTTTCCTTTAAAACTTGTTCCTTTGTGACAAGTCCTCAAGAAGATGCCCATTCACAACCCACATGAGCATCAGCATTATATTTTCTCATGGCTGCCTTTTGCAGACCAATGTGTACCAACGTCAATCAATGCCATCACCACTCCCCCATCTCTAGAATGTGTCAGTAATCCAGAGAGTTCATCCTGCAATTCCCACCTGGTATTCTTGTCTTAGGACAAATCATATTGCCCAAAAGAGACAATTGCAAAGGAGAGGAGAGGTGTGTGTGTGGGTAGGACACACACAAAGACCCAACTATCTTTCATTGCAGTCACAGTTATAAAGACTGCAGATAACATCAGGAGAGACAAAAAGAGAAACAAGCTCCTTAGGAAGAATAAATTTTGCTGTTCTGTGGGTCCTGGAGGAAAAAGAGAGGGAGAGATTTCAAGATTGTGAGACTTCACAACTTTCTAGACCCTTAGTTGGGACAGACAACAGCTGTCAATGAAGATGAAGTAGACTTTGTGCCTGCTTGTAACAAAATCCCTTGTTTCTGCAGTGGAAAGGAATAGGAGAGGCTGAATCTGTAGCAATGGTGACTGAGAGTGAGAGAGCCAGACAAGCCTGTGGCCTCTCAACATCAATGTGTCTGGCTGTTCTCGAAACCAAGTGCATTTATGCTTAAAAATTGTGATTCAGTTTTCCAGGCATAGCAATAATTCTCCTGAAAGGAAACAATATTGTTATTTCTGTCAAGGGTTTTAGATGTTCCTCTGAATGCCTCCAGTGCTATATGTAGCTATCCAAACCAGGGCAATTATAAAGAAAAAAAAAATGAAATTTTTAAAAACAAAAATTATAATATTCAGTAGAAATAGATTTTTTATTAGAAAACCATGAAAAATGTAATGTTAATAATATAACTGGGAAAGAACAAATGAGAAATGGATTGGGTTTATGTCAGTACATGAGGCAGTCTGGAAGAATATGCAGAATTCTGTATTAGTGTGTGGCTCTATAGTTCCTTTGTTTTTTTATTTGTTTGTTTTCTCTTTTGGACTACTGAATGGGACCAACCAAGTTTGTTGAGAAAATCTCTGTCTCATGCCAGCTTTTGAGTCTTTCCTGGTGTAAACTGGCATACCTTGCCATGAAAAGCATTTTGGGCTATAGGCAAATGTGAAAACAGAGGGTGTTCATTAATTGCAGTTTGGGTAGTGAAAGCCTTTGGAAATGAGTGGCCCAATTTAATTTAAGACACAGTTTCTCTGTGCTTACAGCACAAACAGACCCTAGTGCAAACAAGAATTAATTCTGATTGCGAATGGACTGAATTTGCTAGGCTAGGTTATAAAGTAGATAAGTAGATTCACAAAAGCTTAAAACCCAAGACATTCTTGTTTCTGTTGCCTCCATAGATGATGATGAAGAAATAATTACTTTAGAGGTACTACAAAGGTAGTGAAGAGAGGTATCAAGATAAAAAGCAGTGGAATAATTCTAGAAATTAGACTGCAGTGTCATAAACTTACACTCACTTGCATTCAAGATTTCTGCAGGAAATACATAGCTGAACATCAGAGTGACTTCCAATTCTGCAATTTATTTTTTAAATACTATGCCTTACCTCGAGGACGGCTAACTATTAGGAAGAAAAATTATGCCAGGAATTAATGAGCAGTAGTCAGACCCCAAAGAAGTAATTGAGAAAAATAAATGAAATCAGCATCCCCAAAACACTTAGATGAATATATCAGGAGGATATAAGACTGCTCCTCACTTTAGGGAGACAAATGTACATCTGCTGGTGGAAACAATCCTGTCCAGCCTCCTCACTGTCAGCATGCCTTAAAATGAGTGTACAATTGCAATCTTGCTATCAAACACTTCCCTTACTGGTAATGTGTTTCTTCAAGCTGTTCATATATTGTTATTAAAAGCTTGATTAAAGGAACATGTGTGTTCTTAAAAACAAACAAACAAACAAACAAAAAGATTTGACATTGTCATTCTCTACAACTAACACTTTTGTGTTTTTCTCAGACCATATTCTGAAAAAGGAAGTTGTGTTGAGCCACTAGGTCTTTCCTATTCTTTTAAGGATGGAGTTTTCAGGATAGTAGTCATTTGGGACTTTGAAAAAAACTAGTTCTTGTAAGAAATAGATCTAATTTCTACTTTGATATAGAAGTAATTAAGTACTGGGCAACATTGTGCATTAGGGACAGCAAAATAAGTCATCAAGTTACTCCTGTCAAATACAGAGAAAAGACAAGCTAAAAAGTTTTGTACATTAAAATAAGAAAATTTTAAGGAGAATACAAAAATTTTGCATAGATCTATTTCAGTTATTATTTTGGACTTTCTCTGTGTAAACAGTTTTGTAGTTTTAAAAACAAAAGTAAAAGAGAAAAAACCCCATATGATGTGTAGACAATTAAAATCGTACATATACATTAACGTGTTAAAGCTTTGAAATGGAAGAGGTAGAGATATCATGAAGGTATTTAATAATACACATCCTAAGTTTTTTTCCCATTAGACAAACAAAAAGTCATGTGGTAGGTAAAAAAATTTGAATTGCTGAATATTTTTAAATTAATAATCCATTTTCCAAACATTATTAAAGTAAGAATTTCAAGTTTTCCCTGGAACTATAGAGGTATTATATCCAGGCAATTTTTTTTTTAAAACTGCAATAGAAGAGTAAAGCAAGATTAAAATAATAATAAAAAAAAAATAAAATAAAAAAAAAGCATGTTCTGCATATAATTAAAATGTCTTTTTCTTTTTCATTGTGTCATGTTATACAATTAAGTGTCTGTGTTTGGGAAGTCTAGCTTTTCCTTTGGGACTTTAGCTATTCTGCTGAAACAATTCATATTGTTCTAAAGGAGGGATACCAGACAGTAAGAACCATCAATTTATTTGTTGCTCCATTGGTTAGTTCTCCACTTACCAGCTTGACTTACATGGCTGGCTGGCCAGGACATGCTACTCTTCACAGTCTTGCTTGAAAACAGTTGAGATGTGATTTTTCAGTGTGGGTAGACAGTGACCTCCAAATACTTACTTTAGCATCTGGTTATAGTCATGTAACGTGTTATAACAATACACCATCTTGATATTAGATTATAACACAATTTGAATTTTTTTACTTCTGCTTAATATTGCTTGATTTTACTTTAAAGCAACTTGTTATAAATATTTGAGATTTTCTGTTTCATTTGAATATATGTCAGTTCCAGAAAACAGATTATGGTTAGATTTAACAGCTACCAGACTCCAACAGTTCATTGTTCATTCAATTTAAGGTAACAGTACTAAATATTTTGTGCAGCTGAATCTAATGGCTTTTGTTCACTGTTGCCTTTTATAAAGTAATGAAGCTATTGCTTAGTTCACAGTTGAGAGACTTTACTGGAAGTAAGGAGACATTTCATATGGAAGAATCAATCTTCCATCATTGTAGGTGTTCTGTAACAGTATGAGGAATCCATATCATGTCCATGGCTGCTGGGATTTACACTTAAATATTTAATCAAGATCACAGTTTTACTTTATTCACATGCTGGCTAGAACATATATGTAAAGACACTAAATAAATGCCTGTAGTATATCAAGAGCCTACATTTCTGTTTTAATTATCTCCATCTTAACTGTATCATGTTTCTGTTGGTACTAGTAATAGTTCGTATACT
Organism: Thripadectes ignobilis; assembly: GCA_035584755.1. Classification (NCBI taxonomy): domain Eukaryota; kingdom Metazoa; phylum Chordata; class Aves; order Passeriformes; family Furnariidae; genus Thripadectes; species Thripadectes ignobilis. The sequence continues at coordinate 25,200,985 of JAWMRC010000089.1, read as the reverse complement.
TTCTGGATGCGTGAAAAAACATTGTACCAGTATGGTAGAGAGAAAAACATGCAGATAAACTGGTGTATTTTTTAGTTTTTCTACTTTTGATTGAAAGGGATGTAACTATTGTTTTCTTCAAGTACATTAACTCTGGACATGTTCTTGGATCAGCATGGAGATAGAAAAGTAGAACAAAGAGATACTGAAATAAGACGTATCTAGAAATTTCTAAAGCCTCTTCAAAGATGACGTTAGACATGCAAAGTGAGTTTGCAATATATGCTTTTTTCAGCAGCCATTAAAATAGAACATGTTCTGCTGTAACATTTTATTGAGGATGCTATAGTCATGTATTTGATTTGAAGTTGTGAATAACTTAAAATTAGGTACTCGCTTTGGGCCCCTGACAAGTTACCAGTACATTCTATTACATATATGCTATGCAGCTAACAAAACTTTACAATTTACTGTTTACTCAGTCTTTCTGAAGCAAACAGAAAACTGCAGAAAATAATCTTGTAATATATACATATACATATTACATAATATATACATATATACATAAAGCATGATCCTTTCTGCTGCTTTAAATTAAAGCAATAGAACCATTTTCTGCAGCTGTGAGGAAAATAGTTTAGACCTGTGTATGAACTATGTACCTTCCTCCTTCTCCTGTAGTTTAATTCCAGTTAATATTATCAGTATATCCTTCAATGGTACCAAAAGAAATACTTCTCTCTGATACTTATTCTCTGTTACTTCTAGAGTAATGAAAATATTAACTCCTTTCCTAACACTGTATAGTTAGGGGTTGATGGTAAATTCTTCAGTGAATCTGCTACCAGTATAATTTCGACTTTGAAATGCAAATGCTGAGATCTCTCAAAATGGTAAGGGCATGGCCTCTGATATAACCCCTTATTTCCTTTTCAGCTTGTTTCACAAATGTTTTGCCTTAGAAAGTGAGACAGGAATGAAACTCAACTATTGATAATACTCACTCTGTTTGCATCACATATTAATGCAAACTTTTTTTATTTGTGGTGGCAATCACTAGATGGCACTGCTCTATGGTCTTTTTAAGTTATTGCACTTTTGTTTTCTTACAATACTCATTCTTTTCTCTGATACATGGAATAATGAATTGTTACTGATTTTGTGGTATTACTTTTTTGCAATTAGTGGCAAATGGCAAAGAAAATTGATGAAATTAATTTTTCAGGAAGGTTAAATCCCTTAACATGTTGATTTTTTGGTTAAGTGTTTGACACAAGGAGAAACATAAGTTTGATAGTCTCTGTTTCAGAAGTACTAGATAGAAAATGTCAGACAAAAAAGCCACAATAAGAACACTCTTCAATTTCTGTGTTTCTGGTATCTTTGCCAGTTGTAAATCAGCATGTTAAGTCTATCTTTTACTTCTTGGCAGGAAAGTGATCATGTAATCTTGAACTTGCTAGCTGGCAATTCTGGCTTTTCTAATCTTAAATTGCACAGTTGTCAATGCAGTCTTAAACTGAGCGCATAAGGAACAAGAAGATGGGAGTCATCTTAATTGCTTCTGTCACCAAACTGCTAGCAGGATCTATGGCTGATGCTGTATTTAACAAACTTCTGTGAATAGACTGTTCTAACTACTGCACCCCCAGTTCAAAAACATACTTAGGACATCATCACTGCAACAACACTGCTACTAGACAGCAACTACAAAGCTAAAGACTCCAGTGCACCTAAACCCATCAGCAGCAACACTGCCAAAATAAGGAAGCAGGAGCAGTTGCTTGTGTTTGGCATGTTTTCAGAGTTTAGGATACCATCACTAAACTATTACTAAAATTAAATGTGGTGTGCTAACCCAGTTTTAGTAGGACTTCTATAAAGGGTAGTGTCTTACAAATCATTGTGCATTGGTCTGTTTTGCTCCTGGATTTTGTTGTTTTGTCAATATGGCACTCTGGCACAGTGGGGCTCCAGGCATGTGTGATTCCTTGTTCATTGAAAGAACAGTATAAAATAGTATATATGTCTAATGGCTGCATGCAAATGGAACTCCTTTGATCCACAGTAAAGCTGTCTCAGGAGTGTCTTCAGTTCTCCTGTCTGGAAGTACTGTAAGGCATTTTTTAACCAGAAGTTGACTGTGATTCTCTTAATATCAAACTCACTGTGGAATTCTTTCAAGAGTAGGTGCTGATACTGTCATTAGTGGCAGCTAGTAGGCATTTTCTATTGTCAATTTTTGAATTATTAAAAGAATTAGACCCTAGTTTTTGAGCTTGTCATTTGCAAAGGGTTCTACCCTTTGGAATTATGATGGCATTTGTAGCTGTGAGTGTGATTTTGGAGTCTATTTCCAAAGAAAGAATTTACCAGTGTAGCTTTTGATGAAAATTAAATTTATACTCCCATGTGCCCACACTATGTATCATAATTATTGTGAGGTTTTAAATGAAAACCTATTTTCCAGCTTGGCAATTTTAAGTTCTTAAAACATAGTGGCTATTCTTTCAAAATTGTATTCTGAAAAAGGCAACAGTAGTTAGCTCAAAACTTTGAGAAAGTGTTTTTAAAAGACAAAACTATAAATTCTTTGACAGAAAATGTTGAAATTAGTGCTTTTTTATTTTAATAACGAAAATAAAGGGACATTACTTCCAAAAATGAAGATATACTTGCATTTACTTAATGTGGTTATTCTTATGATATTATCATTTTAAATAATCTGCATATTTGCTTTTGATGACGGTAGCTTGCCTTAGAGAGAGCTTGATGAAAATGAGTTTTGCACAAGTTATTAATTAATAATTGTAGAACTTTGTGAAAGGTTGCCAAATGAATCAAAAAACTCCAGTTTATTTCATAGTCCATCATTTTTGTTGTGAAGATTCTGAAGGCCTAAGTTTGGTGTTTGTGGGGTAATACTCTCCTCAAAAGGATGTCAGTTTATATATGATTTTAATTAGAAGTTTCAGATTCAAGTAGAATGGAGGATGAGGCAGTAGTGATACTAGCTTTGAATTGGAAGATCTAGGTTCAAGAATTTTTTGCACTGGATAATGAGATTGTTATTGATGTCTTCATCCTGCAAGCATTTCATATAGGCATATTGATGCTATATCTGACTTTTATCACCTCCTATTTTTTTATAAGAATATGTTTGTGTCTGATTTCCAAGTTTGTTGTTTTGTTTAAAGAGTTAAGTTTGTGAACTTTGCCTATGTTGTAGTAAGGACACCATCTGTTCACCAGCACTTGAGGAAGCAGTCCTGTTTATGAGTATGTCTCACCAGTGGTTGGATCTACACCTTGTATCTCATCAGTTGTCAGAATCTGAACCTTGTTCATTATTGTTTCCTAAGTACAATTCACTGAATTGATGAATATCTTAAGAGAGACTGAACAAACTGTGACTGAATTATACAAGAAACTGTCACAGAGACTGCACTGTAGCAACAAAAATGTCTTAAAATGAGTCACTTTCTTAGAGTGCTAGGAAAGTGATTTTAGTAACACAGAATAACACTGCTGTGCCTAAGGCTGCTCTGTCTGTACTTGACTTGAGTCAAACTAAGATTTCTTCTCTGAGTTCTCTCCTTGCTTTGCTTTCAGTTATAGCTATAAAATAACAGGCAACCATTTTATACTCTCTGTGGCAGGAGAATGAGGCTGCTGCATTCCTGCCTTCAGTTACATGTAGAATATGTCTTAAGGATAAGGATCCTCTTCTAAGAAAAGTCTGGGGAAAAAACCTACCATAAAAATTTAGAATTTTTATTTAGATTTTTAATTTTATTTTTTTTTTAATATGACCACTTGGTTTGTTTTTGATGAAGTAGTAATCAAATTACATAGAACACATTTGGTAGTGGTTATTTACAAGGTGCTAGAAGATTACAGACGTTTCAGGTATTTCCTAATTTTTATTTCAAAATTACTGAAAGCTAGCTATTGTGTTTCACAATTGGTACTAAAATTTAAAAATGAAAAATGAAAAGTGGCCAAGTTCACTTCTGAGTGTATGCACATTTATGAAACCATTATTTTCCAGTGTAAGTAGCATTACAACCACAACAGTAAATTTGGGCTATTCTTTCGATGAACATTGAATATATTATAAATATATACAAATATTTGTATATAAAATACTGTTTTTCTTTGAATATTACAAGGAGAGAGAGAAACAGCTACTTTATAGGTGTTGTGGGCAGAAAGGAAGCTTTGAAAAAGGTTTATCGGAGGGACCCTACCATTAAGTCATGAGGTTCAGAAATCATGCCCTTACTTTCTTAACTTTTTGTTGGTGAGGAGTCTAAGTGGAGCTGAATCCAATCCTAGTCACTAAAGGATTATATAGATGTAATTAAGCCTGTATATGACTTTGTTGCACAGGATTAAGGATGGCAAACAGATACATTTACAAAGATAAAATAAACAATTTATTTAAATTGATGATCATGTTAACAATCAGACTAAAAGATATTATTATTCTGTTAGACAAAAAGATTAACTGTAGAGTATACATAATTATAACTACTAGCATAGTGCACAATTTTTGAAGAAATTATATTAAAGCTAGCAAAATAATTACTAAGTAGATATTGATATTGCTCACTCATACCAGTGGCTGTGGACATATCTTTTTCACTCAACCTTGAGGCATAACCTGGAGGGGTGTGTTAGAAGACTCTGCCATTAAAAAGTGGGATTGAGCTTCTATACTTTAAAGTGGCATTGACTGTCAGACAGATGCCTCCAGAACAGCTGTGTGAGCGCATCAACTTTAGATAAGTCATTACAGCTATCACTTGTTGGATTTGTCATCAGGAACGTTGTCGGCCACACCTTACTAGTGCTAGTTGCCTTCAGGAACAACATTATCTTTCACCTCCTCAGTGTTTGGCTTTGAGATTGATGAGTCAGTGGTCTCATTCACCAATACCATAAGCACTGTAAGCCTCCTTCCTTGGTTCACCACTGACAACTTTTGCAATACAAAGTTTGAATTGTTTTCCCACTACTAAGGCAGAGCATCCTGCTACTCTGCACCCCATGACTACTGTCCATCTAAATATATTTTACAGTTTTGACTGTACAGTGATTACAGCTAGATAACTTTAAAAATGCACTTGTCCGATTGTTAAGTTACTGTGGACAGTTATTGCTTTATAGAATGTAACATTACAAAGCAGTAGAAAACCTTGCCGTTTAGTTATATAAGCTAAATATAAATACTTCTATTGGTGAACCATATGCAATGGAGTATAACTTGGTACACTACAAGAACACTTAAAGATGTCTCAGAGATGTCTGATGAGCTTTCCAATACTTTGTACTTAGTACATTCCACAATACCCTAGAATTTCAAACATAATTAATTTATGCTTATTATATCACATGAATTAGTTCATCTAATGAAGATGTGCTTTATATGAGTCTCAGGGGCTTAACTGAATTGTCTCAGATGAGTAGGCTTAATTGTACTGAATAAGCACATTGTTTTTGTGTTGTACTACATGTTCTTTTTTTTGTTGCAGTAGTAATTGAGGGAACTTATCTCTACAGATGCTTTGTCAATGCTGAATCTTTGAAAATCAGTAAAGTCTTGGCAGTGAACCTGAAGAGTTATTTACAGTACCCATTTCATAAAAGACCTGTGCTATAGTCTTTAAAGCATGTCTGACTTTTGTTGCTTTTCCTGAGTATTTTTTAAGCATTAAGAACTGGGTAAGAACTATACAGTTCCTTCCAGTCCCTTAACATGCTGGTCTCAAGGACATTGTAAACAAGGTAAAAATCAGACCCAAGATGTTGCTTTACAGGTGTAATATGAATTAACATATGTAAACCAACTAGAGAATAGTGGGGTTATAACTCAGCACTTACAACTTGTATTGCAAGGAAAACAGATAAAGAGGCCTCCAAGCAGGGATTTTTTTTTTTTCTTTTTTGAGATTAAAATAAGACCACATTATCTTAATTAGAAGTGAATAATATATCGTTTCTTATAGCACTACTTTCTTGGATATGGTACAGCAGAAGTTAGAGTTTTTAGCAAGCACATGTATACATATTTGTACAGAATGTTCTCTTAATTTTTTTTAGAAATTTAAGATTTCTTAGAGAGTTTTGATTTTTACTTTGGGGACATAAAGAATGCTGCTGTTATTCTTTAAAGCCTCTGTCACTAAGAAAGAAAAATGGATATTCTCTCTATGGAAATAAAAGATTTTATTGAACAAGAATTATAACAATGGATATGTTTTAGTTATTTGCTTTTTAACAATTAATGTCACATTTTTGCAGGTCTTCTAAATAGGCACAATATTCCACAAAACAATTTTTGCTGAAAGATATCTGTTGTCTAAGGATTGCTGGAGCACATCCCTGGAAGGAAGTAGATCAATATGTCAGATTGGTAGATAAATACTTGAATAGAAGTGTAAATATATAGTTCTGAAGTTTCCAAATAGTGGTTGAATTCATCCCTCTTTTTTCTTTTCAATTATTTAAAGGAAGCCTTCCTAAGAAGGACTTTGTGAATATGTTACCATGTTGTTTTTGTTTTTTTTTTTACTTCAGTTAAACAGGCTGCTTATTTAAGTGCTGCTGTAATTCAGTTGGACTGGAGAAGCCACTCAAGTGGTACAAACTATTGTATTAAAATGATCATGTAAACCAGCTCGAGATATACTCACTTATTTAACAGCATTGCTGCTTTGATTTAACATGAGAGCCTATTAATATTATTAGTGGAAAATCCATGGAACATTTAATTTTATAAAATGTTCACTCATTACAAAAAAGCATAGCACATGCTTTTCAGCTCTTTCCTATGCTATGTCCCTGATGAACTTTCAGTTTTGTCGTTTGTTTCCATTTAAGCCCCACTCTGTGTTACCTTTTCTGATTTGAGATACTCCTTTTTGTCCTGATGTTACCTAAATCGTGTAATGATTATAAACTTTGCTTGGATGTGTTTTGATACAATTGCTGTTTTTTCTCAGGAGGAATGTAGGTATTCATACATAAAGCAAGGCTGATACAAAATAAAATTTAAAAAATCAATCTTACCAGCAGTAAACATAATAAAAATTTATCTACTCACCCTGTTGTTTCACAGCATTTTTTTTCAACCTGTTTTTTGAAGTTCAGTAACATTTTTTTTTTTACTACAAAATGCTGATATCGAAAGACATGTCTTTCCCTTCTGTAGATCTCTGCAAGAGGGACTGGTTTGAAAACTGTCACAGCAGTAAAATTATATTCTTTCTTCAGTACAGTTTTCAATTCAGCAGTAAACATGCCATCTGGTGAAAGTGACTGTCACCATTACTTCTGCCCAAGGGAGCAAAATGTGTTGAAGGTTAAAAAAAAAAAAAGAATGTAGGGCTAAACCTACAAATTTCTAAGGGAAAATGTTTTATCTTTGTTTAGAACTTTTGCTGTAAGTGATGTAAGAGATATAAGTTGTCCTTTATATGAGACAAAACATTGGCTTACAAGTGTAAAACTTCATATGGTATTGTGAATGTTTAATCAATGCTCACTTCCTCTGTCACACTGATGTAAGAACAAATAGACAAAATCAAATAGAGTATATGAAATCTGTATTTTATTGATAATAGTAGATTTGAAATAACTTTCTGATGTTGCATCTAATGAGTCTTTGTAAAAATCATATAGAAATCTGTTTCCTTAACACATTATATGCCACTGCCTTTTATTTTCCATTTGAAGAAAGTTTCTCAGAAAATAGGTTATTTGCCCCAAGTGCAGTTTGAGCTGATTTCAGCTGATGGTTTTGATTTTATGTCCAAAATAGCCACAGCGTTTTGCTTAAATATTATTCAAATGAAACATTGTCTTTTGTCTTCAAAAAGAGTTTTTTAAATCATATTTATTTCATTTGCCTTTTAAAGTAGATTTTAATAAAGCCATCAGGAAACAAATATAAATTTGCTCAGAAATTTTTACAAAAGGAAGTCATCAACAGTTAAGGTTAGTCACAAAGTCATTCAAAACTGTTCCAGATTGATCAATATTTTCTCTTGGAAATGAGAGGAACTAGGGGAAAGAGGGGGGTGGGGGGGGAAAAAGAAGAAGAAAAAAGGCAGTTTTAGCATGACATTCAGGTCAAGAGGTGAAGGGATAAGTTTTCATCATTTATCCTTGCCAGTAAGGCAGCATCTCTATGATGCTGCTGTACTACTTAAGTGTCTTAAGGGGTGGTAAGTAATCATGTTATCATTAGATTCTGGGTATGGAGGAACATGTGTGGCTGCCAGATAAGTGCCATTGAAATCAATAATAGTTGTAGCTGAATTTGTGAAAAGGCAAGTAAACATGAACATATTTGGAAAATCAGGCTCTTCAGATTGACAGTCAAAGATTGTCAGTGATACCGTGTGTTGATCATTTTGTCCCTAAGCTCTTTTTTTTGCATAAAAGATGCAACAGGCTCATGTCACACTGTCAGATGTTTAATTCCTGTGGGTGTTTTTCACATGGTATAGCCTGAACAGAGTTCCTAATAGAAAAGCTTATTTCCAGCAATCTCTCTCTCCCAGTTACCTTCCTTGCCTCTCCTTATCTATAGTCTGTAGTTCCTATTGTTTCCAACTTCCCTTCATGGTTAAGTTAGGCACAAGTCACAAGACTGTCAGCATGTGACTGCAGAGGTTTCAAAGTCACAAATTGTGAGCCTGAGTTATATAGGAAGCAGATATTTACCTGGTTTATAGGTATTTGGATCTGTTGCTGTAAGGAAGGGGAAAAAACTTCCAAGACAACTTTGTGTGGGTAAAGTAGAGAAGAGTTCTTTTACTTACAGGGTTTTGGGGTACAGAATATAAAGGAGTATAAAAAGAGGATATAAAGTATAAAAGAGTACAACACGTGTTGACAACTAACAGATAGAAAAGACCGGTGCTAGGTTGAACTCATGGCCTCTCGATACCATGTGAGCTCTTTCCAAGCACTACCACTTCAAACATGCAGAGTAAATTAATCCAAAAGGCATCCCTTTCATTTCATTTCATTCCCGGCTGGGCACATACCCAGCCAACTCCTGAGCCACTCTGCCATGTCTTACAGAAGAAAACGAGGGACAACAACCTGCCCCTCCCTGGTGAAAGACCCTTTCACCCACAGGCTGGGAACACTGACTCTTGCAACATCTGGGCCCAAGTCAGCTCACCTCCCAG
>JAWMRC010000089.1:25165872-25191700 GCA_035584755.1 Thripadectes ignobilis | reverse complement strand
AGACAGCTAGCACAGGGTTAGAGGTTGCTAGCTACTCTATATGTGAGAAACTACCTAGAAGTATAAAAATCTACAAAGTCATTAAAACCCTAAGGCATCAGATCTTAAAGGCTGCCATAAACTATCTAAAGAAGAAATTAATTATTCCTATTCTTGGACCAGAGACTGATACTGGAACACTTCATGGTTGGATGTTGACGCTAAGAACAGCATTTCACTTTGACAGATCACTGTAGCAGAGTCATAGAATCTTTTGGGTTGGGAAAAAAAAATCTCTAAGATCATCAAGTCCAATCATTGAATGAGTAATGCGAAGTCCATGGCTAAACCATGTCACCAAGTGCCACATCTACATATTTTTAAATACGTCCTGGGATGGTGGCTCATCTACTTTCCTGGGCAGCCTGTTTCAGGAAATCCTTTTGAGGAAGTAATTTTTCCTAATATCCCATGTAAACCTGTCCTGAAGCATCTTGAGACCATTTCCTTGAAGAGATATATTTGACCTTTTTTTTAAAAAAGGGGCAAAAAATGACTTCCTTCTTTTAAGTTGAGGCCTCTAAAGTGCTATTCTTTGTGTAACTTTAATTATTGAAATATCTGACCTGTCACCCAATATGGTACCTACTTGTATGGTAGGTACTGACCTGTCTCTCCATGTGGTACCTACCCTGTTCTTGTTCTTTCATTTGTGTGATGTGCGGTGGTAGAAATAAATATTCCTTGTTCCGGAGACCAGAAAAGAAACTAAGATTTTAATATATTTCTTAGAAAAGAATTTTCATGAGAGGTTTAGTACCAGCACCACATCTCAAAGACTTTATTTAGATCTAAAATCTAACAGATTTAAGATGTTTAGGTATGTAGTAATCATCACCCTTAAGGTTAGTGTGTTAATTCCTGTAACTGATAGAGTTTGTTCTTCAAAATAGAGGAAGAAATATCTTTCTCCTCTAATTTTGAGGAGAAAGTTTAAAACTAACAGATAAATAAATGCACTCTGATCAGGTTCACCTTGGATGAATTGACCCAGGGTTAAGTAAATATTCTAATTGACTTCTGTAAATAGTCCTCAGGGCATAGCTTTCTCATCAACTCAAGCTGGGTTGATCAAAATGAAAAAGATAAATGTTTTTGTTTAAATCAATTTGGTTTGCAAATAGGCCAAGGGGTTGGTCTTGTTGACCACGAGGCTGTGTGAGCATTATTGTAGATGCAAATGAGGTGCCATTTCATTCATGTAGCCTTGAAAAGTTGGATTGACTTAAACCAAAGTGGGACAGATAATCTTGGACCCATGAAAGCAGTGGGCAAGGACTTAGCATTCAGCTAATGGTGTCCTGTGTGCCTAGAGCTACATGCTTTTGCTTTGTAAACCTTTAGTGATGTTGTTTTGCGGGGCTTCTTTCATTGTCTGTTTTTACTTTCCAGAATTCAAGCCCTCTGAGTAGTAAGTGACTTTGACAATATTTGTGTGCTGCAGCACTCAGTATCGCCAGCTAGATATGAAGGTGCATTTTCTGCATGAAAACACATCTGAGCTGGCTCTGTCTTATGTGAACTGTTTTTTTCCTGTGGTAGTGCTGCTTCTCTACTCTGCAAGCTGTAGCAGTTATTGTCCCACTGCAGCAACATATACCAGGTATATTATATGTCTGTGTTAAATGTATTCAGTACTTCGCAAAGCCATTTTCTTGGTATCATTCTCCTAATGTCAGTGTACTTGGAATACAATTACTCTACTGTGGACATATTTGGTAGTTTTTTAAAAGTGAGTGTAGACATTTATTGACTATTTTCCAGGTATTTTTGTTTCATTTGAGTTTAAAAAGAACAAACCAACAACAAAGAAACAAAAAAAAAAACAACAACAAACCAAACAAAATAATAACCAACAACAAACAATAACCAAGAAACCAAACAATTGCCTCAAAAACCATAAAAAACCCACAACCCCAAAAGCCCAGTAACTTTAAAATATTTTAAGTATTTGTCACAATTTAGAACTTCAACAGCTACAGGTCAAAATTTCTAAATCTAGATAATCAGCAGTAGTTCAGAATATTTTTAATCCTCTTTTTATCATCTGTGATGAAGGAGTCAGTCTTGAAAAGCCTAATAGATTTAGAGGACAATGTCAAGGTTGAAAAGGTGGAAGATAGACTGGGGGAATAGGTAGAGTCTTTGGAGGATGAAAGGTCTGACCAAGATTTTGCTTAGATTTGTGGCAGATGAGACAACTGTATGTTACTAAGATAGTGTGAAGATCATTTGCACAATTTAAAATGAACAAATTATCATTAAACTATATGCTCAAGATTTTTTACAGGGGAAGCAAATGAGAATGGTGTGATTATTCTTCTCTGTACAAGGTGGGAGTGATTGAAAGAGAGTTAATGGTGGTTGTACATCATCCACTCAGAGAGCAGACAATCTCAGATTCTTGAAGGAGAGTGAACTGTAAGTGTGCTTGTAACTGGCTGCAAGAGGCCACTGTTTCCAAGAACAGTGCAGTTTCACAGTTACTAGATGACCTTTTGTTTCTGAAAGCTTTTGAAGCTTCTACCTTAAAATTCTCAGTTTTTACAAATTCTGAAGTTAAATTGCTTTTCCATCTTACAATGATGCATCTGAGTGCTTAGTATTTCAGTTTAGGTGTCTTCTGAAGTTTTCAACTGCATTATTTAAATGGAAACTCATAATCCATGATGGATGAATGTAACATGTATGATTTATCCAGATGACTTACTAGGAAAAAAGAAAAGTCAAAAAGTAGAGGGAACATGACAGAGAAAATAAAGAAAGCAGAAAATAATTTGTAAGTATTTAAAACCAGATGTGTGAGATTTTGTCTTGAGAGTTAAAATGAATTACCATCTTTACCAATACCACATTGTTGTCTATTATAGAGACTCTAAGGAAATAATTGATGGAGGAGATACAGTGTGTTGTGTTGTTTTCTTTGTTGTCTAACAGTGGAAAATAGAGTAATTAATTTTTGCGATTAAAGTCACTTAGGTTACTTTGTAATTCATGTTGCAAACAGTAAACAAGACAGATTCTTAAAAGGGATCTGCAGTAACATGTAAGAGAAAAGCACTGGACTTTGGTTTTCAGGCTTCTAGGAAAAAAAAAAAAAGGTTTATGGCTTATTTCCCTAAGAAAAGGATATAAAAACAAACTCAGTGATGAAAATCCTAGTTTGCATAGAAATTTTGAGAATGAAATCTGCTACTGCTGTTTGCTAGACATGAATTGCTTTGTACTGAGTGAAACAATGTGAGACCTAATGCTGACTCTTTGTTTGTGGATTCAGCTGTACTTTCCAGGGATGCTCCAAAACTATATGTTCTGTTTGACAACTTCAAATTGAGAGATTTTGTTTCCATCCAGATAAACCCAGTTTTCCTCAACTTGTTATTTTCCAGGGGACAACAAAAAATGAATCAATTTTTGTGTTTTCTTTGGTTTCTATTTCATCTTCATGTTTTTGTATGTCATTATAGTATAAATTAATATAAACAGAATTTGAAAGGAGAAGTAACTTGAAAGCAGAATAATTTTGACATTGTCAGAATATATTTTCCCTTTGTCTCCAAAGTGAACCTCCCAACTGAAAACAACTGGATTCTAACAAATATATCTTGTGATGGAATATAGTTGTAGCACAGTATTTTTTTTTCTAGTTTGCTCTATTTTCTCCTTCAAGTCTGTCATATTTGATGTCAGAAGTGTGTAAAAATGTCCAGAGCATTTGAAAACAATATCAATAAAATAGAATAGTGGTGGGATTTGTGGATAAAATTATGTAGTACTAAATAGGGAAAAAGTAAAAGCTCCCTTAGATTCAATGTGCAATAAAAATGTTGTCAGGTACATCATTGCCCACTGCATAAATGAGACGTCAGAAATGAGTTAATCTGCAAGCCCAAGCCCAGTGTTCATGTAGTGTAATTTGCACTGGGAGATTTTTGGACTGCCTAAGCAACATGTAGTGGAAATGATATCACTCAGGAAAGATGCTTTGGGAGCACTTTTTCTTTTTGTAATATTTTAGTTGGGTTTTTTTTTTTTTTTTTTTTTTTTTTTTTTTTTTTTTTTTTTTTGGTATGTCAAAGAGTATCTGGGTGTATATGTTGTTCCTAAAGAATGCTGATATTCTTTCTCTGTGTTAAAAGTTTTTAGATTGATGTAATATGGTGTTCCTTTGGGTAGATAGATCATAAAATTTTTAATTTAAAATATTTTCTTTAAATAGTTGTAAATTGTCTGTGTGAGCAGGTTTGGGCCTCAGATAATAAGAGTAAGAATTGCTTCTATGAATTCTTTGGAAAACTGAAAATTTCAATAACACTGAAACCTATTTTATGTTTCTTTACAATTCCTTTCTATCCTTTTCCTCTCATATCACAGGGAACTATCTGCTGATGCTGATACTTGATTCAGCGTAAGCCATTTGTCTTATTTGAGTGACAGACTAGACTAACCACTCTGACAAACCTTAGCAATGACATTTGCTACTTAACACCTGGGCAACTGTCTAGAAGAAATTCACAGTGAAAATCAGTGCTCTAACCCTTTTGATGGAGATGAGACAGAACCAGCAAGATGGACTAGTTATTTCTTAATGACATTGACTTTGCACAGTCTTGTAGCTCCTTTAATGCCTGTGTGAATATGAGCAATGAGGTCAGTGCTGCATGTTATGATGATATAATCTTATCAGTATATATGTTCTTGGGTCACTGAATCTCATGGGATTGGTCTGAGCCACTTAAAAGTAGGTGAAACATTTATGCTGCATGACTAATTTTGCACACTCACTGATTTTGAAAGTTAAATCTGGACATGTAAATATGCAGATTCTCTTAATCAAAAAAAATATGTTACTGTTCTTGAGGTTTCTGGAGGTAAACATGGTTTATGATATAGGGAAAATTGGGCAGCAGATAATGGACATCTTAAAGTGAACATTCATTTTTTGATCATTTTAAATTCACACTTAAGAACTTGTCATTGTTTGTGGGTGGAGTGTATTATTTCAGCTACTATAATAAATCCTGAAATGAATTCAGAAGGCCAAGAAATACTTTTTGTCTCTTACTGGTATAGGCATATATTTGACAAGAAATAAGGGCTTGACTTGCAGCAACACGTAAACCAATAGGGTGAAAAAGCAGAGCAAACTAAGGTATAAGGTCCAAAAGCATTTTGTCGTTGCTGTTGTTGTTGGGACGGACGATAAAAAGCAGGTGAAGATCCCGAATAGATGAAAGTGAAGACTTTATTGCATGATAATAATAATAATTAATTAACTTTTTCACACAGCTACTTTTCTATCTTTCCTAAGTGTACGTGCACTAACATTATTGGTGCTCATTATACAAACAATCATCTATTGGCCACAGTTACAAACTACTGTCTTTGTACAAATTACTGTCTCTGAGGTTTCTTATCTTCTGCTTCTCATGGGTACTCAGACTCTTCAAGTTGTTTGTCTTCACAGGCATACAACAATCTGGCCAAGGCCAAACTCCTCTTGCTCTGCCAAGGAACCTGAAGGCCTGCTGCAGTTTCCCACAGCATTTAGTTCTCCTTTCTGTTCTGTATTAATTACTTTAGAAGTCTGATGAAAAATTTCATTGACTGTAATAAAAATGAAGATCTTATTAAAGCAAATTTTGTGTTAACTACTGTAATATTTCATTTTTACCTTAAATGATAAGAGAGATTGACCTTTGCATATTTGTGCACCATGAGCCTGTGATTTTTTACTCTGTGTGGAGACATATTCTCTCTTCAATATTGTTGAGCGATTAGCAGTAGTTTTAGTAGAATCTTTAAAATGGTAATTCAGGGTATTTTAGGGACCTCACTTTGTGGTAGTTGTTTTAATTAGTACAGAATAATTTCTTTAGCAGGGAAGTAAGCTGCTTTGTATTTTTAGTTAGAAGTAGACTTAGAGGTGGCAAGAACAGAAAATTGGGAATTTTGTCATCCTTTTTCTTCCTGGTGTTAGTATAAAATCAGTACTCTTATAGTAGATCATCAACTCCTTACTTGTCTTTACCCCCTGTAAAAATTATTCACTCATTTCCAAGCAGAGACTTCAGAAATATACTGAAGAACATACTTCTGTACCTGACTGTACTTCTTCTGTGAAAGCTATATGGAAGGTGACATTCTAAAATGTTACATACTCATTGTTTGAAGTGAAGTTGTAGCTACTGATGTTACTGGATACAACTCCACAAATCTTCCCATCCAGTTCTAGCTAAAACTGATGAATTATTTTATGCACCTTTAGTTTCTTTGCTATTTCTGGATCACAGTACCTTCATATGGAGAAGATCTGCCGCTTTGCCAGTTCTTAAACAGTTATTGTTGTGAAACAATTTCATGTCTTCATTTTGTGTACAGCCATTGATTCATTTTTCAGTATTTTAAAATCTATTTAGGTAGATTTTAGTTTCTGGACATGGGTTACTGTGGCACAGAACCTGGAGTATCAGAAATGGAAAAAATCATGTAAGAAATGGGCCTGTGAAGAAGATGAAGAAGCTAGCCAAAATGACTTAAAAACTGAAGGTTTTACTGTGATTTAAAGGTGGAGTCATTGTCTTTTTTCCCTTAGTCACTGTCTTCTTCCCAATACTCCCTGAGAAAACCCTTATCTCCCTAGACAGGCCTGCAGGAATTCGTCCTTGAAGGACTCTGTTTAAGTTCTCCTATTGGCCCTTAGCTAAACCTTTCCCACTGGTTGTTATCCCTGGATTCTTATTGGTAGTAGCTAGAATCCCCCTAAAACCTTTAAATAACTCATGTTACTAAACTCTCTGCTTCCTCTCCTGCAGTGTCTGTGTGGTCCTTTCTGGGGCATCTCGGGGACTGCGTGGAGGGGGACAAAGGGGGGAGCATCACCTAGTAGTTGTCACAGGTTACTAGCTTTAATATACAGCCAGTCCAAACTGCCTCCCTCCCATAAGTCTGTGGTCTAGTAGTGTTTTTTTCAAAGATTAGTGCATCCATAATTTTATCCTTGTTCACATTCCTTAATGTGTATGTTCTTGATGTTAGATGTACAAATGGTTGGTTGTGTCAAAAAATAACTTGAGTTGGAAGAAGCCTGTGCCTGTCTAATCCACTGCTTGCCCTGTATTTATTCCAAGGTTTCCCTAGAAAAGATTGGTAGCTTCTTGAAATCTGCTGGTATAATTGTCTGGTATGCTTCAGTCTTTCCAGTTTGGTTACAATGTTCTCAGTCTTCTCTAAGAGCAGTACACTACAAAATATGGTATGTTGATTTTTTATCTTCTTTATGAATAATAGAAATCCATTTTATATATAGTTTCAGCATTTCTTATCTGGTTTTATTTTTAAAAAAAAATATTTATTTTAAATTTCATAGAATATTCTCAGTTGGGATAACAAAGATCTTAAGTGAATGACCCATACAAGGATCAAACCCACAAATTTGACATTATTAGCACCAGAATCTAATCAACTGAGCTAATCTCAGACTGCTTCTTTTTGTTTGGTCACTAGGAGAACCATTATGCCTCTCTGGTCTGTAGTAATTACTTATCAGAGAACAAAATCTGGTTTTGTTGACAATTAAATGTTTTTTTCTTTTGAAAATTAAAGGATTGTTCTCTGATTCAGTTATGATAAGTTGTTTCTAGTTATCTAGTCATTTTATCATGACTTTCAGTAATTTAATCTGTGAAAAGTATTTTCTTTTTTGTAGGTTAACATCAATTAACAGCTAAGCCCAATACAGGTGCTGATTCACTTCCCCCTAGTGGGACTGAGAAAAGAATCAGGAGGGCCAAAGTGGAAAAACTTGTGCTCTAAAATGAAGACAGTTAATAGATAAAGCAAAATCATGCACACAAGCAAACTGAAACTAAGAATTCATTCACTGCTTTCCATGGACAGGTGGATATTCAGCCACCTCTAGGAAAACAGGGCTCCATCATGTATAATGTTTACTTGGGAATACAAAGGCTGTAACTCTAAAAGCTCCTTCTTCCTCCTTCTTCCTAGCTTTCATTGAGCACGGTGCCATATGGCATGGGCCAGTTGAGGTCAGCTGTGTCTCCTCCCAGCTTTTGCATCCCCAGCTCCACTTGCTGTCCAGACAGTGTGAGAAAGAAAGGGCTTTGATGTTGTGCAAACATTATATATTCTCTAGTAATAGCCTAAACATGAGTGTCATTAACACTGTTTTTATCACAAACACAAAACACAGCACTCTGTGAGCTACTGTGGAGAGTTAATTCTATCCCAGCCAAAACCAGTATACATATCTTTACAAAGGATAACTGATCATTCCTGTTTAAATTTCTCCTTTTGCTTTTTCGGTCTATAGTTTCCTCTCTTTTGTGAAGAGTTTTTTTTTCTTTGGGTTTTGGGATCTGCTGTTTCTGAACTTTAACTATTTTCTATGAGCTGATTAGTAGCCTTCTGTGTCACTAAGTCAACATTCCCTCTGGCTCACTGAGCTCGTCTCCTTCAGACACCTCAGGTGAATCATTATAAAGGACATGAAAGCATCACTAAAGTAATGCTAGAAAGAATAAGTAGTTCACTATCTGTTCCTCTCCTCAAGAAAAAAGTAAATCACATGAGTAAACTTAACTTTTTGGTGAAATGGTTTTATTTCACAGGATCCATAAGATCTCACAACAAAACAAACCAAAAAATTCCTATAATTTGTTTCTATGCTACCTATTCTGAACATTGGAATATCTGTTTTAATAAAAACAAAAGAGATCTTCCAGCATAATTAACAACTAGATTGTAAACATCTTGTATCTTATCTTAAATAATGAATTGACATGTATAAGAATTTTCTGGATCATGCACTATGAAAACCAGCTATCTATACTTGGCATACTTGGAGACACAGACTTCATTTCTACAGCAGTTTGAAAAAAATACAGGAAGTTTAGTAAAGGGAAACGTGTGTGTGTGTGTGTGTGTGTTCCTATGATCTGTGAATATCGCTGTGTGTTAATGCTGTTAGAGCTCTCAGCAGAAAAATGGCACGTCAGTATCTCAGAAAATTAATTGTAGCAATTGTAGATCTTTGACCTGGCCAGAAAGAGGTCAAAAGGAAGATGAACACAGAAGGGAAGAGTTAGTTTAAAGGTCTGTAGAGAAAAAGAAATTAAATTTGTTAATTTTTAGATTATCTTTAGATTTTTTTAGAAGAGATACTAGGTAGTAGAAAACTTTCATGGCTCTAGGTTGAAGATTGCAAATGTATAAGGATATTAAACTCTTAAAATAATTTTTAGGTGTTCTGACCAAATGCTTTACTGGCCATTCTGGATTTTTGTGCAAGTACAAGCATGTGGTATCAATTCTCCTTTACACTCCTTCAGCCTCTTCTTTATACTAAATATCTTTGCAGAAAAGTGATTTACAAAGGAGAAAATTTATTCTGGATTCTACTAAGGCCGTATTATAGATAATTATATAAGAACTATGCGATGCTGTCCTGTTAGTTTACAGTTACTTGTTTCTTAAGTCACTTTTTCATATCTGATCAGATGAATTATTATTGTCATCATTTTGTATTGCTTTTTCTGCCTTTTGCTGTTTACTGTTTCCTTTTTAGTACTTCTGTCTCTCAGTGACACAAGGCACAGCAAGAAATGAAGATGGTAGAAAATGTTACTGCATAAAAAGAGCAGATGTTTCAGCAGTCATTGTCCCTGTATTTGGATCATTGTTTGACAGAGCTCAGAGGTGTTAGTTCAGTGTCTTAGCTGATTGAAACAAGCATCCTGCTTCAATGAAAGCGATGCTACCAACTGAATTGTTAAGAACTCATTTGTCAACATTTATTAGCGTTATTAAAATGATACCTGCTGTAGTCTTAGATTTGCTGCTCTGCACAGCAGAGTAGTCATCACTGTGGGAATGGGGTACCTAAGGTTGTCCTGTTCCATGAGTGCCCAGTAATGAGTAGTCTGTTAAGTACATGCCAAGACTTTCATTAAGTACTCAGTCCAGCAGTTCTCTTAATGTCAATGTTTTCTTCAAAAATGATAATAATTGATACATTCAAGCATATGTATTACATAGTTCTGGAAGAAAGAGACCAAGTTAAAAGGCAGTAATTAAAAATTAAATTATGGCTCAAAATGAAATGTTAAATGAAATGCCATTCAGTGGCACATGACCACACATAACCTGTGATTTCCAAACCACATAACCTCAAATATTTAAGGAGACAGAGTTAAGTCTATTTGCATTAACGAGTGGTTTAAGGGAAACAGAACTGAACAGCTTTCAAATCATCTCAGCATAAATAGAAGTCAGTAGTTTACATCAAACTGTGCATCAATGTTTCATTTAGAGTATTTGTGTCCAGTTCTCTCAATTTTTTTTTTTTTTGTGGATACAGAAAAAATAATTAAAAAATGCTTTTTCTAGCCAAAGGACTATCATAATTCAAAGAAAAGTGTTCTGAAATTTTCTTTGTATTCTAATCTAACAGTAGATGAAATCAGTTGTGCACTCATTTTAACAAAAGCCTTTTGTTAAAAACAGGTGTTTAGTGAAAAAGAGGGGAATAACAAATATTGATGTTGGAATTATGGCTTTTGAAAGTTTTGAACAACATTAGGAAAAAAAAAATCAGTTCTATCATATTAGTCAGTATTTCCAAGAGTAATGTCCCCGATATACAAAAAAGATTTCAAGGCATTTTTTCATTCCCTTTTTGCCAAAAAAAATTATTTAAACATTCCCCTCTTTTTTTTTTTCTTTTTTTTTTTTTTTTTTTTTTCCCCCCCAAGCAGTATAAGTAATTTGGACAGCTAATGTGTTTACTAAGGACATAAGGACATGCTGTTTTAGCAAAGACATTTTTATTATGGAAACTCACAAATGATCCTTCTAATTTATGGGGGTGTAGTTCTAAGTTCAGAACCACTTTAAACAATGTAAACAATGGATCTTTTTTTCATTGGAATATACTAAATGGCGCGTCCTCTCTCTTGGAAAATAGAATAGGTGTGTCCCAATTTGCATCACAACTTACAGCTGCTTCCTCTCTTCTTTACATTATTAGTTAGCCTCTACAGGTGACTTTAATTCAACAGTTGGCTCATCACAACCTGTTTTGCTTGGAGACCTTGTAAATTAAGTTGCAGTTTGTCAGCATCATCAGATCATTTCTACAGAGAAGCTTTTAAGTTCTTTGGGCAAAACTTTCAAAGCACCAGAAGAATGTAAGCAAATCCCCTCAAAATGCATGACTGTCTTATGCAGTTGGGACATCATCAGTATATCTTTATGGAGGCAATTTCTAATCAAATCATGGATGAAAGTGTTACTGAGCTTTGCTTCTCTCATATTCTTTGTCATGTAATGATTTCCGCTAACTTTTTACTACCTTTTTGCAGCAAAACACCAATCTCACCTCCTTTCTCCCCCAAACTTGCCCCCACCTTTACCCATCTGATTTTGCACGTGTCCAGTTATGATGAAAGTCTCTATCAGTTCTCTGTTTAAATTCATTTGTAATTTTTAACAATCTAAAATGTAGTGTTCTACCACTACATCCCTAATACTAAACCAGATAGGAGACTCTAATATTTATAGAATTCAAGCAAATTCATTAAAATCTCCTTTCAATGCTGAATTGGTTTTAAAAACTGATTTTATTAAAAAAGCTCCAGGAATATATGAGTTTAGAGTGTAACGTGTAACCTGAATTGTATACACTAAGTTCCAGCTCTGAGTTTCCAACACTAAACAACTGGTCAGTAACACTGTTAAAAATATTAAGTATAACCAGAAACCATGAAGACCATTATTCTTCATTAATTGTTAATATATGTAGTCCTAACAAACTTTTAAGCCATTTTTAAGTTCCAAAACTGATAGAGAAATTTGATTAAAAATTTAAATATTGTATGATGTTCAATAGACATAAAACACTATATGCAGTATAGAAATTCCCTTTTTTTACCTTTCAAAAATGTAAATGCCGTTGGGGAAAATATAAAGCTAAAACTGCAACCCTTTCCTTTTGTAAATTAATTTCCGTGTGTGCTGTGCTAAGATACATTCCCATAAAATATACATAGGCCTAGTCAGAATCTGACTGTACAGACTTGGTATAAATGAATACAAAATACACATTTGAAAATAGAAATGTATCCCTAGGCAGAAATTTACTGGTTTAAAATACATACACTAGGAATGATGGCAAAAAAATAAAAGCCTCCAACATTTTCAGAATAATTAAAAATATCTTGGTACAACATAATATATTGTTGACCTGCTATGACTGAATTGAAGCATATTTCTTAAATTTATGTATGGATATTTTTGTACAACTATGAACCTTCTCTGCAGTCAGAGAATTACAGAATCAACTGGCTTGGAAAAGACCTCTGAGATCGAGTTCAACCTATGAACACATCAATAAAAAAACTAAAATAAAATAATGTATGTGCTGTAGTGAATCCTGCTTTTATGATTCCCTACACAGAACAGGGCAAAAAAATTCAGAATATTTACTGCTTAGTTTATAAGCTCTTTGGAAACATTATCTGGGTCCAAATGAGATAACAGAGGTTGCAGGATTGTGATCCCCTCACTGTACTTTATGATGTGGCACAACAGTTCACAGTCTATAAACCTGCACAGTTTTCATTCAGATGTGTAATAATCCTCTTCAGCATTTTTATGATAGAAATACTTGGATTCAGCATACATGTTACACAAAAAATTCATCAGAAGTCAATAAGTAGGTTACCCATCCATAACGTTAGTTTAAAAGCTTAACCATGGCTGTATATTTAACTGTACCTGAGTCATTAAAATCTGAATGGTGAAAAGGGGTAATGAGCATCTGGGTGTGATGGTTATGTCATGTGGTTTAACATTTCTCTAAAATATGCCACTTTGGTGCAGAAATTGTAGACTGCTTTGCACTATTATAACAATGCTTCTGCCTCACATACCATCTTTAATTTGGAATTGGCAAGAGATGCTTGTTTCTCTTTTTCTTTTGATGAAATTAAAATTTTCTTTTGATGAAATGAAATTTACCACAATAAACCAACAGAATGAAGTAAGTAGGGTGTACAACTCATAGTTAGTCCTTATTTGTTTTTTGTTTGTTTGTTTTTGTTTTATTTGTGTATTTCCTGTGTCTGGAATACCATTTTTGGGGAAAAATGCATAAGCAACAAGCTGGAACATTTTTCTTCTCATGAGTTTGAGACCTGGTAAACATGGATAATATTCTGCACATGGGTAATATTTTTCTTTTTCCACAGAAAAATATAGTATGTTTTCTGACTGCTCTAATGCAGTACTTTGTATAAATGAATAGTATTTTAAAATGTTTTAAGGACAATTTGCATGCAGTAGCAGAGCTTAAGGGAGAATTGTGGAAGAAATGCCAAACTGTGCTGAGCAATTTCTCCTAGATGTAGACAGAAATGTTTCATTTCTCACTGATAGTTTTAGACAGAGCACATGAAAACGCTAGCTTTTCACTCTGCTTTTTTGAATGACCTCTTGGTGAAGGATTTTTGTAACAAGACATTAACTTATAGTGCAATTGTATTAATCTAAACTATGTTCAGTTAATAAATGATTATAAAATAAAAATCCTCCATGTCAAAAGTGGGCCATACTTAACAACTGAGGGAGTACCCTTAAGTGACTGACACTGATCTTTAAGAGCTTGTATGATTTTTTTTCTGATTTATCTTTTAACTTCATCCTATGGAAGTATGTTTTCTTGGGATGATGCAAGCATCACTACTCATTAAAAGATGATTTTTGTAGTTTTGACCTAAAACTAACTATTTCAATTTATGCATGCTCATGCTGTGTTGCATGTCATTAGTCAGCATCATTGTATTTTGAGTTGAATGTGAAATGAGAGTTAAATCGGAATAACCTAAAATATATGGTCTCTGACAATATTGCTATGATAATTTATCCTTTTTTTTTCTTTTCATTTCCTGCAATTGTACATTGTACAAGATGAAAATTTAGTTTCTGATGCATAAAGTAGTCTGTTCTAGTGATTTTCCCTGGAAACTTGAAATGCAGAAGATGAGATTTGGTTCTATCACATTTTTAGCCTTAGTCAAGGACTTTATGTGCCACTTTTCAGAGTTAATAGTCATCTCTTGCTCCTAATTACAAACACTTAGAGTGTGGAGAACAAGAATATTAGTACTCTTCATTTCCTTCTATCATTAAAATAGATTTTCTTATTTTACCTTGATGATATAACACTTTCTTTGTTTTAGTATGGCAAGGTTTTGCACTTGGTTATTGCCAGTTTATGTGATTTTCTTTGTTTCCATTAGATTAAAATTACAGCAAATGGAAGGAATTTTTATAGAGTTAGTTTTAAAGTTAAGATAATGAAAGCCTGACACTGATGATCTAGGGAGATTAATTTTTATAGCAATATTTCATTTAAAAGGTAAACTTATGAGTCCTACCATATTTCATTGTGTTTTGTTGCATGCCCAGTGTAACTGCTGGGTTGCAGATCAGTGCTTCTGCATGCCTCTAAAGAACTGACAAATTAATTCATCTTTAACTCACTGATTTTCAAGATTACCTATGAATTTTAGGTGTTTGGGGGTTTTTTGTGGGTTTTTTTTGTAAACTCTGTAATGTCATGTTTAGGTGTTTTTTGTTTGTTTATTTTTTGTTTGTTTTTTTGTTTGTTTTGCTTTTGTTTTGTTTTGTGTTGTGTTTTAATAATAGCATGGTGAATGTGGTGGTACTACTGCCAACAGAAGCCTTTTAGGACTGGGAATGCTCTTCTTGCCACCTCCTTTATCCTGTGATGGCACCTAATTTTAATGTCTAATAGATAGGTATTAAAAGTATTTGTGTTAAGGAAACAAGAAAGATATGTCGCTGAAGTAGCACTTCCTCTCGTAGATACTGCTTTCTGTAATTTAGACAGATGGGTTTTGTCCACCTTCAACTGAAAGTCATGATTCATCTATGAACAGCAAAACCTGCACAGAAACTCATAAATATATAAAGCAACTGCATAAGACTACATGATTCAACACTCGATTAGATAAAAAGTAGTCATGGACAATAATAAGCCTGTGAAGTGTGCTCATTATAGAGGACATATAGAAATCTGTAAATTCCATAACATTTTCTGGAAATTCTTCTGTGTACTTGGCCCATGAAACAAGTCAAACATTTTAAGCTCTTTTCATGTGGCAAGGAAAATAAAAAGGACATGTGAAATTATTTTGAGAATTCACATTTGCCCCAGGGCCTTTGACTACATAGCTAGTGAATGGTGAAAGGGAAATTAGTAAAACAGATATTTAATTTATATGCTCTTATAATCTAACAGCTGTAGTATTTTCTCTTTTAAAAGAATTGTTATTGCTAACTTGCCAACAAACTGAAGAATTAGGATAATTCTTAATTAGCTGCCAATTTGCTGTAGATACACTACTTAACCAAGGATACCAAGGAGTGTAGGATTATCTTCACACTTAAGTGTTATCAAGGATAGATTCAGTGTTCAAGCTACATTTTAACTCTTGTTTCAAACTGAGAAAGCTGCAAGCTTAAATGAAAGCCATTTGCTTTATATTCTTTTGCCTAAAGCTCTGTAAGACTCACAGCTATATAATGAAACAAATGAAATGTTAAAAGAAAAAACCTAAACCAAAACCAAACCAACAAAAAAACCCCCAGCACCCCAAACATATAATTTATTCTGTGGACTGTTTGTTGTCACTCATTAAAATGAAATCAAAACACTGCTTTTTAATTAGTGTATTCTGAAGTATACAAAGCCTATTTTCTCTTGCCAGTCCACCAAGGACAACTGGCTAATTCATAATCTCTTAGAATGCTTTGATAATTAGCCTGTTATATTGAGGAGTAGCACTATGTAACTGTATTTCAAGATAGGTTCATGGCATAACATGTCATTATAATGTGTGTTTACAAAAGCAATTTATGGAGATATTAAACTAGTAAAACTGCACTTAGATATGTGGTTTCTAAACTGTGACATTGAATCAGTTTTTTAAAAAGAAGCACTCAGATAAAGTGCCAGATAAATTAGTATTGAAGTTTATATTTGTGCCTCACTGCCCACTTACTGTTTTTAATTAGGCATTGGCTACGTATTTGGTAATACAGTAACTGAAATAAACAATAGAAAAGTTATTTATTCTACTTTACATCCTTTAGATGGCAGTGCAAGCAATCTGAGGTTCCTCCTTGGTTGGAATAAGGTTCAACTACATGAGGAAATTTTGGCAGTGCTCAGAAAATGGGTCTTTTGAGATTTAAGCATTACATGAAAGAATTAGGTTTTAATCATTTCTTGTAATAATGGTAGAGCTGTGTGAATACAGCAAGGAAAACAGAAAACTTTTTTCCTTCTATCTTTTTTCTTGCATTATTTTCCCACGAATAGGAAGAATCATGATTCCAGTCAAAACTAAGAGCATCAGTTTCCACCGGATTCTCCTATTTATTTTATCATTTATCCTTTCTGCTATCCTTTCTCTTCAGTTTGGAGAAGTATTTTATTTTAATCATGAAGCATGTAGCTGAAAAACTGGAAGACTCATCTATATATATTTTTTCTTAATCTCATTAAAGCAAACTACTGCCAAAACAATGTCAATTTAGAATACAAACAATCCTCTAAAATGATGCATTACACTAATTCATGTTGTAAAATTATAAAGCTGTCATATAGCTTTATTTGGTTTGAAACACTTCTGATGCCAATTTAGGTAAGAGTTGAAATAAGCATATCTGCCAAGGAGGCCAGATGGACCTTGCAGTTTTACAGCAGGGTCATAAGGTAGAGATGGAACTGTTGGAATACAAGATTGAGAGATGGGTAAGGTTGGAAAAATCTGAAGTTAAAATTACACATAAGAGCTGCTTAGCTTCTTGCATTTACTACCATGACTTACAGCTGTTAGACCCTCAAGTTTTCTTCTTGTAAGTTATATAAAAGCATATCTGATATTATAATCATTTACAAATGAACCAGTTTGGCAAAGAGAAAAATGAAAAAAGTGCAATTCCATATTGTTTTAATCCCCCCTGAAACTCTTATTTTCTCACCAATTGCTACAAGTTAACCACATGGTAGAAATCTGACACTGCATTGAACTATGCCTTCTTTCTTTGGATATTCACTGTACAACGTGAGCTTCTCCCCTGCCCCGCCCCGGCCTCAGATTCTTTGTGTGTTTCTTTACAGACACGTGCATGGATTTTCTGTTATTGTCTGTCTCTCTTTTTCATTTCCATCTTCTAATAGGCTCTGAGAATCAATGGAATTAAGGAGGCACAAATCCAATCTATATACATAGTTTAATTAAGGACTGTGATGAATGTGGGTGGGGAAAGGCATGGAGGACAGAAAACGTGTTCTAAATCAGCACTGGCTTCAGAATTTCTGGACAGAAGTCTTGCATGGGAAAATATCTGGATTAAATTCAAAACTTTTTTTCTGGAAGAGAGGTACAAATTATTACTATTTATAACTATAATTATAAATTATTACTAATTATTATTATTATTTATAAATTGAAGATTAAGGTACATTTTACAAACAGAAGCCTTATTGTTGTTATTATTATTATTTGTTTTATGTTGGGGGGTTTTAAATTTTTTTTGTGTATTATAAATCTTTGAGACTTCATTAGAACTTTTGGACTGTTCTAGGAATGTAATCTGGTTTAATTAATATATCTGGTAACTAGAAAACTGGGGAAATCATGGTTTACCTTGTTCTAAAAAGAATACAGAAAATCATAGAAGGATTAATTTGTACAATATGAAAGTTATGAGACATAAGATTAAATTTGAATTGTCCTTTACCATTTTGCACCTTTTATTCACAAATGCATTCTCATGGTAATAGGAATATATGAAACATATTAAAGTGAATAATAGTAATTGAGTCATAGCATGATTTGGGGTTGGAAGGGATCTTAAAGATCATCAAGTTCTAAACCTATCTTCTCAGAATTTAATTCAGGAGTAGTACATAGGATTACCATGGTTCTGTTTTCTAGCACAAGATTGCAATTTTTTTTTTTTTTTTTTTTTTTAGAAGGGTGTCCTTTTAAGTGCTGAAACCGTAGATAGTTATGTGATATACTGACCCCATATATTTGATCCCTACCCCAAAGAACTTTCATCCTTGAAGTCTTCTAAGCAGCTCTAATTTTTAAGATATCTAGAGACAATTCTTCATTTGTCTGATGTCTCATATAACGAGGTATATGTCTCACATAATTTTGTCTCACTAACCTGAACACTTTCAAATGGAGGTGGCACCTAAAGAAAGGCTGAAACAGGATGGAAAAATGTAGTTAGCAGAATTAAAAAGTATAGAACTATCTTTGTTTCCCAGTGATTGCAGAGATGTATGAGAGCACTTTTGAGCTGCAGTTGCTTGGAGCTTCCAACCACAATTCCAGTCCTTACTAAAACACTACTTTAACTAAAACAATTTAAAACAAACAAACAAACAAAAAACCAAACCAAACAAACAAAAAGGCAGCAACCCCAAGTATAACTTATATTTAATGCATGTACAGTACTTCAAGCCTTCAATCCTTCTTTTATCTTAACTAGTCAATTTTACAATGAATGAGACACAGTTACTTCATTTTGCAACATAGTTTGTGATGGCTTTTATAGCATCTTTTTAGCATTTTTGGCTTCTGATACATCTTACTAAAGGTTAGGAGCAATTTTTTAAAGGCTTGAGATTTCTCATGACCAAGAAAATAAAACTAATAATCTTTCATCTTATTCTGGATTTTTGTTGCAGTGTTTTAGAATACATTTTTCTTTTACCTTTTAAATTTTGAGTAATTACACTGTGTTCTATGGAATGCTAAAGGAAAAGTTTAAAAATCATCTTTCATTTTTATTTTCTGTGTTTCTTACTTGTTCCTGTGTAAAGAAGTAGAAGGCAGACAGAGAATTTTTATGTGTCTGAAAGCACAGCTTTGAAACATTTATGGCATTGCAGTATATCCAAGCCATTTAGAAAATCTTGAAGGATTTTAAGCCTTTCATGATATTTCTTCTTTTCCCCCCTGAAGGTGTAACATTTGAAATATTGATCCAAATTTTGAGTAAAGAAGAACATCATAGCTTCATTCTTTTTTGCAATACCAAGTAGATGCCAAGATTAATATATACCACTTTGTCAATATATATTGAACGTCAAGTGTTGAAGGAAAGTTATTTCATTCTTTTCTGCTAAAATTCCCTATTGAACTAAGTGGAAATACCATGTGGCTATGCTGTTGAAAATACCAGTGATACATTAAAAAATAAGTAAGAATTTGAAGAAAAATATATTACGGTTTATGGTAATAGCAGTCAACTCCATCACATAAAACATCAAAACACCCCATTGTGACCCAGAGGAAAAAAAAAAAAAAAAATTAAGTTGTCTTTAAACATGCATATATGAATAAATATTGAAAACAATAGTATATCTATCGGTGTCCTTTTTATATAGGTACTTCTTTTGGGATCTTTTGTTTTAATGATAGTCACAGTATTGACATACAGAAGCAACTCATGAAGATGTCATATATGTAGGGTTGGATGATACAAAAATGCAGATGTGAAGATGTGAAGATTTGTGAGAATCTTTGAAATTCTGCCCTTAATTCTATTGGAATATTTGTTATTTCTGTCACTTTACATGGTTTATGAACTTTTAAGACATCATTTAAGGTGAAGGGAAATATGGAGTTTCTGATCTCAAAATGAAGCATCTTCCTTTTGAAAAGATCGACTCCCTTGGATCCAAATGGAATTCACCTGAGCTTCTCCACAGGGATAAGAAGAAATATCTCTTTGAGTGTCTGCATAATTTAGTTGCTGGATAGAATTAGGAGACAGAATAAAACTCATGATTGCAAGCAAGAGTGTTTTTCTGGAGCAGGACTCAACATAAGGAGTACACAAAAAAATTATGAGCTCTTTCCTTGGGTTTTATGACCAATATGAATAACTGTACACACTAAAATTATAATGTAGTTAATCTTACATCTTTAATTTCACTGCTAATGAATTTTCTTTGTCCAGTTTCCTAACTAGTAA
The DNA here is from genome assembly GCA_035584755.1 of Thripadectes ignobilis. Taxonomy (NCBI): domain Eukaryota; kingdom Metazoa; phylum Chordata; class Aves; order Passeriformes; family Furnariidae; genus Thripadectes; species Thripadectes ignobilis. Next base: position 25,171,555 of record JAWMRC010000089.1, on the reverse strand, counting down.
AAAGGACAAGGACTTTTTTCCTCAAACCTTGCTCATTTCAGAGATGTGATATAGATTGAATACCACAAGGAGTAAAATTATCCTGGTATGAACTTATGCAAAGTGGGACTTGTGGCATGATTTCGAGGAATATATTTGAATGTGGCAGTATGAGTTCTTTGATAGTATTGTACTTAATGTGGCCTGTTCAGAAGAGATGAGATAATAAAAATCTGTTGCAGTTTTATCTGTGAAAGTGCAGTTAATTTTACAGCCAGGAGAATGAAGCACAAATTATTAATGTTCCATTTTCTCTTGCTTTGGATTGCTTGAAAGAAGTACAGGGAAATTTGACAGAGATGACTGCATTTAGTCATGAATAGCCAGCTTTATAAACACAAATAATGTCCTGTTCTTTAGAAAAGAGTCAGAGTGGATCACAAGCTTGAATAAAGTTAATGAAAATACCTTTTTCAATAAATGAGCAGAAAAATAACCAGATAGTTCTGTAACTAACCCTACTTTCCTCAGCATATGTAATGTTTTGGGGATGTGATGTGTCCCATTTCCCAAAATACACATGAAGGAACAAAGCTTTAAGGAAACACTATAAGAGTTTTCCGGGGGAGGTCAGTATACTTGACATGGGACACAAACATAGCTGATCTTACCATTAGGGAGGAGAAAAGGAAATACCACCTTGAAAGATTCTTTCCAGTCTTAACATTTTCAAGTGCCAATACTATCATCCTTAGAAACATGTGTTCTGTAGTGTTGGATCCCATTCTCAGTAGATTTCAGTAGATCCTTTCCCAGAGTTCTTTTTATCTTCCTTCATCTTTTTATTATGTTAAAAAGTAAAGACCCTTCCTTTTCCTAGTGTTATGTTTACACTGAAGTTGTTTTAACTACTCCATTTCCACTGGAGGTGTTAAGAACATTTGGGTCCTTGATTGAGACCATTTTGCAAGTTCCACATGTAATGGTATAAAAGTTCATAAAGGAAAATGAAAGTAGCATTTCATAATATTGAGAGGTCTTTTGTTTCAACGTAATTTTAATGGCTTCTCTAGGGGATATCCTGACACATGTGACATAGAATAAGATCAGGAGCCTTGCAGGATCTGCTTTGTGAATGGGGATGTAATTATGTTCTGTTGTGGAGAAAAATCCAAACCTGTTTCCTTAAGTGAAAAAAAGATTTTAAATTTATAATTTTGTTTTCCTTAAATCTTCCAAATACTTTTTTGAAAAGGAAAAATCCTGTATTATTTTTTTTTCAAGAGGAAGATTCATCAGTTAGAAAAAAGCTGTTGGCTTTTAGAGATAAGGAAAAAAAGAGTGCCTGGAATTTAGATTTTTTTCATGGCAATTGTGGTGCTCCAGGCTTTTGATCTAAAGGGAAAGGCCTAAAGTAAGTTAGGGGATTTCACAATTTAAAAAGGAGGTTTTGTGGATTTTTGTGACTCTGTGACTTTTAAGGTACACATGTATTTGTTTGAAGAATTAATGCTTTTATATGAGTGGTAGTGGTAATTTGTCATCTTTTAAGGATTAATATTGAAAAAGTACTAGAGCAGAATTCAATTTTGTTTACTGTAATCATGCCTTCCTTGGAACACTTAATTTATATGACTGATGTGAGACTTCAAAAGCAGTTTTAGATGTGCAAGTTATCTTTAGACTCCTATTTAATTGTCAACTCTGATAGGTAATACTGACTCCTTTCCACCCTTTTCCTATCTGAATTTATAGTTCAAGCCTCAGCCTTGTTCTAGTGCTTTCTTGGTAATATTGCTTTAATCACACTGGGGCTTACTTTGTTTTACCTCATGTGTTTTTATTTAGTTTATTCTAACATATTTGTTTCTAACTTTTCCTCCCTCTGGGCCACTGTATTATGAGTTGCTACCTCTTCTGTTGCTGCCTTTTTCTCTCTTGCCTCTACTATAATAAAGAAAATAATTGCCTAGAGGCTTTCTATACAATGTGGTATATAGGGACCAATTTCTTTTAATCTGTTTTGAAGAGTTCTTTATTTTTAAGTAAGTCACTGATTAACCTCAGTTGTTGGAGCCTGTTCAATCAAGGCTCAAAACAGTTAAAAAAGTAAATATATAGATAGGATGTAATTGTCAGAAACTACCTGGCCAGCAGAAAAGTGTTACGCTATATGTGGTTTACCAAAACAAATCTTCCTTAGGAATTCAATCTACTTTTATTTAGATATCAAGAATTCAAGAATGCCTCTTCATCAGATTACATTTTTATAATGAAACTGCAAGAGCTTCCTGTTGCCAGCTTAATTACCAGATTTACCAAAAAACAAATAGAATCTTTGCCACTATTGCTATTATTAAAAAAAAAAAAGGCAGCATTTCTACTGAGAACTGAAAAACTGAAAGAGACATTTAAGAAGACTTTTTTTGATGAGTGGATATCTTCTAAAACTAGTTTTGACATTTTGTATGAGCACACTGGGATCATACACTCTGGTCTGTCACATGGAAAGTCTGCTTTTCATTGTCCTGGACATCTGTAAGTAGCTCATGTTTTGTAAAAGAACTTAATAGTCAGAAAGTTTCCCACTCTGCTTTTTTTGAAAGATCTAGATCCAGTTCCCATTCTTACTGATTAGTAGAAGTCACACTCTGAATGTCCACTATGTAACTTTGTTTTGCTTTGTTATGTGGACAAATAGAGCTGGGTCATAGGAAAACTCATCAGAAAGCTCTGCTCTCCAAGGCAGCATATTATTTTTGTTTCCAACTCGTTAGATTTTGTTGAAGTGCTTAGTATTATTTCCAAGTAAGTTAAAAATCTGCCCTCTTCCTCCTGAAGCTGATAGGTATCAATTGGATGGCCTTTGAAGTATGGTGAGAGCATGCTAACATGCAGCCAGTGGAGTGCTGATATTAACACAAAAAGTTATGGAGATAAAGCAAAAATGCTGTAGATACTTGAGCCTTCTGCTACCTGATGAAGAGATACTAGAAAAAGTGATTAATTTAAAATGTATAAATAGTCAGAAATATGATAATTAAAATTATAGATTAAGATCTTTATAAAATTATTAAAAAGGGGGACCTAAGCAGGTTATGTTTGTTGTCATCTGAATCTCAGTCATTCTTGGGAAGTTTTTAGTGTCCAGTGGTGGGAATAGCAGAATATCCTTAAGCAATCTTCAGTACCTGTCTGCACATTGGGAAGTTTCTTATTACCTTAAACACGTACCACTGTTGCTGTAAAGGAGGTGATACTTTCATTGTTTCCTGTCTTGCTTATAGTAGGAATACAAACCAGGTTTTTCATTCACTTTTCTATCTACTGTTTACTTTTTTTGGGATTATTATCATGTAGCAGTTCTGAATATTCACCCCTTGGGATTAACCACCTCTTTATTCTGTTAATTTCCCTACACAGTCATTCACTTTCAAAGTTATTTCCACTTTGGTATGCAACTTCCTCCAGTAGAGGTAAGTTTATGGATTAGATTCAGCCTAGTATTCTTTATTTATTTATTTATTTATTTTTTTAATGAAATTGAGACCACGGAAGGGGAAAAGATGCAGCTATCCTTGGGTAACTTTCACTTAAAAATTTAAACTCTGTCCCAGGATCTAAGATAATATAAAGCAACACCTGACTAGTTTAGCTGCCTATCTAACACTAAAAGCCTCAGTTTTTCTAAGGAACAGAGAAAGCAGACAGAAATTACGTGAACTCATTTACAAGGACTTCAAAATGTTTATATTCAGTAACAATTATTTGCCTCTGGAAATTATATGAAAACTTCTTGAGATGGGCATGTCAAGTTTGCTGGAAATCTAAAAGGAAATTTCTTGTTAAGATATTTTCAAAGAACATTGAAATTGATAAGCATAACAGGGAAAACTATTTCATTCCATGTACACCAAAAAATGCTGGTAGAAAATTGTAATGAAGTGTAAGTCACAACTGTAAAACTGTGTTGGTGTTTGTTTGATAGGCACAATGTTTTCTCTTTTAAAGTCACAGTGCAGTTCCCCCATGGACTTCAATTACTGTAGCTTTGATAGGAATAGTGTTAAGTGTAAAGCTTGAGTTCCAACTGTTCTCATTGTATTCAGAGGCAGTTCTCATCATCATTGTCATAAGTAACTGCATTAAAAAACCAACAACAATAACAAACCAAATAAAGAAAACCCAAAAACTTTCCTTTTTGTTTCTTCTGATTACTTGCCCTCCTGCTGCAATGATAAGATGTTAATATGTAATCATCAGGAAAAGGTAGGTAGTTTCCTGAGAAATAGTTATGACTCCTCAGTCAATCAGTCTGTAATATTATCTGGGAGAGGAAATGTTGCTTCCCGAATGAGTGAATTTCTGCCACCTACTGGGAGAAGGAAATTTAGTTTTAGTAAAAAGCAATATCCTGGTAGGCCTGGATATGGAAGTCTTTTACTTTTTCGCAGAATAGGTGGCTTTGTGCTTTGAGTGTGCCTTCAGGGAGACCTGGGAGCCACATCACAGCAAAAGTAAAAAGTTTAGTCATTATCCGTGACAACTCTTTCCACAGATTTTTTTTCTTCCAGTTTATTTGGAATGCAGGCTTATAATACTGTGGATTTTCTTTCACTTATTTTAACTCCTGATAAATATTTCATTCTTTTGTCATGTTTTACTCTATTTTTGTAAAAATACTTGAATTTTGAAAACTGCCATGTTACTTTGTCTCCTGCCCTAGTGTGTGCAAGACCATATTTTAATTAAATTCAGTCTTGAAACCTTCATTGTTATTAGGATTATCATTTTTTCTATCTTTATATATATAAATACAAAGTATTTATACAAAGTATATATGTGTATATATATATATATATATACTTTGTAATTCATTAAGATTCTCCAAGTGTGACTAGTTAGGGATATATTCTTTAATATGAATGCGGATGTTGTCAGACAGTGGTAATGTCCCCTGCATCTAAAAGATAACTAATTACTTTTCTATGGCAAAACACTATTTTCTTTTTCTACTGTAGCTGACCAAAGTGCCTGTTCTAAGAAGTAGCCATTAATCTGTATCAGCAAATTGCTTCTGCTGTCTACATCAGAATGCATTAATAGAATAATAACCACTGCATTGAAACACCAGAACTAGCTACAGTCATATGATCAAACAGCTAAATGCAATGATCACTTTTAAGGGCCTCTTAACCATGCTTCAAGTTTATGTGCTGTTATACTGAATATCCATCCCAGATACCTTAGGGACCATGTGAGTTCTGTTGTATACTCCCCTTATCTTTCAGATGCAAGAAGACTCCATATCTCTTCTAACTATGTAAGGGCTTTTGTTCTTCTCTGACCTTCCTAGTATGGATTCTTCTGGTCCTCATGGCTCTGCCAGTGCCTGAGTATGTTCTGTTGTCTTGTGGTTTAATGTCATGCAGAGTTGAAGAATATCTCGTTACTATCTGGATACCTTGGGATTACATTTCTTTTCAATCAGGATTCAATTTTACTGTCAGCCTTTGAAATAGACAGTACATATACAAATATTTATGAAAACTTTCACGGAGCAACCAAAAAAACCCCAAAGTTCATTGTGATATTGTTCATTGTAATACTGAGTTTGAACTGGAGACTTGTGGGGGAACCCTGCCTGCAGAACTCCCAGAATAGCCAGGACGAAACTTTCACCTAACAGTTAGATAGTGATGTA
>JAWMRC010000089.1:25117634-25165772 GCA_035584755.1 Thripadectes ignobilis | reverse complement strand
TCAGAGTTCTCAATAAAGTTGTTCCAGCTTTGTCCCCCTCATCGGCTGTGGACCGTGTCTCTTGTTTCCCTTCGGATCGCGGCAGAAACTCTCTTCTGCCTATTCAAATGACTTGCTGTAGTTGCTGTTTGGGAGCATTTCTGTGCTTGCATGCTCCAGGTGTCAGAGATTACATGTTCTCAGTGGGCCATTTTTAGCTTTCATCTCCTGTCTTCTTTTGTTCTGGATGGTGTCTTTTTCTGATCCTGGAGATATTCTGACCATTCACTATAGTAAGTATTATTGCACTTTCTTGGAAGTGCAAAATTCCCTTTATTTGACCGAGTCTCGTTTCCTGTGCTTTTCTTTTCACTCCTTTATCATGTTTCCAGCAAGGTGTACAATCCTCTCCCTCCATCTCTGTGATTTTGAATGTGCTTGGATGAAATACCTCACCAATTTACAGGGTAGCTGCCCTGAAAACCTTTCCATTGGCTCTCATGGTGAACTGAGTCAGATCAGTGAATTCAAAGACAAAGATTGACCCTACTCTGTCTGCAGTCAAGATGAGCAGATAAGCTCTGGAAAATTATTTGCCCTGGGTACTAATCTTAGCATAGGTGGTTAAGCAGAATATGGCCAGGATGTAAAGGACATAAAGGGGAAAATCAGAAAGAAATGTATCGTAGCAATTATACCTGATGTCTGTTTCATTGTTATCATTTAAGGGAAATGCTTGGCATGCTTGTTGCACTGTGTCTTTTTCTAACAGTCACACGAATATCTAAATCAGACAAGCATGTACAGTACATAACCTGTTCTAAAGGTGAAATTCAGCACATGATGGTTTTAGGATTGACAACAAGGAAATTTGGTTTTTTTTGGTTTAAAGGGAGTATACTGCTTTGTTCTTTCATGTACGTTTTACACAGGAAAATTATTTCAGTCCTACTTATCTGTAACTTTGAAAAGTACTAATGAAAATTTGCAAAGAATTTCCTGGGTTTTCCAACTTTATTTTTAATTTTGTACTGTACAGACCACATTTCACCTAGGGTGTATATTACTCTTAACTTTCTGTTACCAAGGGAATGGTAAAAAGTGTGTAGGTGTTGGACATCTTCTGCAGTGAAACACAATGTTACAGTAGTAACTTATATCCTCCCTAAAATTATAATCAGTACCATTATGAGTCTAGAAAACCTGAAATTTATGCAGCTCTATTGTACATCATGGCTGTCAGTGTTGAAATTATGCCTGTCCTGGGCTTTATAAGTGGTGATTTAAATTTGTGTCATGCTAAGTTTAATGTATTCATTTCAAAACATCACCACTTTGTTGTGCTGAGTGAGAGGAATATTATCCACGGGACTTAAATTTCTGTTTACAAAGACTTATAATTTCCCTTGTTAATCAATATATCATGCAGCCACACTGTGTGTATAGCAGACTATTGATCCTCAGATGTAAAAAAATAAAAAAAATATTTGGGAGAGATGCTGAGACAGTGTCGACATTAGATGAACACTTAGTTGTTTTGCTAAAAAGCTGGTGTTCCCAATTTCTGTGCCCTTTCTACAGCTCAAAGGAGAGTTTGAAGGAGGTACATATCATTCTTCAACAAGATCCTGAGGAAAGGGAAATCTTGAATCCACCTTTGTGTTTAGAGCTCTTACTTAATGCATGACACGATTGGGTTTCCTTCCTGATAGTACAGTTTCAAAAGTTTGCTGCTCATCCTGAGATGTGCTTCCCTTTCAAGTAGGAGAAGACTCTCCCTTCTATGCTCTCAGGGGGATTTCCTGCATCTGAAGAGTGCATATAATTCATTTCTGGTGACTACACTAAAACATCTGCCATTTTCATCAGATTCAGCTTACTCAATCTGACTTTGCTCAGCACATGTTAAGGCCACATGTGCTGTATTTAAGCTTTAAAAATCTTGTCCCCATGGGTGTGGCTGAGAAGGATCTGTTAGCCAGGACCATTCCACCACCATTCATGGAGCAGAACAACTACTGGACAGCTCCACCTCTGGGCAGTGGGCTCTTTCCTGGGCATGGTGAGTGGTTGCTCTTAACAGTAGTAGCTAAATCCTGACAGCAGGTAATAGTCTCTGAGACCTTTTGCTAGTTTCCGTATCACTCCTGAAAGAAAATAAATGTATATAAATCTAAATATATATCTAAAATAAGATATATCTCTAAAATGCATAAGAGATTTTGAATCTCTGTAAAATATTTTAGACCCTGGGTAGCAAAGGTAGTGCTTCCTCTGAGCTCTCATATTAATGTTTTGACAGATGATGAAGCATTTGAGTAGGAGAGTAATGAAGTCCTAGTATCTTCAAATTTTGTTATTCTAATATATATGCTGACATGTCAATAAGTCAGTGATTGCTGAATCACAGTTCTAATGGGAGACATGGTGTCAGAGAGTGTTAGTAACAAGATCCCAAGGTACAAGAGAAAATATATATGCATGTGTGTGTGCGTTTGTGTGTGTAAGATAAGTGATGCTCATATGCACAGTGGTGCCTAAGCTGGCATACTTTATTATTTATAAAGTTGTGATATTCAGCTGACTTTATACAGGTAGACAAACTGTCTCATTATTTGTCAGTTCTCCTGTATTTTTAACTGAGTTAACATGTTAGCCTGCAGCTAGCATAGCTTTTTATCCCCAGTGTCTGTTTTCCATTGTGAAATAACTGGTGTTTTAAAAGGGGAAAATTTGGCCTTCAACTCTTAGTGAGGTCCTGTACCTGGTAGCTACTGATTTGGACATAAACTTTAGGAGCTTAAGGTCTGAAATCTCTATTCTTCTGTCCCCAGAGATAGCAGTTATTGGTAGTATGGGCTGGTGTAGACACCTGCTCTATACATGATCACCAGTCCTTTATTTGATTTGGGAATCCAGCTAATAACTGGAATATAAGGTTGTAGTTTAACAGTTTTTTTGTTTGGTTGTTTTTTTTTGTTTGGTTGGTTTTTGTGATTATCTGAATCTAGACATTGACTTTTTAAAGTACCACCCAGCATTAATTTCTCTCTAAATTATGTACACACAGAAAGTAGGAACACAGATACATTTTAATGGGAATAACATCTTTTATTTCCTTGGAAAAGTACTACTATTAGGATAATAAAATTTATATGTTAAAATTTAATGTTAATTTATAATGTCACTTATAATGGCTATCAGGAGATAAACTGTGTCATGTAGCACTGTGAAACAGACCCCCACAAAGGTCTTACAATCTGTACAGTATAATCCAGTGGACTCATGTTGAGGTCTGTTACTTGCATTTACCAAGCAATACAGTTCAAGAATAAAAAGTCTTATAAGATACTTAGACAAATTCAAATCATTATTGGACAAGCATAAAGTGGAGAAGGATCTGCCAGCATGTGAATGCCAGTTGTTTCCTAATTCATCAGGCTAATTAAAATTCTGATTAAATATATGTCAATATTACAACTTTGTGATGAGACTAATGATTCAGAAATGCTTTAAAATTATTAATTTTTAAAATTATTTTTATTTAAAAGAACCCTTTTTTAGATTCCTTCAACAGCCTCTTTACAAAAAATGGAGGGATAATATTTTAATTATATTTTCATTTCCTTTTTCTGGTAGTGTTATGAAAACATTTGTATATGTGTTACTTAATAAATAACATTTCAATTTTTTTCTCCTTGAATTGAGTCCCAGGCAAGGAAATCCTTGCATTTATAGTTACTATTTTAAATGCATTCAAAATATATGTGGTTTATCTCTTTATCTCTGTTTCTTGCTTTTCCAGCAATACACTGGTTGAAAATAAATCCTGAGGAAGAAGAATCTGACAGTTGAAGAAAGTTCAAGTAGCCTGACATTTACCATCTTGACTTTCAGTTGTGATCTTTGTAGACATAAACTTTCCAGTAATCATGTAATCTTGTTCTTCCATAGGTGCAACCTACTATCAAAAAGAGCTTTAACAAAACAGTCGTGCTCTGTTACAACTACAGTATTTGATCAATGAAGTGTAGAGTGTAGGACCTGTGATATTGCAGTCATTTCTCTGAATGATTGACTTCTGGCTATGCCAGTACAGTTACTATTCATTGATACTGATCATACTAACTTAATATTGTTTCCCAATGGATATACTTCAATTAGCAAATATCATAGTCTTCAGTTGGTATCTTAATGCTAAGCAAGAAATTTTAGAGGCCGTAAAAGGATGTGAAGGCTCTGCAAATGTAAAACTACACGTGAAGAAAACAATGAGCTGCCAATTTATGTTCCTGCATCTCAACTCTTTTCTGGTAGCTTCCACTTTTTCATCAAGTTCAAATACCTAATAATCATTAGGAACAATTTATATATATATGACTTCCCAGAATGTAGCTGGGAATAACAATTTGCGTTCAAAGGAAAAGGAGAACTGTAAAACTGAATTGAATTACTGAAGTAGTTAAATGAAACACTTTTATTACAGCTTACATAAAACATTATTTCAAATTGGTGGAGCACTAGCTGAACTGGAGGAGATGAACTTTACCATTGACCTTAATATTGAACCAAAGTTTGAGAGGTTAAGCCTGCAACCATATGGCATTTAAAAACTCAGCCAGTAATGTCAGAATTAAGGAAACCTCTGGTTTAAAGTCTGTCATTACCTACTGACATTGAAATTAGTAGGACTACTATTGGATAGTACTCTACATTTAAAAGTATCATGCTATTGTATTGTAAAGACTAAGTCTACATTAGCAATACATGACATACACAGAAGGTATGATCTCAGATCCTGTAAGAGCTATTAACCAAACTAAACTTTATTGAGGACACCCTCACCTTATTTAACAACAACAACAAAATGTTGAGGTGGGGGTCAAGGGTGTATGTGGTTTTGTTTACATGGCTGGTCTCACTTTGGATACTTGTGGACTTGGGCTGACTGCAGAACCAAAGCAGTGGTTATTTTGTCCTCACATGGAAGCTGACATGTGCAAGGGAAGCAGTGTACACATGTAGCCAAGAGAGTTCTGGAATGGTTTCTTCAGCACTGCCTCCAAAACAGCCGGTTCCTGAACTCCAGCATCATCCTGAGTTTCACGTACCCTGTCTCTTGCATATAGATGAACGTGCATGTAGATGAATGTGCATGTACACAGCACATAGCTGCCTGAAATACAGTTGTTGTATATCTGCATATGGATGGACTAAAAATTGAATTTTTATCTCATGATAAGGACCTTCATAAGAGTAATATTTTTTTTCCCTGAAGATACTACCATTTCTTTCATTGTTTATTTAGAAAATAAGAACAAATGGCAGGTGAAAGCATGGTGGAGTTCATCCTTATTGCTTAAAGCAGGAAAAGGTTATGATGCTCACTTCTGTAAAATTTATAAATACAAATCTGCTCCTTAAAAGGGGAAAGTTGTTTTGACCCTATAGTAGATAGATTATTTATGATGGACTGGCTTTTTCAGTACTTAAGTGAAAATCCTTTCTCACTACAGTAGGACAGTGTTAAATTCACCTGGAATTCCTATGAATACGGCTTCCTGTGTCTAATGGTGTGGTGGGCCAACCTGGGCTAGCCACCAGACCCCCATGCAGCAAGACGAGAAAATAAATTGGAGAGCTTGTTGGTTGAGATAAGGACAGGGAAATCACTAACTGATTACTGTCATGGACAAAACAGGATCAAGTTGGGGAAGATGAATATAATTTATTGCCAGTTAAAATATGTTAAGATTGTGAGAAACAAAGAAAAATTTAAAAACCACCTTCCTCCCACCTCTCCACTCCTTTTTACCAGGATCGCCTTCACTCTCTCATTCCCAAATCTTCTGCCTCCTCCCCACCCCATGTCCTGAGTAGCAGAGCAGGATGGGTAATAAGTGTCGTGGTCAGTCCGTAACATATACTTTCTGCCACACCTGCCTTCTCACTCTGTTTCCCTGCTACAGTGTGGAGTTCTTCCCATTTGCTCAAGTCCGTCAGAAAATTTGCACCTGTCAGGTTCTTCTATGGACTACAGGTGGTCTCCATTCTCATTCCACAGAGCAACACCTCCTCTCCTTTCTCTCTGCCTGTGGTGCTCACAGGGTTGTTTCTCACAATTGTTTCTTCGCTCCTCTCTGCCTGTGCCATGTTCTGCCCTTTCCAAAATGCATTCTTACAGAGCCACCGCCAGCAGGGCTGATGGGCTCAACTGTGACCAACGAGATTGTTGTGAACTCTCCTCCAGTACCAATATCTTGCCACTTACACCCAGTGTAAATGGAAGCATCAGTGCTTCACACTTAATTTGACATAAAGTCAGATTTTGGTGTTTGATAATGAGCGTAATGACTGACAATGCTGTTCTTTGTTTCCATTTAGCTGTATTTCTTTGAAATAACTGAGAAGCCAACTTAATTCTCTTTGTCAATCATTTGGTACTGTTATCCTTTGTATTTACTATGTATAATAGTTGTATTTTCTTCTGCCAGAGTCCATTTCACAGACTTTTTTTTTGTTGTTTGTTTGGTTGGTTAGTTGGGTCTTTTGTTTGCTTGCTTGCTTGGGGCTTGTTTGTGGTTTTAATTTTATTTTTTTGTTATTTTGAAGTTGGGAAAGGCTGGGGAAAGGCATTAGAGGGGCAGAGGAGGAAGGATAATGGTGAGAGGGAACATACAAAAAGGGAAAAATAGCACTTGTGTAAACTGTTAAAGATACCAGTGATATTTAAGCATTGAAACCAAATATATTTTAATGAATACTTAGTCTTGATAACTGAAGAAATGGATGTTAACTAATATTTATTTTGTCAATCCAGATGGCAAATGAAATGTTTCAAAACATTTTGCTTTTATTATGCAGGACTGCTCAGATAAAAAAAAAAAAAAAATTAAAAAAACCCCAACAAATAAAAACTTAGAATTGCATGCTGTTGAAAAAAAACAGGTATTAAATGTTGAGCTTGAAATGTGGAATTACAATTTCAGATGCCATAAATTCACATTCATCTACTGAGAAAATAAATTTTATAGTTGATTTCTGTTCATGAACTGATTCTTTTTCATCAAAAGTGAAACTGTGGAACTAACTGGAGTTGTACCTGTGAAAAGGAAATAAGTATTTTCTAAAGTTCTTCAAAGTAAATCTCCTTCTTGTCTTCTACTGTGAGCTGATAAATTCATTAGCTTCTGTGATTTCTCAACTCTTTAGTCCTTCTCCTGTCTGGCAATTTGTCACTCTCCAGGTCTTTCTTTTAAAAGCCTTGAACATTCCTTCTTGTTCCTTTCAAGGAACATGTTGAATCATGATCATATTTATCTTTATGCTTGTATAAAATGCATAGTCTTTCTCCAGCTTAAAAAGGCAATAATGCATGCTATTTTAGAAAATTTTACTTGATTAGTCCTGACAATTGTGCAGTTGAGAGAAACGATTTTAGAAGAAACATATGGAAAAGATAGTGAAATTTACATTTTTTATCTGCTTTTGCTGGTACTTCCTTGTATTTTTTCCCCTCTTGTACAAAACCAGATAAGTTGCACTAATCAGGGAGATGAATCAGTTGCTTCTTGGCAAATAATACTGATATGCTATCAAAAATTCCCCTAGATCATGCAAAATTTTTTTCTAATTATCAATTGGAATGATCATAACTTTAGTTTTAAGGGAATTCTGTCTGTCAAAATATCCTTTAGAGAGGTGCATCCTTGTATATATATATATAATATATATATACATAATATATATACACATATATATAATATATATTTTTTTTCTTTTTTTTTCACTTGTGAAGAAATGCCATCTTACAACTCACTGCTGAGAATGTAACTTTTAATTTGAGTTTGAATTTGATATCAGTGTTTGTTGGGAAAGACTTCTGCCACAGCACATGGATGGCAGAGAGGAGGATCATCCAGACTACACATCGTGGAAAAAGAAAGCCCTAGAAACAAGACCAGCACTGTGACAACTTCCAAAGGATCAGAGACTTTAAAATTGAACATTACCTAAGCTTTTAATGTATGGGTTTTCCCCTATTTAAATTGTACCCCTAGGACCCACTGCAGCTATGTGACTTTCTGAGGAAAAGGGAATGTTCCCTTCTTCTCTGATATCCAGCCCCTCCTCCCTCCCAGTCTTATCGGATGTATCACCTGTCACTCCCTATTCCTGGGTTTCCACTGGGTTTTGGTCCTCCTGTTCCCTTATTGGCCCCTGTGCCCCCCAAACCACACCACTCCCCCTGAACACTTACCCAATCACATCCTACCTCCCAAACCCCACCCCTGAAGAGCTTAAATACCTTTGGGACAGGTAATTAAACACTTCTACCATGACCTCCCTACCTCGGAGTGCTGTATCACTTTACTCCTGACCACGTGGGGATTTCACAATCCCCTCCAGACCCTGGGAGACCTGGGGAAGTAGAGGAGCTGGCTTCCCCCTCACAGCTGTTAAGTGCTACCCCTAACAGCTACTGATCCCCAAGCTTCTCAGAGAGGAGAATTGGACAGGTTTTGTTAGAATATGTGTTTTATCTTTTTTTGAATTATAGGCCTCTCTTTGGAAATCTAAGATAGATTTTTATAATATTGCTAATAGGATGCCACAGTAGTAGTAATAACATCTCCATTAGTAACTGGAGATGCTTGAAAAGTTCTTGCTAATTGTTTTGTTTATGATGGCAATATTAAGTCTTCATTTATTGCTAAAATCATGCTCAAAGTCATGCTAAAATGATACTCACAACCATCATATCCATTGCAAAAGTCAATTTGGGATGAAAATGGAACATCTGGAAACTGGGAATTTAAACATTAGGAGCATATTGAGAAAATACTTCAGGAAAATGTGAAAATGAAAATACAGAAATACTGTTAGCTACGTCCCTGAGTATAGTAGTTGAGATATTAATTTCCCTAAATTAGTGAGGTTCTGCCCATCAATAAATTGAAAATTGGTTCAAGGGTAACATATTTCTGCCATATTTACACTGCTGACAGAAATAATCAAAGAAATTGAATCGTCCAGTATTCAGAAAAAGAGTTTGCATAATAACTCCTTTGTTTTTATCACTTTATTCAAGGAGAAATGTGATTTATAATTTATAGTGTCCACTTGCAGTAGAGTGGTTTTCTTAATCTATTGCTGAGAGTTGTATGTTAGGCATTAGAAAATACCTTCACCTGCTAAGGATGACTGAATATTGCTTACAGAGGTTGTGGTTGGTCCATTGTTGCAGTTTTTAAAGTAAGTCTGAACAAGTATCTTTCTGATGCTGTATTACATACATAGCTCATTTTGCCCTGAGGTAGAGAAAAAGGTGAGGTGTTCTTGCTGAGGTCCTTTCCAAGCTTCTGTGGTTGTAGTATATTCATGATGTACTTAAAAATTAAAGCGACAACAACAAAAAAAGGCAGGATGTGGGGGGAAATAGGGAAAATGAAGTACCTGTACTGTGAAACAACAAATGTGGCATATATCTCTTTCAATTATATTGTTTATACCAACACTTCCCTTTCTTTTGCAAGGTAAAGGAAACAGAACCTTGGCTTAAGTTTTTGGGTTTGTGGGCTTTTTGTTTGTTTGTTTGCCTCCTTTTTTGTTTGTTTGTTTCTTATAACTGTATTATTAAAATATATATGTGCTGTATTTTCTAATTCAATACAGTGATTAAAAAGCAAAACAAAACATAACTTTCCAGTTATTTTAAACAATTACTTCCCAAGTTAAAAATTCTGTTTAAGGTGTTGCTATAAGTCAAAGCTCTAACTAATGGAAAATGTGGAAGTATTCATTTAAACAAGTCTCTCAGAAGTGTTGAAAGAGCATAGGGTGCTGCCTTCCAACAGATGAATATTTGTGTGCACATCACAGAGTACCCAGGAGCAGACAGAAATGCTGCATCACCCTTTTCTCCACACTTTGCAGCTGACAGTGCAGATCATATAGCACATGAACATTATTGTCTCCAGTTAGAGTCAAATTACTAATGCTGAGGTGCAAATCATGGCAGGTATGTTCAGAGATATATACAGCACTACCAATTTAATGTTATATGTTGTCTTTTCATAGGTGTATCCAGGACATACTCCAGAAAATCTTCTTGTGTTAGGATTTGCTATTGTGATTTGGACACCTCTTATTCAGTGGGTTACACAAAGAAAATTCATTGACCGTGAAGGATCAAAGATGGCTTTCTGTGTAATGAATAATTTGTTCTTAGTAGTTCAAGGACACAATGTATTTTGTGTCCGGTACAAAAGTACTTTAGAGTCCTGTCTTTATTAGGCAGAATTACACACTGTGGAATGCAAAATACAGATCCAAGAAAAATGCAGTGATATGTAGTATATGAGTGGAAGATTCATACTAGCCCTCAAATACAAGTGTTTTCTGTGGACATCTTTATGAATGAAAAGGAAGTTGGAGACACATGAAGTAGTTCTTCCTTCCTATCATGGCTATTGATTGTATTATATGTCAAGTTCACTGGCCCTAAATTAGTAAAGCATACTCTGAAGTTTGAACTTAGGAGTAAGCTGCTCCTTTTTTTTTTTTTTTTTAATTGGTCCACTTCTGGAAGAAAGAGAAGCACAGAAATAAAATCATTTCGCAGCACATCTTGTTCATAGTCTCACAGCAGTGAGAAGATTCTCATAAATGCTGCACAGAATTGGAAGCAGATGTATAAGAAAGGGAAGGACTACTTGTTTCTTTATACTAAACCCTGATGATATACTACGACTAATTATGCAGTATGTAGTTTTACTTTGTTGTTAGAATTCAGATATTCATAGCTGCATAATGATTTTCTTAATAACTATGTGAGTATTGCAATTCAGAGCTCTGAAAAACTAAAATTTGCAGTCTGCTTCTGGGTGTGCACAACAGGAACTATTTATTGGTGGACTTCTCTTTTTGGATGAAATTTAATTTCTGTTTTTCAAATTATTTTATCCATGTTGAATAACTTTTATTAGCTCAAAGTTCTGAAGTATTTATTTTGTGAAGACATGAGCATAAGACTGTGTTATCTTCTTTGTACAGTTTCTGCAGAAGAGTTTCCAGAACTGTACTATTCTTATGGCATTTTATTTAAATTGTATAGATTCAATATCCAGCACTTATTTCTAAAGAAGGTAACAGGAAAAGACTTTGTAAATTATTTTGTGATAATACCAGCCTAATCTGCCTGTAGTGACTGAAACTTAGTGGCATAAGATGCCTCTCTGTTAAAGAAGAAGCACCAATTTTCCATCTCTAGAGTTTCCTCATTCTCTTGGGAAGCAGCATAAGCTTAGTAATAGAAAAAAACACCTATGCTTCTGATATATGTATTCAGATGTACTGTTCTCAAATTATGAGGTTTAAACTAAATTAGCTACTTCTTTAATACAGTCTCCCATTATCCAGCAGGCCAAGGTTTTTACACTTAAGGGCTCCCTTGTGTGTGTGTGTATGTGTATATATATATATATATATATATATATATTTACATATGTGAGAGAGACGCTGCTCTCAAGTGTATGTGTGTTCAGTACATCTTGAATAGTAGAGTGATTTCTGTGTCAAGTGACAGCACTGGATCTCCTTGTTGTATGCCTTTCTGTCCATTATGATTAATGCAAAACATTCTGTCCACTAGCATTTGTTGAAATACTTTTTGTTAGTCAGTAGAGTTTTTCTGGAGACCTAGTGACATAGGTAGCAGCTAATCAACTAATTACACGAATATCTTTAATGTTTTACAAAACTGTTTTACATGAAACTCTCAAAGTTCACAGTACCTTTTAAAGAGAAGATAGAGTTCTTTTGATGATAGATATGACGTTTAGACACCTATTTGCTTTAAGAGAGAAAGTGTGCATTTGCATTTAAAATATCTGATTGTAAGTAATTCCCCTCTCTAATTTGTTAGTACTGAATACACTCTTTGTCAACACTTGCACACCGGTATTTTGGAATCCCAGAATGGCTGATGTTAGAGAGTACTCTAGAGGTCAGCTATTCCAAGTTCCTTGAGCACAGCAGGATAAGTTAGAGCAGTTGTGCAGAGCTGTGTCCAGTACAATATTGACTGCCTCCAAGGATGGAGAGTCTACAGACTTTGGGCAACTCATTTAGTGTTCAACCACTCTCATATTGAAAAAGTATTTTCCTTTTATTTGCATGGAATTTCTGAATTTCAGTTTGTGCCTGTTGCCTTCTCTTCTGTCAGCTGGTTATCTGAGATTTTAGCTCTGTCTTCTTTACGGCTTCACATCAAGTATTTTTCTGTGTGTCTGAAATCTCTGCCTGAGACTTCTCCATGCTGAACATTCCCAGCCCTCTTAGTCTCTCTTCCTTGATCTGTTTATTGTCTTTTTGACTACTCACTGCACTCATTTCAGTATGTCCGTGGAGGTATGAGTCCAGGACTGGACCCAGCACGCCAGGGGTGTCTCACCAGGGCTGATTAGAGGGGACAGCACTTCTAATGCAGCACAAAAGACTGTTGCCTTCCTTTACTCCAAGGGCACACTGCTGGCTAATGTTCACCTTGCGGTCCATCAGGGGCCCCAGATCCTTCTCTGCACACCTGCTTTCAGGACTACTACATGAGCTGTTCCTGGGTGTTATTCTTCCCCAGGTGCAGGTCTTTGCACATCCCACTGTTAATGTCATGACCCATTTCATTTTCCCATTGAAGCGTGGCACAACCATTTAGCCTGTCAATCACTCATGTCTGTTTTCTACTATAAGCAAACATGCTGAGAGTTCACTCTGCCCATCATCCAGGTTATTAATGAAAATGTTGAATGGTATTGTCCTCAGCAGCAAGTACTGACCTCCAGCTAGACTTTTTGCAACTGATTACACTTGAATTTTTTATTTCACCCAAAAATCCTGAATTATTTCTTCATTTACACCTTGGCTTTACCTTAGAAATACAGCTTTTCTTGGGATATCACTTTTACTGGGAGTTGCCAAAATTGCTCATACATGAACTACATTTGAGTAATCCTGTGAAAAGTTCTTATTTGGAAGGCTGAATATGATGGAAAATTAGTAATGGTAAGAATATGTAGTGGCCAAATTAAGGAAAGTTTAAAGATTACCATATACAGGGTATAACACCATCAGTAGAAAACACCTACAAAGGAAAGGTGCAATAAGAGTTACATTTTGACACTGAGAAATGCTTCTCTAGTTCTCTCTAAAATAGCAGGATTCATTTTGAGTCAAATTGACTTTGACACATAGTTCAAAGAAGGTTTAAACTTTTTTTTACATTCCATTAAATTTTAGTATAATAGGTGTTCAAGGTGAGGTTTTCATAGTGCTCTGTTGCAATTCAGCTGGACACAGAACTGAGCAGTTTAAGAGATCTGTACCTGTGTGATTATAATTACTTGAAATACAAAAATTTTATCTGTATATTTGTCCTAAAATAAAAGTCCTACTTCTTTTTTAAGGAGCACATTTGATGAATAAATCTGCTTTGCTTTAGACTGCTTTCCTTTCTAAAATGGGAGAGTACTGAAAACAAATATCATTAACAGTGTTAAAACATAATTTCATTCTGGTTTACAATTGTAATTATTTTATAGACAACTGAAAAAAACCTACAGTAATTACATTTCTGTACAACAAACAAGTCATATAATCAACATTCAAATTTAAGAAGCATGTGTGGAAAATTTTCCTTTTTAATAGAAAACAACTTTTGAGTATTTTCATAAGCACTTTGATTGCTTTCTAATGTCCTCAGTATATAAGCTTGATATGACAAATAGAAGTTTCTTGCCTGGATTATGGAAGTCTATGCTGAAGATATGATTTTGACTATTTCCTTCTCCAGAAGGAAAATAGTTTGTTTTATCATTCAGCATCTGTAATTTAAAAAATACTATGATCTTTATGATAACTTTATATTTATTGTAATAAATTTATGTTTAAGTGTATATAGGTAATGTATGAAATTAACTTTTAACAGTGTTTTACATAGCTGAACAGAATGGTATTCTCTTGTGATCTTGTAACAGTAAAACCTTTATGCTTGGAGACAAAAAGTTAGATGTTCTCTTACAGTATATGTAGTCAGAAACCATCTTTATGGGAAGCAATAGTAGAGTCAAATGTTATGCTGAAATATGTCTGTGTTCTTCAATATTTAAGGATCTTGTGTGGGGTTTTGTTTAGTTTTGTTCTGTTTGTTTGTTTTCTTTTAATCACCTATTTTGACATACATATTAATTTTCCTTTGATGATAAAGGTTTTCTTGTGTTATGATCAGGTTGTTTAAAATTACTAGAGAGATGCTTCTGCTTGAGTTAAAGTGCCAAGAGACCATATGCCAAAGTCAACAGTATGGATTTTATTCAACAGTAAATGTGAGGTAGAGAGACATAAAAAGAGGTAGGAAGAGGAGAGAGAGTGACAGAGAGACAGACTGAGTAGAAAAGATATCACCACTCTGTACATTCTAATGGCATCCCACTGATACTCTTCTTGAGGCCTTCTTGATGCTGAGAGTCCTAGTGTTGTTGAAGTAATGGTTACAGTCTGGATCCACCAAGGAAGGCCAGTGTAGTGAGGGAAGAAGCCCATGTGTGTCTTTTCTTGGACTTAGGCTAGGTGGGAACACCCTCAGTACTTCCTCTGGGACAGGCAGTTTTGCACTCGATGTAATACTGGATTATGGGACATTTCATGAGTCTTTGACACCTTCTAAGACATTACAGCTGCATACACTGTCCATTACAGCCCTCAGCATAGATTAATACCTTAAGGTTATATGTGAATTGTCCTGGTACTTCCCCAAGGGGAGTTATCATAGCTGAGTCATTTATGTAAGGACAAAGAAACACTAGCCTGCCTCGCAGGATTTGGCCCTTTCCTTGTCTTACCTGACTTGTACCTGAGGTGTCAGGTGTGCACACCCTCAGCACCTGGGCAGTTACTTTGCATATAATCAGCTTTTGCCTTGATTGTGTGAGCCATTAATATTACTGTCATTCATAGTTGTGGATACCTTCTTCTCCTGCCTTAATTGGACAATAGTACCACCTTTATCTTATCTCAAGTTCCCCTCTCATAGTACGCGTATTCCTGGAGGGGTGGGCTTATGTGAGCAGTTGCTTCTTTGCAGTTTGCTATAGTGGACTGAAGTCCTTCAGTGATTTTAACAAAGTTTAAGCCATAAACCGTTCCAGTGTTTCACATCTTGTCTACAAGTAGGTGGTGGGAGTCTAAGTAAATAAAGTGGTAAAATTTGTTTTTATTGTCTAATTGAGCTAATGTTTGGTTAATTTAACATACTTTTAGAAATAATTTTCAAACTCATTAATATAATTATCTTTCTTATTCAGATGAATGTTAAGATAATGTTGCTCAGAAAAGGCACAGTGCTTTTTTATAGGTTAAAGTAGATGTCCTAAACTGTTTGTCAAATATATGCACAGAATGATTATTCAGTTCTTCAGAGTTCATGATGTCAAGCTGATTTCCTTGCTGCAGTTTACATGTTTATTGTTTTGAAGAAAAATAGCAAGCAAAAATTATGAGGAAAAAATGTATTTAAATGAAAGCTTAAAACTTTTTTTTCTGCAGTTTAATTTCAATATCAGTAATTATTTATTTATTTATTTATTTTTCTGTAGAATTGTCACTCTAAGCCTTAAAATATCAACAGGTCTTTTATGCTTATATATGTCTCTCCATAGGTCTTTTGCTCCAGTGTTGAGGAGTGGTTGGAACAGCAAGGACATGTGAACATGAACAAGATAATCTTATCTGAGCTACCAAAGTACAGAACACAGGCAGTGTAGTTGTGGTCAGAACATTGCAAAATGTACTTGCCGCTTGAAGAAAGAAGGAGAATAAGAAGCAGGATCTAAGCAATTTAGAACAGGGATGTAGAAGTAGAAGAATAACCACAAAAATGTGTTAGGAATGCCAGCTGATTGTTTTAAGCAATGAACCAATCATGAGCTCAGCTTTTGCAATATGTATTAGCTGATTATAACAGTGCTTAAAAGCAAAATGCTTAGTGTCAATAAACGAAGTTTGATGATCCTCATATAGAGTGTCTCATTCTTCCCGCACCATGAAACTCCAGGGCTAAAATATTTATGTTGTTTATTTGTCACTGAGGTAGAATCAGAGTAGTCTTCTCGTCTATATGATGTTGCTCTGAATTTGTAGTTATAATGGCACACCACAGATACTCTGGCTGATTCCAGGAAACAGTGTTAACTAGTGATCCTGATCTGTAAAGTGTTGAATACTTGCCAAACTTGCCTTCAGGAACAGTTCTATTTACCATTTCTTCTCTCACTTTCAGTCATTCCTTCTCCCACCCCCAAACTGCTACGAAAATAAGGCTGCTATGAAATTAACCAACTGGGCATTTTTGGTCTGGTTGATGCTGCCTAAGTTTCCTGGCATTGGAGCCTTAAGGGACAGGACATGACTAGAAGTAGCATGCCACCTGCTGACCATCAGCTGTTCTGTGTAGTCAAGTCTGCTGATATCAGCTCCAGAAACCACTAAGAAGGGTGAAAGGAGGTTATTGCCAATGTAAACATACAGCTTCTGGTCTTTTTCTTTACTTTTGTGATGTGAAGATTACTTTCCACTGCTGAGAAAATTAGCATAAATTAGATCATGGCCTTGTATGCAATTCTGCTCTTAGAAAAAAAGTAACGCTGTTTTTTTAGAAAGAATAAAATTGATCATTTAATATGAGTTTTGGAAGCAGATGTGGGAGTAAATCATTTTAGCTAAAAGTTTGCTAGTGAAGGTTTGAACAGTATTTTTTTTGAGATAGAGTCATAGAATCATTAAGGTTAGAAAAGACCTCCAAGATCATCAAGCCCCAGCCTTGACCAAACACCACCATGTCCACTAAAACATAGCACTAAATGCCATGTCCAGTTGTTTCTTTATTGCTTCCAGTATTGGAAGTGTTCAGCTTCCCTGGACATCCTGTTCCAATCCTCAGCCACCTTTCAGTGAAGATATTCTTCCTCATGTCCAACTAAAACCTTCCCTGGTGCACCTTGAGGGCCTCTCATCCTGCCTGTGAGAGGAGTCCAATCCCCACCTGGCTACAGCCTCCTTTCAGCTAGTTGTAAAGAGTAATAAGGTTATACCAGGCCTTCTGTTATCCAGGCTAAACAACCTCAGATACCTCAGCTCTTCCTCATATGACTTACTCTCTAGATCCTTTGCCAGCTTTGTTACCCTTCTCTGGACTTGCTCCAGCACCTCAGCATCCCTAAATTAGGGGGCTCAGATCTGAACACAATACTTGAGGGGTGACCTCACTAGTGCTGAGTAGAGGGGAAATGATCACTGCCCTAGTTTTGCTGGCCACACTATTTCTGATATGATCCAGGATATCACTGGCCAGCTCAGTCACCTGGGCACACTGCTGGTTCATGTTCAGCTGGCTGTCAACCAGCATCCCCAGGTCCTTTTTCACTCTTCTGCTTTTAAGTCACCCTTCTCCCAACCCTTAATGATGTATGGCATTGGAAACATTGAATCCTGGTATAATTTTAATTGACTTTGGAAAAGCCTTTGGAAAACTTAATTACATATTTATGAATATGAGGAAATTCAGAAAATTTCATTGTTATTTCAGTGTGAATGCCAAAATACCTCTATGATCCAGGTGAGCATTTTGAACATGGAAGTGTAGCCAAACCCATTAAGTCTACTGAGAAGCACAGATTACTGTTTATTGAGTAGGGCACAGGTGGGTTCTCATATTTATTGAATGATGAATCATAATTATTCAGTTTTGGTTCTGACTAACCATTTTTGGTTCTCTGTAGACTAATTATGGGTTGTTCTGTACACCTGCTACTCCTTCAGAAATTCATTTTGAGGTGGTAGTTGACATGATTTGTGTTAAGGCTTGGAGGTACATTCCCTTTCTCTCCGCCTTGAAAAAGCAAAAACTTTTTATATGAATGATATGAATTTTCTGTTCATATAAGTGGACTACTTATATGAACAGAAGTAGTCCACTACTATAAGTGGACTACTTAGTTTCTTAATATAAGTGGACTACTTAGTTTCTTAATATTTTAAATGGTAGCAGTTTTTTCTGTAATGTTACAAGGTCTATTTTTTAGTTAAAATAATGACTTCAAGGTATCTTTTGCTCAGAAGTGAAATAAGTGAAATAGGAACACATGAATATTCTTCAACACAGTCTAGGCCACCAGCAGTGGCAGATACAGGTTTTTTGGGTTTTTTCGCCTTTCATGCTTTGATTTTAATTAGAGAATAAACTCAGAAGAGCACATAAACTTTAGTTAAAACCTTTGCTGCAGAGCAGAGCACATTCCCATTCTTCTACTTCAAAGAGCCAGTCCTTATGATTATATTTTCAGGAAGACACATACTAGAAGGTAGGGATTCTCTTGGAGGCTCTACTGATTAATTTTTTTCAGAATCTTCATCTTCTTGTATATTATCATATTTTTTAAATTCTATTATTTTTTTTTCATTAGTTATAAGAGGATACAGAAGTACCCAGATTGAATAAAATTACACTTTGATTATATAGGGCAATGTAGCAACTGTCATTTCCTCATAAAGTATTCTTTGACATCCATTATTAAGTTATTATAAACTATTTTTTGTAACTGTCGTCGTGGTAGAGGATTAAATTCAGATGTTATGGGTGAGGAAATGAAAAAATGAGCTTTACTACATTGTCCTATACCTTTTGAATATTGAGTTTTCTAAATTTGGGCTTTGTTATTTTCAGTATTGTGCAATTTTTTGTTTCAGTGGCTTACTCTCATTTTAAAAATTTGCCTTCTCACTTCTCAGCCTATATTTTAATAATATAGGTGTCAAATGCTACTGGTGTTTTTTTTTATTTATACTAAATACCTCAACCCTTTGGAAATCTTTGAAACCTGAGTCAGTGCTTAGGGCCTGATCTGGTTAAATGTTTAAGGTATTTTGAGATTTTATTGAATGTAGAGGTTTTCATAAGTCAGTCATGAGTATACTAATTATTAGAAGTGAATCATTCTCATCTTGATGTGAGTAGGTGGTGAAAAAACCTTGCCTGTAGATTTATGCAATCTTTTAGGTTTCACTTATGTTCTGTTAGATTTAAGTTCCTTTATTTCATGTAATAGACAAAAGAAATTACAATTAATTTGTAGATTTGGGCTGCTTTTCAATTTGAGGATTTGATAAAATTTCTTAGTTATAAAATTCTATGAAACATTTTTAGTTCTGGATCCATATTAAAAAAAAGTTTAAAAAAATAAAAGAGAAATAAATAATGCCATAGAAATGGCTAGTTATGTTAACATACAGGGTTTGATTTAATATATTTTTTTCTGAGACAATGATTTAATCTTACATATTTTTAATGACACATTTATTTAAGTAGCTAGTTATAATGACAATGTTTCTTTCCTTCAGTCATAAGGAACTCATTCCCAGAGTAGATCCCAGTCCTGTAAACTATAGTGGTGTTTGTAGGACATTCTTGGTGTTAGACTGAATTATTTTTCCTTCCAAATTACAATTTGAGAGAAAGAATACAGTTTTATTTTATTATTTCAGTATTTCTCACAAGAATTTCTAGTGCATAGGTGGCATCAAGAGAATCTTGTGGATTATGATTGAGGGGAGTGTCATTACATTTTACCCACTTAGGTTTGAATTGCAAGTGTGATACACTTTTAGGAAGACTTCAAAATATTGTGACATTTTAATAGAGAGTATCTTAGTCTCTTCTGTTGATTGAAATCCCTGCTTCTGCCATGGTTTGGTCCTAGGAAATTCTTGTGTTGACAGGTAGTTAAAAAATAATAGTGTTTCTGAAAGTTAATGTTTACACTTTTTTGCCATCTTTTACCCATTGTCAGGAACACCATCAAGAACATAATGTATTAGTGTTTTACATTCCCAGTCACTTAATTGTCTAATTGCAATAGTTAATTAGTCTCATCATCAGCTTTTGTTTGTACAATTACAAATGTGATGATTTTATTGAGTGGCAATCACATTTGTTGCAACAGCTTGTTTCTTTTCTTCTAAGAATATTCAGTAGCAGAAGAAACAAGTAAATTGAAAAGTTCTGTGGGAGAGGTTGGTTTGGGCCATAGAACTATTTAGATTCCAGTTCCATATATTTGTGACAGATGTTTGCGTGTTCAGCTGCATGAGCACCTGTGTTTATTTAGAAAATCTTCTTTATTCTATGTAAGGAAGGTTGAGTGAAAATCAGACCCTCTCTGTGTATGCAAAGGTTCACCCTCTTAGATTTGAGGCTTCTCATAAACAGCTTTAACAAAACCAATTGAAAACAAATTATATCAAACCCATGGTCTTCCTTGCACAGTTTTGTTCTGTGTGACTAACAAAGCAAAATACACTGAAATTAACATGATCCTTTATGGTATTAATATTCTTCTATTATCCTTCCTTATATGTGCAGAAATACTTGATTTGTTTCAGTGAATCTTCTCTCTTTCTTATGGTGATGTGTATGATTATGCTTGTTGCCTGTGAACCAGAGTTAAATGAGTATTGCTTTAGATCTAAAACCATGAGTCTCCCCGTTCTGCAGAGTAAATGGACATAGCAAACTGGATTAATTCTGTGCTTAAAACATGTTGGGAAAGTATGGAAAAACGTTAGTCTTTTGTGCTGACAGCATAAATAGTTTGCCGTTCTGTTTTCACTTTGGATAATTTTATAAGGAAAAAAAATAATAGATATTTGTCTGGAATAGTGTGTGTGTAAAAGTTTTGTGCAACAGAGATCCCTTTTGTTTCTTTGTGTTCTCTTTGTTGAAAAGATTTTTCTGAAGCAATTAACTAGGAAAATTGTTGGCTACTGTACCTTAATCAGCACTATTTAGTCCACAGTGACCATATAAAAAACAAATGAAATCCCACTAGAAATTCTTAATTTATAAAGTGCC
The DNA here is from genome assembly GCA_035584755.1 of Thripadectes ignobilis. Lineage (NCBI taxonomy): Eukaryota > Metazoa > Chordata > Aves > Passeriformes > Furnariidae > Thripadectes > Thripadectes ignobilis. The sequence goes on along the minus strand of JAWMRC010000089.1, from coordinate 25,144,834 downwards.
TTATACAATGTGTTCTGTAACCAGTAAGTCATTTTGATTAAACATGTTTTGAGTGGTATCATAAATATTTGAGATACACAAGAAACATTTATTTAGTTTTCTGTCTACATGTGTCTATACTTGAATAGTTCATGTATGTTATGTGCACCATCTGCAATATGGTGATGTAGTACTGTCTTGATCTAAAGGTTTTCTGCCCTTAAAGTTGTTTCAGAAAATAAGAGAAAAAGATGGTGTGTACCCTAATGAACTTTTAAAACTGTCATCATGAGTACAGGTATATACTTCTCTGAAGATGTTAAAGCTAATGAACTTTCACCCCAGATTTATTTCTTCCTCTGATTTCAAGCAGAAGGAGTGGCATAGACTTGTGGGGGGTGGGGGGATGGTGAAAAGTGACACATGTTGCTGAAAGCTGCAGCCCTCAAAATGCATGTATGATCTTCTGGAGGAAACTTTATTTCCTCCGTTGAATCCTACAGAGTAAAAACCTCTAGAATTCAAATGAGAATTTAAAGGGGAAGAGAAAACTAATTTTTTTTTTTTTTTTTTTACTGCAGTAGTTAGGAGTTCAATGTTCAGCCTGAGGTTTGATTTTATAACCATAAGGCATGTGTACCTGTATGAGCAGAAGGTAGGACTCCCATGTAAAAGCAACTTGCTGTAGTTGCTGCTACAAGCTGGTGATTTCAGCTTTCTGCTTATTTCTGAAGTTCAGGTGTGCTACTGCTCTAAGCTAATCAGCATGCAGGTGATGTCTTAACCTAGTCGTGCAATAATTAAACAGGGAAGTCATTTGTTCCTCAACCCACTTAGCTTTCCAGGTGCAAATTTTGAAGCTTAATTGGGATAGTTAAAATGCAGGTACATTTAAAGGTGTCATTAAGGTCAGATGTCTACTGTTTAAAGAAATGGGAAAGTATTTATTGTGTTTATTCTGAGGATGTATGTCAGTAGAGTGTTAGGCATCAAAGTGAATCTAAATGAACCTAAAATAACACTTAAAGGAGCATAACTATCAAAGTGAAAACCATTAACCTGCATTAAGAGAAAAAAAAATTATAAATTTTTGATATGGCACCAAGAAGTGTCATAATGGTGGTGTTAAAATGATTGTCTTTGCCAATCTGAATTCAGTTAGGAATAGGATCCTTTACCCTGAAAAAAAAAAAAAAAAAAAAAAAAAAAAAAAAAAAAAAAAAAAAAAAAAAAAAAATCAGTATGAAATTAAGCTTTTCTTTTCTCAGAAAATATATGCTTACTTGTAGAAGAATTATTTGTGGATTTATTACACATAAATTTTTTTAATATGCTTAATGTCTGGAAAATGACCAGTTTTTGCTGCTGCTTAAATGGGGCATATATCCTTACCTGTAGGTTTTGATGTATGTAATTGTGAATATCTGTGCTCAGGATATACTTTTGTGTGCTGTAATGAAGGTAATGCATTACAAATCACTACAGAGTTTTAGGACTTAATCTGCAGGTATGAACTTCTGTTCTTCTGAGAAAAATAACTGATCTTACTGCAGCTGTACATCAAACTGCAGATCAGCCCACATGAATCAGAACAGTCTTGAATCAATACCTAATGGCTTTGTTTTAGATCAGCTACTAATCCTCAGCCTCCAATCAAAGTTGATTCACTTCAACAAAGTTCAGTACAGAGCCTGCTGGAAGCAGATGTGTAGTTTTATTTAATCACTTAAAAATTCTGACTTTACTACTAAATTTACGTTGAAAATCCTGTATTTCTCTGGTAGTTGTTGGTACTGCTCAGCTCTAAACCAGAAAGAGCTAGGTTGTAATTATAGTAGGGACTCAAACACTGGATTACCATCATCTCTCATAACCAATACCCCCTTATCTTAAAAATAAAAAAGACCTTTCCAGTTGTCCAAATATGTGTATGTATGTAACATGCACATGCTTAGTTGTTTATTTTAGTTCTAAGCTTACATAGTTATCTCAGTTTGACATTGCAGAAGAGAGTTTATAAGGAAAAAGGTTACATTTAAGTGTATTGGGCAAGGGCAGAAAAAAATTTATACCTTTTAGCAGCATATATGGAATCTTACTTGAAAATATATATGGATTAAGAGAAAGGTATAGGGAGAAAATATATTTATTCCAATGGTTATCCAAGTATCAATACCATTGACTGAAGAGAAGCCTTGGTAATATGGCATGAAAGAAGGCATTTTCTACTGGGTTTTGCTGATACTTGTATGTAGAACAAATAAAATTTTTAGTTAACTTAATGAATTTAAGTGCGTGCCAAAGTGACAGAGAGTGCTAATTTTAGTGTGGAAACAAGTAAAATGTTTTTGACAGAAATGTTCATTTAGGCTGTTCATATCTTTTGAAGGGTTTTTTTTTGGCACTACAACCTTAGTGTTGAAATTTAAGGGGAGCATTTATTTGTGTATTTTGAAATGTAAATTTGCAGACATAATCAGAGTGTTTGGGAAGTCAGTGAGATTCCAAAGATTTCTCTTTGCAGTATTCATTGCAGTATACTGTAGAGACATATTACTCCATTCAGATACTGTTTGAGAAATACTGTCATCAAAACACTGACTTTTAAAAGTTGCCATGAATGCAGAGGTGTTTATGCTTTATAAACCTTCTACTCTGATACTAATGTATCCAGACAAAGAATCACAAAAATCTGATTTACATAATGTAGATCAATTATTTTCTTCATTTTAACTTGTAGGCCTCTGCAATGTTTTATTAATGTTTATCAGAGAACTAGGCTTTATCAATCTGTTATGAATGATCTGACATTTCAAACCAGTTCCTGTGATAGCTAAAGTGACAAATTGGGAACTCAGTTATCCAGAGTCAAACCTCAGAAATGTGGGCAATGTTATGTTGGTGGTGGGTTTTTTTTGGTTTGGTTTGGTTTTTTTTTTCCCCAGCAGTGACATTTGGGTTCTCATCTGGCTTTCTGGCACATGTCCTGTTGCATCTGCTGGTCTAACTGCTCTGCTGGCTGATGCACTCACTGTAAAGCTGCCCTGGAGGCTGGCATATATTCACCCTGTTAGTAGCCATTCTTGAATCTTGGATGCCATTTTTCTTGGCTCCCCAGCAGTGGAATGAAGTCTGTCAAACTGCTATGCTTAGTGCAGTGCTAGGAGAGCATTCCAGGTTACGTATTCCGAGCAGAGAGGAAGAATATGGGCTCCTCAATGCAATTTATTTAATTTGTCCTATTGCAAAAACAATGTCAGATCCTGCTAGCAGCATGGCAACACCAAGTTAACAGAATACAGGAGTTTCCAGTATAGTTAAGAGAAGAAAAATTCCACAGTAGAACAAGCAAAGTCAATGCAACTAAAAATTACTATACAAACAGTGACAGTGATCCTGGGGATAACTGACAATTGGAATGGGTAAAATCTGGAGCAATTAGCCCACACTCATAAATATTCCCTTGAAATGTCTTTGAGATAAACTGTGGGTTTATTCAGTGTGAAGGAAGAAGTATTGTCCTGATAGGTATCAAATAAAATAGATGTGTGGTTTGATCTGTTTTTGTTAGTTGGTTGATTGATTGATTAGTTGGAGTATTTTATGGGTTTGTGGGTTAGGGTGTTTTTTTTGTTTGTTTGTTTTGTTTTGTTTAGCTTTTATTTTTGTGGTTTTCATTTTGTCTGGTTTTGGGGGGGGGGGGTGTTAAAAAGCTTTTATGAAAAAAAAATGTATTAGTATACTGGCTAATGAGGTTTCTCAAAGCAGTTGTCAGCCTTCTGTATATCTTACAATACCACGTATACCTGCTCTGTTGCAGCCCTCTAGTAGTAAAATAAACTGTCAGTAGCATACATTCTGTCAAGAAACAACTCATTTTTATGTGAGTTTGTAAGTATTATACCTTTGTACTTTTCTCAGGTAAAAAGCAATTTGGCTGTAAATAAATCTTTGTGAAAATGTTTTTCATATTCTTTAGCTGGTAGCTTCCCACGCATCCTGCAAAATATCTTTGCCTCTCACTGTATAAGAAATTCACAGAATTTACAAATATACCTTATAATAGTTTTTTCTCAGTTACTAGAAACAAACTGTTGGAATAAATAATTCACACATTTACAATGTAGGTGCCAGCAAAATCCCCAAAGTAACAAATAACTTGATATAATAAATTATGTGCTAACAAGATACTGCTAGCTGCTGCTGCTAATGCAGGAAAATCAAATTTAGTTCTGATAATTTTTGGTGTCAGGTGATACTTTGTCATCCCTGTGATTAATAAAAGTGGGTCTTTAGAATAAGTGCTACGTGAGAGTAGGAGCAGTACTCTTGGACGAATACTGCAAAAATTTTCTTCCCCCTGTATTGATTCCTTTTCAGAATCACACTAAATCTTGTAATGAAGATCAGTTCTGAACTAGTTCTCTCATACTGCTTTTAACGTTTGCTGACATAAAGAGCCAAACCTGATGACACACATCTATTCACCAGTTAGCACTGAGGATATGAAAACAAAATGTCTTTCTTCATTTTCATTTAGAACAATATTAAGAAATTTTATTTTTTGACCATGTCACCAAGTGTTGACAATGAAGTACTAATTGTATAATAGTTAGCATGTTAATCATAGAATAGTTGGGGTTGGAAGGGGCCTTACAGATCCGTGAAAAAAAAAAAAATCATAATTATTATGACCATAATCTGGTAACCACTGTTAGAAAACCACAACAGCTACTGGTCATGGAGAGCCTGGAGGTCAGTATCTGACATTGAAGTGTTATGGAGAGATGGGGCAGATGAATTTCTACTCAAGGGTTCTTAAGCTTAAAAATATCAAATATACCTCTGACAAGATAATTTTACTCTTTTTAAAAGGACTCATGATAAAGAATTTTTCTAAATGAAGAACAATCTGTTCTCTTAAACATACACAATAGTAAGTGAGACTTTTTTTACTTTAGACTGGAAAAATATGCCAGGGGCAGTCAAAGTCAACACAAAGTAAACAGCAAAAGGTAGCAGAGAGAGAAACAGGTAAGTGCAGCTCTGGTCAAATGCATAGCAGTTCTTTATATCAGTTAACAGCTCGTTTACATCAGTTTTTAATCAGTTACATGCAACACCCCTGTATAGTTTCAACACCCCTGCCATGAACACAAACACCTTTCTCTAGACCAGGTTGCTCAGAGCCCCATCCAACCTGACCTTGAACACTCCCAGGGCTGGGACAGCCACCACTTTGGGCAACTTGTTCTAGTGCCTCACCACTCTCACAGTAAAGAATTTCATCACAATATTTAATCTAAACCTACTCTCTTTCAGTTTGAAACCATTCCCCTTTGTCCTGTCATTACATGCACTTGTAAATAATCTCACTCCATCTTTCTTGTTGGCTCCCTTCAGCTACTGGAAAGCCAGTAGGTCATCCCAAGGCCAATTTGATCCTCCCAAAGCATTCTGTTCTCCAGGCTGAACAATCCCAATTCTCTTATCCTTTCCTCACAGAAGAGATGCCCCATCCCTCTAATTCTGTCTTGTTCATTTGGAGCATCCTCTGCTCATGGTCAGTTTTTTTGTGAATTAAAATTCCCTCATTTGTCTCAAGATATTTAACTCATGTTTCTAATTGTTACTTTCCTCTTGTGGCCTTTTATATTTTTCCAAAACCTTCATATTGAGCACATCTAGCAAATGTAATATTAGTCCTTTTAGATATCTGGTCATAAGGAAGAGAAAAATGCTTTTCGATACCTGACTGATACCTCATAGTCTTAGCTGGTATCAGTAACAGCAATTGTCCTCTTTGGAAATTGGCAATAGCCAAGCAAGAAAAAATTTGTGTGAAGTCATTTCTGTTCACAGTCATCCCTTTCAAGATCCAGACTCAACTAGACAAAAATAGAATTGGCCAGTGTCAGCTTTAATATATGAGAAAAAAATGATCATGATTTTTTTGCCTCAGTCTTCAATGGCAACCTTTCTTCCCATACGTCTCAAGTGGATGGACTTGGGGATGGAACTGGGGGAGCAAAGTGCCTTATACTCTATGGTGTAATAGTTCAGGGGAGAACTAAGATATCTATGTTGGGCAAGAGAGAGAGAGAAAGAAAAACAATCCCTATCCTTTAAATTTAGGAAACAGAACTTTAATTAGAATATATATATATGAAAAGCATAACAGTTCTTAACCACAATACATATATATATATATCCAGAAAGGACCAAACAACAACAGTTTGTAATAAACAACACCCCCCACCCAAAAAAAAAAAAAAAAAAAAAAAAAAAAAAAAAAAAAAAGAAAAGCCAAGGCAAAGAGTTAACAGGTCTTTTGGCTACCCCCAAAAAAGGGGGGAATTCAATTATATCTATGGACAGAAGGTGGCGATGTTGCACCTCAACCGCTGGCCGCTTTCTCTCTCTCAGGGGTTGCAGTTATATTTACAGACAGCAGGTGGCGATGTCGCGCCTGGCCGGCTGGGCTGTCTCTCAGGCGAGATAGCAGGAGCACAGTCCCCAGGTCAACTCAACTCCCGTGAGATCGATGTTGGAAAAAGCAGCAGTAATCCCATCTCTGCAGTGCAGGAAACAGGTGTGCTCTCTCTCCGTCTTTCCTCACAGCAGCTTCTGCAGTGCCCACAGATGAAAACGGTCGAGTTAGGGAGGGGAAAACACAGTCCAGGCTGTCCAGTGGTGCCAGAACAGGTGTGTCCCCATCCTCACTCACTCCACCGAGAGCTGCGCTCCTGACCTGTGCAGAAAGTGCAGAAACCCCAACTACTTCCTCCACCCGAGCCCCTCTTCACTCCCTCTCCTGGCCTGGGAAGAGATCAGAACAAAAGGCTCTGGCTAAAGTAATTAACATCAGGATATGAATATTCATTGTGCCCTTTCTTAACCATCTTTAAAGATACTAAGGCATTGTCTGCAAGCTTTTTGGAAGGAATTCTAACAGAGTGTTGAAACTATAACATATGGAAAGGACAGGTTCATGACCACCTGAAGAACCTGAACATACACATCTATGGGACCCTATGAAGTGCATTTCAGAGTCCTGCAGGAAGTCGCTGATGTACTTGCTAAGCAATCTCCATGGCATTTGAAAGTCTTGACAGCCAGATGAAGTCCTAGGTGACTGCAAAATGGGAAAGATTTTATCCATCTTCAAAAAGTAGAAAAGGGGACCCTGGGAACTACTGATCTGACATCCTCACCTCTGTGCCTGGAAAGATCATGGAACAGATCCTCCTAGAAGCTATGCTAAGGCACAGGGAGGACAGGACAGTAATTGGAGACTGCCAGCACAACTTCACCAAAGGAAAGTCCTGCCTGATCAGTCAAGTGGCCTTCTATGATAATGACTGCATCAGTGGACAAGAGAAGGGCTGCAAGTGTCATTTGTCTAAACTTCTGCAAAGTCTTTGACACAGTCCCTCACAATGTCCTTCTTTTTAAATTGGAGAGAGGTGGACTGGATGGGTCGACTTTTAGATGGATAAGAAAGTGATTGGACAGTTGCATCCAGGGATAGTGGTCAGTGGCCCTGGGTCCTGGTGGACATCAGTGACAATTGCTGTCCCTCAGGGATTCATCCAAGGACCAGTGCTGTTTAATATCTGAGTTAATGACAGACAAAGAGATCGAGTGCACCCTCAGCAAATTTGCAGATATCACCACGGTGAGTGGTGCAGTTGCCACACCTGAAGGATGGGATGTCATTCAGAGGGACCTAAACAATCTTGGGAAGTGGGCCTATGGGAATCTCATCTGGTTTAACAAGACCATGTGCAGGGTGTTGCATCTGGAGAGGTACAATTCCTGATAATAATACAGGCTGGAGGATGAAGAGATTGAGAGCAGTCCTGCCGAGAAGGACTTGGTCATACTGGTGGATGAGAGGCTGGACATGACCCAGCAATATGCACTTGCAGCCCAGAAAGCCAATTGTATCCTGGGCTGCAGCAAAAACAGCATGGCCAGCAGGGCAAGGGAAGGAGATTCTGTCCCTCTACTCTGCTCTGGTGTGACCCATCCAGGGCTGAGGACCCTAGCACAGGAAGGACTCTGACTTGTTGGAATGAGTCCAGAGGAGGACCGCCAAGAGTACTAGCTTACCAGACAAGATGCTGTTCAGGAAATTCGAGAATCAGTGAGAAAAGAGCTTGCCTATCATTCAGTGAGAAATATAGTTCAATACATAATAACTGTATACTGTACTTGAATCATACAGATGGGTCATTTTATTCAGAAACACTGGAAAAAGGACCAGTGAGAAGAGAAATGGGATTTTCTCCATATGCCTGAGGCATATGTTACACAAATTCCCATCACCAAAGGACTGGTAAAAGAAAATAAGGGAAAAGAGCCTTGAAGAGAAGCTGTATAAGGAGTGGCTGAGGTCATTTGGTCTGTTTAGCCTGGAGAAGAGGAGACTGATGGGAGACCTCATGGCAGTTACCACTTCCTCATCAAGGGAACAGGAGGTGCAGGCACTGATCTCTTCTCTGTAGTGAGCAGTGATAGGAACCAAAGAAGTTGTGTCAGGGGATGTTTAGGTTGGATATTAGTAAAAGGTTCTTCACCCAAGAGGGTGGTTGGACACTGGAACAATTTCCCCAGGGAAGGGGTCACAGCACCAAGCATGATGGAGTTCAAGAAGTTTTTTGACAATGCTCTCAGGCACATGGTATGACTCCTGGGGCTGGTCCTTTGCAGGGCTAAGAGTTGGACTCAATGATCCTTGTGGGTCTCCTCCATCCCAGCATATTCTGTGATTCTGTGATTTTATTGTAACTCCTGTGACTGAATTTGTCAATGCCCTTCTGAGTGTCAGGCCAGCTGAAATCAGATGATGCACAGTTGGTTTGTTAGAAAATATTAAACCTGTAGTATTTAAAATCACTGTTAAAGGTTCAAGTAGTATTCAGAACATCCAAGGTTTGCTAGTCATCTAAATTTGGTTAAAATAACAATTTTTTTTTGTGGACTAAGTTTCATACACCACTTCTCCATAAAGTTTCATGTTATATTTTTTCTCACAATTATAATCAAAATGATAATGGATATTTCCATCATGTTAATAATTTAGTAGCATTTAGTGCTGTACTTTTTTTTATAATTTTTGACATTACATGCACTTATTTTATTACAGTATTATTAATTTGCTAAGGCTTGCTTAGCAAAGGAGTAACTGATGTGTTAAACAGTAACTGAAAATTGAGCACTTGCTTTTTAAAGAAGACATTGATATGGATTTAACATTGCCAGGTTGTAAGTGCATAACTGTGTATAAGTGAATTCTGTGTATATTTAAATAGATTCCTTTAAAAGTGGCACAATGAATACTGCATTTGACACTGCCTGGGGAATCTGTCTTAATCTGAGGGCTAGGTTTATGGGCAAGGTGTTTAATCTTGCCAAATAGATTTAATATTTGGAGTAACAAATTCAAGTGAATAGCACTACTTTTATGCAGAATGATTTAATGACAAGTGCTCATCCCTAGCAAATGGGGCTAAATTCTTGTCTTAAGTGAGATAAAATAACAAAGTCATTCCTGTTAAAATAATGCTGCTACATTTATACCTTAATGGTGACAGAGACCAGATGTCATTCTTCTCTACTTACATGGATTTTTTTTGCCTGTTTTGGCACCATGAGGATACACAGTGTTTACTGTAAGTGCCACTGCTGTGAAATCCATGATGAAGGAAGTAATGCATCGAGAAGAAAGAGAAGTCAGACGTGTGTTCATTTTGGAGAGATCCCTTTTTACATATTATCAAGCCCAGTGTGAAAGATTTTTAGTTTCCTTAAATAAATAATTATAATCGTCCAGGAAAAAAAAAAAAAGTAGAACCCGTTGCTTGTGTGTTCTTTCATTAAAATAAGATGTTGATAGAGTGAGAAAGAAAAAGAAAATAATCTCTTGAAACTCATGTTCATATTCCTGTGGTGTTGGAACTGCTTCGTTGAACATAATTTCAAGGTGCCAGAGACTGGTGGAGAGTACTGCTGATAATTTATTTTTTTTATTTGTTTTGTTGTGGTTTTTTTATGTTAGAGGTTTTTTCATTACATTCTTGTAATGAATAAATACTTATTGATATACTAATAGAATTTCTGGTGTCACAGCAATAAAAATAGTCAAGTGGTAGTATAAAATTTAAAGAAAATATTTCAAAGCGATCTTTTTTTTTTTTTTTTTTTTTTTAAAGAAGTTAGGGATATATATGGATCCTACTGTGTTAGAATACTTTTCATAAGTATGTTACTTAGGTTCTTAGCTTGTAAGTAAAGTGATGTGTATTGACAGCATTACTTCTTGTATTTTTTTTTTTAATATAGCAAAATAAAACATGTCTTGAGACTTAAAATAACAGATCCAAATATTTCAAGAGGAAAGTATGTAGTTAAGGATGTAATTTTTTAATGTTTCTTTTACATTTTTTAAAATTAAAATATGAAGATTTTAATTTCATTTTTGAAAACAACAACTGATAAATTCAGTGTCTGATTCATTGCCTGCAGTATATTCTGGGCATTCATTATAGAGCAACAAATTGCCACCAGATTGCTGCTATCACACCTAGCATGAGCTGTTGTGTTATTTACCTCTTTTTATCTTCAGAGCATTTCTTCCTCAGTCTTCTCAGTGGACAGCTGGTGCAGTCGTGCAACTTGAACATTAATGTTCTTTTCAGAGGAATTACTGATTTTTCTTCATTTGGGAGCTGGGGCTTGGATTGAACATGTTCATGTTTAATTAACCAGTGTCTTGAAGTTTTGGTCAGAAAAGCAGTGACATTCCAGTGGTGACTTGCTTTTACTTACTATAGATTGTGATGCACATCTTGGGAATGCAGTATTTGTCCAAGTGATTACATAGTAGCTGCTCTTCAAGCTATTACGCTAACTTGAAGCACATTATCTCTCAGTTGATAACACACATCAACTTAAGATGTAAAATAGCTTCATGTGATGGCTTACTTCACATATATCATGCTCTTTTACAGTTATCTCCATTTCTCTGCCTGAAATGAATGACTGTCTGAAAAGGCAGCAGAAGTCTCTAGCTGCTTGCTTCGACACAGTTATCTAAGCCCTCTGGAGTGTGATGGGACTATAAACCTGTATTGGTATGAGGTTTTAAAGCCTTTGACCAATTTAGTCATTCTAGTAGATGTAGTATTAGGCCTTATTTTATTCGTTTTTGAAAGCCCTGTCAGAGTTTCAAAACTTTTGAAGACAAAGTAGAAAGAGGAGAGACAACAGTATCATATGCGATGAAGTGGTCACTGTTTGAGAACTTTGGGACACACTTTCTTGAGAAATACATTGTGTCTACACAAAAAGAGAAGCAGGGGACCAAATAAGCTTCCTCCCATCTGTAGTTTTATACAGGCAATAATATCATACATTACCTACAAAAGTCCAACATTTAATTGAGTCACTCTTTCATAGCCATTTTAATTTCAGTTTTCTGGATCATTATAATGCATTTTATATAATAAAGTTTTATAATCATGAACAATTTCCACAATTTTTCTGCGATGTAATGCTTGCGTGTACTTAGTATCTGTTAACTGACATGTTGGAATATATCCCAACAGTACCAGGTGCTTACAGCTTTTCTGTGGCCATTGTCAGGGCTATTATGCTGTTTTTGATAAATTATTTGCTAGTCATAAGTCTGGAGTTTTTAAGTAGACATTTTTTGTTAAAAAAATGAAAAGGCTTTTTCATTACACAGGATTGTGTAGTCAATTCTTGAATATCTCTGGTGAGGGAGACTTCACAATCTCTCTAGGCAATCTGTTCCAGTGTGTGATCACTCACACAGAAAAGATGTTTTTCCTCATATTCAGGTGGAACGTCCCGTGCATCAGTTTCTGCCATTCCTTGTTGTCCTGTTGCTTAGCAGCACTGAGAAGAGCCTGGAGCCATAGTTAAAATATTTCATTCTGCTTTCATCCCTTGGTCTTTGAATCAACTATGATGCAGAGCTGTGTAATTACCATATTTAAAATTGAAGTTTTCTTTTCTGAGACTTGATTTACTTTCATTTTTCATATAGTCATGAAATCTCAGTATTTAAATATTGAGTCTAAAAACATTGATTATTATGAGATTCTCTCTTTAATTTATTGTGAGTTCCATCAACATGTGTGTAATCCACACTTTATGATTAGAATGTACAATTGTAACATGCCTCCACTGTAAATCAGCATTTGTGTTCCTTTACTGAAGAGATGGAGGTATAGTGTTTGTTCTGTATTACAATTTAATCATTTGGGGGGTTTTATTTCAGGGATCAGATGATTACTTTTCTCAACTTTGCTTTGTTGCTTTGTAGTCAGTTTGCTTTTTTGGTAAAGATTTCTAACTGTGTTAATTGCTAAATTGGTGGATATTTTATATTTAAAACTGAGCTGTGTTAATTAATTCCGACTGATCATAAAAATCACTTGTTTCAAGTCATTAATAGTTGGCTCTATAGACCCTATTTCATTGTTCTAAATAACAAATTCCCTCCAATGTTCCTTTTATACATGAAAAACAAAGTAAAATCATGCCTGCCATTTGTATAGTCTCTTATGATAAGGAACAACATAAGCATCCTGCTCTGTTGTTGTTATAAGGCCACATGAATTTAGGAAACCTTTGTCCCACCTGCAAGTGCCTAGTGCAACAACTGTAGGAACTAGTAGATGGATACCAATAAAACTGAAGGATGAGATTTCAACTTGAGTATAATTAGAACACCAAGGAATCCATTGTGGCTGTGAATCTCTGCAGAGAATCTCTTCAGAAATGGCAATTTGAAGGAAAATGGTGGTCCAATAATAGGATTGTGATTTTTTAAAACTATTTCCTACTTATGCAACATATGCTATGCTCCAGCCACTTGCCATCCTGCAAAGATAAGGTTATGATTTCCAGTGCACTGAAAGTCAAAAGTGTGGCAGGTGTTACAGCTTCAAGGGCAGGCTGAGGGTCTGAAATAAATGTATTTATTAATTTATTTATTTTCAAGGGCTAGGCAACGTCTGGGTAAAAATTTGAAATTAGAAATTCATCCTGACCCACTGTGTACATTTGTCTCTCTAGCACTGTGGGCTCTGAGATCTAACCTTTGTCAGCCATTCTGAGTTCCCTGTGTGCGGCGTCTCTTAACAAGAATGTCATCCATTGCACAGAATAACATTCTTAGTATAATTATACAAGCTGCTGCCTGTGTTCATCAGTAAAACTTTTACTTGCTGAAAAGCAATAAGAAAGAAATCAGTTTCTTAGATCAGTCCACTAACAAAATATTTGTTACTTTTTATTGTTTTCAATTACAGTTATACCTTACTGTTGAAACAGAAGGATATTATTTAACAGTTCTTATGTTTTAATGTTTGAAAACATTTACAGAGGCTGTTGCAGTAAATAGTTTATTGTGATCATGAGATGAAAGCCTGACCACAGCAGGTTTGTAGTGTAGTTTGCATTCCTCTCTTCAGATTTCATTATTTCAGTTTCATTATTGCTTGGTGTTTATTCTTTCACTTAAAATAGGGTAAAGCAAAAAAGTTAAATGGCTTTTAATTTCTAGTTTAATTTAATTTTTTATTCTTTTAAAATCAGTTTGCTTTATAGCATAGTGCTGTAGTAGTGCTGGACGGGAATCCTGAAAGGTGCTTTGTCTTTCATACACTGATCTTCACATTACATGATTTCCTCATGGGCAACTGCACCAGCTTTCTGAAACCTGCATGTTTGTACTTGTTCCTTCTAAAGACAGGGCAGATGGCCACAGCTAGCAAGCAGAAACCAAAAACAAATGAAAGAGCCCAAACTCCCCAATCTACTCTTGGAATAGAAGATATTGACACGTGCACAAGAAAAAGTAGCTTGTAGCAAAAAAAATACAAAGCGCAGTAAGATCAATGGGAAGACAGAGTTGTAGCATGTGAGGCACCACTGTTAGTGGAGTACTCTTGTTATAACAAGTATGTAAGTTTGTAATTTTTGGAGGTCATTCCAGGTCAACCATGGATCAGTTAAGCAGTGTAGTTCCCACTGAAGTTTTGCAGACAGAAGAAGGTACGTTAAGAGAATCTTCTGGGAGATGCAAGAACATGACTTTTTTAAGCGTGTTTGGCAGATGATGGTGTAAAACTACATATTGCAGGTTTGGGTTTTGATTTGATTTGTTTTATGTGACAATTCCCATGGCTATATTGTGTCAGGCATTACATCAGCATGCCATGTCACAGTGACCTGCAACTCATGCAGATCATGAAGCCAGAGCAATTGTGTCTACCTGAGTAGTGTGGAATTTTTTGAGGTATGAAGCCCTCTGACAATAAAAGACTCTCAAAATATCAGTGGTAAGTTCAGTTGGGTGTTTTCATTTGTCCTGTAGTATTTGATACTGTGATGGCAAGGACTTTTAAGTTGTCTAGCTTATCTAGCAGGGCTCAAAGGTCGGTATTTACTAGAGATTGTCAGATAGGGCCTATAGTGCATTGGAGCTAAGACTTAAAAGAAACATGACTTAAAACAAGATCTTGATGACAGTAAAATATGTTAATGATGGAAGAAGCGGTTCCGTTGCTTTGCCTTCTCAGGAAAGCTAGAATTCTTGGGTTAGGAAAATGTGCCCAGAATCTGTAGAACCTAAAGAGAATTGTGAGAATTACAGCAGTGATGGAGGTCATGTGGCATTCTTTCAATTATGCCTGAAGTTTAAATTATGCCGAGTAATGTGGCTATACTGATTAATGCAATATTTTAATATATTCATGTAAATTTCATTTCTTTAGTATTATCTGTAAGTAGCTTGGACTGATAGGAATAGTTCCACAAGGGGTAATTTAACATAAATGTTTTTGATTGAAAACATAGCAATCACTTTTTTGTACTAAAAATGTATTAATTTTCACAGTATTTCTGGTCAGATTCTGGGCATATTTCAGAAAGTATCAGGTTTTTTTTGTTTCATGAGACATCTTTATTTCAGTTATGTACCCCTTGATATTGAAAAAGAAGGATGCCAACCTAGCCCCACAGAAGTCTATAATGAATTCAATATTGTGAGTTGATACTCAGTAGGGTGAAATCAGTAAGGCTCCATGATGAAAAAATGTATAACTGTTGTTGAAGAAGTGTCCTAGGGGAATTCATGGCTTTATTCCTGGAAATGGACTTGAGTTCCAGAATGAATACAGGGGCAGATTTATCCAATATAAATATTTGGGGGGGATGGTGGGGGGGGGAAGAATCCATTATATTATTAGCTCTCTGGTTACAATCTTATAAGCAGGAAGAGAAATAAATGATAGTGTAGCTGTAGTTTTGAACACAGTGCACACACTGATATTTTGCACACTCTGCAAGCTTTTGGTTTTTTTTCTTTTTTATTATTATGTATGATATAGAGAGATAACACATGGAAACTTAGGTGCAGTACCTACAAGAACAGAACCATACTAATCTGTGACTCAAAAAGTTAAATTTATTTAGTAAGCAGGTGTGATGGTGTGATGAATGTTGTGAAGTTTCTGAGATTTCTGTCCAGAAGGTGTCTGCTGGACACACCTGTACAAACAGAAACACCAGCCTCTCCATAGAGGAGGATGTCCACCCTGACCACCTCTATACTACCACTTGAACAGTATCTGTTGGAAAGCAAGTTGCACAACAGTGCAACAGTGTCAGTGCAACAGAAGTAATACACACAATCACACAGGATGGCTGGGGTTGAAAGGGGCTTCTGTAGAGCATCCACTCCATCCCTCTGCTAGAGCAAGTTGCACAGGATTCACCTAGAACAAATTGCACAGGATTGCATCCAGACAGGTTTTGAATATTTCCAGAGTAGAAATATTTCCATAACCTCTCTGTGACCTTGTTCCAGTGCTCTGTCACTCCCGAAGTAAAGAAATTCTTCCTCCTTTTCAGATAGAACTTCCTGTGTTTCAGTTTGTGCCCATTGACCCTTATACTGTTGTTGGGCATGACTGAAAAGAGTCTGGTCCCATCCTCTTTACACCCACCCATAAGATATTTCTAGACATTGATAAGACCCCCTCTCAGTCATCCCTTCTCCAGGCTAAAGAGACACACCTTCCTCAGCTTTTCCTCATAAGAGAGATGCTACAATCCTCTCATTGTCTTTGTAGTCCACCTTTGGGCCCTCTCCAGTGGGCCCAGAGATGTGTCTTTTATGAGCTGTGTCTTTCATGAACTGTGGAGCTCCGAACTCTGTGGAGCCTTGTACTGCAGGTACAGCCTTGCTAAGGCTGAGGAGAAACCTCCTGCAACTTTTGCTGGCTATTCTTTTCCTGATGCTCCACAAAGAATACCATTTTCATTCTTGGCCAGAATGGCTCACTGCTGGCTCATGGACAGTTTCTTGTTTACCAGGACCCCCAGGTCCTTCTCTACAGAGCTCTTTCGCAGCAGCTCAGCCCCCAGCCTGCACTGCTCTGTGGGGTTATTCCTCCACTCATTCAGGACTCTGCATTTGCCTTAGTTGAACTTCATTAGTTTACTCTCCACCTAGCTCTAGCGGTGTCTATCAATAACATAGTGTAAAGCAATCAGCAAGTTTTTAAGACTAACAATAGAAATCAGCAAAAACTGCAGTTTCCCTCTAAAAGGTATACTAGGTTGCAGAGAGCTATTATCTCAGCTGTTCTCTTTGTGGGTAAAATAATAAAATCAATAAGGTTAGAAAAGACCTCCATGATCATTGAATCTAACCATTAAACTCTCATGTCCACCACTAAATAATGCCCCTAAGCACCACATGTACATGTTGTTTGAGCACTTTCAGGAACAATGATTCTACTAGTTTCACGCGCAGCCTATTCCTAGAGAGAGTTTATGTTCTTAGTCTGTTTGTTTGTTTGTTTGTTTGTTTTTAATGTCATGAGGTTATTCAACAGTTTGTACTTTTTCAAAAAACCTTATTTGTCACATGTCACATGTCACAGTTCAAACTAGCTGCATTAGCTTATGATTTCATAACTCGTACTAAGTGCTTCATATATCTGCATCTGTTTCACTGTGCTAAGTTGAAAAGATTTAAAGGACATGATTATTGCTCATAGACCTGAAAGTTTCTCATGGAAAATACAGTATGTTTTTGGTGAACAGGTAGTTCCCATGCCAACCTAGTCTACAAGATGCTGAATGCTATCATTTAGCACATATGCGCAAGCTGAGAATGGATGTTTTAATTTCAGTTTCTGCCATATGGAAGTCACACAGTCAAATAATTCATCTCCATTGTCAATTTTTGTAGCAATGAAAAGTCCCTACACCTCGAAGGAAAGAAAGAGGCTAACATGTACAAAACATAAATGAACGTATTACGTAATGTTGTAAGAGAAGATTAAAAGAGTGGATTCAATTTGAGGTTTTTTAAGTCTCAGTCTATTGTCAGGATCAGAAACCCACATTTATTCCTGAATGCTGGATCTCAGAATTAGTCAATATAATTCTCTTTATGGTATTATGTTGTTGTGTATATATAGAATACGAAAAGTTCAAAATTAACAGTATTTGACATAGTGTCTACAAGCTTAAGTAATACTCAGAAGACAAGGTGAGACACTTCAGATGCATTTAAATCTAGAAAGCTAAGCATATTGTTTCTTCACAGTTCTCTATGGGTTGATGTTATTTTACTTTCGCTAATGCAGAGCTCAAAAATTCAGTTAAGTTAGAGCGCAGTCATTCCAGCTGCAGTGAGCATGATGTCCCCCATCTTTCAATGCATTTAGGCACTCCATTAGACCAAAAATGCTCTCTTAAAATGCTTCTTACTCAAGGATGAAGTAAAAGAATCTGATGGGGTTTGTGAATATAAAATAGCACTTTGCTAAGACTTTTTTCAAGACAAAAGAAAAGTTAAGGAAAAATATTGTACAATAAAGGTGCTGTTGAAAGAATTGTATTTAGTCTCACAGTGTTATATAAATACTAAATAATTCCAAATTTAAAATCAATAAAACGTTGTACCAAGTGAAAATTAAAACCTGTTTCCTTCTTATGCCAAGCTCTGAACATATTTTCTAACATTCTGTCTGAATAATCTGTGTTTAAAATTAAATCCTTATTTTATGCAGCTGCTAAAGTACATTTTTGCAGATGAATAGTTGGCCAGTGTCAGAGCTGAGATTGCATATGTAATCTTTAAATATTGTCTGGTATTTTCCTGTTTTGTGAAATTGTCATCAGCTGCATTACATATTGCTAGTTTATCAGTAGGACTACCTTAACTATGAAGACATTTTGGCTATCTCAGCCCCAGACTTTTCTGTTCTTCAAGACAGGTATATACTAATGCCCTTTGCATGCCACCCGGTATTCAGAAAAAAACACAACACTCGAGTGGCATATATATATGTGTCACTTGAAGACAAGGGGATGGAAACCTCAAGTTAAGCTCTTCATTGCCATCTGTTCAATGACAAGACCTCAGCTAAATTTAAAGATGTACCATCATCTATTTGTGAAATGAGCAACTGAGTAACTGTCAGCATTTAGGAAGGTGTTTCCTATGCTTTGAGGAATTACTAATTTAACAGTATTATGGGTCAATTATCTCACAATTATTTTCTCTAGCACTTTTGAAGTATGTAAATAAAGCAATGATATATAAAAATGTCTGGTGGAATTTGATATTTTCATCAACTAGTACCTTTAATGGGTGAAGCAATACTTTCCTCTTACAGATAGTATAATAAAATAGAATGAAAACACAGAATCCAGAAAAAGATAAAGAACATTGTATATGTGTATTGATTAAATAAATTATGTCCATCTCAGATATGAATCTGTGCTTATGATAAGGCTTCTTAAAACAAAATACAAAGGAGAAATAGTGGAAGGGTTTTTTTGAGTCTTAGTCCTGAATTTTCCTGAGCTGTATTTTATTAGACATGATCATACTGGCTGTCTTACTCATGTGAGTAACATTTTTCATGATCAGAGCCATACTCAGTACCATGGTAAAAGTAGGTCATGTAAGGGATTCTTTGACACTGAATCTTTGTTAAGACTAAAATTGCAATTTCATTTAACTAGTAATTACATGATGTGTACACAGTAAAATTTCATGGGAAGGCATGTAGATACAGTTCACAAAGATCACTGATTAATAATTATGGCTTAGGAAACATAAATGCCATATTTTATAAAGTTCTGCTTGAATTGAGCAGTCCAACAATGTCTTGTAAAGCATAAAAATATTAAGGCTGTATTTAATGATTTTTTGTTGTTGTTTGTTTTCTAGGATAAGACACATGTTGTAGAGACAGAGTTCGTGTATAACCACTAAGCCTGAACTTTATGCTGGGTTCTTGCCAGTGTGAAAAATACATGTGGCTAGATTCCCCTTCAATCTGATAACCAGTGATCTTGATTATTGCTTCTATTAATATTTATTATAGTGTAGGTCTGGATTAAACCTTCTATCTATATTGCTCATTGCTTTCTCTCAGCCACTACTGCATCTCAAGACAGATAATAAGCAGGAAATTTTTCTCTTTCCTCTCCAGAATCCCTTGGCTGCATTGCTGCACTGTGGACAGAACATTGCTGCAAAGCGTGTCTGTTTTGTGCTGGATGACAGCATTTGTGTTAAACCTTTGTAGAAAAGTAATTTTGCTGTTCCCATGTAGGTGTGGTTTATGGCTTTTTAATCCATCTTCAAAATAATCTTTTGTTGATCTAACAACCAAATTTAGTTTTAGAAAAAATGGGGGCACTGTAGATGCTTGTGTGTGGGAAGAAGGTGAATGGCTGGAAAGAGACATGACTGCTGGACTTGAGATTCATTAGAAATAAGTTCAAGCATAATATTATTGCAAAAGAATATTGCTGTTGAGAGCATAATGAAGTAAAAGAATTATATGTTTAGTTTCTGTCTTCCATTATACAAATCCAGCTTTAGTAAGCTGTAAATATCAGTTCTTCTCTTGGTGTTCTTGTAAGATATGGATTATGTATGTCAATGCATTAATATATAAAAGCCTAAAATATTTTATTATAATGGTTTTTGTGTGTTTTTTTTTTTTTTTTTTTTTTGCTTTAAAAGGCTAAAGAAGGTCTCAGGCATGAAAGAAGGACCAATTCTAACCAGCAGGCAGATGAAGGGCAGGCAGCAGCTGCTTTGATGTGGGGCCTGTGGCTGTGGTAAAAGATTGTTGGCCTTCAAGGTAGTAAACTTGCTACTGATTAATTCTAAACATTGGCTATTATTTTCTAATTGTTCAAAATAAGAAAGAAACACAGTCTTTTCTTTTCAGGGTTTTTTGCTCCTAATTGTGATTATTTATAGACAGATTTGATATTTTAACTTGATTCATGGATCTCAGTCATGTGATTAGTCATGGTCTTCTGTTGGGAAGGGAAAGGAAGGGAAGAACAGTTCAGTTGGAAGGAACCTACAATAATCATCCAGTCTAACTACCTGACTTCTGCCAGACTTAAAAAAAATGTAAACCTCATAATAAGGTCTTTGTTCAAAAGCCTCTAAAAACTGACAGACATGGGGTATTGACCATCTAGGAAGCCTGTTCCATTGTTAGTCGTGATGATTCTAACACTTTAAATACTCTCACTTTTTGACACCTTTCCTCACCTCAAAGAGTTTCTGGTCCAGTGTTGAGTCCTGATTCTCCTTTCATGACTACTACTGCTTCTTCATCTAATAAGGAGGTATACTTATTTGTAATGGTCTCATAATTTTGAGACAAATATAGTGCGGCAGCTGATGGGGGAATGCTCTCCACCCCTGTCCCCCTCTCACGTGGCCCCTCGGGTCCCGAGATGTAATGGACCACGCACACGCACAGGGGAGGCAGGAAGCAAAGAGAATTTTATTCACAGGGACATCGGTTTTATAGGGGTCTGCCAGGGGGTTGTGATGTCACATCCTGGACAAGGGACTGGGAGGCAGGGTTAGGGTTACAGGCAGGGGACAGAGGACAGGGGAGGGGTTTACAATGAGGAAGGCTTTCTCACAGAAACTTGCCTGACCAGTTTTTCACATACTAATGAAGGTGCTACCAGTACTGTTGGGGACAGACAAAGACAGGGAGAGATAGGCAGACTCTATTTTACAAGGCATGATTTTAAAACATTATGGTGAGCTTTATCATCTTCTAAGGCTTATTGCAACAATTGTAGGTCTGGGAGGTTTGGGGTATTTTTTTAGCTAATGGCAAAGGAGCCTAATCCTGCATAAATAGTAAACCTTTTTAAGTGAAGCCCTAGAAACTCTGGCCAGAGTTTTAACCTCATTAGTTAAACTATGCTCTGCAATTACTGATAGAATAATAAAAAGCTTCAGTGCAGTGCCATGAATACAGGCAGATAGTCTGAGACACATCAAGGTCTAGTGCTTGGGATTCAGATTTGTTACAGAGTGTTGTCTGTGCTTGATATATTGTTCAGGTGTAGTTTGAAGGCCAACAATAACAAAATTAATTGGTTTCCTCAGTGTTGATTATTTTAGCGTACTCATTTATAAACTGAGATTTTGATGTCCACTGATTATCAAACAATTTATGGGTTTTTTTCAGGTAGAAAAATCAACTCTATATAACTATCATACAAACTACTAGACCTCTTCTAAATTATTAACCATCTGGGCTCTTTAAATTAACTTTGAAGGCAAAGAAACTCTGGACACAATTTTCTTATTTTTCTGCCTTAGCCAGTCAACCAACATTTTGGAAGGTTTGTTATTTTACACTTCCCTTTTCCTATTTTAAGGAAAAATCCTCTGGGTCTTAGCTTGAGAAAAGTTCTCACTGATTTCACAGTATGCTTTCCAGCATGAAATTGTCATGATTTGGCTTGTTTTGTGGGGTATATGTATTTTTCTCAAGAGTACCTAAAGAGACAAGATGTAAAAAGAACCCCCAATTTTTTAAATGTCTTGGAAAATGTAGCCTATAAATCAGAATTAGGACATTTTCCAGTGCTTTATGCAGTGTCATCCAGTTACCAGCCCACAATTCAAGCTTGGCACTGTGGTAAAAGAGCCAGGGAAGCACACTGTCACCTGTCTTGCCTTCTCAAGGATGTCAAAATGTGCTATGTCAAAAGTCTACAGCAGTAAAAGTCTACAGCAGTACCTTCCTTCTGCCCACCTGTCTCCTCAACTACCTGGACAGCAAAAGATAAAGTTGCCAAAGGAGTAACTGAGTGGATTTGCTGAAATGTGAAAAGCTGCCACCATCACCCCTTCTTTCTGTGCTATAGCAGTCCTCATCACTGCATGTTGTCACCTCCATGACAAGCCAACAGTATTTGGCCACACACACCTCAATACTCTCATCCGTAAGCCAAATACAATTACTCTACAGTGAAGTATCTATTTTTCCTTGGCCAGCAGGACACTAGGAGAATTTTATCTGGTCTTTCCACTAGACCACACAAGTGACCTGTGTTGCCATCTAATTCCCAGGACCATAAAGGCTGAGTCTCCAACTAGGAGTTTTGAGGAAGCTGATTGTGAAGCAATGAACAACTGGAAGTAATAAAATTACCTCTGAACAAAAACAAACAAACAGACAAACAAAAACCACACAAGCTTTGTTGTGTCTATGTGCCTTCAATTTCTCACTATAAACAGTGTTCTTATTTCTTTAGACATTGCAGAAAATAGTTTATTCCAAGTAAATAGAGGAAATTCCTTTTTGGTATTCCAATATGTCTTGGAAAAACTGCTGCTGTGGATTGAGGTATGTGTGCTCAGATCAGTGATCTAATAACCTCCCTTCATTAAAGAATAACCAAATACAGTTGTGTTTTTTTCTGAAACCAGATGAGTGAAGCAACAGTGGAGTTGTACTGAAAACCCAAACAACTGTCCCAGCTTAAAACAAAGGAACCTGTAATGCATATGGGGGCATTGTGGCTTTGCCAGGTATTTTGGTGAAAGACAGGATTAAATAGTCAGCTTATCATTGTGAGAGTATCAGCAGAAACAGCTGGAACTGGCCTGGGCTGCTTCCAACTGGCCTATTACATTATGGGACCAAAAACAAATTTAAGAAGACTTTTCTGTTTACTGGAAAGCCAGGTTGCAGTCAGACACCAGGAAGGTTCAGAGGGTGAACTTGGTCCATGACACTAACCACAATCATCTCCAGCTGCTCTGACTCCTAACAATGACCAAAAAACTGCCTGGTGAAGGAAGGAAAAGGGAGTCAAGACAAGTGATGATTGCGGTTCATAGGTATTTAGTTGCATTGAAATGCATTTGGGGGGGGGTGGGGGTGTGTCAATGCTTGATAGTTTATGTCTACTAATTTTTAGCTAGATGTTTTCAGCTTTTACAGCCCAAATCTTGTTTTGAAATGTTTGAAATTGAAAGGAGTAGCCTGGAAGTTAATGAAGCTACATAAGCATATGATCCCAACAGAAAAAAGGATCTTGCTCTTTTAAGCAACGTACTTTATTCTAGGGACCTTACCATGAACTCAGAGGGTGAAAGACTTGCATGTTGATCTCTTCAAAAGTTGAAAGAACTTTTTGTAAAGCACCTCTATTGTACATGAAGGCTTTATTATATATCAACGTGTATTTAATTTTTGTCTTTGGAATGGTTCACATTAGTGTTCCTCAGTGCACATCCAATTTAGATTTAATAAGATAGTGCTTGTCCATTAATAAAATAATCATAATCAAAAACATATTCCTTGCCATTCAAATTCTATACATTCCATATATTCTCTTTGCCTCTTAAAGTCTGTTTTTAATGATCAGTTGGAATTACTTTTATGCAGGAAAACTGTTTTTAATAAATGAAAATTAACTATATTTTTGTAAGCTTTAATTTTATAAGAGTAAAGGGACTAAACAAATCCCACACAGTTTGAGCATGAGCAACAAAGTACAAGCAGATAAAATTTCCAATTGAAAAACATGAAAAATTATTTATTGGCAGAGTTAAAGGCAGTAATTTTAAAATATCTCTATTTTCATCTATTTCAGTGTGTGAGATTAATTATTTCTCTTTCATATAGCCCAGTTAGAGTTCTAAAACAAAGGGATTTCTTCTGATTTCAAAGGCCCTTTTATTCCCAGCCCACAGAAACAAGAAACTGAAACTCTTAGCTCTTTCCTGGGAGCTCCATTTTGCCTGTGCACCAGGGACCCACCAAGCCCGATCTGGGATGTTCCCCACTTTCATTGTTCCTCCCATATCACTGTTGGAGTTTGGAAAGGATCCATGGGTCACCCTCTTAACCTGCTGCCTTTCCTCCCAGGGTGTAATGCCTCACCACAGGTGTCAGGCCAGACCAAAAGTGAAGCAGGGGAATTTGGAGACAGAGACATAAATGTCATGTAACTCCTGTTCTTTCTGCCTGAGGGGCCAGAAGGAAAACTAGTGGCACAAACTTTGTAAGTCACCTAGCACAAATGTCCAGACTGCCCTGAAGAACTTTTATTGATAAAGAAAAATGTTGGAATCTCAGTTGGGATTGAAGGATATGACTAAGACACACAACTTTTGAAGGTAATTCCAAATGCATTCAGGTATGAATCTGTCCTGAAGTGTATGAGGTCTAATTACCAGCTCAGTTTATCAAGGGTCAGGGAGCCAAAAATCATGGACTGAAATAGTGTATGGCCTCTTCCCTCCCTCCACAATAAAGCCCTTTCTCTGTTGCCAGCAGATTGTACCCATAACTGAAGATCAAGACATTGTCCTGTAGATATTTTGAAACTAATAAGAAATGGTGACTATGTCATGCAAAATACTTGCAAGGAGGTTTTGTTATTCAGGGATCAAAGGACAGATGAAAGAGACTTTTATTTATAAACGACTTCTATTTTTTAATCTACTGGAGGCTGTCATAGTTTAAAAGACAACCCCTTCTCTGACCTTTCTGTGCAGCTTTATAAAAAAATAAGCATGAGACAAGTTTATAAAAGCATTACTTGAATTCTAGAAATAAAAAAGACATTGTATTCATACCCACAAAGCTACAAGCACAATTACCATCATGTGCAAAATGCAAAAATAACATGGTGATTAGTTTACCTTAAAACTATTAAGAAGTTCACTATATTGTAATCTGCTCAGAGTATAAAATATGTAAAAATTTTATCTCTTTTGCCCAAGTTACATTTTAATGCAAGCTAATTTCTTTTTCAGTGTCAAGTTTCCAAGTTTTTTCTGACTCTCCAAAAATACTCATATTTATACTTTTATTGATAGAATATGACCCCATCTCACTAACAAGACATGCCTTTTTTATTGTTTTTATAAAATATATGCTTTGCATTTTCATGAATACCTACAGTATCATCATCAGTATAATTAAAATATAATTCAAAAAATATTTGCAATCTGTTAACATTTCTTCAAATATGCACAGTTGCTAAATCCTACTCTGAACTGAAAACACCTCTTTTCTAGTCTACATCTGATATGCAGATTTAAATTAATCTCTTTCTAGGCACCAATAACTACACTCACAGAAACTGACACTTTAACATTCTGTGTCCAAAATTTTGATTTGTCAGCCTCCTGTTCGACTGCTGTCAAACTTGATAGGAAGCCAGACTTCTTTTGCTCTTCTATTCCCCACTATAAAACCTTCAGGGCACTTACATGTTTACCACACAGTGGGTATATGTGCAATCAGCCAGTCCTGCCCAGTAGCCCAAAACGTGTCCTGCTTTTGCCCTGCCTGCCAGGCATCCTCCCTGTCTTGGTCAGTGTTTTTGAAACTTGTCTTACTAAACTGTCTCTTCTGCAAAATAACAAGGCCACACTGCTCATGCAGAACAGAAAACGCAGATGAGAATGGGAGAAACTAGGGTGCATATTCCTACCTTGCATGGATAGAGTAGCATTTCAACCAAATTCTGCAGAGCAAGAGCATTAAACCATGAGGAAAGCCAGCAGCAGGAATTGAACTTCAGCCAAGGCTTTTGTTGTGTGTGTTTGCTGAAAACCAAGTCTGGACCAGGCTCCAGTCACAGCTCCCAGCTCTGAATCCAAGTGGAAGAGGTTGGGTATCAGTTGCTTCTGAAGCCAATGTCTGAATGGCCTCTGTTGCACACCTTGCTATTCTTTGCTTATCTCAGGACCTACCTGTTCCTTTATGCATTTCCTTATATTGCCTAATCAAAGGCTGAAGCCTGCAAATGGTAAGTGGCTTGGGAATAAACACCAACTTGCAGAAGGCAGGCTCCTTTAGTATGTATAGTACTATATGTTGCTTGGCCTGTTGTAAAAAATTCTTTCTATTTTGTTAACTTGTTCACCTCTGTCTGAAGTCCCGAGTCATAATTATGGTTTAAGTTATATCCTGTTCAAAGTCAGAAGCCTGTACCAGAGCAGTGCAGTCTCTGACTCTGACTGAAGATGTTCAGACTTGAAGGAAGAACTGATAAGATCAGACATTTATGCTTCAGTCTTATAAACAGCTTTTACATAAATAGTATTTTGAGTTCAATGGGTTGTCTTGTCTGTGTAAAAGAAGACAGAAAATTCTGATTTTTCATGCCTTTTGTAACTTGGAGAACTGAATTGAGCTACTCTATTTTAGCATCTGCGGGCATCTTTGTTGTTTTGGACATGAGAAATGGAAATGCTGAACTGACTCAAGGTAGTCAATTCTCTTATTATATTTCTTCCAGACTGATGCCAAAACACATTCATACAAACTCCATCTCCTGAGATTTCTAGCTCAATTTGCCAGTCTGTCCATTCTGAAAAAGCCTGAAGAAATTTGTACTTTGCCTGCTTCTCTAAGCTAGACAAAACCTCTGAGACTCACATAGCATGTCTCCAGGCTATAAGTCAGGGTCAACACCACACTCATTTCATCTCACGGAACTGGACAGAAATTGCATTTAGAGTATGTCTTCAGATATATTTGTTTGCAAAGACAAACATGACAGACCAGTTTTCTGCTGACAGGTCCATTTATTTTAGACCTGAATTAGTGGGGAATATGCATGGCCGACATGACAGGACCTTGGTATTTCGGCATTTAACTCTGACCAGAGAAGGTTTATGTAAAAAAGGGATTAAAAAGGGGAAGGAAGAAAGGAAGGAATTTGGAAGGAAGGAATTTGGAAGGAAGGAATTTGGAAGGAATTTGGAAGGAATTTGGAAGGAATTCGGACGGAATTTGGAAGGAAGGAAGGAAGGAATTCGGAAGGAATTCGGAAGGAAGGAAGGAATT